>OX101827.2:9931891-11131891 GCA_944452925.2 Chrysolina oricalcia
TACTACTGGAAAGAAGGAAGTTATGTTTACACCTTATAAAAACTTGCAGAATGAAGTTGAGTTTGAAATGTCTGAAATAGAAAAAGATGCTAGATCATTCAAAGAGTACCATGATTTCTTGAATGACAGTGCTATGCTAGGTAGTGGAATCACAAAGAAAAGTAAGCCTGCAATTCCACCTAAGCCCTCTGCACCAATGAGAAACATGAGTAGATCGGAATCTCCAAAGGTTAAATTGGCCAAGAGTATTCTTGTAGGTGCAGCTATAGCAAGCACTATAGACACATCCATGTGTTGTGATCAGACACTTTTCATAAGCTCTAGTGGAAAGGTATGTGATTTATTAGAATGCAAAGATATTAAGATATATAACAGAGTTCACTAATAAATGTTTCAACACCATCAGGGGCAACACCAACCAGACCTTTGAAACTGTTTTGGTGTTCGTAACTGCTGGTTAGACGGTATTTTATTTTGATATAATATAATAATTTTTCCAGTAATAAGCATACGTTACCCATTTGTTTAATTTTTGCTGCCATTTCTGTAACATATTACGTCCAATCTTACGAACCTGGTTCAGCAATGATCAAGTAACCAGCTTGCCTACGTTCTTATTACAGTTGAAGTGAATAGATTGTTTACCTAGATACGTCAATTTTTTTAGCCACAGGCATTGATTCTCAAGCCAGAAACAAGTTATATCTCATCATTGTCGAAGATAATAATTGTGTAATTTGTGATATCGGTGTTAAGCCGGCTACGGACGAGGAGCGATAATATAATTATAGCGCACATATTTTAAAAATATCGCTTTGCATTAAAAAGTGCAGGTCGCCGCGCATTGATGCTATAATATATATCTATATCCCGGCGATGCCCGGCGATATATTTGATGACTGAAGGAATATGCTTTCGGAGCGATTTTTAGGATATATAGTTTCCCCCCTCTTGCGTTGCGCTGCCCGCGAGGAAAGCAAACCGGCGTGTTTACATGTTTTGTTTACGTGATTTGATAAATAGATTTTGTGTGAGTTTGTAAACTTAGTTGCTATTTCTGCGAAGAACATGGATTATTTCATAGAAAGTGTGAGAAAATATCCATGTCTATGGAAAATGGATACCAATGAATACAAAAACAATGAACTTAAGGAAGCAGCCTGGAGAAATATCATAGTTGAATGCGATATACCAGACGGTAAGTAGTACCATTTTATTGTGATTGAAATATAACAACAACCTGTATAATAAAAACAAAGCCGTGTAGGAACTATGTTTATATGAACTTTTTCTCTTAATATCAAGTAAGGAACAAAACCCTGTTTGGCTACATACTCAATTAACACCCTGTATTTTATATACCCCGGCTTTTCAAGAAAATACGGTAATAGGTGGCTAGGTAGAGTTGAGGATTTAACCAGTCAGTTTTTGTTGTCAATTGGGAAATTTTTCATTTTCCAATTCTAGTGGTAGGTACCTACTATAGACAATGATAAAAATAAGTGTGGTGAAAAAAGACGGTTGCAGTTCACAATTGAAAGTCAAGTTTTATTCTCCTAACATACATTTTATCTAATTATAATGGAAACAGTCTATTTTGTACACGCATCATTTGCCAAGGAACGGTTCCAATATGGTTGAAGTATCTACAGAATTCTTCCCTTACCAAAAAACTGTCGTTGGAATATCTACATCCAGAATGACCCAATGGCGTCAGTTGACTGTCATCCAGATCTTCAATTTCGTCTTCATTCATGGTATAAAAATTACATTTGATTAAATAATTGTGTAAAACACTGGCGGCTTTAACCATTTTATCAGCTAGTTCAAGGCGGCACTCAAAGGGTCTTCTAAATATTCTAAATCGAGCCGCCAATATGCCAAAGGCATTTTCTACTACTCTGCGTGCTCTGCATAGCCGATAATTATACACTCTTCTAGACTCCGATAACCTCGATTGCGGATATGCACGCATTAAATTGTTCATCAACGGAAACGCTTCATCCCCTACAAAAACGTATGGCATTTCTACTCCGCCTGGATATAGAGGCTCATCATGTGGCAAGTTCAAGCTTCCATTTTTCAGTTTTTTTCCAAATACACTATCGTTTAAAATACCACTGTCACTAAATCTTCCCATAGACCCTACATCAATATAAACAAATTTTCGGTTTGAATCAACAACTGCCAACAAAACAATAGAAAATGTTTTTTTGTAATTAAAAAAATTAGATCCAGACTTAGGAGGTGCTTTAATAGTAACATGTTTGCCGTCAATTGCACCGAGACAATGAACAAACTGGCAGTTGTTCTTAAAATCATTTGCAATTTTTTTCCAATCACTAGTGGTGGGCTCGGCAAGAACCCGTGGTCTAAGGTGGGTCCACAGTGCATCACAGACCTCTTCTACAAGTTCTGAAACTGTTCTCTCCCCCATCCTATAACTATAAGCCATTGATCTGAATGTGTCCCCCGTAGCTAGAGACCTGCAAAAATACATAAGTTATTTTTTTTTCAGTGAAAGAAGCCAAATGTATGTGGAAGAAACTTCGAGATGGTCATAGACAAGCTTTAAATAAATTAAAAACTACAACAGGGCAAGCAGCAAGTATTGACAATAGACTCTGGAAATATGAAAACAAATGGAATTTCTACTACCGCATTTCACAAATCGAAGAAGAGACACCAACGCTTCCGCTACTCAAGATACAGAAATAGATAATAATGAAACTGTTGAAACTCTTGGAAATACACAAACAGAAGAAAATTCTGAAGTGGCAACAAATAATGAATCGCAGCAAACAACCCATTATAATACACCGGCGCGACCTAAAAGAAAAATTGATAAAATAACTGATTATTTTGAACAAGAACAAAAAAGGAGGATTCAAAGATCGAATGACAGAGATTTATTTAGAAAAGAATTACTCAGTCAAGAAAAAAATGTGAAGCCAAAGGAAGACACAGCATTAAAGAAGTTTTTTGATAGTATGTACGCCTATACTAACGATCTGCCAGAATATTTGCAAATGAGAGCCCAACGAAAGATTTTTGACATTGTTATGGAGGTCCGAGCAGAAGCATCGACAAGGCAACGTGAAACTCCAGCACAAAATAATTTTTCAAGGCAGTCCCAAAATAACACATATCTAGTTTCCCTTCCATGTTCATCAGATTCAAGTGGTTACGCTATTCCACAGTCTAATGTACATACTGTGCAGTTCGAGGACTCAACGACTTCAACTACAGTACATACACAGTTCGAAGACTCATGTGGTGATGACTCAAACTCACAATGCCGTAATCCTGTCTCTCCTGGAACGAATGCCTATCACCATGAAAACATCAGAAGCTTCATAAGTGACCAAACACACTACACCGAGTTGTAGATTTAATTTTTGAATAAATTTTTTTGTCTAAACTCTTTTGTTTTTTGGAAATTTTACTTTCCTATAACCAAGTATAATCTATCATCTACATACCTTAAAGTAACTGCTAGTCGCTCTAACGAACTAATGCTTTCTCGCATATTTGTGTTTTGCTTTTCTATATCATTTTTTATTAAATCATGAAGTTCATAAAATTTAGTTCTGTCCATTCGAAAATAATTTGTAAATTTTTCGTCACTTAATTCGTTGAAAAGTGTAAATTCTCCTCGTTCTTTTCGGTATTTGATATGATTAGATACCCAGAATCTCGGTGTTTCTTTTTGGTTACTAACCATAATTGCTAATAAATTGTCGCTTTCAGCATCTGATTCATCTTCTGATGAGCTATCAATAGTATCAAGTAATAACAACTCTTTCGCCATCGCCATTTTCTACACCATATACCTAGTTCACTTGAATCAGAGAATACTTACTATATTGACATATCAACAAATATATATTCTCGTGCACTGCAGTAATAATATAATATGTTATAGCTTACTGCCGAGCTATAATATATATTATATTATAGCTCATCTTCGTCCGTAGCCGGCTTTAAAGAAAACGAAATATAAAAATGATAAAGAGACAAAAAATATTAGAGAAAAGGCGCCTTCTAAGTGGTAACATTGAAATCCAGAAAATTGCTCTATTGGTTGTGAATTTCCTAGAGTTACCTCATCCACAGATCTATTTCATGCAAACATCTCCAGAATCGTAGGTAATATTTATAAAAATTGACCTTCATAATATTATGAAATGGACAAAAGACAATTTAAAAATAAATAAATGGGGGAGGTAGAAAATCAATAAAATGTTTATAAAATTGAAGACTTATATTGTTCCAAGTAAATAAAAAAAACAAAGAAAATAAATCTATCATGGTCTACGTATCGATATTTGACATACAAATTATGTAGTACCTATAAAACAAAAAAAATATTTTATTTTGGTTTCCACAGTGAATATTTGGGAATAGTTCAAAAGCTTGTTGATAGGTACAACGTCAAAATAAAAATCAACATAAAAGATCTTGGTGACACAAAAAAATAATACAACATGTATTAACTAATAATAATCACTTTCATAGCAATCAGTCACTTTAGCTATCAATAGAAATTGAAAATTTGTTAGTGCTCCACATACTTGAAATAAATCAGAACATCTCCAGAATCGCAGCAATTGATTGAAGCATTTATTTTAGAGACCTAAATTAATAATTTTCAAAAAAAATCGACCTTCATTATGATGCTATAAATTTGACATTTTTAGGTTTGCATCCACCAAACTTGATGGGGTCGGAAATAATGTAGAAGCTAAATTTGGGATATATTTTTGAGTATATTGGCAGATTGGCAGTTTAGTGAGATCGAAAATGGTCTAGGAATATATTTTCAGTTTCTGTACAAAATAGAACTGCTCGGACTCTAATCGGTCTCATTAAAGACTTGAAAGGGCCTGGGACGACGATCATGTCAAGTTGCTGAAAGGCACACAAGGCTCGGATAGCTGCATCCCGCGCAGGACAGAATTTAATTTACACACAGGACTGCACTCAGACACGGTACTAACAGAAATGAATCAAACGGGGACGAGTTGGTTAGTCACGAGAATGTTGATGTCGCAGAAGACACACTCAAAATACTAGGTGATGAACCGGACAACCATGAAGAAAATTTTGAGCTTTATCAAGCTGTGAGCTCGAAGTGGTCACACCTCTTGATTTACAGTTTGTCTAAAGAAGAAACAACTGTTTTTCTAGAAAAGAACAGCATAACTGGTAATTGTCTTCTGTTAGTACCACCAAAAATAAATTCCGAAATCAAAGCGATTATGTCATTGTCACATGTAACAAGGAATTCAACACATTCCATTTACCAATTGCAGATTGGGGACGTGGGAGAAAGTACTGAACTCAATATTGGAAGGAGAACAAAATATCCCAAAACAGACCAAAGATGAACTTCTGTCCTACATCGCAGATTCCGGCCGCAGTTTTACAGGATTGTTTTACATTTCGAAATACGAATTCAGCAAGACTAAAGGTTGGTCACGTAGTACCTCATTTGCAAAATTTCAGCAAGCCCATAAATAGCTTTGCACAGGCTGTTCTAGATACAAATGGGGATAGTATATAAATAGTATTAGAAATGTATTTGATTACGTCTGCCATTTCAATAAGTTTCTGAAAATTGTTAAATATCCATGCAGGTCGCTATTCCAGAATAATAAACTTTAGAACATCCCTGTGACAAAAATAGAAAACTGTATATCAATCATGATCCCCGCCATGTATTAAAAAATATATGGACTTGCTTGGTGAACGGAAATAACATATCTGCATTTACCACATAAAAATACTCCTTGCCATAAAACTGTATTTCAATGAAGCACATTAAAAGTCTATTCGAAATTGATGAAAATTATGAACTGAAATTTTGTCCCTATTTGAGAGGAAACGGACCCAAGTCATTTTGAAAAATATATGGACTTGCTTGGTGAACGGAAATAACATAATATCTGAATTTACCAAATAAAAATACTCCTTGCCATGAAACTGTATATCAATGAAGCACATTAAAAGTCTATTTGAAATTGATGAAAATTATGAACTAAAATTTTGTCCCTATTTGAGAGGAAATGGACCCAAGTCATTTTTATAAAATGAAAGTAAACCTGGCAGTTGGTGGCCTCTATCATGACACATCAGCAGGGTTGATCTACTGTGTTACCATTGGACGAAGTGCTTTGAAAACAGCATAGTTTTGCGGAACTATGCACAAATGGTTCAGACTTATATTATAACAAGTAGAACAAGGGATCAGGCATTGAGCAACTTCATTTCAAATAGAGCCGCAGTATGTCTTTTCACTTAAATTATTCAATTTTCTCTGAAATCCAAGTTGGACCAAAAAAATCTTGGAAACCTATTCAAAAAGGTGCTATTCTCACTACAACAAATGCAATTGAACTCGAGGAATATATCCTGAAAAAATTTTTTTTTTCACTTATGTTTGGGCAGATCCACAAAATATGTCTTTTTTCTATGGAGAGGTATGTGAATCTACTCCCGAGCCTCAAGATGGTTGAAATGGCCTTGATTTCTGTAGTTCAGTTTTGTCACCCAAACAAGAAAAACAGTTACAACATTGAAAAAGAAGGACACTATTCATCCGAATTCTTTGAATACGACAATATCATCAATGATGAAATCGATGAAAGTGAAAATGATAACTGAAACTTGGATTCGACTGAAAAAATTAATGATGGAGAGCAAGTTCTATACTACTTGTCAGGGTGCACATTTCACAGGATCAAACACGATCACAGGTTAATTCCAAGCAGTGTTTACAGGCCATTGAAACACCCTGTGATAAAAAATCTTCTACCCATACCGAATTAAAATAGTTGAAAGCTATGTCAAACAAACTAAAATTTGTAACCAGGTGAGCAACAATCTGAATAACAATCCACATAAATTGGCCCATTTTGTGCGGAAAATATGACTGAGGAAATGAAAGGAATTGAAGTGTTTCCATCGGTCAAATGTTTTCGGATCAAGTTACCATAATGAAAAAACGTTGAATTGAATCATCATTACAAAAATTAAATATCCATAACAACTAAAAACACAAAAAAATATATGAAAACCAAGATGAATGAATAGAATAGCAAAATGGATCAACTACAATAACTTTTTTTAAAGAACTCATCAATTTATGGACAACAGTAGCAAAGGGGATATTCATGTTAATTATAATTATCTTGAAAGTAGTTGACTCTTTCGGTGATGAACAAATGAAGATGTTTGAAAGGGTGAATGAAAAAAAGTGTGGATGGTTAGAGCATGTCTCCACTGGGTTGAAATCTAAGGAGAGAAATACAATTGTACCCTTCTGGTATACTAGTATGGCAACAGAAAAATCTATTTTCTTTCCAAAATGAAAATCACTTAATATTTAAAAAATTAAATGCTTCACATTCTGTTGAAATATTGGTACAGAAACAGCCTGTTTTACTACAACAAAGGACTTCCTGAGTGTTGCATTTCACGACATTTGTCTCAAACATTCCCATAATTCTGTTTCCTCAAATCATAGTTGAATTTATCATCATATTCAGTTTCTGAGAATAATGAAAAACACATTTTTTTTGAGAAAATTCTCATAAGGAATATTTCAGTGTCTGAAAATCATGAAATACACATATTGGAAAAATGTCTCAAGAAGGACAATATCCAAGAATCAGATATTCAATTTGGAAACCAAATTTTCAATATACAGAGTGGTCACTTTTTTAATGGGATTGTATTGGTAACTTTTAAACCATAAGAGTTAGAAGGTCGGTCAAATGGAGAAAAAGTTGCATTCATAGAAGCATTGTCAAGTAGTTCAAACAAATCGAGATTATCAGGATTGAGATATCATAAGAAAAGTAAATTCTGTCATTTTGATTTTACTTTTTTTCCCACTTTATTTCAAATATTATCAAAAAATGATATAGGAATTTTTTATTCGATAGTAAATTATCCTTAATTTGACCTAATCAGATTTCGTATCCAACGTTTCATACTCTCTGGGCCACCCTCAACCTCATTTTTTTCAATACGGACCTGCATATTTTATGACACATTTCGAAATAACTTTAACGCTGAATTCAACAATATATCATACAATGTCATTCAAAGTTGATTTTCAGGTGATTTTGACACTTATCCAAATTTGTCTGGGTCAGATCTGTATTACATTTACCTTTAGTTTAATTAACAACATGCAATACATTTCGATTAGAAAAACAACTCAGTCATCTTAAACTGAATGGAACGTATCAGTATCAAAGCAAGAAACAAGTAATAATTATTTACATATTTCAAGAGAAGAAAAACCTAATGCAGAATAATTAAACGAAACTATCATTTATATGAGAGAAAAATTAAATGATTATTCGAAAATAAATGAAAATTAATGAAGTAAGTGTTCGAAATGTCCACCATTTTGTAAAATGCACTTTGCGGTTCTGGAACCCATACTTCTTATTCATTTGCTAAATTCGTCTCCTTGAATACATTCCAATACATTCTCAATCTTCTCGAGAGGAATCACTATTGTTGGATTTGTCATTTGTTCCGTTGAAACAGATTACAGAATCGAACTTTATTTTTAAGATCATTACGATATAATTCTTGCAAGGCTTGGTATTCAAATTTAAAATCATTGTATTCGCGTCTCTTGACTATTTTATTAACAGCTTTCAATTTTTTTTATGGATTCAATTGAATTTGGGCAGAATATTGATATCGTTAATAGACTTGTGTTTTCTTAAGTACACAAAACTCTAGGTTTATTGAATGTATTATTTTCAAGTAGTAAGCCGTGGATAAAAAAGAACATAACAAGAAATGTCATATTATTTGTCACTTCGTTCATTATTGTATCACAAGAACTTGTCATTAAATACTTTTCTGTGTAATTTCAATTTAACTTATTCGGTATGGTAAGATACACAAATGAAGAAAACAGAGATATGTACGAAGTGTACATAAAACTAGATAGGAATTCGTTCAAAGCACAACAAAGGTATGGTGAATTATATCCTGAAAGAACAACACCAAATATTAAAATATTTCGACGTTTATCTACAACGTTACTTGAACATAATTCATTCATCAAACCTAGAGGTCCTTATGTAAGACGAAACGAGCCTATCAATGACATCAATGTTCTAGCCCAAATTCGAATGAATCCAGGAATAGGATCGAGAACTATGGCCAGTGAATGCAATTTATCAAAAAGTGCTGTTAATAAAATAGTCAAGAGGCACGGATACCATGACTATAAATACCAAGCCGTGCAAAAACTATATCGTAATGATCCTGAGAGAAGGTTGCAATTCTGCAATTGGTTTCAACGGAAGGTGCGGAATAACAACAATTTTCGCACAATATTATTTGGGGAGACGAAACGACATTCACAAATTCTGGCATGTTCAATCGAAGGAACAAACATTTTTATGCCACAGAAAATCCTCACTTAATTCATGAAGTTAGACATCAATATCGTTTTTCTTTGAACATATGGTGCGGTTTGTTGAATAATAAATTACTGAGACCCTATTTTATTGATGGCAACCTAACCGGAGAAAAATATGTAGAAATTATAGATGATCTTCCTATACGGTATCGGCGTAATAGTCCATGGTTCCAACAAGACGGATGTGGTCCACACAACTCAAGAATAGTCACAGATTATCTAGATCGATTTTTTCCCGATTCATGGATTGGAACAAGAGGTCCAGTAGCATGGCCTGCAAGATCCCCGGATTTGAATCCGCTGGATTTTTATTTGTGGGGATATCTCAAAAATAAAATTTATGATACAACCCGACAATAGAGATTCTTCGCGAGAAGATGAGAATGTATTGAAGTGCATTTTACAAAATGGTGGACATTTCGAACAATTACTTCATTAATTTTGATTTACTTTCGAATAATCATTTAATTTTTCTTTCATATAAATGATAGTTCGTTTAATTATTCTGCATTATGTTTTTCTTCGCTTGAAATATTATGTAAATAAATATTACTTGTTTCTTGCTTTGATTCTGATTCAATTTGAGATGACTGAGTTGTTTTTCTAATCGAAATGTATTGCATGTTGTTGATTAAACTAAAGGTAAATGCAATACAGATCCGACCCAGAGAAAGGACCCCGCACTAATCTTATGGAAAACCGGTTTCGGTGAAAATCGCTGAAATTTCAATATGATGTAGCCCATGCCATCCTGAACAAAAGTTACCATTGCGCCAACTCTCTGAATGCCCGCGTTTGGATTCTACAGGGGGTCAAAGTTCGATATTTTGACGATTTTTCAAAAAATCCGGAATTTCATTTTCATTGTATCGATCTGAATTTTTATAACGAAATAGTCCACAATATGTGCATCAAAAAGTTCAAACGACAAAAGTTTCTAGAATCAAAACTGGCGGGTATACAGAGGGTTGAACTTTGTTTTTGGTAATTTTTATCGAACTTTTTTTGAGAAAATATTCGTTTTCCTGCAGATCCATGTGCAATTGATGATACTTACAGTACATAAGAGGGCGATCATATTTTGCATTTGAACTAACCATCCAACTTTAAATATTTGAAAGATACGGGGCGATCAAAAATATATTTTCAATTTCGGAAAAATGTATCCCTTTGTATAGTCAGCTTTCACCAATATATTTAGCTGATGTTTTGAAAGTATGTAGCTAACATACATACAAATGTGTCACCGTCTGTGCTCATTAATCTGAATCCAAATAAAGTTGCGGCGATGGTCCAAAAAATATGGAGAAGGGATGTTTCGGAATAATTTTGAAATGATTTCTAAAATCGTCCGTGAATTTTTTTTATTTTCTGATATAATGTAGATGAGTCATTCTTGATCAAAAAGTTCTACAGTGCCTACCACGCGAATGCCACGGTTTGAGTTATACAGGGGTTTGAAGTATAGTATTTCCTTGATTTCTCGAATAATCAATAATTTCTTTGTAACGGAAAATAACATTGTTTCCTAGACAAACTTTGAAACATTTCAATGCCCAAATTATCTGAAATGAGAATTCATGAATATACAAAGGTTGCAAAAGTCAGTCTCATTATGTAAATATATTTTCGGACATATGCATGAGCATACGAATACGATTCATGTTTCATACGGTGTATGAAAATATAATACAAATTCTATAAGGACCCATTTTCATTTTATGTTCCAGGAAAATACAGGATGAAAACAATTTTCGGAATGCTTCGAATGTGTCTGCCAGTAAAGTGCCATGCCAAGCATGGCCAAGTTACTGCAGAGTTTTCCAAGTAGAAGGGGCGTACATCTACTGCTGTACTGTTTTCTGTTGTATACTTGCCGACGAATTACCTATAGTATAGGTTGTATGCGGAAGATTGGATTATATAATCCATTTTTCATTATTAAGCAAGTCATGTTTACACTGCTGAAATTAAGTGTACTACTTTTCTGTGAAAGCAACTGTACACAATTCGGGAATATATAAAACCTGAACTACCTGAACTTGAAACTAGTATATCAAAAGACATCATTTGAAAAATAAAATAGTTCTGGGATTGCAGGGAGATGTACGCCCCTTCTACTTGGAAAACTCTGCAGTAACTTGGCCATGCTTGGCATGGCACTTTACTGGCAGACACATTCGAAGCATTCCGAAAATTGTTTTTATCCTGTATTTTCCTGGAACATAAAATGAAAATGATGGTCCTTATAGAATTTGTATTATATTTTCATACACCGTATGAAACATGAATCGTATTCGTATGCTCATGCATATGTCCGAAAATATATTTACATAATGAGACTGACTTGCAACCTTTGTATATTCATGAATTCTCATTTCAGATAATTTGGGCATTGAAATGTTTCGAAGTTTGTCTAGGAAACAATGTTATTTTCCGTTACAAAGAAATTATTGATTATTCGAGAAATCAAGGAAATACTATACTTCAAACCCCTGTATAACTCAAACCGTGGCATTCGCGTGGTAGGCACTGTAGAACTTTTTGATCAAGAATGACTCATCTACATTATATCAGAAAATAAAAAAAATTCACGGACGATTTTAGAAATCATTTCAAAATTATTCCGAAACATCCCTTCTCCATATTTTTTGGACCATCGCCGCAACTTTATTTGGATTCAGATTAATGAGCACAGACGGTGACACATTTGTATGTATGTTAGCTACATACTTTCAAAACATCAGCTAAATATATTGGTGAAAGCTGACTATACAAAGGGATACATTTTTCCGAAATTGAAAATATATTTTTGATCGCCCCGTATCTTTCAAATATTTAAAGTTGGATGGTTAGTTCAAATGCAAAATATGATCGCCCTCTTATGTACTGTAAGTATCATCAATTGCACATGGATCTGCAGGAAAACGAATATTTTCTCAAAAAAAGTTCGATAAAAATTACCAAAAACAAAGTTCAACCCTCTGTATACCCGCCAGTTTTGATTCTAGAAACTTTTGTCATTTGAACTTTTTGATGCACATATTGTGGACTATTTCATTATAAAAATTCAGATCGATACAATGAAAATGAAATTCCGGATTTTTTGAAAAATCGTCAAAATATCGAACTTTGACCCCCTGTAGAATCCAAACGCGGGCATTCAGAGAGTTGGCGCAATGGTAACTTTTGTTCAGGATGGCATGGGCTACATCATATTGAAATTTCAGCGATTTTCACCGAAACCGGTTTTCCATAAGATTAGTGCGGGGTCCTTTGGATAAGGGTCAAAATCACCTGAAAATCAACTTTGAATGACATTGTATGATATATTGTTGAATTCATAAAATTTGCAGGTCCGTATTGAAAAAAATGAGGTTGAGGGTGGCCCAGAGAGTACGAAACGTTGGATACGAAATCTTATTAGGTCAAATTAAGGATAATTTACTATCGAATAAAAAATTCCTATATCATTTTTTGATTTTGAAATGAAGTGAAAAAAAAAATCAAAATGACAGAATTTACTTTTCTTATGATATCTCAATAACCGGTCCTGATAATCTCGATTTGTTTGAATCACTTGACAATGCTTCTATAAATGCAACTTTTTCTCCATTTGACCGACCTTCTAACTCTTATGGTTTAAAATACAATCCCATTAAAAAAGTAGCCACTCTGTATACAGAGTACTACAACAACATAAGGAGGATATTAGCTAATTGCCAATTTGACAAATGGTGAATCGATGAAAACTATGAGCCAGGATTCTTGAGTAAATTAATTATCGTTAATTGGAATGAATGAAATATCCTTTGAAACAAATTGTATAGTGAAACTCAAATAATCAAAACGTAAAAGTATGTGCATAGACCCTCAAAGGTTGTTGAAAAATAAACAACATTTTTACTCATCCCAAAGCAAAAAAATTGTATCTCTTCAAATTTGGTGGGGGGGTGATGGTGGTTTCTTTCGCTTTTATGAAGTATTTTTTTGTTTGATTGGGCAACTTTTCTTTCTCTCAGTGAAGTCTTCAATTCATTACATGCGCAAGAAATCTAAATGAAGGGATATGAAAGCAGCTTTTTTCTGGAGAGGTTAAAGTATGAAATATTATGGATGTTTTTCTCACATTGCCATGGGATAGCTGAAAAACTAATGAGGCAGTACTATAAAGCAAAAACTTATTTCCTGTTCAAAAGGAAGAATGATAAAGTTGACATATAATTCGAAATATGGAAGCAAAAGTATTGACATGCACAGAGCTGCAAGAAATATTCGTTGAATATATTATTTGATTGTATACAGTGTGTGCGACTTGAAACCGCAGCACCCTGTTATTTTTGAACCTATGGACCGACTATAAGAATTGAAAATTCTATAATATGTCAATCACAATAGATTCTACAAGCTACGTCAGACTGTGCATTTTGTTCAAGTTAGGTTAGATAATTCTACTGACCGCTTTTGGAAGGTACGGCCAATGTATGATTCAATTAGGACTCGTTGTTTATCCTTGCCTCTGGAAACCCAACTGAGTATTGACGAGCAGTTGGTCCCCTTCAAGGGAAGGGTAATGTCAAACAATAAGTGAAAAATAAGCCTAATCTATAGAGAACTAAAATTTATTTACTTTTATATGATTTTATTATGTATCAGAGAATGACAACGGAATTAATTTGAAAAAGAGGTATTTGGTGTTGACGGTGGTGTGGTTCTAAAATTATGTTGAAGAAAAACAGTGGGTTTATACAGCAAATAAGATACAATAAGGAATGAGATAACAAAGTTGAACATACGCAATTCAATGGGAACGTTTATACATGCACTGAAATAAAATAAGAGATGAGGACTAAAATAAGAGTAGACTCATTTTTCACTCTTGTCTTATTTTATTCCAAAAACGGAAATGCGCATGTGCGGAGAAAAGTGTTTTATGCTGGTCTATCCAAACGTTCCTAAGCTTTAATAATTATTTGTGACAGTTTTCTTGGTTTGTTTATACTAACCTAAATTTTCGGTTGAATTGTGAATTTTCGTTGTTAAAAAAATGGACAGAAGTACAATGATGATTGGTATGTTCGTTCTTCTCTCATCTGCGGCAATTATATTGATGAGGAAAAAACTATCCAGATCCAAAAGGAGATGATTCAAAGTGCGGCCCATGAATCAGATACAGAGGAAAAAATGTGGTGTATCAGAATTTACTCCTGTATGCTAAAAGACACGACACGGGGCAGTTTTTAAAGTATTTTTCTTGTCTGATTAGGCAACTTTGCTTTCTCTCAGTGAAGTCTTCAAATCATTACATGCGGAAGAAATCTAAATGGCAGGAGATGGAAGCAGCTTTTCTC
Source organism: Chrysolina oricalcia (assembly GCA_944452925.2). Lineage (NCBI taxonomy): Eukaryota > Metazoa > Arthropoda > Insecta > Coleoptera > Chrysomelidae > Chrysolina > Chrysolina oricalcia. The sequence goes on from OX101827.2 coordinate 9,946,700, forward strand.
TGGAAAGGTTAGAGTCCAAAATATTATGGATGTTTTTCTCAAATTGCCATGAGTTAGCAACTAATAAGGCAGTACTATAAAGCAAACACTTATTTCCTGTTCAAAAAGGCGAATGAGAAAGTTAAAGATAATTCGAAATGTGGAAGCAAAAGTATTGGCATGCACATAGCTGCAAGAAATATTCGTTGAATATATTATTTGATTGTATACAGTGTGTGCGACTTGAAACCGCAGCACCCTGATATTTTGGAACCTATGGACCGATTATGGGAATTGAAAATTATACAGGGTGTCCGGTAAACCATAGATCATACTTTAGCTGGTGATTAACAAGTTCATAACCTATCAGAAAATCACAACTTGACCTCAGTAAAAACCTCACGGTTTTCGAGATATTGGAACTTTTATAAAAAAAAAAATTATTCCTATCTCAGATCATTCTTTTATGTTCCAAGCAAATAAGGAGAGTTTCATGTTAATTCTTATTTTCGAGAAATATTACTGAATAGTAGTTTTAACTATCGCAGAAGGCAGATTTTCAATAGCAGTCATTGCGGTCTACAAAAAAAAAATTATCCTCCGATCACTCAAGATTTTTATTATGAAACTTTGAACTCGTTTTGTCCATAGTCCAAAAATGTATAGAAGTTGACATGATTCTTTTTTGAAAAAAAAATATTGCTAATACAGTACGAAAGGGGGTATTTTACGGTGGATCACAAGGATTGAAGCTTCGTTCAAAATGGGTTTATTTTCTATTTTATCGAAGTGTGAGCTGCAATTCGTTGCTCTTTTATCTAGGCTGGTCTGTCAGTTGAATGACAGGTCGTCAGAGAGTACACCGTGTTTTCGTGAGTTGCAGTATTTACCACATAATTCCTTATTGAACGTTATCGTGTATTGTTTTCTCTTTGTGGGTAGGATTTGATAACTTGGCAAAATCTATTTTGCAACAGTATCAAAATGCCGTACAGTCCACGTGAGTATGCCGAAATGCATTTTATTTATGGTGAATGTAGAGGCAACGCAAGGAGAGCTGCTGCATTATACCGTGAAAGGTATCCCAATAGGAATATACATCCTGATTATCGTATGTTCATAAGAGTACATAACTCTTATACGGATGGCAAGATTCCTGGTGCTCAAGGTGGATCAGGCAAACCACGTCGTGATGACCTTGAAGATGAGGTCCTTGAAGAAATTGAGAATGATCCGTCCACTAGCGTTCGTAGTATCGAGAGAAGAACTGGCATAAAAAAATCAACCGTTCATGATATCTTGAAAAGACATCAACTGCACCCCTTACACGTACAGCGTGTTCAATCTTTGTTGCCAACATATTACCAAAAACGAATAACTTTTGTCGCCGTATGTTGAGAAAACACCGAGAGGACCCAGATTTCTTCAATAAAATATTATGGACAGATGAATCATCATGCCACCGTCGGGGTGTTTTCAATATCCACAACCTCCACAGTTGGCACTTTGAAAATCCTCGTATAATGAGACCAGACAGGTACCAACATCAATTTAAAATAAATCTCTGGACCGGCATACTGAATGGCCACGTGATTGGTCCGTTCGAGTTTCCGCAGACATTGAACTCCGAAAATTATTTGGAATTTTTGCAAATCCAATTAACCCATCTAATGTAAGATGTGCCGCTGGAAGTCAGACGGACCATGTGGTTTCAACATGATGGGTGTCCTGCTCACTACGGCAGACAAGTTAGAGAATATTTAGATAGGACATATGCTCAGAGATGAATTGGGCGACTTGGGCCAATACTATGGCCGCCACGTTCACCGGACTTGAACCCGTTAGATTTTTTTTATTGGGGATGTTGAAGGAAAAGGTTTACCACACCCAATCACTAGCGAAAGGGAACTACGGAACCAAATACGACATGTAGCCGAAGAAATCAACAATAATCCAAGAGCTCTGCGTTTGTTGAAAAGGTCGTTTTTAAGAAGATGTCGCGCTTGTATCAGAGCAGAAGGAAAACAACTCGAACATTTGTTGTAGTCTCTTAATCATGTACAAGAGGAATAATGAGGTGTACATTGTTGTGTTGTTTTCATAAGAATCAACCTATTCTCATATAATTTTTTTTCATAAAAGTTCATTTAACTGTTATATCAGTCCAAGTACCTGTGTAAGATTTATCAGCTCATCAGTCGCTGTGATAAAATAATTGCAGCTCACACTTCGATAAAATAGAAAATAAACCCATTTTGAACGAAACTGCAATCCTTGTGATCCATCGTAAAATACCCCCTTTCGTACTCTTTTAGCAATATCTATTTTTCAAAAGAGAATCATGGCAGCTTCTATACATTTTTAGACTGACTATGGACAAAACGAGCAAGTTTTCAAGGCCAATGTTCAGGTTTTCGTTGGAGAATAATTTGTCACAAAAAGAGTTCAAAGTTTCATAATAGAAATCTTGAGAGATCCAAATCGGAGGATAATTTTTTTTGTAGACCGTAATGACTGCTATTGAAAATCTGCCTTCTGCTATAGTTACAACTACTATTCAATAATATTTATCTAAAATAAGAATTAACATGAAACGCTCCTTATTTGCTTAGAACATAAAAGAATGATCTGAGATAGGAATAATTTTTTTTTATAAAAGTTCCAATATCTCGAAAACCGTGAGGTTTTTACTGAGGTCAAGTTGTGATTTTCTGATAGGTTATGAACTTGTTAATCACCAGCTAAAGTATGATCCATGATTTACCGGATAACCTGTATATGTCAATCAATAGATTCTACAAGCTACGTCAGACTGTGCATTTTATTGATGTCCAATGTTAAATAAATGAATCTGAATCAAGATAGGTTAGATAATTCTACTGACCGCTTTTGGAAGGTACGGCCATGTATGATTCAATTAGGACTCGTTGTTTATCCTTGCCTCTGGAAACCCAATTGGGTATTGACGAGCAGATGGCCCCCTTCAAGGGAAGGCTAATGTCAAACAATATGTGAAAAATAAGCCTAATCCATAGGGAACTGAAATTTATTTACTTCTATATGATTTTATTATGTATCAGGGAATGATAACGGAAATAGTTCCAATTGAAAAAGAGGTATGTGGTGTTGTCGGTGCTGTAGTTCTAAAATTTTGTTTATACAGCAAATAAGATACAATAAGGAATAAGATAACAAAGTTGAACATTCAATGGGAACGTTTATACATGCACTGAAATAAAATAAGAGATGAGGACTAAAATAAGAGTAGACTCATTTTTCACTCTTGTCTTATTTTATTCCGAAAACGGAAATGCGCATGTGCGGACAAAAGTGTTTATGTTATGTTCTATCCAAACGTTCCTAAGCAGCGTTCTCACGGGGGCAGTAAACGACAGCGTGGCACGCTTTCGATCTCACTGTCGTGAACTTTGTCTCGAGGGGGGAGTGAAAAATGCAGAGTCGTGGGTCGTGGGTCGTGGACCGTTCACACGATCAACGATTCAGTTTATCCACGACAGTGAACATGGAGGAGGCTTTCGTTGAATGTTGTGCAGTTTGAGTGCAGTTCTTGGTGGTGTGTTAGCTGAAAGGTTGAGACAGTCACGTGGGCAGATAAAACAACGAAAGAAAAAACGTTTTTGGGTTAGGAAGTGGATACTAGAAAGAAGAAATGTGGGGGCACACCGTTTGGCAGACGCGGAGCTAAGACAGGAGTACCCTGCAGATTTTAAATATATGATAAGAATGTCTGAAGATCAGTTTGACTTCCTCCTGAATCGCGTTTCACCACACATTTCGAAGTAAGACACCAACATGCGACAAGCACTCACAGCTAAAGTAAAACTACAAGTAACACTACGCTTTTTAGCGAGTGGAGACTCCTACAAAACCTTGGAGTATATGTTTCGTCTGCCAAAAAACACAATTAGCAACTTCGTGCCAGAAACTTGCACAGCTATCAACAAGGAACTAGAAGGATTCATGAAAGTAAGTAATGCAGGTGAAGAATCACAAGAATTTTATTGAATTATACTGATCGGATTTACAAGTCTTGGTAGGTTAGGTTATCGTACTCGTCCGAATACTCATTCAAGAAACTGTATGACGGGGTGCCACTTGATGACGACATGGGAGATGGCTGACGCCAGGAAGGTGGGGGTTGTGATGGTGGGCACATTGCTTGAGTCATTAGTCGAGTAATTTTTTCCTGCAGTCCCATAGCTACTGGAGGACCAATAGAGCGAAGCATCGTCGAAACATACTTGCCGAAGTGGTCATAGGAATCGTCTTTGGGGATTTGTGCTGCTCGATTAGAAATTTCGTTCAATTTGTCTATGGCACCACATATGCCATCAACTTGGGGATCTTGCGAAGTTTTCTTCATTTTCGAAGATCGTACGTTTCCGGGTGGAGCGTTTCTTTTGGAGGTTGTCGGGGGTGCCTTATTCATTTGGGCAGTTTGATGGTATCTGCAGGGCTGTTAGCCTGGCTTGGTATGTCATCGCTGACGGTGTCAATAGAATTTTCTAGTTGCGATTCTTCCTGAACAGCGAATGGAGTAATGGGCTTCGTGGGTAGTACCTGCAAAGAAATAGTACATAAACAATTTGTTTTCTTCCAGGTACCAGCTACTGAAGGTGAGTGGAAGAACGTTGAATATGGCTTCCGAGAGCGCTGAAATTTCCCAGGTTGTGTGGGTAGTATCGACGGTAAACACATTAATATCCGTGCACCTGCACACACTGGTTCGGATTAATACAACTACAAGAAGTGTTTCAGTATAGTACTACTGGCCGTGGCTGACTCTGAGTATAATTTTCGATATGTGGACATTGGCGCAAAAGGAAGAGGATCAGATGGTGGCATATTTCACAATAGCTCGTTTTTTTCCGCTATGGAGACGAATGCTTTAAATATGCCCAAGGGTTCTGTCATTGTGGGGGATGATGCCTTTCCGTTGCCAACTTATTTGATGAAACCCTACAGTCGACGTAACATGACCGTGGAAGAGATAATTTACAACTACCGACTATCAAGGGCTCGAAGAGTGATAGTTTCTTTGAAAGTTGAGTCGGCAGACGCTGTAGTACTCGCCTGCTGTTCATTGCACAACTGGTTGAGGAAAACGAACCCCACCTACATTTCCACTGCGTTAATTGACAACGAGGATGAAAACCGTCGCATTGTCCCTGGTGTCTGGCGAAACAATACCACTGCTGGCTGGCAGGACCTTCCGCGATCTGTCAGCAGAAATCCACAACGACAAGCACAACACATTCGGGGCCAATACCGCGATTACTTCAATAACGAGGGAGCGGTGCCCTGGCAAACGACACTGGTAAAAGATACACCAGCTGAATAATCTGGTATCCACCTACTTAGTTATTGTCAGAAACGTTGTTTCCAAATAAAAATATCTAACTAAAAATGTTCAGAGAAATCGTGCAGTGAATTAATTTTATAACTATTAACATTTGTTTGCAAACTACAAATTCTTGCATTGGCGCAGGAACAACATGTTCATCATAAATATCGGGGAAATTTTTAAACATGTATGTGTCTCAACGTTCATGTCAAAATAAGCAAAGATGAAAATTTTAATGTACATCACGTACTTCCAGAAATATACGTTGTACTTACCAAATTTGATGTTGTCGACCGTTGCTGCACAAATGGGCGGATGAAACGATTACAGTTGCTAGTTCTGATTCAGATGCGTTATTAAAAAATGTCGGCAGAATCATTGATACGTTCACATCATGGTGTGACAGAAATAAACTGATTTTGAATGCAACAAAGTCAGTTTCAATGAAATTTTATAATAGGAAGGATAATATCCCTGGTGAAATAAACGCTATTGATGAAATAATTATGTCGCAAGATGTAAAATTCTTGGGAACGTGAGGTTAGACTGGGATCTTCATATCAATCACATATGCAAGAAACTGAATTCAGCATTCTTTGCAATTAAACAAATGAAAACATGTGTGGCCAAGGAGAGCTTACTAACCATTTATTATGCAATGGTATACTCACACATTTCTTTCAACACAATGTCATGGGGTTGTAGTAAAGATTTTGGTAGAGTATTTGTTGGGCAGAAACGTATCGTAAGACTAATCTTCGATATGGACTATCGAGATAGTTGCAAACCAGTATTTATAAGAGAGAAAATGTTAACTGCCCCATCCATCTACATTTTGAAATGTTTAAAGTTCACTAGAAGCAACTTGAAATCTTTCAATACCAATGCTTCGTCACATGTTTACAACACACGTCATGGTGGTCACCTAAAAATACCAAACCACAAAACTACAAAATTCAAAAATTCTTCTCTCTACAATGCATTGTGTTTCTACAACAAACTGCCAACGGAAATTAAAAATTCTGGAAATGACAGAATATTCTTTAACAAAATAAAATGTTTGTTGGCTGAAAAAAGTTACTATTCCTTTCAAGAATACCTGGATGATCCGTCATTGTGATTTATTTTATTTTATTTATTTTACTCATTTTACTTTTTAATATATTACTTGTAGTGTGCTGTAGTCTTACCAGCTTTGTGATAATTTAACTCAATGATTTTAATTATATGTACATAATGGTCGTCGTTTATTTGTACTCATATGTTATGATTTTATTTATACTGATAATTGTTTCACTTCAAATATGTATCTTGTGTTGTGCTGTCGTCTCACCTGTAATAACTTTGATTTTATTTGTACATATGATCGTGGTTTTTTTATTTATTTACTCATTTATTTTATTTATACTCATTTTATATTCTCAATATGTTATTACTGTATTATGTACTATATATTACTGTATCTGTATTGTATGTGACTGTATTGTATGTGGTTTTACTCATTTATACAAGTAACTGTGGTTTATGTCCACAAATCATTAATTGGCTTTATATGACTTACCATATGTGCAACTGTACCTGAATGGCTAATAAATTTATTATTATTAAATAGTTCATGGCATCAAACCAAATGATCTTTGGCACGTATACATCATCCGTGCCAGCTCCTGACCTTACACTGTCAGCAATCTTCTTCAACTCCTGGCAATATGAACTCCTCAAGTTCTTGAATTTCCCGATTACTTCTTTCGGTCCAAATCCAGCGATTCCCATCGCTTCGCTGATTCTTCTAGCTGCTGCCAATCTCAAGTCTCTATCTTTGTATTCTTCGCAGCTCGCATCATACAGCACCCGCTCACCACCGTACAATGCGATAAACTGTTTCATCGTCTTGTAATTTTATTATGCGATTTCCGGGCACAGCCATTCTCAACGCACCATCTACTGATCTACTATTGACACGAAAAACTACCGAATACACTTGTTGCTGTCCCCACTTCTCTCGTTTCACACTAGCGTGCCACGCCTGAATATCAAACACGTTTGATTCCGAGCGTGAGCTGTCGTGGACTGTCCACTCTTCGGATGACGTCAGAGGCAAACTCACGACCCCTCGTTCAAAGGGTCTATGAAGTAATTGCCAAAAGGGGAGGGCTCACTAAATACTGAATATCATAAATATTTTTCAATTCTAATGTTATCCAAGTTATTTTCTCTTTGTTGTTGTTCAATAAAAACTCAATAAAACTTGTTTTCTTGTTCTTGCTTACTAACACGATTAATGCTTCACTACTGAAAAAAAAAACCGCTATTAACATTTATTTGCAAGTAAAAGGTAGAAGCAAAAGGTAGAAGTAAAAAGTTTTGCTTTAATTCGTATTCATAATCTCTACCTTTTCCTTGCAAGGAAATGCTTCGGATAAATAAAGTAAAAGGTATAGCGATTTGGACAGGTTGAGACTTGTAGCGTGCAATCGGCGCGAATGTGTTCTGCGAGCGACAGCGGATTAGTTTATTTGTTTTATACTTAAAACTGTTCGAAAGTGAATTGAGGTGAAATTGATCTTCTGATTTATTTGTGCAGTGTTTAAGGTTATTATAAATTTAAAATGTCTGACACAGAGTGTGAGAGTGAACAGGAAGGTGAAGAAGATTTGAGTACTGAGATGATGTTTATTGCTGAAAGAGTTCAAGCATTTCCGGCGATTCTTAAAAAATCTTAAGTTCCAGCGATGAAAAAGAAGAAAACTGCTGCTTTAACTGAAATCGTTAAGGATTACGTGACTCTGTTTGGTAAGGATGTGGAAATTAAAGCTTTCATGAAAAAAGTAAACAATATGAAAACACGATTGAAAAAGAAAACAGATAAAAATAGAACGGGGAACAAACCTATTCGCCTTCTGTCCTGGGAGAAAGTAATGTTGAAGGCCATGCATGCAGACATAAATCCTGTACTAAGTCGGGTACCAGGCACAGACCACGGATAATAGAAACACGGTCGTCGCATCCGCCATGTTTGTGACATCAATGTAGTATAATTTTGTAAACAAAAGGGCCGTAAATATCACATACCAATGTATTGTATGTATGTGCATAATTAATAGCACAATATTTGTTCTTAGTTCAGGGCATAGGACAAAAGACCCCTGTCTTTTGTGGTTTACAGGGTCTTTATGAAAACCTTCCTTTCCAAAACGTTTTTTATTGTTGAAGCTGTAGTAGTTGTGGGTGGGAGAACTTTACATTACAACCTTATAATTCAAAATAATAATGGACTTATTGCTAAAACGTGAAACTATTTTTGATATAAATTTTATTTCAGTATCCGAATTCCCAATTGCAGGCGGAACAAACTGCAGGGTTCTTAATTGTTGTCACAATTATAATTCTACTAAAACAAAGTAATTGAACGTAAAATATCACAGATTTCCAAAAGATTCATAGACAAGAAGTAAATGGGTAGTGTAATATTCCAATGAAACTCTTCAACACTTTCTTAGCCTTTATTATCACTCTTTCACATTCGGGTTCCCGATACAGACTGAATCATATTCTGTTTCACCTCCTTATCAGTTACATAGTCATCTGCATATCTGCATATCTCTATCTTTTCATGAAAATTCAAAATCACTTATTTAACGTACTTAACTATTTTTATACCATCACTTATCCTATCTTCTTCTAACAAGTAAATCTATCTACCTCAAATTCATAAGTGTAATACTTATTCTAACTATATTATACATTCATATTGTATAGGATAAGACCAAAATAGAAATTGTAAAGCATTAACATTTATTTGGAGAATGCAACGAAATATTAAACCTTAAAACTAAAATACCTCCCTAATCACAATGATAGAATACAGAACAGTACAAGAATTAACATATAGGTAATGTCCAAAAATTAGGATGGACATCCTTTGTAATAGAGTGGCTAATATTATGTTACTCTCGGGAGGAGGGTTTTGTGACTGTCCATTCACCTGCGATTTTCTTCAGGTGAACAACATTTTTTCTGTAAGTTTGTCCGGTCTCGTTATTTTGTACCTCGACATCTGCGCCCTGCTTACTAGTAATAGTGTGAGGAGTCGGGTCAAACGTAGGAGTGAGTTTATTTTCTTTCGTGATGTTTTTGACGAAAACTTTGTCCCCGCATTCAAGCCCACTTTGTTGGGCTTTCCTTTTCCTATCTGCATATACCTTTCCTTTTTCTTTCTCCCATAAATCTCGGTCGCTTACTTCTTCTTCTATTACATCTGAGGGAGTTATAGATGAACTTGGTAAACTAGGTAGTTTGTCGCGAAAACGTCTCAGAAAAAATAATTCAGAAGGCATTTTTTCCGTAGTAGCATGTAGTGTGCTGTTATACATCGTCAAGTAAATTAGCTCTCCAGTTTTTCTTGTTGATCTGACTTATTTTTTGCCTTTTCAGTATGTCCCTGTTTTGACGCTCTACTTCGCCGTTCTGTTGGGGCCAATAGGGTATTGTGTGAAATAGAAGTACATTATGAACTCGGCAAAAGTTTTTGAATTCTTGGCTACAAAACTGTTTACCGTTGTCAGCCGTTATTGATTCTGGTATGCCCAGCCTTGAAAATACTTCCTCTAAGATTCTAATACTGTTGGTAGAGGTTATGGTATTCATGCATTTGATTTCCTTATAACGGCTATAATAATCTACGATCAACAATAAATATTCGTTGCTCGGAAGAGGTCCCATAAAATCAATTGCTATATCTACCCAGGAACTCGATGGTAACTGCCGCCTTTTCATCGGTTCTGGTGGATTTGGAGCGGACACTAGAGTACAGTCTCTGCATTCTACAACAAACTTTTCAGCCTCGCTGTCTACTCTTGGCCACCAAACTTTGGTACAGAGACGTTTCTTCATCGCAACAATTCCTGGGTGACCTCCGTGTGCCACCTCTAAAACACGCTTCCTTAGTGCCTCTGGAATCACTATTCTATCACTGCGTAGTAATATATTTGAGTAGGAACAGTTCGTTTTCAAAAATTTTGTATCTTTCCGTGCCACTCAACCATTTCCCTCCACTCAGTGCATGTTTAACCATCTGTATTTCCGAGTCCTCTTTAGAATATTTTTCGAGTTCTTTCAGTGAAATTGCTATAGGCTTTGAGTATTCATCGATTTGATGTATGAATTCTCTTTCGAAAGGTTGATCACATGATAAGTCTGAATGCAGCCGAGATAGTGGGTCTGCGATATTTTCTCTGCCAGGACGATACACTATTTTGTATTTGAAGGACTGTAACCTTAGAACCCAGCGTTCAATCCTTGCACAAGGCTTAGACTTAGGACCAAATATTGTCTCTAGGGGCTTGTGATCAGTAACGAGTTCGAATTCATCTTTTCCAAATAAGTATATCCTGAAGTATTCGACAGCCCATACTAATGCAAGGGCCTTTTTTCAGTTTGACAGTATCGCCTCTCACAATCCGTCAAACTTTTGTTAGCATAAGCGATAACTCTGAGGCCTCTGTTGTCAAATTGGATAAGAACAGCTCCCAATCCTACGGGACTAGCGTCGGCTATAACCCGGGTCCGGTCTTTAGGATCATAGTACCCTAAAACTGAGTCACTCGAGAGTGAATTTTTTAGCTCGGTAAATGATTTTTTTTTGTTCGTGGCCCCAGTGGCGTTCAATGTTTGCATTTTCCCCCAGTTTTAATCGCAAGAGTTTCCTTAAAGGTTCGGTCAATGTTGCCAGATTGGGTATTCATTTTCCTACGAAATTAACCAAACCCAGAAAACTCTGTAGTTCTTCTACCGTCTTGGGTGCACGAAAATTCTTGATCACCTTCATATGTACATCCAACGGTTTTATTCCGTTGGCTGAAAGAATATGACCAAGAAACGAGATATACTGCATGTTATATTGACACTTGTTTTCGTTAAGTAATACATTAAAATACTTGAGTGTATATAGCGTCTTTTTTAATCTCTGGTTATGCTGGTTTTCATTCTCACCAAAACTATATCGTCTATGAAGTTAATAGTTCCTTGACAGTCGATCAAAATTTTCTCCATAATTTTTTGGAAAATTTCCGGGGCACATGTGATACCAAACATAAGCCGTTTATATCTGAAAAGACCTCTGTTAGTAATGAATGTTGTGATAAATCTCGACTTTTCTGATATTTCCACCTGATGGAATGCATTTTTTACATCCAGGCGAGAAAATCGCGCGGCTTTCCGTAACTGCGGTAGGTACTAATAACTCCATCGTTGGTAATGGATGATTTTCACGAGCTATTGCCTGATTGGCACGTCGCATATCAATGCAAATGCGGACCTCCCCATTCTCTTTCAGCACGGGTACAATAGGAGATATCCATTTTGACGGCTCATTGACTTCTTCAATTATATCACCCTCTAGAAGATCTCGTAGAGCATCTTCGACTTTCGTTACTAGAGGTATAGGTATTCTCCTGTATGGCTGAGCAACTGGTTGAATGTTTTCATCAATTGGTATATCCACTATAATATCCTTAAACTTAGGAAATGGAGAAGTCAAACAGTTTACATTGATATTTATCTCTAGTATCCCAAGTGAAGTAGTTTCTTTTCCAAGTAGACATTTAGTGCCGTTTTTTATGACATAAAACAAAGCGTCTTCTTTTTTATTGTTAGCTTTAATCTCAGCTTCGAAACACCCCAATATTTCTAATGGCTTATTACTCGCGTAAGCAACGAGTTTTTTGTCTACCTCTTTTTGTTGGCTTTTTACCTTAATTTTATTCAATTTTAGTTTTTCCCATGTTTTTCCATCTATGATGTTGTTTCTACTACCCGAGTCCACAATCATGGGTATTACGATACCCCCTACTTCACATGAGATGGTAGTATCTTCATCAAGGTGAAAAATGTAGTCCCCCTCCTCAGTGTCACTATCTATTTTATTAACCCGGGAGTGGTCGCTAATGTTAGAAAAAATCTAACAATTTTCGTTTTCCGCTCATAAAACTTGACATATTGGTTATAATTTCTTCTCCAATTAGGAATGCCTGGGGGGAGGTACTACGATAGCGTATGACAGTTCGGCATTCGACTCGATATATATGTTGAGCGTAGGAAGGAGATTTCAGTTTTATTCTAACACGCGACGGATAGCGTACACGGAGTTGTTAGAAAAAATCTAACGACGCGACCCATCACGTCTACAGAATTTATTTTGTTTTCTGTGTTTTCATATATGGTGTTTTAAAGTTTTGGTAAGTTATTCCTGCATGTACAATTAGGTGTTAGTGATATCTTATCTTGTTTTGATTTTTAGGGTTCAATTTTCGAAAATGGACAAGAAGGAGGAAGAAACCCTATTGAAATGGTTTGAAGAAATCCCAACTGACACAGAAGAACCCGAGGGTTCCGATCAGGATCTGAATGACTCCCCCTCTGAACATAGTTTGCATAATACGGACACTGAACAGTCAAATGAGAGTGAGACTGACGATGTTCCTGTTACTCAACCTGTTGCACAACCGCGAACACGAAAGGAACCTATTTTTCAGGGTAAAAATCTTACAGAGTGGCTAAAGCACAAACCGAACAAGCCTAGGAGTAAGACATGTGCTCATAACCTTATAACACAACTACCCGGCGTGAAGGCCATTGCCAAGGGTGCTAAAACCACTTTAGATTGTTGGAAATTATTTCTTCCTGATGCAGTCATTGAACAAATTGTTACTTTTACGAATCAAAAATTAGAAATACTGAGAGAATCATATTCGCGATCTAGAGATTGTCCACCTATCGATTTCGACGAAATGTATGCATTCTTGGGGCTTCTATACATGGCGGGTGTCAAAAAGGGACAGCATATGAATACGTCCGAATTGTGGAGTACCGACGGTACGGCACCAGAATACTTCGTAGCTGTGATGTCAGAACGAAGATTTCATGTCATTCTACGGGCTTTACGATTTGACGATATGAACACCAGAGAAAATAGGATCAAATATGATAATTTAGCTCCAATTTGGTTCATTTTTGACAATTTCGTGCTCTTCAAATTTTACTGTTTCAGAATATGTTACAATAGATGAAATGTTGGATGCTTTTCGTGGAAGGTGTCGCTTCAGACAGTACATCGCGAATAAGCCTGCCAAATATGGCATAAAAATATACACCTTAGCTGATGCCAGGACATTTTACACCCACAACATGGAAATATATGCTGGCCAGCAACCAGAAGGTCCATATGGTTTACCAAATGATGCTTCCAGTGTCGTAAAACGTCTTATATCCACCATTGATAAGTCTGGACGAAATGTGACAATGGACAATTACTTTTCCTCCATACCACTTGCTAATGATTTGCTTGTAAATCACAAACTCACGATGGTTGGCACGCTTCCAAAAAATAAACGGGAAATACCACCAGAATTCCTTCAAGTAAAAAATCGACCTGTGTGCAGTAGTATTTTCGGTTTTGGAAAAGATGGCAATAGCTGTGTTCTCGCTTCCTATGTACCCAAGAAAAATAAAAATGTCCTAATGTTATCGACTCTACATGATGGTGATGAAATAGATGCATCTTCCAAAGAAGCTAAAAAACCCGAGATCATAACATTCTATAATTCTAGAAAAGGAGGAGTGGACGTGGTAGATCGTTTGAAATCTGAATACTCGGTAGCAAGAATTAGTAATCGTTGGCCGCTAACTGTATTTTATTCGTTATTGAATATTGCTACAATAAATGCACAGATAATTCAGAAGCATAACACCGCTCAGTTGAGACCAAGGAGAACATTTATTACCGAGCTGTCAAAACAGCTTACACTACACCATCTACAGAAGCGTTCTTCTATTTCGAACTTATCCATTCCTCTTCGACAAAAAATAATCAACATTATTGGCAAACCAACTACTCCGGCTGTCGCACTATTGCAAAACCAACAGCCTCCACACAAACTGAGGTGTAAATACTGCCCAATAAGGAAGAACCGATTTACCCAACATTAGTGTGGAACTTGTGTTTCGCCAATTTGTAAGGAACACACTTCAAAAACCACATACATTTGTATTCAGTGTGAAAACTCCAGTGAAGAATCTTTGTAACTCACATTTTGATGAAGTACATGTATATGTTAAATTATGTGTTATTTGAAATAAAAACCTTAATAAAATGAATTTCACATAATAGTAGTAGGTTTTTCGTAATGTTATATCAAATCTAACACGCGACCGATCGCGGAATGGGAAGGGTAGCGACCGCTCCCGGGTTAAGTGAATTAGATTTTTTTGTATATTTTTTTTTCGAATCGTGCTCCTTCTTGTATTCTTGTAGCCCTATTCCACCCGAATGCAGAAGAATGGCTCGCTTCTTTACTGCATCAGTTATGTCAGAGGCGGCTAGGTAAATTCCTAGTGCTCTCTTCCACTTCTCCCATCTTGTTGCAAGCGAAAATGGATCGCCTTCACATTGGAACTGCTCAACGCCTGACATACTAGCCATCTCTGAAATTCAGGAAAACTATTTTATTTCATTTGTTCTCCTCAGTATTTGTCTGTGTACTGAAATGATTCACTCGACCAGTCACACCCTCCAGAGAGACCCCTCTGGTTTGACTACTAACTATCTCACTAAGCCATATAGCTATTTGTTCAACTAAGCCAGATTGACAAGCTGAGTTCTATGACTCACTTTTTACCCAGAGCCGTTCCGACTCTCTAAGCATTTCGGCTCATTTGTTCACCCAAGTCAAATTGACTTGCTGAGTCATACGACTCATTTTTCTTCAGAGCCGTTTCGACTCACTAAGCTTTTCAGCTTATTTGTTTACCCAAGCCAGTTTGACTTGCTAAGTCCTAGCCTCATTTTTTCCCAGAGCCTTTTTTGCTCTCTAAGCCTTTCGAGTTATTTGTTCAACCAAGCCAAATTGACTTGTTGAGTCCTAAGACCCATTTTCTGAGCCATTTAGACTCACTAAGCTTTTCAGCTTATTTGTTTAACCAAGCCAACTGACTTGCTGAGTCACACGACTCATTTTCCAGACCCGTTTCAACTCTCTAAACTACTTGAATATTTGTTTTAATAAACCAAATTTACCTATGTGTTCTGTCTCATTTGTTTCATACAGTATATTCCTCAACCCTATTACTAACGTGCACCTTGTAAAATTGCTAATTCGTGTGTTCCATTAAATTAAAAAGTTCATACGTTTCTATACACCACATTTGCACAGACAAGACTTTTTGGAATTCTTAACTCGCTCTTACTTTTCAATGATATGAAAAATGAGTTATTATCCAACCATCAATCGTTAGTTCCGTGGAATAGAAATTATTAAACTAGATCAAATTTGACATTGTTGCACTTACTTTTCTATCCAATTTTTGATTTTCTGTGTTTCCACTAGCAGTTTTTCTTCATTAAATCACTTTTCACTCGTCGCCAATGTAATATTCCAATGAAACTCTTCAACACTTTCTTAGCCTTTATTATCACTCTTTCACATTCGGGTTCCCGATACAGACTGAATCATATTCTGTTTCACCTCCTTATCAGTTACATAGTCATCTGCATATACTACAGGAAGAAATATGTGGAAAAAAGGTTTTAATGTTGAAACATCATTTATATGCAGTTATACACTTTCCAAATGATGACTATGAAAGCTCACTCATATCTGAACAGATGGATGTACCTGTCCAACAACGATTGAAGAAAAATTGTAAGAATGCACTTTGAAATGAATTCGTAATAATAAAAGAAACTTATAATAGAATCATCATGGTAAATAAAAACCTTTCAGTTTATTTCTTATTTAATTTCAACACTTTATTAGTAGTAGTTCACTACAGTACTGAATAGTCTATTTAAATTTCCCATGCAAAAATACTACAATGACGTCACAAGCGACGACCGTGTCTCTATTATCCGTGGGCACAGACCACCCACCCCATAGACGTTTTACGCAAATGGTCAAGGACGGGAACGCTTTTGTAGTTCGCTGTGACCACCTGTAGAGGTCTCTGTACCAGAAATATCAGTGAACAATAGGTTTTCATGGCCCGAGTACGGTGTCTGTGAGATCTAGAAGAAGAAGAGTAGTAATTAGTTGTTGACATTTTGTCTTTATTAGGGAATTTGAATTGAATTATTTTTAAAACTTTTATAAAGTGTTACTGTGTTCAGTTGTGTTGGTTGTGTTGTTTCTCATATAATTGTTTTTATTCAGTGTTATTAACATTGTTATACATATTTTTTCTTTCGACTTTTCGTAAACTTCGTTTGCAACTATGCCTTGTAGGAAATGTTGTATTTCAAAATGTCAAGTTCCGCAATATTACACAAATTTCCAAATCCAGGTAAATGTCTTGAACGATTCAGAAGATGGGTGCAGTGTATCAATGATATGGAAATTAATCAAATGGACCCAGCCATAGTGTATTGTTCGAAAAGAGTTTGCCATAAACATTTTGAAGCTAAATACCTTTCATCGATGTCGAGTAGACTTCCTACGATCGCTGTGCCTACATTATATTTGCAAGGTAAGAGAAACATGTTCAATCAATTGTTAAAACGTGCAATGAATAAAATAATTCAGGTTTATTAGTGATCTTGATGGCTGGCTCATCAACTTCTTAATTAACATTAGCTCTGAAGTCCCAATACTGATCCATCCTGTCCTAACTTGACCTCTGAGATGCATAAAAAACAAATTGGGTTATGGTGGATTTATGCACCCCTACCTAAGAACTAAACCTAAGACTTAGAAATAAGAGTGAAACAATGCAAACGTTCTTAGTGCTAGGGAAAGTTCCATAAACCTTCATCCTGTTTCCCTATTGATGAACTCTTAATTCTTAGGTTTTGGTTTAGTTCTTAGGTAGGGGTGCATAATTCCACCATTAGTCACATTCAAATCACAGAGGACAAGCTAGAATGGTCAAGTATTACGATTTGAATATTTTATTACCACAATTATTAAACCTTTATTCATCCAGTTATGTAATGAGCATACTTACTTTACTATTTCATTTTCAGATGAAATCAATCTGCTTGATCCAGTTGAGCCGTCAACTTCTTCAGCCATGCCATTAATTTCAGTTTCCGCACCTGCTTCCTCAAATGGTATGTACTTATATGGATATTTCCTTACATTATTTGTCATATTTACAAATTATTGTTCATATCAAATCATTCATTCATTTACTTGAGGAGTAATTGCGTGCAATCAATAAACCAATTCACCTTTATTCACATTTACCTACCTAGTAAGATCTCACCTCCACTGTATGTTATGGATCGCCTCCGTTGAAAACAATTCAGGTTAAATTAATATATTTCATCCTAATGGCTGACTATTCAACTTTCGTATCATTAACATCAGTTCTGACATCTCAATCCTCAAATGAAATGTACCACTGAACCATCCTATCTTAGCTTTACCTCTGAGGGCCAGTTTTTCAATGTACTTCAACTTCGAGCTAAATTTTAAGTCATATGTCATATTCATTCTAACCACGAGTCAAATTCAAGTTAAAGTATGCTAACACGACATTGATAAACTGGCCCTGAGAAGTGTAAAAAACAAAGTGAGTTAATCACTACATCCAAATCGCAGAGGACAAGCTAGGATGGTAAAGTATTATAGTTTGAATATTATGTTTTCTTTGTAATTAGTATACTTACTATTTTATTTTCAGATGAAATCAATCTATTTGATCCAGATGAACCATCAACTTCTTCAGCCACACCATTAACATCAGTTTCGATGCCTGATTCGTCAAATGGTATGTACTGATTTGGATATATACGTTACCTTATTTTTCATACTTACAAATAGTTGTTCATATCTAATCATTAATTTTACTTGTGGAGTAATTGACATTATTTTTCTTCCAGAAAATGCTGTTAGTTGTCTAATGCCACCACTTCAGCTCCTGAAGCATACAGGAGTGTTTAAGCAGACACTTACACCAAGAAAAAAAAAGTTATATACGTCAGTGAAAGATTTGCACAAAAAATTGAACAAGATCAGGAACAGTAGAAAAACACTAAGCAAAAGATTACATGATGCTGAAAAATTCAAGGATAAATACGAATTAGAGCATAATATGGAAAAGCTGAATTCTTTGGCAGCAATACTAATTCGATGTCAATTTTGGGAATCAAACAAGTACAAGAAACTAAGGCGTTTTACTCTTGACGAAAAGTTACTCTTTATGGCCCTTTACAAACAGAGTCCCAAATGTTATGCAATTTTGTCAAAAATATTCATTTTGCCAAGTAAGTCAACATTAGGACAGCTACTTGCCCAAGTTGTTAGGGGACCAGGCATCCAACCTGTCATCTTGGAATCACTTCAAGAAATGACAAAAGACATGATTTCCTCTGAAAAATATGTAGCAGTTCTGTTCGATGAAATGGCGATTATGCCTAGTCTTCATTTCAGTGAACCTTATGGCTTCATAGAGGGCTTTGAAGACATGGATGGTAACCTTCGGTATAGCCACATTGCAGATCATGTCTTAATGTTTATGATCAGAGGTTTGAAAAAACAGTGGAAAGCTCCTATTTCTTACCATTTCTCGAGTCGAGTAGGTGCAAAAACATTGCAAATCAAACAATTGCTAATCGAAATATTAAAGAAATTAATAAATATCGATCTTAAACCTGTTACAGTAATATGTGATCAGAATAATACCAGTGTCATCAATAGTCTGTTGAATGACACCAAAGAGAAATATATCGAAAAGGTTCCTTTGAAATTGATGATTTCAAAGTCTATCCTATTCTGGATCCTCCTCATTTGTTGAAAGGAATGAGAAACACCATTAAAAAGGATTTACATTATTCAAAAAATAATGTCAAGGAAACAGCAAAATGGAAGCACGTACAAAAGCTATACGAAAATGATAATGGACCAGTTGAAGGTTTAAAAGTTCTGCCACATATTACTGATAAGCTAATAATTTAATCCAGAAATTGAACGGTGACATAATATAAACATGTACAATAAATGAATAAATAAATGAATAAACAATACAATATAAAAACGAAAAAAAAACAAATGAAACAAGATAAAACTAAGTATGATATGATAGCAGCGATTTAGTGCTTTCCTGCTCATAGAAGAGAACATAGGCATCTCCGCTCACCAGGGATCTAGATGAAATTGGGGTCACATGTGAATCATTGTATTCATGCCACGTGTTCGCATACGGATGTCTACAGTAGGCTGTGTAGTGTCCGCTATAGGTAGTCCCACTATGATTGGATAATGCATATAGGCTATATCGACAAGGGGTTACGTTTCCTGTTGTATAATTACTCATATCCAATCCCTCTGACGGAAAATCTATGGTAACATTCAATTTTCCTATTTCTGTTGAAGGAAACCTTTTCAAATGAATAACTAGAATTTTCGGGAATCTATGAATCGAAATGGATTTCGTGCACTTCCTTCTCTCTTTGCACTTGGCACATGTCGGCTTCTCGTCACCATCCAAAGTTTCTTCCCTTCTGAATGAATCCAAACATTGTGATAGTGTTAGCTGGCCTGCTCTTCGTGGTATTGAGAGGGGTAGATCCCAAAACGGATCGAAAGAGACTGAACAGTAACCACAATAAGTACATTTCAATGTAGATTTTTAACTGGCCAACGAAGTTGTCTACAATTATGGAATTGTCAGTCCTTAAGTATCTTGACCATGACTCTTGAGCCTTCTCACTGTCACTCAATTCCTCATCTGTCTCTCTCAATAAGGGTATGGGCTTTTCCGTTACTCTATCGACGTCTTCATGTAGGTCCTCTAACAGGAATCGTAAGAACTCTTGAGCATCTTCCTGGGCAAAACCGATGAAACGAGGAGCGATTCTTTCGATGAACACATATACGACAAAAAAATTTAAAAAATGAAGGTGAAGAATGCAGTTCAGATTTTTAGCCAGAGGTTTGCCTCAACTCTTCAGTTGGCTAGTCAAATTGGTGAGTAACTCTTTTTTATTATATATTTTTCATTCTTTAATTAAAAATAGTTTTAGTTATTTACATTGATGCTTGAAAAGTTATAACTCCATCTCAAACATACTAGACATTGACATTTTTTCTGACTCTTTAACTACCTTTGTGAATAAACTTAACACATTCCTGGACAGACCTGCTGTAGCCGTCATGAGCGCTGCGAGACGCCTGCTATAGCAGGCATTTTTCGTTGTTGCAGCAGACCTGAAATACGAGTTATCCATATGACAGCATTTAACGTGTGTCCCAGTAGACAAAGGAAAACGGTATTTTGTTAGTAGGTGATTGAAGGCACTCTCCCAGAGTGATGGAAGGGATAGGCACTTTAAAATGCAGGTGTCTTCACGCAGTTCGCTGAGTTTGCTCGCGAATTCAGTATTGTCTGGATAGGGGAGACGTGTACATGTGTATTTGTTTTTTTTTTGTTTTTGAGTTTTTCGTTCCATAATCAGAGTGCTTCAAACCACCATAATATTCTTCTGCTTGTAAGGTAATAGTTATGATGGATAGGTTATTTTTAATGCTCAGTTGAAACTTTTTCTTGTAACATCATATTATGTATCGAGATGAATTATTCTAATGAGGAAGCACGCTTATTGAAATTGTATGATGAAGTTCAAACAGATGAAGAGCCTTTCAGTTCCGGAAGTAGCGATAATTATGATCCTAGAAAAGATATGCAGAATAACTCTTCCGAGTCGGAGTATGAAAACACTGATTCGGAAGATGCTCTTCCATTGAGCGTGGTGCGACATAGAACCAGTCTTGCCACTGCCTGCACTCCATTATCTCCTGTTCTGCATTCACGGGCTCCTGATGATGAAACACGAACTCATCCAGGACCATCTCAAGACAGATTTTCTGACGACTCAGGTGTAGTGACATAGCTGATATTGACGATTTTTCGGGGAGTAGTATAGTGGAGAAAATTTGTCTTGATAATGAAATCATACGCCTGTTAGTTGATTCTACTAACATGTATGTACAGGTTTTGACTAGTACGGCACGACCTAAAACGCGTCACTCTACGAGTATGATTTTCAAACCTGTCACAACTGAAGAAATGCACAAGTTTCTAGGATTATGTTTGCTTCAAGGCCAGTTGAAACCTCTTAGTATTAGAAAACTATTCAGCTTTGATATTTTGAATTACCATCCGAATTTTTCATCGAGTATGAGTGGTCGGAGATTTGAGCAGATTCTACGCTGTTTCTGTGCACACAATAAAAATGGGCCTCCAAGCACTGACAGATTGCACAAGATCATGAGACTTCTAAACATGTGCCTCCATAATTTTAAAATGGCTTATAAGCCTTCGAAAGCATTGTCTTTGGATGAATCATTGCTTCTCTTTCGAGGACGTCTTTCCTTCAGGACTTATATGAAGAATAAGAAAACCAAATATGGTATCAAGTTCTACGAACTCTGTAACCCTGATGGTTATGTTCTGAATATAGAGATATATAAAGGGCAGGGAGAGAAACCGCCAGATGAAAGTTTGACGAAAATTGAAGGTATTGTCACAAGACTGCTGCCGTACATCAATCAAGGGCATCATATCTTCATGGATAATTATTACAACAGTGTTTCACTGGCAAAAAAACTCGTCAAGCTGAAGACACATGTAACGGGTACTCTTCGCAGTAATAGGAAGGGAAATCCTGTATTGGTTACGAAAAAGAAAAAGCGAATTGGGGAACATGTTTGGCGACAAAAAGGAAAAGTCTACGTCTCAAAATGGAAGAATAAACGTGTGGTTATTGCTATAACAACTGCACATCATCCAGCTCTAGCTAACACCGAAAATAGAAGAGGTTTTCCGAAGATAAAGCCAGTGGAAATAATAGACTACAATAAGTTCATGTCCGGTATTGATCGTTGCGATCAAATGGTCTCATACTATTCATCCCCTAGATAAACTATTTTTTGGTACAAAAAGGTAATTTTCCATCTACTTGATATCGCGGTGTGGAATGCATATTTCTTATTCAAGAAAAAAAAATAGAAGCACTTTCAGCTTCATCCAATTCAGAGAGCAGCTAATCAAAGCACTGTTACAAATTGATGCAAGAATCAAAGATGGAAGATCTCTCATGTTGCCGCCCGCCTTTATGCCAAATAGGAGTACGAATACTAATGTTTCTGGACAAGGTGTTGCTGCCATAGGCAATATGAGACATTTTCCAGAGGCTATCCCTGTTCCTACGAACTATTCTAGGAGAAGGTATTTCCTGCGTTGTAAGCAATGTTGCAAAGTTTCTAGAAGAAAGGAAACAAGTTATCGATGCCCGGGTTGCCCTGAGAAACCCGCACTATGTGTTGAATGTTTTGAGCTGTGGCATTGAACCTAAGACTTCTGGACAATATTTTGGAAAAATTGTTTTCTAGTTTGAAAGTTGACATTTACTTCTGCTACATTTTCTGGGATTGATCTTTTAGTTAGAAATTAACAGTTTCCTTCTATTTTTCGTTAATTTTGTGACGGTTGTAGCAGGTCTGTCACACAAGACATATTTTTTGTGTGTCGTGGGACAGAACTGCTATAACCGTCGTCTGGTTTTTGTCGAAACATACGACACCAAAATTTTTATTTTATACAATTCGTCACATTTGGACAAAAATAAAATACCTCAACATATTTAGATTATATGTGAATACTGTTCCTGGGTTCGTCCTGTTTGTATTCCTATTTGTGAAAATAAAAATAAAATAAATGAAATTTTTTATTGGTATTGATGCATGAGTGAATATAGCTCAATTATATTTATATGTGACACATTTTTTACTTTGATTCTAATACATATATTGTTTTTATATTGCAGATTCTGAAAAAAAAATTGGAACCCATCTGAAGCATACCTCTGAGTTACTGTATTTTTTTGATCGATTATTCGACTCTCTGAATGGTTCAAAAAAAAATCCAGAGACGGGAAAAATATTGCGGTGTGGTTTAAGTGACACCTCTGATAACATTTGTTTTTGGAACAAAGAAGCTTTGTTAATGCTGGATGGAATGGAGTTGGAGAGACGAACGAAAAATGATCAAAGAACCCCCAGCTTGAATAATTGGTCAATTGTCATAGACAATGTGAAGAGTATTTGGTAGATTCTGAAGCACAATGGTTATGATTATTTATTAACACGAAGGCTGAACCAAGATCCGCTTGAAAATATGTTTGGTCAATTGAGAAGCTTTGGAGCATTATACACCAATCCTTCAGCTTCCCAATTCACAAGAATTTATAAAACTCTTCTTTTTAATACGGCCCTTTCATTTTACAGGAATTCATTTAATTGTGAAGATGATAGATGTGAAAACTTGTTTAATTATTTGAAGGGACTGTTTTGTGAAAGTAATGCTGACAATAATATTATTGAAGCTATACAATATGCAGATATAACACTTCATCAGAGTACGACTCTAGCTGGAAAGTTGAATGAGTTGTCCACTAGTTATGTAGCTGGCTCCATTTTGAAAAAAATCAAGAAAAGTGTAATATGCCCAAATACAAAGGCACAATGTTTTCAACCGATTACGAATCTGATTTAAATAGACTCATTTCTATTAGAGAATATGGTGGTGGCTGGGCTACAAGGCTGTGTTACCCAACACCATCATTTGTTTCATGTTTTTATAACATTTATAAAATTATTCACTTTTATTTTAATAGAAAACCATATTAAAAAATGTTGGTTTCTCTAATAAAACAAATTGTTAGTACACAAGTTGATTTTGCATTTGAAGAAAAAGAACTTGAAGAAGCCAGTACATGTTTAGGTATAATGATAATTTTTGTTTGACTAGAATTTTTAAATTGTTTCATTCCCACCTTGAAAATATTAAATTTTTTTATTTGAAAATATTTAGTTTTTTTTCTGTATTTTACTGAAGTTACATGATATTGTGACACGTATACTACAAATACTAAACAATATCGTTTATACTTCAAAGAAAGTGGATATAATATTCAAAATGAATGGTTCTGATATCTACTTTGGAACTGTTGCATGTAAATATTCTTTCTATCTTGTTATTTGCTATTGGAATCAACGTAAAACCAAAGCAAGTAGCAAGATAAATATATTATTTACATGCAACAGTTTCAAAGTGAACGATGGCTGGCAATTACCAGTTACGTTTCCCGCTTCTTTGATTACTTTAAATACCAAACTATAGAGTTCGCTGAAAACCGTTGCCAGCATTGTCGTCAAACACGCATGCGCATAATCTGACATGTCATTGCTGCGACCTCTACAGGTGGTCACAGCGAACTACAGAAGCGTTTCTGATCTCAACCATTTCCGTGGAGTGTCTATGGGGTGGGTGGTCTGTGGTACCAGGTGAGAAATACATCCATATCCACCATTACTACGTACTGACTATTTGTATATTTTTCTTAGGCAATTGGTGTGTCAACTGCACCTTCCGTAGCTACGTCAATGGATGACATTACGGAAAGTGATGTCCATCAGATAACTGTGCCTGTAGTGATAGCTACCAAAAAGAGATCGCACATATCAGTAGAAGAGATTGCTCGAAAAACAAAAACTCCGAAGCCTACAGTTGTTTGTGAACGACCAGAAGAATCTGATGAGACCAGGACCTTAACGACAACCCAGCTACAACGATTAGTTTTACTTGAGCAACTGAAAGTTGCTCGTCTTCAACTACAATATTTCGCCGCCAAGCTACAGAAATTGGATGAGACATCCATCAAAGAACTTTCGAAAAGGTATAGTGTCGTGGGAGATCAAACTTACGATAAGCTGTAATATATGTATGTAGAATTTAATTAAGAAAGAGAGAGACAAAATAAAACGATTTCTTCCAAAGTGAAACGGGTAAGTTTATTATTACTTCACGAAATCCTTGTGGGCTCTTAGTAAACAATATTTACATCTTATGAAACTTTTTTCACATAATTATAGACCGATAATAAGATGAGCCAATTCTTCTCGCCGTTCTTGTCCTTGTGCACGAAGAACATCTACATTTTCGTCCTCCATAATATATCTCAAGTCCTGTTCCTCTTCTTCATCTTCTTGAAAATCGACATCTCCTAGATGCTTAGCTATGTTGTGTAGCATAGTACATGCAATTATAACGTTTGGAATACTGGTACATTTCACTCTGCATCCATACTTAAGAATTGGAAATCGCCGTTTCAGTTGCCCAAATGTATGCTCAATCACAACTCGCTCTGATGTAAGCAGCCTCTCTGATATTCACTGATATAAGTGTTTACCCAGTAAAGAGGAAACTTATTTAGTCGCTAAATCTATTGTCAAAATTGTATCTGTTTACGCGTATTTTGAGTTGGAGTACGCATATTTTATGGATCATACTGAGATTTGATATCGCCGGAGTTCGTTTACTCATGAAAACAAAGTGACAGATCGGTGTCATATAATTTGGAATCTAATGTCAGAGTGACCTTAAGAAAACTTCCCAACCGCTAGCCGCTATAAAACTGCAATACAGTTCACACTTGAGTTGGAAGAAGTAACCACCTCATTAACTTCTCTCTGGAATGATTTGGTGAGTGCTATTTCAACTTTAACCGATTTTTCTTACGTTCGCATTTCACTTATATTCAACAGTCCCTTTGCGCTGAACCGCTGTTTTTCGATACATATTCGCCAAACGTTTGAAGATTCTTGTACACTGGCTTCGAAGTTTTCATCCGTCAGTATGACAAATCTATTGATCGGGTAGATACACCATTTTGTAGCCACTTACCATTTCTAGCTACATCGAGTTTGAATGCGTATTAACCTTTTCTGTCACCAGGGTCATTCAAACGAACATCACTTTCTTATGTACTTATTATGAATTATCCGAAATTCCTTCAATTCACCGTGTTCGGTATACAGAACATGTTTTCTAGACGTATTTTGATTGGTGCTAGGTTGATTTACGGCGCAACATCCACTTCCATGAGATTGAACACGTGCGTGCTATGAACATCAGTTGGCACTTGATTTCGCATGTTTACTTTTGTGTTGTTTCTTATATTATATTGATTGTTTTTTTTTTAAATCTAAGTAACTGGAGTTTAGAAAAGAGGTACATCACATCCAAACGTAATTTTAACAAAGAAATTAGGTACATTTTCCCAAAAATATGCTTGTTCGTTGTGAACTCACGGTTGTAAATAATTTCCAATTACAAGGTAGATAATGTCTTCAAAGAGGCTACTTATTGATTATCAGATATAATGGATCAAATATATGATATTGAGGGGCTTGACATAGAAGAAGGTGATGAGGAACTGGATTGTAGAGTAGATGTTAAACGGTTAACTTCAAAATTATATCTTTGAAAGTTTTCTGTTTTTTCAGATTTAGAAGAGTTTGAAGAAAGAGACTAGAAAGTCAAGAAGAAATACATGAAGAGGGGAGCATAGGAGAGAAAGTGAGTAAGTAAATTCATTCAGATAAGTGTAAGTTTCATCTACAAAATAAATTCGAAACTAAGACTAGAAAAAACTAGGAACTAAAAATTGTGGTCCAGGCTGATCTACCTAAGCAATGCTTGTGTTGTAGTCATCAGCCTGAATTGTAAAGTGTACATATTCATTTATTTTCAAATAAAAATATTCATTTCCAGATAATGATCCCAACACCGATTATTAAAAGAAAACATGAAATTAAGAAAGGAAAAAACAAAAAACTGTTCCAATATGAACCTTCACAAGTTGCCAATGCTCTGGCAGCAGTGAGTAGTGATGGCATGAAAGTGGCTACCGCTTGTAAGCTGTACGAGGTTTCCCGAACAACAATACGGAATAAATTGAGTGGACTTGTTCCTGATAGTACAGGAAACTACAGTCCAGTTTTAGACAGGGACGTAGAGAATAAATTGGATGAATGGATTATAAAAATTTCAAAATTGGGTTTTCCTATAGGAAAAGAAGGACTGCATCACTCTGTAAATAAGTTGGTAGAGAAAACAAACTTACCAACTCCGTTCACCCAAAATACTCCTGGCCGCAAATGGTTCCCATTTATGACACGCCACCCTTAACTTTCTCAAAAACAATCAGAGTACATCAATCGAGCACGATCACTCACTCATAACGGAACATAACAGAAGAGAGTGGTTTAAAGAAACCCTAGAATTATAATAATAATAATAACTCGTCTTTATTCATCAGATGCAGGAACAAATAAAAAAATATATATAATAACAAATAAATAAATATATAAAATGATAATATGAAATTACATTAATACCTAATCTGCGGAGTATCGGCAGAATGCTGTTTTTCAACTGAAGAATTGTTGGAAGATGATAAAAATATTCTAGATGACCCAGCCCGTATATCAAATATGGACGAAACTGTATATGCGAAATCATTCTGTGGAGAAGCCGTCACCGAAGAGGGCTTTGACCATGTACAAGCATCACATTTCCATTTGGGTGAAGTCGATCCAACGTCGGATTGAATGGTCCGCGTCCTCGAACATCAAGATAAATTCATCGGGATGGACGTATTCCATCATATGGGGTTGAGCCGGCGTAGTTTGAAATGTTGTGCCGAACAGGATATCGAACAAGTCCAGGACGAAATGTCAGTGCAGACAGATGATGTTACGCAAATAATACGCAAAAAAAGGATGCATACGGATAGGATGATAGCCTCGAAAAGTATGGAACTGACAAATGACGTGTCTTGTCCCAAGAGATATCGTCGATCATGTCGACCGCCTTCTCATCATTGACATATATGCGTCATATTGTATATTGTATTCATGTTATTTTCAAGATAAATCTGACAATAATAGTTCACCAAAATTTTGTTGTACGGTATATTATAAACGGTGTATAAATTTATGGTAATAAATATTGCGAATTAACTAACGTGTATTTGATTCTCATTATGTGTTCATTGAAAAATTGAGTATGCCACTGGATTCTACGCAGAATTCTGTATCAGACGTAGTTTTTAGCTCAGTATTATTTCTAATAACTTCGAAGATGAGGAGGGGTCCGAAAAGTTTCAATTTCCAAAATCGCCCTGTATCTTATAAACGGAAACAGTTATGCAAAGTCTGATTAGGCCAACTTGAGTTTCACAAAAAAGTAGCAACGTGAAAACCGCAAGGCTCTATCTTAAATAACAAGTGAGAAACCTGGCTGTCTCACCCAAAATGACACGCACTGTACGGTACGTAAAAATACCAGGTATTTGCAACGAGAAAGAACGTGGATGGCTTCAAAGATCGAGTCGCAAAATACGATATATCTCGTAGGAAGCGTCCAGAGACAGATCACCTACTACGAGATGAATCGTATTAGGCAGTCAACGTGTTAATGTTACCTATTATTTTATTATAAATTCTCTGACTTGTTGATAGGAGATCAGTTCAGTCACAGAGGTGTTATCTGCTGTTTATTCAATAAAACAACACAATATATAGTAAGATCGATTATCCTTATTTGTGAGTGTGATGAAAATCTATGAGTAAATCAACAGAACTATTCTCACCAAAATCGGAGAGGCTTCAACGGAACAAAAACTGCTTGGAGCCTAACGTAACTATTCGCGGAAATTTTTCCGATAGTGGGCGCTGCAGTATCTGTCAAACTTGTCAGTGGAATGGGAAAAACAATGTGAAGTCCCATTTGATTCAATAATAAACGAATCATTTCTATTTTGAACTTGAGCGATAAAGGTGAATTGTGAAAGATGGTACTTGTAAAGATTAGTTTGGTGGATATGTTCAAATATATTGGCGATAGAAATCGGCCGATGGTGGAAGGCGAACAGGTATTCAAAGCGGGACATGTTATTCTGTGTCAAGTGAAAAATGTGGAGAAACTCGAGATATTTGGGCTGGTTCTACAAACTTCTGCTTTAACATCGAAGCCTCATGAAGTCAATTTATGCTTGACTAATCCAACGAACAAGTGGACATGTGTTTGTTCTTGCAAATCTGGACAATCTGGTTTTTGTAAGCATGTGGTTGCAGTGCTTATTTATATTAACAGGTGAGCTAATGTTGATATTTCATCATTAATTATCCTACCTACTTATTTATCGTTTTGTTAGTTTGTGTTATACTTCACCTCACAGAAAATTAGTATTTTGCTAACCAACCATTTTTAGGCATGAAGAACTAGAAGAATTCAGCTGTACAGCTTACACCCAAGCATGGGGTAAAGAAAAAGCAGGAATAAAGGAAATATATGAAGCAGAGCCTACAACTAGTTTTCGTCATCAATCAAAGTCTAGTATTTTCCTACAAAACAAATCAATCTACAGATGAGAAGAATTTTGAACGCTTTATAAATTGTAAGTTTGATGCAATTTCAAACTTTCATGAATAATACTTCATGTTTTTCATTTTCCAGGTAAAAAATCATCTGCCATACATACATTCATTCAAAGAAGCAGGAACAGCAACAATAGAAATGATGATATCAAGCAAAGGTAATGTAATTGGTTGTTTTTGTCCTGTTATGAAGATACTTAATATAAATTTTGTATGTTTCAGAAAGCTAAATACAATTGACACCAGAGCTGTAATACAAAAAATATTAGAACATGCTTCCCATTCTGTTCTGGAAACTATGGAACTGCCCGATTTTTCCCAAAATGACTGTTGTAAAGACATTATGAAGAATTTCAGGAGAGACGATCTTCTGGATGCTGCAGAGATTAAACAATCGATGCCGGAATGGCAGAATATCAGAAGATTACGTATTACAGGTCAGTCAAGTTACTCTGAAACCACTCAGTTCCTTCAACAATATCAAATATTTGAATGATTTGATTGTTTTAGGGTCTAGAATACATTCCATATTCACTTATGCCAAAGCATACTGGTCAAAAAAGCAGAAAATTATTATTGGCCTAAAAGTTTCAGTAATAAATTTACTGAATATGGGAAAAAATTTGATGGGCATGCATGCAATGCATATAAAAAACAATATGCAATGTATGAGGTGCATAATGTGGGAATTGCTATCAGCAGACGATATCCTTGGTTCGGATATTCTCCAGACGGAATTATTTTTCAGAATGGACAGCCCATCAAACTTCTGGAAATAAAATGCCCTTTTTCTGGTTAGTATATTTGACCAATAATGGTTTATTGAAATCTTTATGGCAGAGACCTTTTTATCCTAAACTCATTATTTCAGGTAAGGAAAACAATGTCCAAACAATACTGGAAGGATGTGATTATTTGGAAAGGAAGGAAGATATGTGGTTTTTTAAAAGGAAACATAGCTATTATGGACAGGAACAATTTGGGGTGACATTATTGAATTTAAAAACAACGGATTTCATCATTCATCTGACTCTTTCTGCAATATCAATGTTGATTTCGACGAAGAGTTTGCCAAACATTTAATATTGAGAGTAAATGAGATATGTTTCAAGAGTATGATTCTTTTTCATTTTATTAATAAAAACAAAAAAAAATTAATAAAGAGTATCATTCTCCAGATAACTGTTTAAAAATACAAATAATTTTCTGGTTGACTCGGTCTTCACTTGATGAAGATCCATAGTAACTGTATGAAATACACAGAAAATTATTCGATCTCCACAGACTTTATTCAAACATCACGACATGTTTCGCTAACACAGTAGCTTCTTTAAGTGAATATTCAGTTGATGAAGATACTGTGTTAGTGAATCATGTTGTGATATTTCAATAAAGTTTTGGAAATCTAATCGTTTTCTGAGTATTTTATACAAATAATTACTTAATAATTAATTTTATTTATTTTCAATCATGTTTGAATAAAATAAAATTATGTAATAATTATATTATTTATTTATTGTAGAGTTGAAATTCATTTGGATAAGTACTCCAATTTGAAAAATATATACCTTAACCCATAAGGGAAATCACAATGCTAGGAACAGAATTAGTAAAAATTATATAATGTATGGAAAAAATATATTTCTGATTGAAAAATAAAAAAAAAGGAAATAGAACAAATATTTCATTGAATCAAGTAAATTTACATTCTGTAGTAAGGATTCATCCTCTACTTATACACAGGCTATTTCAAATATACATGTATATTATGTATAATATCACAGGAATATAACTAGGTACGATCACAATAAAATTTTACATTTGAAAAATTAATTATATAATTAATGTTTATGAGATGTCCATACAAAAATATATAAAAGGAGAAAGAGTGTTTTCGTTTTAATTTCGAGAGCTCAATCATTTGCCGACAGCTGTTTCGTCGTTTCCGACTCGTCAGGACAGCTTTATGGAGGCTCCCGAAATCAAAACGAATGCTCTTCGGCAAAACAGAATATAAAGAGAAGTAATTTGTGACATCTACAGTCACTAGTTGAAACTTAATTTAAAACGAAACATGGAATTCAAAGATAGATAATTCATCTACTACATTGACAAGCCGACGAACAATTCGTTGTACTGACCAACCCAAGATTCAATCAAGTTTTATTCGAAGTCAATCGTGGTAATAGACTATCTTAAATAATTATACACATTTTTTGGGTAAATTTTTTAATAAAAAGGCTGTCAAGTTTCTGTGGTCCCAGATTCTACAATGTTTATCTTGTCAGTGACAACTTCATCAATGCAGTTTTCGAATTTGTTTCCTGCCAGTATTGGTGGTGATAAATTGACTAAGGCACAAACAACATTCATGACATCATTTATATGGGGAATGATAAACCATTCAATATGATCATTTTGAATGTTGAATAATTTTATTCTTTGTATAGCTCGTTCTACATGGACTCTAACACGAGCTATATCAGCAGTTCATTCAGCCTCCTTTTGGAAAATTGCCCTTTTTTTTCAAAAATGGTGGTCTTATTAATTTTAAGTAATTCTCAGCACATTTATTTTCTATCATGAACCCTTTATCCACCATAATTGCATCATGGGGATTACATTTACTGATGAAATTTTCTTTCAAAAAAATTGCCTTGTCGTTGCTCTACCTCCAAAAGCACTGCTGACGAAGGAAATAGTTCCTGCAGGTGTTATTCCTATTAAAAATTTCAGAGTATGTGTGTCCTTATAGTGAGAATATGTTCTAATTCTACACTTCAAACATTTACATTTTTGAACTCTTACCTCCGTACAATCAAGAACAACACGTGTACTTTTATACTTCTCAAAGCACTTTGGCATATTAGCTATAACTGCTTCTTTGGTTGGCCAATACACAAAACGTTTCAATGCCAATGATAATAAGTGCAAGACTGTATAAAAATACTTTGTGCAAATGGTTGGTGAAAAATCAAACATAACAGCTAAACAGGCGAAGGAAATATTCAATTTTAGTTTTATCAAGACAAGAACAACTTTCTTCCTTATTATTATTATTACACATGTGTCTAGGACATCATTACCAACACCAGTAAAGGAAATACATTTTTTTTCTGTGTCCAAAAGGTTTTCAAAAGATATGACAATATTGGACTGTGTCCCCTTGTCTGCATATTCAACATTATTGAGTGGTTCTTGGTAATGAAGTAAAGTTGATCCTTCAGCTTCTGTTATTAAACTCACTGTATTTTCCATGAAAACTTCGTTAACATTTTCACTGGTAAAAGTTTCATCACCACTGTCGTGAAGGAGTTCTTCACTTTCACCTTCTTTGTCGTCAGATTTATTTTTGTTACTGAAAATATATTCATTAATATAGATTGAAGACAGGTATTCACATTTTTTACTCACAATATTTTTCGCTTAGATCGATCAATCACAGGTTTAACATTTTGGTGCAATGAATTGGTAAGTTTTATTCGGGGCACGGGGGCACAGCCCTTGCCCCCGAACTCCTACAGACCAACCACTATTTCTCTCACAATTTGCAACCGAATTGAAAATAAATGTTCTGCCGTGAGCCGTGAAATGTTTCTCTTCTAAGTACATGTTTTTGGGATGTACTGTACTTGTACATTATCTTGTCTTAACTCCGCCCTCGCGCAGTTTGCGACTGCGATACCTCGCTAGGGAATGAGGCATTATTACATCATCTGCTACGTTATGAACAGTATATCAGTGTCAGTGATGAGTGTTGGTTGAGCACATCTGATTTTGTTCGTGAATTATTGTTGTTGGGCGTCGCAATGTTTTCAAGATCTCGGTGCTTTGAAGGTATAACCCATAAACAATGTAAGTAGACTATTTTACGGGTCATATTTTCTATATTCATTTACTGACTCATTTTTTCTAGACGTTAATCAAAAATCAAAATGAATGGAAAACGGAAGTCTCAAACTCTTTTGGATTTTTTCAAACGAAAAAGACAAAGACAAACGAGGATACTTCAGATGAAGGTGGAAATATTGATGCTGTGATTGATACTCAGCCATCAACCTCTGGGGTGGTTGTTACTACTGTTGCAGACGAATCTGATATTTCTTTCTTCAGAAACAAAAACAAACAGCTGAATGATGGTGACAAAATTAAAATACTGCGGGGGATATCAGCACCACAAAAAAATTGAGTTTCCAAGTACAACTTTTGGACATAAATCTAGGAAATTCCAATATGATTGGCTTGAAAATTATAAGTGGCTGATATATTCGAAATCAGAAGACGGTGCTTACTGTAAATATTGTTTAATTTTTTTCCCAAAAAGAAGTTGGACATAATTCAGCTCAAATCACTGGACATCTTGTTAGTGATCCTTATCGAAATTGGAAAAAAGCTTTTGAGAGTTTTCAGAAACACCAAACAACCCAATACCATCGTGCTGCAAGTATTAAGGCTGACAACTTCTGGGCAGTAATGGCGGATGAAAGTCAATCAATCGATTCTCAAGTTGATCCCGCAAGAACACGTCAGATCCAAGAAAACCAGGAGAAATTGGCCCCGATTATAAAGACTGTCATATTGTGTGGCAGACAGGGACTCCCTTTACAGGGACATCGAGACCATGGCGAGTTCAACGTCAGTGTGGAACCAGAAGAAAATGAGGGGAATTTTCGTGCCTTGTTGAGAGCTAGGATTGATTCTGGGGATGTGAATTTGAAAAAACATTTCGAAACATGTCCTCGAAATGCCACTTACATCAGCTTGAACATACAGAACCAAATAATTGAGGCATGCGACATCATAATAAAACGAAAAATTGGTAGTGAAGTGAATAGTTCTAAATGTTTCTCTATATTAGCCGATGAAACAACAGACATAACAACCATTGAACAATGTTCAATCTGTGTCCATTATGTTAAAAATATTGGAACAAGCCACAGTCAATTTACTATATGTGAAAATTTCTTTATTTTTGTGCCCATTAAGTCAACTTGTGGAAAAGATCTTGCTGATGCAATCATAAATGGACTGATATTACGCAATATTGATGTTTCAAATTTGAGAGGACAGGGATATGATGAAGCATCCAATATGAGTGTGCATCTGAAGGGGGCCCAAGCTTGTATTACCAAAGATCATCCAACAGCGCTCTATGTACATTGTGCAGCACATAATCTCAATCTGACCATTAATAGTGCTTCCGGAATACCGCCTATCAGGAACTGTATGGGGACTATTGAGAAAGTGTATACTTTCTTCAATACCCCTAAAAGGCAACAAGTGCTGCAACATCAAGTGCAATTATTATTTCCAGAATCTCGCAGAGACCGGATGAAACAGATGTGTCGAAACAGATGTGTCAAACCAGATGGATTCAAAGGCATGATTCTGTCATGGTTATGGTGCAATTGTTAAAACCCGTGCATTCAGCACTTCGGGAAATTTCTTTATGGAAAGATAAGGAATCCAGTTCAGGTGCGTTCGTTTTGTTGAGTGTTCTGGCGCAGTCACAGTTCGTCATTTCGTTGTTATCTGTAGAGAAGCTTTTAGGATACAGTCTTCCTTTATCTAAAATTCTCCAACTTGAGAACTCGGATCTTGCGTTTGCGATGGATAATGCCGAAGAAACAATCTCCATTGTCGCGACAATGCTGAAGCGCAGTTCAAAAATATTTTCGATGATGTAAAACAGATCGCCGATATGTTTGACATTGAAATCAAAATCCCAAGATTGGCCTCGAAGCAAACAGATCGGGCTAACATACCCGCTGAAAGTGCTATGGATTATTATCAAAAATCAGTTTTCATACCATGGGTTGATTCATTTTTATCTGGCTTAGAAGATCGATTCACCCAACACGTCTTAAAAATTTCATGGTACTGTCGGGACTTTTTTAGCGTGTCTTTTATCTTTCCTTAGGAGTTTTAACATTACAGATGATCAAAAGAAAATCTACTTAAAAGACCTAGAGTCGGTAGTCTCGGTAGCTGTTGATGCATACTTACTACAAAAGACTAACTTTATAAACACTGAAAATTATTATGCTAATGACCATCTGAAGACAAACCTAAATGATATACTATTAAAGAATACAACTATTAGAGAGTCTTCTTACATTCAAAAGAGATATGCAGAGAGTATTAAGGGCAAAATAACTGAGAAAGAATTTAAGATAGGTAGCTTCTTGCAAGGGGCTCCTCAGATTCAAGTGGAGAAAGAGATATTTTTATTCAATTGTCCAAATCATAAGAAGTGCATAGGTCCGACCACTTTGATATTAGGAGTTCTAGATATACTACAAACTAGGTTCTCTTTAAGTACTTATTGGTCATTTTGTGATTTTTTTGAAGAATATGGTAAGAGAAGCATATTAGATAGAGGATTAAAATTAATACACAAAATAGAAAGTTTGTACGAAATATTAGGAGAAAATATATTCAGTATGCTCAAAAATTGGGAATCATTTGTGATAGGACGAATATGCGCAAATAGAGAACTAGACACAGGATTTCAATCACTTTTAGAATCAACGATTTTATCTATCGAGGAGGTATATCCTCAATTTTTAAACTCTACCAAGATTATGGATAAGTTCTACTTCAAATGATGATGAGGTAAAATTGGCACTCGAGCTGACAGCTTTATCTAAAGGTTTTGGCCATCCATGTATAAATGAGAGAGATGGTATGAAAGAGGTATGTAAATTAGCTTCAGAGAACCTAGATGTAGATGACACAGCTTGCCCGAAAATTAGATGTATGTTTGTAAAAACTCTAATTAAATCATATTTGGAGAAAAACAATAAGTGGCCTAACATAACATTTGTTTTCACACCTAAGAACGAAATCTTCATTGCCTCTCAAGAGAATAGATGGCTGCTTAATGAAAGGGAAATTAACAACATAATACTCGAGGATTGGAACTGTATCAAATTTGATTATTCTGTGAACACAACTGAATTACTAAGTGATAAAAGACATGCACCTAGGCTGTGTAATTGGACCCAAAAATATGATCCATTCGGATTCCAATTTCTTTACAACCAGCAAAAGCCTAAAACTCAGGTAGAAAATACCAGGGTCATCATTAGTTATCTTCCAGGTAGTCATGGTGAAACTGAAGAAGTTATCAAGGAGGTGAACGAACATCGCTTTGATCCTAACAATGATATTTGTATATTATGTCAACATGTAGTATTGACATAATAATTCATTGTAGTTCCCTGAAGATGTAAATAAAATTTACGAAAGCTTGGAATTAACTCTATAAAAGAGTACACTTTTGACTTTGCTGCAATCCCCAATATTAACTGGTTTTATTCTTAACTAGTCAGCAACGACTACCCTTTCTATATTCTACAGATATGGGGTTTTATCGAAACATCCTGATTACTTATGGTGATAAAGCAGTGCAGAAATTGAAGTTATGGTCCAAGAACAAGATGAAATTGGCCAAATAATATAATAGACGCTGTTTTCTATTACAATGCAAGAAGTTAGGAATTCTTCCAAATCACATTACATCAGCGATTAGACCTATTGAGAACCTACTTCTTAGACAAGAGGCTCATGGGAATATCAAGCACAGGTTAGGAATAAAATTTCTTAATATTGAGATTTCTACAAATCATACTTTGATTAAAAATTTAGAGTGTTCTCTGACGACAACTAGGAGTGATATCATTTCTCTTACAAGTGAACTTATATTTGAAAATGTTCTAGGTAAACAATTAAGAACATATAATAAAATTAATAACCTAAAAAACAATCACTTTCGAAAAAAATTGAGAACGAAACCAAACTGGATATAAAATATTTCTAACACTATCATTCCTGAAGATATTTCACAATTTTTTGCTTTAGGAACAAAGTTCAGTGTGGAACCATTAATTATAAAAGACATTTCCATCAAGAGTTTTTTGGCTGATGTTGATTACATCACTTCATCTATCAGTGACGAATACCAGAGAAATATCACTATAGCAAGAGCAACTAATATTATAACTAATAATATACAATTAAATCAGCATTCTTCTATTTTTAGAAGCTTACTTTTAAAATCAAAAAAGTTTCTAAAAGACAATCCGAATCTGATATTGATTCAATCTGACAAAGGTAATGTGACAGTCATTATGGAAAAAGATCAATATCTTAATCTTTCAAATTAAATAATTATCAACAGTAATTCCTATATTGAATTAGCAAAAGATCCTACGACTACTATACAAAGAAAAGCTAATTAATTTTTGAAAGTACTTAAAGACACAAATCAAATTGATGATGTCATAAAAAAGAAACTCACATGTTATAATGCTATTTCTCCAAAATTCTATTCATTACCAAAAATACATAAACCTACTTTATCGATGAGACCTATAGTTTCATGTATTGGTGCTCCTACAGAAGCCATTGCCTCACTTCTCACAGATATTCTAACTAAAGCATATGATTCTGATAATGAATACTTTATACAAGACTCTTTGAAGTAAATAATAAATTTAATAACACAAACATACCTAATGACTATGTTTTGGCAAGTCTTGATGTGGTTTCTCTTTTTAGTAATGTATATTTAGAAGTTTGTCAAAGATCAATTCACAAAAATTGGTATCGTATTAGCAATTATTGTAACATTAATGAAGAAACATTCATGAAAATTTCAACTTTCTTGTTCAATAACACATATTTCTCTTTTAACTACAAAATTTATAAACAAAGTTTTGGAACTCCAATGGGAGCTTCAATCTCCCCTATATTAGCTCCATATGTGATGGATGATGTGTTGGACACAGTAATTCCAGTACTGTCATTTAAACCTTTTTTCATCAAAAAATATGTTGATGATATCATTGTCGCTTTACCAAAAGATGGCATTACTGAGATTCTTAGTACTTTCAACAGCTTTGACCCATATATTCAGTTTACAATAGAAACTGAGGATGATTTTTCCGTACATTTCTTAGATACAAGATTCATACGTAATCTTAATAACAAAATACTTATAGACTGGTACAGGAAACCATGCAGTTCTGGAAGATATATTAACTTCGAGTCTTATCACAAGCGTTCAATGAAAATAAACCTTGTGAAACAGATGAAAGCTAGAGTACTCAAATTCTCAGATAAATCCTTTCATAAAAAAAACCTAGATATTCTTTACAAACTCTTTTCAGACAATGCTTATCCACCTAAATTACTGAGAAGTGTTCTGTTCAGCACACCATTAAATATTGAAACAGATATTATATCTAACAATCTTAACATATCCACTAATGGCAATATTGCTAATACTAATCCTACAATTCCTACATTTACTTCACTTCCTTATATAAAAGATATTACACCAAGATTGTCCAAGCTCTTTCATTCAGTGTGTAATGTCAAAATAGCAAATAAAACTATTTTACCAATTAGATCAATTTATTTATCGCTTAGATACAATCAACAAGTCTTTTGTTTTTCGACTGAAATTTTAAAATTTTCTGTTATTTATATTCGTAAAGTCTTTTTTCATTATTTACAATTTTAAACTGTAATGTCACTATACAAAGCATTAAGAACATGTCAAATAACCTCACTATAGTTGTAAGTAAAATTTTAATAACATCAAAATGTATAATTGACATAATAATTCTTTGTAGTTCCCTGAAGATGTAAATAAAATTTACGAAAGCTTGGAATAAACTCTATAAAAGAGTACACTTTTGACTTTGCTGCAATCCCCAATATTAACTGGTTTTTTAATATATATATATATATATATATATATATATATATATATATATATATATGAAAATAAATTGGATGAATGGATTATAAACATTTCAAAAATAGGTTTTCCTATAGGAAAAGAAGGGCTGCCTCACTCTGTAAATAAGTTGGTAGAGAAAACAAACTTATCAACTCCATTCACCCAAAATACTCCTGGCCGTAAATGGTTCCAATTTATGACACAATCAGAGTACATCAATCGAGCACGATCACTCATAACAGAAGAGAGTGGTTTAAAGAAACCCTAGAATTGTTGGAAGATGATAAAAACATTCTAGATGATCCAGCCCATATATCGAATATGGACGAAACTGTATATGCAAAATCATTCTGTGGAGAAGCAGTCACCGAAGAGGGCTTTGACCATGTACAAGCAACACATGGCCATTAGGTGGATGTTGAAGAGACACGTGGCTCTTGTATCCAAGTTGGAAATTTGTAACTCCGACTAGTTCAATTTGATGTTA
This sequence comes from Chrysolina oricalcia, assembly GCA_944452925.2. Lineage (NCBI taxonomy): Eukaryota > Metazoa > Arthropoda > Insecta > Coleoptera > Chrysomelidae > Chrysolina > Chrysolina oricalcia. Next base: position 9,986,557 of record OX101827.2, read on the forward strand.
CTCGTCGACAAAACAGAAAATAATGAGGCATGGAATTTCCATTTGGGTGAAGTCGATCCAACGTCGGATTGAATGGTCCGCGTCCCCGAACATCAAAATAAATTCATCAGGATGGACGTATTTCATCATATGCGGATGAGCCGGCGTAGTTTGAAATGTTTTGCAGAACAGGATATCGAATATGTCCAGGACGAAATGTCAGTGCAGACAGATGATGTCAGTGCAGACAGATGATGTCAGTGCAGACAGATGATGTCACGCAAATAATACGCAAAAAAGGATACATACGGATAGGATGATAGCCTTGCAAAGTATGGAACTGACAAATGACGTGTCTTGTCCCCAGAGATATCGTCCGCTTTCTCATAATTGACATATATGCATCATATCGTATATTCTATCCATGTTATTTTTAAGATAAATCTGACGATAATGGTTCACCAAAATTTTGTTGTACGGTATATTATAAACGGTGTATAAATTTATGGTAATAAATATTACGAAGTAACTAACGTGTATTTGATTGTCATTATGTGTTCATTGAAAAATTGAGTACGCCACTGGATTCTACGCAGAATTCTGTATCACATGTAGTTTTTAGCTCAGTATTATTTCTAATAACTTCGGAGATGAGGAGGGGTCCGAAAAGTATCAATTTCCAAAATCGCCCTGTATAAACGGAAACAGTTATGGAAAATCTAATTAGACCAACTTGGGTTTCACAAAAAAGGAACAAAGGAACGTGAGAACCGCAAGGCTCCATCTTAAATAACAAGTGAGAGACCTGGCTGTCTCACCCAAAATGGGATGCACTTTAGGTAGAGAATTATATTTCATTTGTGTTCATGAATAAATACATTTTGGTTCGAATAATTATTTCATTCACCTACGCCGTTAAGACTTTGTAGAATTTGCCACAGACGCCGCATCGTAAAGGCGCGTATCCATTTGTATCAAATGACCTGTAACGTAACCACGAACATGTTATGGTACGACTAGTGGAGACGGAATACTAGTGCATGTTATCCGTAACCAAGTTGACACGCGTAACCGTTACGAGCCGAACCACCATTTGTCGGTTTTCAGCAGTCGCATCAAAGGGCTGCTACGTTAAGCCGGGGACTGACTTGTAACTGAACGTTGTAATGTAATGTAATGTAATGTAACACGAATATTCGATAGTCAGTGCCGGAAAACGAGCGCGAAGCGAACGCGAACGGCGAGCGGCGAACGGAGCACGAGTGCTCCACTTGACTGTAGGTTTTTTGGCGAATTCCTTTGATTGTTACATTACAAGTCAGTACACATCGCGACCTGTTCGTTCAGAGCAACACTCACGTATTCAACTATTCAGTAGTCGATGAAGTGCCAAAGTGAGAACATATGTCTATTGGATAGTAAATAATGGAGTGGTCTCAAGACAAAACTCTGTTTTTTATTGATCTCTATCGGAATAAACCGATACTATGGGATCCTCAAGATCCACAACATTATAACAAACTTAAAAAACATGACGCGTGGCAGCAACTGGCTGACGAGGTGGAGACAACAGTAGAAGAGTGCAAACGCAAAATGACTAGTTTGTTGGCCTCTCTTAGAAGCGAAAAAGCAAAAATATCTAAGAACAGAGGCACAGGAAAAGGTATAACTTTTATTTTATTTATTATTTATTTATTTATTTTTCTAATGAAGCACATCACTAATATATATATATATATATATATATATATATTCGAATTACAGGCACCGAAGAAACTTATAAAAGTTCGTGGTTCGCTTTTAAAACCTTGGCATTTGTGCTGGATCGGAATAATCCACGATCAACTATGGACACTGTAAGTAATTTATGCATACTTTTCTTGCCATGTTCTCTCCCTGGTTCCGCTCCTGTACAGACCTGAATACACTTTCATTATATTTGCAGAAAGAGGGAATGCTTCGTCAGCCACAATATAATAGGGAGTTAGTGCTCTTCCCGTCGACAATGGAGCTGGTTCCGGTATATTCAAAGTCTTGTTTACCATTGCTTTATGTAATGCACAGCCTTTGAATACTCCACCATCCGATATTCTTCCTTGACATCCGACATTGACATAAAGAAAATTGTAATTTGAATCGACCAATGCCAATAACACAATACTGAAAAAGTTTTTATAGTTGTAAAACTCGCTTCCACTATTGATAGGAGCTTGTAAAACAACATGCTTTCCATCTAGTGCTCCAAGGCAATGTGGAAAATTCCATTGGCTATAGAAGTCATCTGCAATTCTGATCCATTCTTCAACTGATGTTGGTATCTGTAAAATGAACATATGGTATTGTTTTTGTTTCAGATTGAGATTAATAATGATAACGAAAAGGACGATAATCGGACAGAAGAGGTGGGAGTGACTACAAACGAACCAGTTGAAATTAATTCCATGGTCAGAAATCCAAACATCTCTAATGACAACGAATCCCATCCACCTCGTAGCAAGAAGGCAAAAAAAGTAACAACTGACGACATGATGACAGACGCGTTTACCATTTTAAAGAAAGCTTCCCAAAAATCTGAGACTACAAGAACAGTCATTGACGAATGTGACAGTTATGGTTTTTTTGTCAGCAATGAGTTGAGAAACTACTCACGTTCGACGCGCAACATTGTTCAACATCACGTTTCAAATATTTTATTTAATGCGGATCAGGGTCGTTATGATAGTGTTTTGGAAAGGATGGATTCAAGGTATGAATACGGATATGGAAAATCACATAACCATTCCTCTCACAGCTCTACTTCCACATATGTACCAACACCTTCTCCACAACCATCGCAGCAAAACCTAGGAGAACATTCAGAATACAACCATAGCTACCTCTCTGGAGAGAGAGAACAGTCAGTCGGATATATGGTAGCATCTGCAATTGTACATCCATCTCGTTCATGTACCACAACTTTTCTTCCATCAAAAACTTCGTCCCAAGTTACACATACCCAGGAGGAACATAATCAACTAAGCCCAGGATTAGATGACGATTTTTTGGATATAACTACTTAATTCTTAAGTTAGTTATAAGTTTATAAACATACTAATAAAATATTTTACCTTTACATTTTGTTGTAATTCCGCTACAATAGCTTCACTGACTTCCTTATAAATCCGATTCGCTGTCTTCATATTTTAAAAAGGAATTGTAAGCTGGTGAAGGAGTCTCCAGAGGCGTAGAAACGTAATGTAACTGCCAATCTTTCCGTTACTGATATAGCCTTTCTGAAAGTAGTATCTTGTTTCACAATTCTTGGGACAATTAACTTGAGCAGATATTCAAAATCAGTTGGAGACATCCGAACAAAGTTTTTGTACTGTCCACTAATTTCTTGGTTTTTAAGGATACTCATTAATGTCTCGCCACCGATAACACTTCTTTCTCTAAATAAGTCTGCCTGCCACCACCGTTTTTCCTTTTTTTTCTTTCGGTGGCAATATCCCATCAGAATAAACGCAGCACTAGCAACTTCTACGTCTGCCATGAAACAACCTACTGACCGTCTGAATAGTGGAGCACTGTTTGAGCCGAGCATTCCAAATGAGCATTCGCGGCGTCAACAAAACGAGCTTTGTAATGTAATGCTCGCCTTGAGCATTACATTACAAAGATCGGCTCAGGTCAGTCGCCGCCTTTACGTGCGGAAACAAGTTGGGACGAGTACACAGGTATCGTGTATCGTTGCATGTTGCATTCGATATTTATTGGTCTGTTGTTGTCACTGTGATGAGTCACTGTGATGAGTCTGTGTAGAAATACAAATTTATTTAAATAACGCTGATAATGAAGTGGGGTAAAGAAAATGTACTAAATTTCATAGAATTTACCACGCGAAAACTATAATTTGGAATCCTCAAGATCCCGATCATTTCAATAAAATAAAGAAGGAAGATGCATGGAGAGAGCTCGCTAACGAAGTAGGAAAACCAGTGGACCAATGTAAACAGAAAATGGAAAACCTTTTAGCATCTCTCAGGCGATAAAAAATGAAAATGAAAAAATCTACTGGAACTGGAACAGGTGGGTTTTTCAATGCAATGGTAATTGTTTTTTTCTAATAGATCATTTTTTATTTTCAAGGAGCACAAGATGTTTACAAAAGCAATTGGTTTGCTTTCAACAGTCTGCAATTTATGTTGGATAAAAACAAGGCAAAGCCGTCATTGAATACTGTAAGTACCTACTTATTTTATAATAATTATAAAATTTAATTAAAGCTAAACGAACCAATGAAACTAATTCTTAACTTTTTGTTACATAACTAATAAGAAAAGTAATTCTCAACATTTAGTAACTTATAGATAATGTTGTATTGCCTCTTTTTTCCTAAGCATACTGATTCTGCCACTCTACTCTACCTTCGTTAAGGAAATAATAGGAAAGTTCATCACGCGAATTTATAAAATTTGACTTTGATCTACGTGGTACATTTTTCAGGGGTGATAATGAACTGCATTTATCGGATACCATTCCTCTCCAACTCCCATTTGTCAGTTCACCAGATTGATCAGAATCGAATGTTCCGGGTGGATTGTAGAGTCCAACGGAGTCTGGTCTTCGTCGTAAGAAGTTATGTAACAAAGCAACGGTTAGCACGACAGTGGATGCTTTTTCTGGTGCAAGGAGCATAGGTTTTCGTTATACACGAAAAACAGCTGAAGTTATTTCAAAGACATCAACGACCCTACGAGCTCTACAAGCCCTGTAGTTAAAAATTCTTTGTTTTGATCCTTTCGCATGGTAACCTGTATACACTTTCATAAGGTTGTCTGCCATTGCAAAAGCTTCATCTCCAAGAAAAAATATGGTATTGCTTGCGCTCTCCCATTTAAAGGAGTAGGGCGAGGGAGGTTCAGCGTTCCATTTTCTATTTCTTCGTACAAGCAGGTACTAGCAAATACTCCACCGTCGGATATTCGGCCTTGGCACCCTGCATCCACAAACATGAAATTATAGGCAAGACGGGAATCACCACTGTGCATAAACCAGTAAAAATTGTAGCACCTAAAGGGGCCATACAAGTTGGTAGTGTTACTTCCGGGGAGAGGGGAACAAACATTACTCTTATATGCTGTATAAATGCATTAGGTAATAGTATCCGCGGATTAACTTCAAGGATCACAAGACATGTCAAAAGAGGCTCCGGTAGGAACACTTGGCTCAGGTCATCTCAGTGGACGTTCCAATGGTGAAAAGTTTTTGAAGTTTATGATGCATTTTATAAACCTAATAAAGCTGTCAATAGAAAATAAAGTCTCAATAGTTTTAGACAATAACGAAAGTCATATCACAATAGACAGTATCAACTTGGCACGAAAAAAATGAAATTGTTTTGCTGACATTCCCGCCCACAACAGTCATAAATTGCAACCCCTGGATCGTGGGGTATTTATAGTTTTATAACAGTGCAACTGAATTAAAAAAAGGATAATATCATTTGTAGTTTCCAAGACGGGATTGGTAGAGGCCTTTCTGTTCTAGAGGAATCCCTGAACACCATTTTGAACGAAGAGATTCCTGATGAAATCAAGAATAAAATATTAGCTGACATAGTACATGCGGGAAAGCTGTTTTATGCAATTCATCCACTATTATCAGTACGCAGGTCACCAGGTTTCTCAGAAAGTAGCAGAAACAGATGAATCCAAGATTGGCACCTTTTACTTGGTCCAAATTTTGGAGAACAACCAGTCTGCTCAGAAAGCAACCTATGATATGAAAAAGACATCATGTATAACGCAATTTCAGGAAACAACTTATTATGTAGACTCCAAACGTTCTTTCCTAAGCACTAAGATAAAACCCCACAATCAGGTACACGCATCAAGGAAAAATTACAAGGAAACATCGAACAGCAAAAAGAAGACAACACATGTACCACGTCGATATCAACGATAGCTCCAAGAGCTCGGATGAGTTACTTGTTTACTTTCAGTACAGCTCCTTATTTGTTTTACAAAATTTTGAAAACAATAATCAATCACTGTCGGTAAATACAAGAGATATTTGTCAACTGTGTTTTGCGGTTAATTTTGAAAAATCTGAGTTAGAACCGAAATATTCATCTACATTTCTTGAATGTTCGTGGAATTCTGACAAGTTCAAGTCCATTCAGGAAGGAATAAGAATTCGAGAATTGGGACACTGTGTTCAAGTATCACCCAGCTGTCCTCCCTTTCAAGCGATTTTGGCGTACTTTAGGATAGGTGTCCTGATTCCTAAAGTTAGGAAATACCTAAATCGGATTATTCATTTATTTCTAGGTGTTCTTATTGTTATCACCGTGGTCTCGTTGGAAAAAGTATAGCTCTCCTTATCCCCTCTTATGTTCACGTGATAATATTTTTAATAATGAATTAGTCACATTAGTATTTGTTTATATTTCATTATCCGAGCATTGTTATTTTTGTGTTTGTCGCTCATCTTATTTTATTTAGTTCATTGGCTGATTCTTTGATTTGGGGTGAGCTGCACTCAAATCACTTGGTGCCCTAATTAATAAATTCATATTTTTTCTCACCCACACCCCATTTTTTGTTTTGTTAACGCATAAAAAATTACGTGACAAGTTTATTCACCTACCTAGTTATATCTCACCTCCACTGTATGTAATGTATCGTCTCCGATGGATTATCAATAATAGACCATTTCAGAACACGTAACTTCTGATATCTTTGCTGAGGGACACACATTTGTTTGCGATTCAGTTGCATTGTTATTTTTATTTGGATAACTTCAATTTTGTATCTCATGTGCTATAGTTTTCGAAAAAAGATTTTACATTCGTATTTATTAGTATTTGTTCCCGAATGTCGGAAAATTCTTAATTTTTTACCTAACTATATTCATATTTTCGCGCTTCTTAAATGACACTAGGCTACCCCCTCCTCACTTCCTCCTGAAACCTGAGAACAAACTACGCAGCAGTATCTGTTGACCTGCCGACCATGATTGATATAAAAATCTACTAACCAGTGTTCATGAGAAAGAGAATTTTCACGCGTTGATTACCGAAGTGTCTATCTGTGGATTTCCTTATCTTTCCAATCTATTATGGAGTGTTCCTGGATTCATGCTGTTTCTGATATCTGGATGCTGCCAGACGGAGTCCTCGCTTCGCATTCCAAGTAAGTAGTCTCGTGCCATCGCTTTCAGTCTTTTCGCTTAACTAAAGAAGGACTACAATTGAACAAGGTTTGGCTACCAGTTCTCAAAAATTCTCAATTAGCTCCCTACCCACAAAATAATGGTACGAACGATTCTGTGATGTCAGCTAACGCTATGGACCAATCAGATGTAAGAACGTCAAATCACAGGTATTTATTGAGACAACGTATAACAAATGTCAAGCATATGACAGTGACATAAAAAACCAGAAACTTTCTCTTGAAAACGCTAACCACTCGTGTTGGCGAAACGTCGAGATCTTCTCTCAACATACGTCTGCCTTACTACCCGAAGAACTACCACGTACTTGTCATAATATATTTGTTCTGATTACAATGTTGAGGTAGAAAATTAATTAATATTCATATCTGATTTCCCAGATTTCCTTAACGTAACGAATTTTTTCGTAGGGAACAATAAAGGCCGTATCGCCTTCCAGAACTTTCTTGAAGTAGCAGATAAAGAATTTGTGGGTAATACTTTTTATACATTTGATGGGTATATAATTTCACGTTTTTTTCGTGTCGTTTTTTTAATTAGTTAATTTTCGTCATGCTCTGTTCCACAACTTATCTTAATAATTTTTTTCTGTTTTCTGATTACAATGATTCAATTTCTGCTTTGACTGGTGTTTCTGGAGGCGAATGATGAAGTCATGCATTCAATCAAATTTCTCTGATTTTTCAGGTTCACTCAACAAACCAAGCAGTCCAGTCAACAGAAATATATCGTTAGATTTTGGAAAAAAGGTTATGATGTGAGTATGTCTGTTCAGTTTTCTGTATTTTGTCGGGCGCCTTGAGCAAATAGCTTACCAGAATATAAACACCATTTAACAAATAGTTTTCTTTTACATGGAATCAATTCCCTATTATATCTTCATTTCTATCATGCATGATATGTTGTGGAGATTTTCTGTTCAATAGGACGCGAATGGTGCAATGCATAATCGGACATTCTGTACACGAGTATCGCAGTGCTCGGTGCGAATCGTGTGCTACGAGCAGAATATCCTACACAGTCGGGGTCATACGGAATCTAACGTTAGAAGGGATTCGGGATGATTTTTTTGCGGTATTTGAGTATCACGCTACCCGAAGCTGTCGATGAAATTGCCACTGAAATTCTTGACCTCAATGATCAACGATTCACAGTGGAACCCGATGAAATATTGGACTCGCCTGAATATGATCATGTGAGTTATAAGGATATTTTAGCCTTATCCCCTGTGCTATACAATGATGATGACCCCATTCCAGAGGAGCGTCCGGAGTGGATACCGCCTCAACCGGCGAATGCTATGGAGTGGGTCTCCCAAGAAGAGGAGCAGGACGTCATTATTGTTATAGATAAGATTCGATATTTTTATGTAAAATGTAAATTTTTTGTTTTGAATTTTAGCTGTAGATATAGATTATTATGTAGTAGTTAATTTTTGTCGCTTTTATTGATGCCAGTTTATTTTTACTCAAATTATATGTTTATCTAAAAAATAAATAATATGATAACGAATCTTTCTAAATCTTTCTTTTACATCATCCTGATTAAAGGAGTATTGAAATTATTTTTACTGTTTGTTGTAAATCATGAAAAATTTATGAAAAAACTATTCACAAAAAAATACTCATTTTCTTAAGGGTGTACAAAAAACTCTATTCAACTTCAAATTACCTTTTGGAGAAAACAGTTTTCATAAAAGGAAAAATAAAAAAAAGTTCATAAAAGTCAGCCATATATATAGCCCTTCACAAAAAACCTACCCTACGCTACATAAATATTTTTCTCTGATTTTCCAGATTTTCTTAACGTACCGATTTTTTTTTTCTTAAGAAACAATAAAGGCCATATCGCCCTCCAGAACTATCTTGAAGTAGCAGATAGAAAGGTTGTGAGTAATACTTTTTATACATTTGATGGGTATATAATTCCATATTTGTATATTAAAGAAAGTGTATTAAAAAAAAAAATTAAAAATGTATTTTTATGGATTTAATTCTTATTCTTTTTTGTTGACTGTTGTGAAAACTTTGTTCAATTTCTCTTACGACTGGTGTTTCTGGAGGCAAATGATGTCATTTTAATTTCTCTGATTTTTCAGTTTCACTCAACAAACCTGGCAGTCCAGTCAACACAAGTATATCGTTAGATTTTGGAAAAAAGGTTATAATATGAGGAAAAAACTTTTCCTATTGTTATAGGATATTAGCAATGAGCAGTCCTCCGGAAATCTTATGCCTCATTATAATATGAGTATGTCTGTTCAGTTTTCTATATTTTGTCTGGGCGCCTTGAGCAAATAGCTTACCAGAATATAAGCACCATTCTACAAATAATTTTCTTTTGCAGGGAATCAATTCCTCTAACTATTATATCCTCAATTCTATGATGCATCATATGTTGTGGAGATTTTCTGTTCAATAGGACGCGAATCGTGCAAAGCATAAACGGTCACTCTGTATGCGGGTGTTGCAGTACTCGGTGCGAATCGTGTGCTACGTGCAGAATATCCTACACAGTCGGGGTCATACGGAATCTAGCGTTAGAAGGGATTCGGGATGATTTTGCGCGGTATTTGGGTGTTAGCTACTCGAAGCTGTCGATCAAATTGCCCCGGAAATCGATCTAGTCTTAGATTCAGGTTATACAGATCCGAACGCCACTGAAATTCTTGACTTCGATGATCAACGATTTACAGTGGAACCCGATGAAATATTGGACTCGCCTGAATATGATCATGTGAGGATATTTTAGCCTTATCACCTGTGCTATACAATGGTGATGACCCCATTCCAGAGGAGCGTCCAGAGTGGATACCGCCTCAACCGGTGAATGCTATGGAGTGGGTCTCCCAAGAAGAGGAGCAGGACGTCATTATTGTTATAGATTAGATCCGATATTTTTATGTAAAATGTAAATTTTTTGTTTTAAATTTTAGCTGTAGATATAGATTATTATGCAATAGTTAATTTTTGTCGCTTTTATTAATGCCAGTTAATTTTTACTCAAATTATTTGTTTATTTAAGAAATAAAAAATTTGATAATAACGAATATTTCTTTTAACCCTACATCATCCTGATTAACCCTTCGTTTTCTAGAGTTCACACAGTGAGGACACTTACAAGTTGATTATTTCTCATGTGCCTAGAGTCCTCATTGCTGATATACATAAAATGACGCATGCGTTTGATGTCTCACTACTCCAAATAAAATTTGCTCAAACGAACTGGTATAGATGTAGATTCGTGTTGGTTATTTATGCGAGTGTTTTTTTATGCTGATGAGTACCACCTGTTTTATCTAAAATAAAAATAATATTGGAAAATAATTAGTGTGTTTCAAGATAATTTGATTCATAAAGCATATGAAAATACATTTTCATTGTTGTCACAGTATATGCATAAGAAATAGTGATAATTTTGATGCATACTTTGTGGTGTGCGCAGCTTGAGGACACTAGGAACAAGAGTGCTTTTCTTTTTATTTTCAGATCAGAATCAGATCAAAATTTCCGAAGATAGGAATCCTGTTTTATTAGACATGAATACCCCATTTCCGTAATAAGGGCTCACGAATTGACAAAATTAATTATTTGGACGCAATCGGCTTCAAACTGCCACGTAAACTTGAAACAATTTGCCGAGACATCTGGACCAAAAATTACTGAAAAAATAGAACGCCTTCCGACATGTTCCTCCGTATTTTTTAAAATCGACATTTGGAACACATAGTGTTTTATACTTCGCAAAAAGCTGGGGGTAATCCCAATGGCTTTGTACCAACTAATATCACAGAAATAAAAAGTTTCATTGTGTAGCACTAAGTTGGAACCTCATAAGTCCAGATGGCATTGTACAGGGTAACAAATTTGAAATTTTCTTAAATTTTCCATGAAAACAGTCATTTGTTTCAGATGTAACGTCGCATTATGCCTCTTCGACAAGAAAAATGTTTCTTGGAATATCATGAAAAATTTGATGTTTTTATATATGTGAAATACAAAATTGTTTTCACCTCCTAGTGTTCTCACTGTGAGCACTCCCTTCTAAAGCTAAATCAATGTCAAATCATATAAAATGAACTTCTAAATCTATTCAATAATGTATAAAAAAATTACTCCGGGCTCAAAGGGTTAAAGAAGTATTGAAATTATTTTTACTGTTTGTTGTAAATCATGAACAATTTATGAACAAACTATTCACAAAAAAGACTTGATACTCATTTTCTCAAGGGTATACAAAAAAACTCTATTCAACTTCAAATTACTTTTTGGAGAAAAAAGTTTATATAAAAGGAAAGATAAAAAGGAGTTCATAAAAGTCAGCCATATACACCCTTCAGGAAAACCTTACCCTACCCTACATTAATTAATAGTTTTCTCTGATTTTCCAGATTTCCTTAACGTACCGATTTTTTTTATCTTGAGACAATAAAGGCCATATCGCCTTCCTGAACTTTCTTGACGTAGCAGATAAAAAAGTTGTGATTAATATGTTTTATACATTTGATGGGTATAAAATTCCATATTTGTACATTAAAGAAACTGTATTCAAAAAAAAATTTAAAAATGTATTTTTTTCATTTACAGGGAATCAATTCCTCTAACTATTATATCCTCAATTATATCATGCATCATATGTTGTGGAGATTTTCTGTTCAATAGGACGCGAATCGTGCAATGCATAAACGGTCACTCTGTATGAGAGTATTGCAGTACTCGGTGCGAATCGTGAGCTACGTGCAGAATATCCTACAAAGTCGTGGTCATACGGAATCTAGCGTTAGAAAGGATTGGGGATGATTTTGCGCGGTATTTAGGTGTTACGCTACTCGAAGCTGTCGATGAAATAAATTGCTCCGGAAATCGATCTAACCTTAGATTCAGGTTATATAGATTCGGACGCCACTGAAATTCTTGACCTCGATATTCAACGATTCACAGTGGAGCGCGATTAAATTTTGGACTCACCTGAATATGATCATGTGAGTTATGAGGATATTTTAGCGTTATCCCCTGTGCTATACAATGGTAATAACCCCATTTCAGAGGAGCGTCCGGAGTGGATACCGCCTCAACCGGTGAATGCTATGGAGTGGATCTCCCAAGAAGAGGAGCAGGACGTCATTATTGTTATAGATTAGATTCGATATTTTTATATAAAATGTAAATTTTTTGTTTTAAATTTTAGCTGTAGATATAGATTATTATGTAGTAGTTAAATTTCGTCGCTTTTATTGATGCTAGTTAATTTTTAATCAAACTAAATGTTTATTTAAGAAATAAAAAATATGATAATAACGAATCTTTCTAAATCTTTGTTTTAACCATAAATCATCCTGATTAAAGAAGTATTGAAATTATTTTTACTGTTTATTGTAAATCATGAACAATTTATGAAAAAACTATTCACAAAAAAGGACTTGATACTCAATTTCATAATGGTAAAAAAAACTCTATTTAACTTCAATTAACTTTTTGGAGAAAACAGTTTTTATAAAAGGAAGAATAAAAAGGAGTTCATCAAAGTCAGCCATATAGCCCTTCAGAAAAACCCTACCCTTTATTAGTTAATATTTTTCTCTGATTTTAAGAAACAATGAAGGCCATATCGCCCTCCAGAACTCTCTTGAAGTAGCAGATAAAAAAGTTGTGAGTAATATTTTTTATACATTTGATAGGTTTATAATCCATATTTGTACATTAACCCAGATAGCCCTACTATCCTTTTAGAAGTATCCCTTGAAGAAATCTGTTATTGCTAATTTGTACTACTCCAACATAGATGTCGCCTCGTGCATGACTTGAACTATATTAAATTACATGGAACTGACATCTTGCTGTCGTGTAGAAAGAACAGTTGATGAGTTATTTAGTTTTGCGTATTGACTACTCTTTTGGGTTCTGACATGGACGCGTGGAAGTAAGTACTTATAAAATGTATTGAAATAGTGAAAAAATCATTGAAAAGGCTGCAACTAAATGTTATTATCAACAGAATGATGTTCGGTTTTTGTTTTTACTTATAATGAGGACCGAAACAGTGCCATCCTTCTAAAAGGCTTGCAGGTTTTTAGGCCACCGCTGAATTCATTATATGCAAATTCATATATTTTCTCTCTATTCAGTTACAGACATCGTGCCTTAACACTTCATGACCTTCTGGAAGAATTGGAAGATCCTGACAACATTTCAGAGCCACCACAGGGTATAATATTATTTCCCCCTGATAACGCCAACGACGATATAACTGATGAAGATTCTGATCTCGAAGATGACTTGCCCCTTTCGTATATTCAGAGCGAGAATAGAAGTCGATTACTTGATGACATCGATATCCCAGGGGTGGATGATGGATTTGAAAGCGAAGATGATTTACCGCTCTCGCATTTCCGGAACCCACGTGATGGTCCTAGGAGGCCGATTGCAAAAAAGAAAAAAATAGTTTTTTCTCATGGACTACTATAATGACCGTGAACAATAATCTATCACCATATCATTTATTTTCCTGTTTTTTTGATAACTCGGTAATCAATATGTTGGTGGAATATTCAAATAGATATATGCCAATCAAAGAAATCAATATCCAATGATAACTGCTAATGAAATATATTGTTTTCTTGGAATATTGATTCATAGTGGTTATTCAACTGTACCAAGTCGTAGAATGTATTGGGAAAATGCCGACGATTCGAACAATAAACTTATATCATCTGCAATGTCTAGAGATAGATTTTCTACTTTAATGAAATATATCCACTGCTGTGACAACACTAATTTGGATCCAACTGATGAATTTTCAAAAATGAGGCCAATGCTGAATAAAATTAATGAAATGTGTCTACTGCCATAGCCCTATCGAAGAATTTCACAGTGTTGATGAAGCCATGGTGCCCTATTTTGGCCGCCATGGCTTCAAACAATTTATTCGCGGCCCATTAGATGGGGCTACAAAATGTGGACAGGAACAACACGGCTCGGTTACGTTATCTGGATGGATCCCTACCAAGGCAAAAATAACAATTTGCCGCCAAAATATGATATTCGCTTAGGCAGTAATGTCATTTTACAATATAGAGATGTGTTAGACTCTTCAAATTACAAACTTCCCTATCATTTGTTTTTCGATAATTTTTTTACATCAATGCCTCTGATGGAGGAATTGAACATTAAGAAGCATCAGAGCTACAGTAACCGTGCGAGAAAATCGTATACCTTCACATCCACTAGTTGACTCAAAGAGATTGAAAAAAGAGCCAATTGGACGTAGTTATGCAGAAACCTACCAACCCACAAAAGTTGTGAAAGCTGGTTGAGGTAAATATACATGTATCAAAACTCATTCTGTAATTTGCAGAAGCCTACCAACCCTACAACACGTCAAAACACTGTACATGGTAATATCTACCAATCCACATTGAAGCTAAACGCTTGTTTATAATTGTGCAGAATAAGATCAACATTGGCATGGATTTCAATTCTCGATAGGGCGTCTGCATTTGTGTTCTTCTTGCCATTTTTATACTGAATCACGTAGTCGTATTCTTCCAGTTTCAGTTTCCAACGGACTAGTCTCGAGTTTGGCTCCTTCAGGGACATCAACCATTGTAATGGTTTATGATCTGTCAAAATCCTGAATTTTCTACAGAAAAGATACGGTCGAAAATATTTTGTTGCCCATACTATCGCCAAAAGTTCTTTTTCGATAGTGCTATAATTTTGTTCAGCATCGTTGAGAGTTCTTGATGCGTAGGCCACAGGGCGGTCAGAGCCAATAGGGCCTTGTGACAAAATAGATCCAATTGCCGAATTTGAAGCGTCCGTGGTGAGGTTGAATGGTTTGTCGAAGTCTGGGTACTGTAATATCGGGTCATTTGTCAGTAAGGTTTTGCAGTGGTCAAAAGCTTTAAGAAAGGTGGCGTCGTGTTTTATTTCAGCGCCCTTTTTCAGACAGAGTGTAAATGGTCTTGTGATTTTTGCAAAGTCTTTGATAAATTTTCGGTAGTACCCTAAAAGTCCCAGAAATCCCTTTATTTGTTTTGTAGTTTTTGGAATAGGATAGTGCATTATTGCTTTAATTTTGTCCGGATTTGGTTTTACGCCCTCTGGTGTTACAATATGTCCGAGAAAAGCAACTTCCTTCTTGAGAAATTCTGATTTATCAATCTGAATTTTCAAGTTTGTATCGCGGAGCCTTTGAAACACTCTTTTCAAGTTCACGATGTGTTCCTGTAAAGATGTTGAGTATACAATGATATCGTCCATGTATACCAGGCATATTTCGTTCTGCAGCCCTTTCAAGACGTCATCCATCACCCTACTTAGAGTAGCTGGGGCATTCTTCAAGCCGAAGTGACCGTTTTCGACATTAAAGGCTGTCTTTTGAACGTCTTCTGGAGCCATCTCTATTTGATGGAAGCCGCTCGCCAAGTCTAGGGTGGTAAAATATTGACACCTTCCTAGCTTATCGAGAATGTCACTGATGTCAGGCAGGGGGTAGCGATCATCGATGGTTTTGTCGTTAACCTTACGGTAATCGACCACGATCCTCCATTTTTTCTTTCCACTGGCATCTGCTTTTTTCGGCACTACCCATATAGGTGATAACCAAGGCGAGTTGCTTGGTCGGATGATATTTTGTTCAAGCATGGAATTTATTTGCTTGGCTACTTCCGCTTTATGAATGAAGGGATACCTATAGGATTTGGAATAAACGGGGATTTCGTCCTTTGTCTTGATTTTGTGTTTCACCTGATTAGTAAATGTCAATTTTTCTCCTTCATAATGAAAAATATCTGAACATTTTTGGCATAAGTTCTTTATGTGTGTCTGTTCTTCTTGATTCATATGTTCTGTACGAATAAGGTTACAAATGTCGTGTTCGTCTGTGTATAGAGTGTCAATGTCTGCATGATAAAGTTCAAAGTTTTGGGATGAAAGTAGGTGTGTACTGAGTGGCTCAAATAGTTGAATTTCGCAATTATAATCATTTCTATTTTCTAATTCGATCCATGCATATCCATTATTAGCTGTAGTAAGTGTTTCTCTTATCAGACATTCATTTATTTTTATTGGGGGAACGATGATTTCGCCCGTCGATTGATTTACAGGAATTTAAATTTTGGTTCCCGTATTGGGTTCTAGTTCAACAAAAAATAATAACTTTTTCTTTGTTTCATAGTATTGAATGAAATTTTGCGAATATGGGGTATACAAGATAGAATTCGAAAAATCAATGTGAGCATTCAATTGCTTAAGTATATCTAGTCCTATCAATCCATCGAAGTATTGATGAAATTTGAATAAATGAAATTTCATATTTTGTTGAATATTAAACTCTACGAAAGACGGAATGCTTGCACAGTAATCACGCTGTGATTGTTGAAAAACTGATGTGACTGTAAACGGCTCTTTAAAAATATTTGTAGGGTAAATTTTTTTTGCGATGTCGGGGTTCAGGAAGGATTCAGTTGCTCCTGTATCTATTAGAAGTTTGATAGGTGGATTTTCAATTTGTATGAAAGGGAGTTCTGTTTTGTCGTATATAGAATTCAGTTCAATTATGTTTCGTCCTGGTAGGAAGTCATCTCGTGAAAATTTTGTTCTGTCTCGTCATAGTAATCGTAATGTTCTGTTTCATCTGAGTAAGGTTCGTTTGGGTATTGCTCTTGTGGATGGTATCCGTTAGATGTTTCGTGATTTTGGTCATATTCAAAATTATAGAGTTCTTCGGAGACGAAGTTACGTCTCTGGTGTGGGTTAGATTGGAAAGAGTTTCGTGGTTGTTGTTGATAGGGGGGTCTGTTGGAATTATTTTGGAGATTTTGAGTTCTAGTTACGATACTCATAGGGGTAGGTTTGGAAGTTACAGGTCATGGAGAGATTAGGCGATGATGAATTGGTGTTGCACGAAGAGGTGGATTTAGATTCTTCTGGAACTGGAGGAGAACGGCGAAATCTTGATGCCTCGCGACCACGTGGGGAGATAATTTCCCCTAGTATTCCTGTAGGCGAGTTGGTGGAACAACTTTTGGCTGGGGGTCTCTTGAAAAGTATCGAGAGGGTTGCTAAGCAGCAGGCGGCTCTGGTGGTAGGTGAAACCTACGATTTAGCCACACCGGGAACTTCGAGGGTGGTGCCTAATAGTGATGCTGATATGAATGCTGCTGATGCGGCCCAAGGTTTTGATAGGCGACCACTTTTACTAGGGTCGGAGGTGGTAGACCGCTTCGATCCTGACGACGCAGATAGTAATATAGAACGGTGGCTGCAGAAAATTGATCAGCTAGGCGCGATTCATGGTTGGTCGGGTTACGTAAAATCGACATTGGCGCAGTCAAAATTGGAGGGCTCAGCAAAAAGATGGTTTCATCAGCTGGATGACTACAAATTAACCTGGGACCAATGGAAGCAAAAATTGCAGGCGGCATTCCCACGGCGTAGGGATTTTGCATTAATGATGGAGGAGTGGTTCAACGACGCAAGCTCCCATCGGAAGGTATGACTTCGTACTACCATGCGAAACTGGCGTTGTGCAATCGAGTAGGCATCAAAGGCGAAAACGCAGTGTCGTGCATTATTCGAGGGTTGCCAGAGAACCTGAGAGCCAATGCTTATGCAGCCAACTGCAATTCCCCAGAGCTATTATATAATTCCTTTTTGGCGGGGTTAGAAGGATGTCACGGCGAATCTTTCAGAACCAAAACAGTGGCGACAAGATTGACACCTCCTGTAAGGACAGGTGGAATCAAACGGGATGATGCATCGACACTGAAGAGGTGTTTCAATTGTCAGCGGGTGACCAATAACCTCAGTAGGAATTGTCCCTTGCCCAAGGCGGAAAGGTGTATGCATTGCGGGTTGATAGGGCATCGTATGATGGAATGTCCCAGGCGACAGTCTCCTGAAGATAATGCGAGCGGCTCAAGACATCAGGTGAGACTCTTAGTGGATCCATCCGATAATTGGACGTAGTTATGCAGAAACCTACCAACCCACAGAAGTTGTGAAAGCTGGTTGAGGTAAATATACATGTATCAAAACTCATTCTGTAATTTGCAGAAGCCTACCAACCCTACAACACGTCAAAACACTGTACATGGTAATATCTACCAATCCACATTGAAGCTAAACGCTTGTTTATAATTGTGCAGAATAAGATCAACCCACTTGGTTTATTTTGCAAACTCGAGTCAGATCAAGTTGGTCAACCAAGTGGGTTGGTTGCCTTCTGCGTTAATATACTTCATCACATAACCTAGCAAAAAGCAAGCTTGGTGCAGGGTGTGTGCTGTTTCTGTGGAATAGTATAAGTAATTACTTGCTATTTATAAACTTTTATAACATTATTGTGGTTTGAGTTGGGATTGTACTGTGTAGAATATTAACGGTTACAATGTCGGATCGAACTCGTCGAATTATGGATTTGGTACGGGATAAAACTGTGCAAGGTAAGATCTATTTTTTGTCAATTTCAAGGTATTATTAGCATAATATATTAGGTGTTTTCATATCATCACTTCATGATTTTTCCGTTTTTTTTATTCAGTAGGCATCTAAAAATATACACAGTGAGGACCAATAGTCCGTCGCCCCCCCCGTAACTTCTTTATTGTTCATATTACAAAAAAATGTTGAAGGAATAAGTTGTAGGGTTTCATTCGATCACTTTAATAGTTTGCGTTTCATTTATACAGAGTGTCTCAAAAAAGCGCAGCGACTTGGAAGTTTATTTTTTCAAATGGGACACCCTGTATGTCAGTGCATGATCGGTTAGAGATAATCATAAGGAATCCAACGATACCAAGTTTGATGCTGTTATCTCCATAAACTACGGAGATATTGCCTATTATTCTGTCCAGAAGCCCAATGAGTAGGAGAGAGAAACTTTTTTCTGGCGGGTCAATAAATTCTCTCTCACACTCATTGAGCTTATGGATGAAATAAATGGCGATATCTCCGTAGTCTATAGAGATAAGAGCATCAAACTTGGTATCGTTGGATTCCTTATGGTTATCCCTAACCGATCATGCAATGATATACAGGGTGTCCCATTCTTATAATTATTATGTGAAAAGTTATTTACTGATTGTGTTGTTCCAGGAGAACAACCGAATTTCAAGCTAAACGAAATGAAAGTAGTGAGAGACTACAGTACGCCATCAGCAGATTCTACTGCTACGAAACCGAAAGAAACACCGACAGATTTTTCATTAGCCACTAGTTCACATACGAATATAACAACATTCCAAGATGAGAACTTGCACTACGTAAGTGACACAGAAGATGACGACGATTCTGTTTGTGATCCGACATATGAAGCTGAAAGTTCCTCGTCTTCCTCAGAAACTCCAATGGAAAATAATGGAGCCCAAGAGCATATTGTTGCCGATTCTGTGTTGCAGGATAACCAAAACATGTTGACGGGTCGACCTCGCAAAGGAAGAAGGAGGAAATATAGCAATCAAAACCGTACTGAAAGGAAAAGAAAACGAAACAGCAATGAGAGTTACTACAACCACAAAGGCAGAAAAATTGAACCCAAAGTATTTGTTTACTTTAATTGTAAATGTAAACTAAAATGTTCTGAATACGTTTCAGAAGAAATTTGCCGGGCAGAGTTTGAAAGGTTTTGGTCATTGGCATCTTATGATAGTCAGGTTAACTTTATTGCCGCTGGCGTACAACAACGACCAAAAAAGAGGGTGTATGGAAGGAATCCAGAAAAGCGCACCTATTCAAGAACATACAAAATACAAAACACTATTGTTTGTCGAGAAATGTATTGCAAAACTTTAGGCATAACGTCTTTCAGAGTTAACACGTCTCTCAAAAAGTTCCATGGTGTCCTTCCAATTACCGACCAGAGAGGCTTAAAGCAAGGGGGGCATAATAAACTTGATGAAAAGAAAGTTGAAGAAGTTCGCACTCAGATTGATAAAATACCAAAATATGAATCTCATTACCGCCGAGAACAAACAGATTCGAAATTTCTTCCTCCAGAGATGTCTATACAAACTATGTATAGCATGTACTGTAATGAAACCGAGAATCCTGTAAGCCTGGCCTCTTACAAGAAAATATTTTATACAAATTTTAATTTGAAATTTAAATCTTTAAAAAAAGATACTTGTAATATTTGCGACAAACTCGCCATACAAATCAAACATGAAGATGACCCAACTAACAAAAAAGCTCTAGAAGAAATACATAAAACGCACTTAGATGCAGCAACATATGCTCAAGATTTAAGACGACAAGATTTTAAACTGGCTAAAGAAAACGAAGACTATGAATGCCTTACTTTTGATCTTGAAAAGACACTTCCATTACCACGAATTCCTGCAAACATTGCATTTTATAAAAGACAACTGTGGCTGTACAACTGTGGAGTACATAGTGGAAAATACAATCAGGCATATTTTTATGTTTGGCCAGAGGGAACTGCTGGAAGAGGTGCTCAAGAAGTAGGCTCGTGCCTATTAAAACATGTAGTATTGAAGTTACCAAAAAATGTTAGACATCTTATTATATGGAGTGACTCTTGCGGTGGTCAAAACCGCAACATTAAAGTTACTCTATTATTAAAACATATATTGCATAGCTGCCCTAACTTAAATGATATCACTTTAAAATTTGTTTATCCTGGACATAGCTTCCTGCCAAATGATTCAGATTTTGGAGACGTTGAAAGTGCCTTAAAACATACACAAAGATTATACTTGCCATCTGATTATGTTAGAATAATGCGAGATTGTCGTAAGAAACGGCCTTTTATTGTAACTAATATGGTGACTGCAGATTTTTTATCTACAAACAAATTAGAAAAAAGTATAGTAAACAGAAAAGTATCCGTTACAGGTAACAAAATCAATTGGTTATGGATTCGAAGCATCCATATAGAAAAAAATGACCCTTTCTCCATCATGGTTAAACAAAATGATTTCACTGCAGTTGAGGAAAAAATTGACATTCAGAAGAACACCAGACAAAATTCTACAGAAGATGTATTTCTAGATGTGCCGTTGCTATGGCCAAATGGAAAAACTGTGGCAGAGAAGAAAATTAAAGATTTAGAGGACATGATGCATCTTATACCGCCTGACTGTCATGATTTCTATAAAAGTTTGAAAGGTAATCCTAATATTGAAGAGGATGTGGATGGTTTCAATATAAACAATGTGGATTTTGACATAGAGGATGTTGTTTAATTTTAATAATTAAATAAAAATTCTTATCAATGAATGTCATTTTATTTCGGAATTTTCTTAAAATTTGTTTTCTACTGCATGCTACCAACCCACAACATTGTTCATGACCGTCATTTTGTTTTTTAATTTTCTTAAAATTTGTTTTCTACAGAATGCTACCAACCCACAAAATTTTATTTATTTTTCAAAAAATTAAATTGAGTTCAGCACGATTGTACTATTGTAAGTTCCATTTAGTCTAAACATTATAGTTTTATTTTGTATTATCAAAATAGTGAAATATATCGATGATATTAATTAAAGTGAAATGTTGAATCTTGAAACTTTTGGTGTTTATGGTCCGGAATCTCTGTTATTTGTTCATGAACTTGGAAGGAGATTGGGTCACGCAACTAAAGATTATCGTTCTACCACTTTTTTGATAGAAAGAATTAGTATTGATATTCAACGTGGTAATGCTGCTTTGGTTCTTGGAACTATTCCTCCATCGCATAATTTTCATGAGATCATGCATTGCCCTCATTTCAATATGGAACTAAAATCTATTCAGTCTCCTATCAATGTTAATTCGCAAGTGAATGATCCACCTTCTTCTTTTTCAGTGCGGTCAATGGACATGAGTCATTCCTGCACCCCATATATGAATTGCATTCCTCGAGGTTCTGGTTCCCTTTCAGCGGAGGAGCTTCATCGAGCAAGAGCCGAATCGATCCCTCTACGAAACCCTTCTTCACTTGGACGGATTGATTGTAGCTTACGAAATGGATGCGATGCAGAGTCTGACCAGCTTCCCTACGAATTAGTGGAGAGTTGTCCTGAGGATCTTGTTAATAAGATTGGATTATATAATTTGGGAAACACTTGCTACATGAATAGCATTTTACAAGTATTATTCATGACGAAGAATTTCAAGAACGAGATTTTAACAATGAACGAGAACGTTTCCTACTTATTCACCAATCTCATATCCCTGTTTATGCAATTGCAGTTACGTAAGAATTTATCATCTTTCCCACCAATCGATTTCCTGGTGAAGTCTACTATATACTCGTCAGGACAACAAGAGGATTGTTCCGAATTCTTGCGATTCTTATTAAATACTCTTCGTGAGCAGGAAAATGACAAAATCAGTAGTCTCTACCGTTCTGGATCAAATGGTTCCGTACAGCTTATCTCGTCTTGTGTTTCTAGATCTTCCGCTGGAAAAATCCTCACTAG
The DNA here is from genome assembly GCA_944452925.2 of Chrysolina oricalcia. NCBI lineage: Eukaryota > Metazoa > Arthropoda > Insecta > Coleoptera > Chrysomelidae > Chrysolina > Chrysolina oricalcia. The sequence goes on from OX101827.2 coordinate 10,009,175, forward strand.
TTTATGTTGTGGTACATGTTTGAGAGACAGTAAAAACGTATGTGACTTTCTGGAGCTTCAACTAGCATTTCCTGATATGTCTGATAGCCAGTCCGTGCGGAGCTTGCTGTTTCATTATATGAAAATAGAAATTTTAACTGGTGATGATCAACTGTATTGCCTAATATGCGCCAAATTGACTGATAATTATAAGACAACGAGTATAACTGAGGCACCAGTCTATCTGATAATAACACTGATGCTCTTCAAACATGACTCAACCTCTGGCGGAGGCACCAAACTTATACGAAGATTGGAAATAGATGAACACCTCAATCTAGCAGACCACAATTATAATCTTCATGCAGTCATTGTTCACTGTGGTTCCGGCGTTGAATGTGGCCATTATTACGCATTGGCGAAAGATGGAACGGACTGGTTTAAGTTTGACGATAGTTTTGTTTCTAAATGCTCTGACGATATCTTGGGTTTATTGGAGCCTCTGGAGGCACCCTACATTTTATTTTATGAGAGAGAGGACATTGGCAGATCAAGATCTTCAGATGATGTGGTGCTGCAGGTTTTTCCGGGTTTTCCTGCAGCTGAAAAAGCAAATGCGCCACTGGAATCAATCAAGTCGCCCCGGAGCGCCAATTAATTTTTGTTGATGTTTTATATTCTTATATTTATTGATTACTTTTCTGTTTAACAATAAATTAAATTGTTTACTTATTAAAATGGTTTTGACATAATAAGGACTTTCATTTTCCCATCTTAAGGTACAATGTCATGGCCTAGGTTTTATGTACAGAAATTTTCAGAAAATATTTGCAAAGTACTTCCTACATGCAACTTGGATAACAAAAACAACATAGGAGTGTCCTACTTGATACACGAACCTATTTTTTCTATCATAGTCTCGTAACAAACTATCATAATTATTTTGATGAGTATACTGGTATCCATTTCCACAAATTTTGAGATTTGGCCAATAACTATAAGAGTACCGAACTTGGAACTTTTCCAAAATATTATACGATAAAAGAGTTATTTATCCATGTAAAGATATCTTTGGTTTATTGGACGGAAGATGAGTCAAAGTTTGTGACAGAGTTGAAATTTCGGGATTTCAAGACATAACATCACAATAATCTTTTTTTGCCTGCACTATCCTTTGGACGGAGTGATGTACTAGCCTAATATCATTGTGATGTTATGCCCTGAATATGACAAACTTTATAGGGCATGACATCAGCGAGATAGTCGAAGAATTTTTTTATAGGTGTACTGGTATACTTTCGGTAACATTCTTGAGATGATGTTATGCCTGGTAAAAAAACTGTGAGAGTGCCAGACTTGGGAATTGTTCAGAGGAGCTCTATTCAGCCATGTAAAGATATATTTGGTTTATTGGACGGAAGATATGTCAAAGTTTGTGACAGAGTTGAAATTTTAGGATTTCAAGGCATTAAATCACAATAATCTTTTTTTGGTAAAAAAAAACTATGAGAGTGCCAGACATGGAAATTATTCAGGGATTTTTTACGAGAGGAGCTCTATTCAGCCATGTAAAGATATCTTTCGAAATATATTGAAAGATAAATAATATGGACATGTAAGTACACCGATATATCACGGTTTATTATTTTTCATTTTTAGTTTACCCAAGGGAAATTGGAACAAACGAAAAAATAATCCTGCATTTAAAGAATGCATTATTCAAAAATATGCATAAAAAATGGATTCAGGAGTCAAAAGTTCCATAGCAGTGGGTATCGAATGTATGAAGCAGACAAAGTTTCTAGGGTATTGATAAATTATGGAACAGATTATATATTCATTAAATCAGAAGAGCATGACTCAATGAAAAACATACATCACCAGGATTTCATTAAACTGGATGGAAATAATGAAATGAGTAGTGCATTGTATCAGAGCGTTGCTGGAAAATCGGAATGCTGCAAGCACATTTTCACACTATTGTGGCAATTAATCGAACGAATTCTCATGGGCTTCATCACCATAATTTTTTTTGCCTGCACTAATAAAACAAAAATATGAAAGTGCCAGACTTGGGAAGTGTTTTAACATTTTCTATAGATAACCCATTAGTCGGTGATGAATGAAATAATCACACCACGTAATCTGTCTATCGATTTCAGGTTAAAACGATGGCGTAGAATACGGGACAAATGATGAAATAATTCCTGGTCGAGCGCTAGTGTTTGTTTTGGGCGTATAAGAGTGTTACGATCCAGGATACGTACACACCTAGTACGTACAATCACATCACATAGGATAAATAACCGTACAAGTGCCAGACTTGGGTTTTGTACTAATATTTTCTATGAAAAGAGTTGTATTCGCCTATATAATGATATAATTGGATTAGCAGACGGCAGATATGGCAAAGTCTCCGATTATGTGAATGGATCCTGGATCGTAGCTGCCTTTCACCCCTTTTGTTCCCTTTATCACCGACTCCGGCAATGCAATCCATTCGATTCGTACATTTTCGGAATCAGCTAGAAATGTTGAGTGTGGTACCATCAAACTCTAGTGGAGCACTAGACTGTGGTTATTGAAAGGTGGTTGTGACGGTCCATCTCGTTATAAATTACGCTATCGATAACCTATTTGTTGGTGATGGACCAAAAAATCACAGCACAAAATGTTTCTATCCGACTTCTGGTTGAATCGATGGCGTAGAATACGGGAAAAATAATGAAAAAATTCCTGGTCGAATGCTAGTAATTGTTTTTGGTATTTTTGTGTGAAAATCATAACATGTCATTTATCTGGACCTCTGATTGGTAGCCATCTGACAAGCGACAAGCAACGAGATTTGCTCAGAAATTTTTTCTTGCCCTCTAATTGGTAGTCATCTGACATCTGATAAGAAACGCTATTGGATTAGAAATTTTTTCTGGCCCTCTGATCCACATCAGCGATTGGCTTAGAAAATTTTTATAGCCCTGTGATTGGTCAATTCCGGCGTCGAAAAATACATGTATTGTAATTAATAGCTGAATTTGTTGAAACAGTGGCTACTAAATTTGATGAAAAAAACTTGAGGCCCATATTTGAAACAATAAAGTTGACTATGGAATTTAATGAACGAAACTTCGCATTGGAAATTGGTTCATATAAGATTATAACAAATATGAAACAGTATTGAAAGTTCCTCTGGCTTTTTTTGAGTCTACACTGACGGGAATTGTATGACCAAATATTGATGATGTTTTTTCGGAGTAAAACGTCGAGAAACACATGTATTGTAATACTTAGCTTTGTTATGAGAGTGGCTAAAAAAATCGATGAAAAAAACTAGAGGTCCGTATTTACAAAAATAAAGTTGATGATAGAATCTAATGAACGAAACGTCGCATTGAAAATTGGTTCATATCAGATTATAAAATATATGAAACATTATTGAAAGTTTCCTTGACTTTTTCTTATATCAGTCAAAATGGAGGCAGTAGAGCCAAAAAACAAAATTCGACTAATTTAGTTTTTGGCGAATATCTCAAAATCAACCATTGATGTTGAAGATCTGAAAAAAGCTTATTATTGCTCCCCAAAATAGGAAACTTTTTTTTCATTTAACCGACCTTGTAGGTCTCTCCGTTTCCGAGATAGCAATAGTGGGATCAGCTAAAAAAAACGACCTGTATATATGTGTATATTTTTTTGCTCTAACTATAAATAACCAAAATTCACTTGATTTTTTCTGAAGTATAACTTAAACATAGATATTCAATTATGGCAGCCCAGATTATACGAATACCCGTTTGTGCGACGTTACGACGCGTCAATATTTACATCGGAGCCTACAAAACTATGAAAGAAAAAATACGAGGGCGAATGGCGTTGAATCAAAATATAGATCATATCGTAATCTGAACCGAAGATCCAGTTATCAATATTTTGGGTGCACAGCAAAATCCACCATTGGCACCGAGTCGATGCGATATAGCCGCTGTGTTCGATGGTGATGATCCGCCGTTTGACGATGATTTGGTTTTGTATCCTCATCGCGTGAACGTTCAAGATCCACTTCTTCGTCATAACTTGAAAGTGCTATCTCCATTGGCCGATCTGATGGTACATCCAGTTTTATTTCCTTGTGGAGACGAGGGTTATCGAATGAAATACAATCCGGTGCGAGGTAGACCCGTTGACAAAATCATCACGTTTTGCCAATATTACAGATGTCGATTATACGTATCTGATAGATTTTCTACACTTCGTTGGGTCGATGAACTGTATCGTCGACGGATGGGTAAAAACCGAAACAGATCGATTATGGTGGTACAAAACTCACCAACAAGATTATCAGTACACAGCAGCGGAGCGCCACGACGTTCTTAAGCTAGCCGCATCAAAAGAGTTCCAGCTGGAGGAGTACGAGAACCGCCACCACAACATGTAGAGAACGCATTATTATTGTCTTCATCATTTACCGGAGGCCTCAGATATCATCAACGGCGTTATATGGATTCGATGGCCATAGTGGCACGACACAGGTAACCAGATCTGGTTATCACATTTACCTGTAATCCCAATTGGCTTCAGATCAAGATTTGCGGCCGCATCAGAAATGGGAGCACAGACCGGATTCAGTTTGTCGCGTGTTCCATCTGAATCTCTCAAGTTTTATGGATGATGTTGTGCAAAAACAGATATACGGGGTGCTTCTCAACTATCAATGCTTCTTTGAATTTCAGAAGCGGGGTCTGCCACACGCCCACATAGTCTTAACTTTTGTCGACGATGATAAATTAGGAGAACCAGAACAAATTGATGCCATAACCTTCTGACAAACAGTTGGATCAAATATAAAGAAAACAAAATAAAGAAAAACGTCGCAAGAAAACACATCCTACAACTGCGGAACTATAAAATCTATGTGGCAGAGAGATTAATTGAAAGAGGAACTCTCAACTAATAATCCTGATGAACTTCTTACCCCAACAAATGACCGAAAACGTGGTAGACCTGCTTCCGTTCCAGTACCTTCCAAAATACGGAGAACAGAAGGAGCTCTTCATTTACCAGAATATGAACCTGAGATATAGAAGCGTTGCCGAAACGTTAGGTGTCAAAAAAAGACAGTGGTTGAATGTATATCTTGTAATGTGTTTTTATGTTTCACATCTCAAAGAAACTGTTTTAAAGAATTCCATACTAAGTGATTCACTGATTACACCAAGTTTTAAGTTTGTTTAACTCATTAGCGCCTACAGTCACCATATGGACCCAGCTGTAAAGGTATCGTTTAACACAATAAACGTATAATAAAATAGGCAAGCAACATTACGTTTACCGCATGAACACTTAATTTAGACTTGCCTGGACCCGCGTTGATGAATACTCATCAGTTGTTTATTAGATTTCTCAAGCGACGGAAGTTAGAAATTCGTATTGTGGTAAAAAGTGTTTGATAATGGATATCCGATTGGTGTAAGTATATTTTCAGTACCTTTTTTTCGGAATATTAGGATCAAATCAATTTACATATTTTAAAAGATCTTCAAATATCACTTAATGTATATATTTTTGTATCAAGATTACAAGTAACAGTTAAAAATTAGTGTAAATATTGCTGTACCCATATGGACCCACTAGGCGGTTATGTAGTCAAAATTTATATTTTTATAATTTCAGTGGACTGACACTAAAGGAAGCTGTAGATTTGGCATATGACGAAGATGATGTAACAGACATTTTTTTGAGCCGCCTGAATCAAATTTCCTTACGGAAGAGGACTCAGGTGACGAAAACGAAGGTGGTAACCCGGATAACATGAATGCTCGTCAACTTCGTGCTGGTGCGGAAGTTGTATTTGCAGACTCTGAACGTCTAGGAGTTGTACAGTCAGACCTAGAAGCAAGTTATGATGACGAGTTGCAAAACGTAAATAGCCAAATAAAAACTGATGTAAATCGCCGCCTGGCACTTTCTCTGCCAGAATCTACAACTTTTATTGACGGAGACCTTCATTATACGCCGCGCAACTTTCCAAAATTACAATGAATATTCAGAGATGAGATGTGTGCAACTGTTTGAATTGTTTTTTACTGATGAGTTGCTAGAAATGATAGTTTCTGAAACAGGAAAATATGCTCAACTTATAAATCAACCGAACCCTAACGTGACTCTTTCTGAATTGAAAGTATTTATTGCAATTCTCTTAGTAAGCGGCTACAATAAGCTACCATCTAAAATAAGCTACTGGGAAAGAAGCCCTGATATGCAAAATATTCTGGTGTCTGATGCCATGAGACGGGACAGGTTTCTACAAATTTGCCGTTTTATTCATTTTGCAGACAATAACAATATAGAAAGAAATGACAAAATGTACAAACTCAGACCACTTACAGATATGCTCAAAAAATCGTTCTTAGAGCATTTTGTCCCAGAAGAAAATATTGGTTACGATGAATCCATGATACGCTACTTTGGGCATCATGGATGCAAACAGTTTATAAGAGGAAAGCCTGTAAGATTTGGCTATAAGGTGTGGTGTATGAATACACCTAGTGGATATTTGATAAACTTTGAAGTATATCAGGGAAAAAACCCTAGATCTAATGAGGAATACCAACAAAATTTCGGAAAAGCTACAGCTCCCATGGTACAGATGATCGAAGAATTGGGTGACAAAGGATCTCTCAGATACAAGTTTTTCGTTGATAATTTATTTACCAGTACAAACTTGTTAAGTACTCTAAAAATTAATGGGTACGAGGTTACGGGTACTGTGAGGGATAATAGAATTCCTAGAAATTGCCCACTTGTTTCTAAAAAGACGATGGAACAGAGGGCCCGGGGAGAATATTGTTCGACATTGAATAAGGAGACTGGTATTCAATACGTTCGTTGGAGGGACAACAAGGTAGTAACAGTCGCAAGCACATGTTTTGGTGTTCAGCCGGTCAAAAATGTAGAAAGATATTCTAAAAAAGATAGCAAGACTATACAAGTACCTAGGCCATATTTTCTTTCGCAGTATAATAACAGCATGGGAGGAACAGATCTCATGGACAGTAATATATCTTGGTAAGATAAAGAGCAATATTTCTATAAACGAAAATATATGGGTATTTTTTTTGCAGTTATCGAGTCGGCATACGTTCCAAAAAATGGTACTGGCCAATATTTACTTACCTCATCGACGCAGCTCTCCAAAATGCTTGGACGATATGTCGGAAATCAGGGAAGAATATCAGCCACTTAGAGTTTAGAAGAAGTATTTGTCAGGTGAGAGTATATCTATACAAACTGTTTACAATCCATTCAATTTTCAGACCTACTTAACGACATATAAAGTCCCCGCTAAAAGAACTGGAAAAGTAGGTAGATCAGCGGGAAGTGATTTTCGAGTGTCTGATTGCGTCAGATTTGACCGCAAGGATCATTGGATTTCCTCTGTACCTGAGGGCAAAAGAAAGAGGTGCTCCATGCCAGCTTGCAGTTCAAAAGGGCGTACAATGTGCGAGAAATGCAACGTTGGGCTTTGTATTTCATGTTTTAAACTATTTCATACAAATGGGACAAATTAATAAAATTTTTCCATATTTGATCTTGGGGAACGCCTAGTGGTCCCATATGGGACCACCATTTTTTTTCCAAAAAAAAAAAAATTTCTTTATTTTTGCTTCAATTTAATAAAAATAAGTTGTTTTAGCACAGTTTTCAATAAAATTATTGCTTACATAGCGAATTTTCTTTTATCTGCGCTAATGGGTTAATCAGAAATGATGTTTTTTTTATATAGAGTTTTATGTTATGTTATTATTAATAATTTTTTCTTTTTTATAAAAATGAATTTTTATTTTATTTTATTTTATATAAATAAACTTAGCAAAACATTTTTGTTTTATATGAATGAAATAAATTTTAATAATGGACAAAGACCGAGTGTCCTTCTAGAACAAAAGATACCGAAAAAAAAATTCTGAAAAGTGTTCATAAACTAATAAATAATATGCTAAAGTCAACGTCTCAAGTTGCTTAACAATAAGATACAACCATTAAAGAATCGAGGTTTTAACCCCTACCCAGCATTTGTACGTTTAAAAGGACATTTGGTCAAAGTGAATACAATCCAAAATTTATCTCAGGTCTCAGGAGGATAATCAATGCTCAAATTCCAGACAGGCAGACTCAGTCCTTGCTATATCAGAGCGTTGCGGAATTTCGCTGTGTGGTCGGCTGAATATGTATGCGCCTTGCATGATAAATGGAAAATGCAGCCAGTTTTATCCAAAACCGCACCGAGAGCATACAGAGATAAGAGTCGGAGGAAATAGATGTCCCGAATACCGACAACCGTAAGATGCTAGGGGATATTTGTACAACGATGGAACAAGTCAGTCAATAATCGTCGGATCGTTCTTTATAACCCATACGCCTTGGATAAATACAACTGCCACATCAACTTCGAAACCGTAGGATCATTGGGTACAATGAAATATCTGCACAAATACATTGCCAAAGATCCATTTTCCGTTAACTTATATGTCGATCAGCCAGGGTACATTGATGGGGGCGGCGTTGGAGGAAGTCAACCGGTAGCGACTATGGCGGCGATACCAGTGCCTACGGTAGGGGCGGCAGCAGCGGCCCCAGAAGTTGTAGGAGGACCACTTCCTCCTCCGCAACCTGCGGCGGGACCAATACTTCCAGCTGCGGCAGAAGCACCTACAGGAGCAGCAGAAGCAGTAGCGGCCGCACCAATACGTATCGATGAAATTCAACAATACCTTGATACGTGAGCGGTATGGAAGCGACTTGGCGAATTTTCCACTACCGATTACACCATCGGGATCTCACCTACAAAGAGGACGACGACATCAAAGCTGTTGAATGACGGCTAGGCAAAGCTTCTGAATTAGAATCGTGGTCTACTTTGAAACGCCTAAATGTTGAAGCCAGGCGTTATAAGTGTATAAGGAAACACCTCGAAAATTCCTTCGAAGAACTACGTACCACAGACGACGGTCATCGTTGCGAAACATTCGGAGAGGCGTGGCAGGCAATGGTTGGTAGATGAACGCGGGGAATTTGAACGTTGCCTTAGAGAGGACGAATTGCATCATCATCCTCTGATATTTCGTAAACTATTTGCCCTGTTAAGATGTCTACAATAAACAAGCGAAAAGGTCAGTCAGATCCGGCCTTTGTTGCAAACCGTTCGCCATTCAATGACGGCAGATTTTCGCCATCAAAGAATGACGAAAGCAGAAGCTACACTAGCGGCATTAAACCAAATCGAAATTGTCGTAGCTCGATGTATGCAAGGGATGAGAGTAGAAGAATTGGGCATCCTCTACGATTCGAATGCAGTCGACGACGACGATGACGCCAATAACCATCGAGGAAGCGGAGAAGAGATACCTATCGACGACGGCGTACAAGCTGATGGCGACGAAGGCGGACAACCACCTGTTCAACATAAAATTTCAAATCTAAATAAAGATCAGAAGGTAATATTGCTCAGGGTGTTGAACGCTTGTGCTCGAAGCCAAACATTCTTCGTACCCGTAGAGGTGTATGACGAATTTGGAGGAGATGTAACTATCGATCAGATACTTAATAGGAGGTTTGAGAATACGTTTTATGTTGATGGCCCTGGCGGAACAGGTAAGACTTCTTTGTATAATACTTTGTTGGCTGTTCTGAAAGAAAAGTGTCATTATAGCACAATACCTGTCGCTTGGACCGGAATAGCAACGAACCTACTCATCGACGGAACCACCGTTCACCGAACCTTCAAACTACCTTTCGTTATTGTCAGAAGCCACCGTTGCAGGGTGGGGTATGCAATCTAATAGGTCCAGGCATATAAGAGACGATGTCGCTCTTATCATATGGGATGAGAGAGATATTAGCACCCATTCGCAATAAAAGCGTTCTCTTTGGAGACGACTTCAGACAGATTTTACTGGTGGTTGAAGGATGTAATCGTCTTGCGATATTACGACAAAGTCTAAAAGCCAATCAATTATGGACTACCATGGTACAAGTAAAATTGATAGAGAACATGAAGATTGCTAGACATCCGCAGAAAGGTATAAGTCACCCTGAATTGGGGAACTGTTCGTATGGCGAACGGTTATTGAAATTGGGAAAAGGTCGATTACAATATCAAAGTGTCAATCCTTGGAACCATCAAATGTCAATGAAATTCCATCTAGATTTGTTGTCAAATCTTCAAAAGTCTTGATCGATTTTGTCTTCAATGGCAAATTCACTTTGCCCGACAACGGATCGAAGGCCATTCATTGTCCGACGAATGCAGTAGTAACGGAAATTACTCAAGTGAAGATACCTATTTAGGTAGCGCGAAAGATGAATTTCGAGCACATCTAGATTTGTTTAATTCTATTGCGTTACCATCGTTACCGCCGCACGCGTTGATATTTAAAAGGGGGACTATTATTATGTTATTGAGAAACTTAGGCGTGGAGGAATGTCAATGTAACGGAACAAGATTGAGAGTACTTCATTTGGGAGAACATTTGTTGGAATGCTAATTATTAACGGGAGATAATGAAGGAGATCGAATGTGTGCCCAGACTCAAATGGTTGTCCAAGATGCGATGTTACCTGACAAACTGACTAGGCTCCAGTTTCCGGTTTGTTTGGCTTCGTCATTACCATCAACAATGCGCAAGGACAAGCGCTTACTAAAGTTGATGTGTGTTTAAAGCGACCCTGTTTCGCCCATGGTCAGCTGTGCGTTGCTTTTTTATGTGTCGGACATATCGACAACGTTAAAATGTACGTCGAAGATGAAGGTGGGCAGGGTTCCTTCAAGTATCGTACCAACATGAAGTTCACGAGTAACATCGAATAAAGGCAAATCCTGGATCTATCCCGCTGCACAACGGCGGCCTGCTCCGAATATGTTACTGCCAACACCAATGCCGCTACCACTAGGTAGAGACAACAGCGACGAAGATAGCGATCCCGACTATCAGGACGACGATGGCGGCGTTAACGTCGTAACCTGGACCACAGCGAGATCCATTAGAGGAACAGGCACATGTATTCGAGGCTATTGATGTTGATCAAATAATGCAGAATTACGTCATAGAAGAGCGAAATATTTCAACAGAATTTCTAGAATTGAGATCTCACTATTTCGGCGGGTAGCTGCTGATGGCCGTCCCGGAACATCAGGGATCGGATTGGGGTCGACAGTACCTTGCCAAATATACCTCACATTGACTCTTCAGACTCGGATCGTCAGATCAGTCATCATATTTTGATTTTATCATCCCGTATTTTTAATGTGATAGTTTTGATGTATGTCAAGTTGAAAGAAATAAAAAAAGAGAACAAGTTGAGTTTCTGAATTGTACTTTTATTAAAAATAATGTCTTTTATAACCACTAAGGCCGCTCGCAAACTCAGCCACGTGTGGTCGCCACACGCTGTGGACGACATTTTGTACACAGTTCTAATGGACTCGGCGCAAACACAGCGTCGGCAGTGGCTTATTCGAGCCACACGCTACGGCGGTAGCCGTATCTCGCTGCTTGTGGCCAGTTACGACCACCGATTTGTCCGAGCAATCACAACCACCAGTCGCTCGCCACCGTTTGACAGGTACGGATCGATCGTGGGGGGGGGGTCTCCCCACTCAACGCCGCGGCCGCCGTTGAGGGTCTAGAAACCAGAGGTTTCTAATAATGTTACCCATATATATTTTGCTTACCACGGTGCATAGTTATGGCGTCGACCGATCCAGTAGCATCAACATCATCGATCAACGATTTCGACGAGTGGTTATCAGATACATTTATTGTTACACCATTAGAAGGAGTATCTAGTGAAGATATACCGTCATCAAGTGTTAGCAGTGCCGAATCAGTGTTAGATGATGTCGCAGTAAGTGTTGGTCCTGGTTTATGTTATAAAAATAGATCTGGTTTAAATGCTGCTACCAGATAATTAATTCAGCAATTAAATATAAAATGTGAACCAACGAACAAATTATATTTTAAACGATATTATCGTATAGATGGAGCCGCTATGGACGACGAATGTGTTAAATGGCCATCCTTGGACCCGATGTTCTGTTGCAATGAAAATTTGCAATGTTCTAATTTTATGTGGCTGTTTAGTGGTGATGATATTGTTAATATGTTATTATGCAAACATTGTTATATAAAATCAGAAACCAATCAAGTTATTGATAAAATAGAACGTAACATTGCAGAACAAGGTTATATTTTTGGATGTAAAGAAATTCATATTCATTGTTGGGGTCATATTCATTGTTGGGGTCATTATCATTGTATGAGTTGTGGATTTGATACCGAAATAGGTGATAATTGTATATATAAGTCTCGGGATGATTCGTTTACTTATGATGAAATGATATATTTATATAAATAATTTGTTACAGAGAGCAAATACATCAATACACTCCAGTACAGGACTCACTAATCGATGTGATAGAATTAATTTGGCCAGCGACGGAACTAACTCTAGTGGTTTTGAAATCGTGGATACAGATGTGTATAGTGACAGCAATGACGAAGCGCGATCTATCCACCAAACGTATCTTGAACAATTTTTTGAAAAATATTCAACAACTGATGAAAGATATGAAAGAGGCGAAATTGACGTCCGCTTCGACGATTGGATTAGAAGGCTTCTTGGAGCTCTTAAAGGACAAAGAATTATACACGACGTTATCCCAAACACTACTTTCGAAACAGCAAGTCAGCTTGTTAGTCGATGTTTGGGAAAAAAATTTTTCGGCGGAGTATTCTGGATTACCCAGCACGACGATCACACCCACGTTATCCACGATTGCAGTTGGAGCGGTGGATATTGTCGATGCGTCAGAATGCAATACCTCCCTATCAAACGACATGCTCGGAGACATCTTCGGATCCATGGGAACATTACAAGAGAGTACCTCGCTAATCTCACAAAATATTTGTCTGAACCGCCAAGACAATTCATACATCTTGAAATCGCAGGGAGAAAAAGGCCACTCTTTGATCAAATTGGAAGTATATCGATGTCGCGATATCGCCAATTTGGAGAAGACACAGTGGTGGAGGCAAGCGGAAGTTCGGATGAACTTTTTAACTTCCTCTCCTGTGGATCCAATTCAAATACAAGTGGACAAAATAGTTCAAGTAATTACAAATAAATTAAGTGTCCTTCCAAACGTCCAAAAAGAAATTCGGAAGAAAAACTTTTGGAGTGGACAAGGCAGTTTCCGACAAGCCCCATATTAGCAATATTAAATAGTTCGCAATGGTTAAATTCTCCATATAAATTTATGCGTAAAAGTGAGCCTATGGTACAACGAGTTTTTGAAGTATTTGCTCTAGAATTTGTTTCCAAAACTATTGAAGAATTATATGAATATGCAATAACTGTTACTCCATTATATCAATGTTTACGAAATGAAGATATGTATTATAATTATAATGATAGTATTAGAATTATGGTACAATTATTGGAATATCAATTAGGAGATGAGGATCACATTAAGATATTTTTACAAGATGTTGTTAATATTGTCGATAAATTATTACCGAAAATTAATTGTTTACAAATAATAGCTCCACCAAGTAGTGGTAAAAATTTTTTTTTTGATATGATATTACACTTTTGTTTTAATTTTGGACAAATTGGTAACTTTAATAAATTTGCATCATTTCCGCTGCAAGAAGCTACAAATAAACGTATATTATTATGGGATGAACCAAATTGCGAACCTGCCGCATTTGATACAATAAAAATGTTATTTGGTGGTGGTACTGTGAATGTTAAGGTAAAATATCAAAACGATACTATAGTTAGTCGTACACCTATTATTGTATTGAGTAATAAAAATGTATTTCCAAAGGATCCTGCATTTACCTGTCGTATGATTAGTTATCAATGGCGTGCAGCACCATTTTTGAAAGATTGTCAAAAAAAACTATATCCACTTTATTTTTATTCTTTATTAAAGCTATATAATATATTGTACATGTTGTGTTTTCTTATTTTCTAAGTCCCAAAAGTTTCTAAACCTAATGGTAATACATCGTCATATCTGTTATCAGATCTATCTCCAAACATAATAGTATTATCATTAGCTGAATGACTTTGAATCTTGTGTGCAAAAACTGAATCATTACTACATGTTACTGTCATTTCACATTCTACTGCAAAATATGCAGCAGTATTTTGAAAATTAAGATTATCAGTCGTTGGATTTAATTGTGGAGTTGGTATAATACCAAAATGAATCAATGGTACAGTTTTAGCAAAATTATTTGATCCGTTAAAATCTAACACTTTTAAACCATCAATACCATAAGTTAATAATGCGTTATTTTTTGGACGATTATTTTTGAATACTCGAGCTGTTGTTTTTGAAGTAACTGAGATAATTCCGTCAGCTGTAGATTGAGTGACATAACCTGTTGCAGCTTTATTGGCAACACCAGGTACCCAAATTGTATCACTATCGCCAACATTATATGGAATATCATGACTTTTTGATACCAACCAGCCATCGCGAGGAAAATATTCCCAATTAATAATTGGTTTACCGATATGACCTAAAAAATTCCAACGATGTAAGTATCGATCCAAATTATATGGTCCTTCATCATGCCGGGAATAATTTGTTAATATTCTATTTGAATTTGTTAGTAAGTTAAAATACATATCAACATGTCGAGGAACTCCTAAACACATAGGTCCATGTTGCTGAAAAGATGTATCACCATAATATTTCATCAATACATTATCTAAATTAATACTTTCCACTGCAGTTGGAATCATTGGTGCCGTTTCGACTGCTGTATATGTTTTATTTACTCCATATACTTTATGTTGTAAACCAACGGCATGACAACCTATAGCACAATGTTCTGATGTTGCTGTACCTGATAAAGTAGTGCCCGTATCGAAAGCAGTACGTAGCCCTTGAGGTGTTACACGTACTGTACATTTTTTCACTTTTACTGAACCATAATTTAATAATATTCGAGCTTCGTGATCGTCACAATAAAATCCTATCATATCATTTGGTAATGTACATAAAGGTGTTGTACAATAAACATCATCGCCTTTATCTACATTCACTGTAGTATTTTTTACTGTTATATATCTAAATGCATAACCATAAGTATAAAATATACGTGATTTTTTAAAAGTCATTTCAAATATATTACTACCTTGCGATTGTGGTATTATTAATTGGTTATTGTTCATTGAAATTGCTCCTCGTGCCTGACCTCCACTTGAACTTGACATTGGTAATTGTAGTGGATCTGCTTCCATTTGCATCATTTCAGGAGAACTCATATCAGAAATACTTAATGGTGGACTATCAATTACCGATGTGTCCGACTCCGTTGTTGTTCGCCTTGGCGATATTATATTTGATGGACCGGCTTGTTGGTCTTCCGCTAATGGATTCTGTGTTGACGTAGTCGAGGTTCTATACCAGTTTTGATAAAATTTATTCCAAGGTTCGTGTCCACCTTGTCGTTTGTATTCTTGATATAGATTTGTTTATTTCGGTAATCGAAAGTCTTCCTGCTATTTGGGATATGCGCTCTGACCTATATTCAAACAGACAGGAAAAAAGTAAAGCCTGGGAGGAAGTGTGCTCAAAGTTCATTGTGGAGTTTGAAAAAAAACTACAAAGGAAAAAAACACTGGAGGTGAGTAAAGTTCGTAATATTGTTTATTTAGTGTTTGATATCGGTTATAAAAGACAAAAATCAAATTCTTTGTTCTTGCCATGGTATTCTTCCTTCTTCACTCAAAAAGAAATTCTGTAATTTGTCTCGAGTTGTGATTGATCGTAGTAGTAGCATTTGAACGTTTTCAATATTGTCGAGTCCAGTAACAGTTAGTGTGTCGTGAAAATTATACCCATCTCTTTTACGAACAAAATTGTGCAAGATGCAATACGCCTTCACTATATGTTCTGCAAATTCTATAGACACGTTAAGCGGACGATGCAAAATTCTCCACTTGTTGGTCAGTATTCCAAAGCTACACTCAATGCAACGTCTAGCCCGTGATAGCCTGTAATTGAATATTCTTTTACCAAAATTCAAATGTTTGCCCGAATATGGCCGTAACATATGTTGTGAGAGACCAAATGCTTCATCACCAACAAACGAAAAGTTCAAAGGTCCAGAGGTTGTGGAAATTGGTTTCGGTGCTGGAAGGTTGAGAGATCTTTGTTGCATTTTTTGAAATAGGACACTGTCTTTATAGACAGTTGAGTCTGAAGCTTTACCATATGACCCAACATCCACAAACGTAAACATATAATTTACGTCACAAACAGCAAGTAGTACCATGGAAAAAAAAATCTTATAATTATAGTATAACGATCCACTATATAAAGGCTGGATTATCCTTATATGCTTTCCATCTATTGCGCCTAAGCAATTTGGAAAGTTAGCATATTCGTTAAATCCGTCAGCTATATTTCTCCATGTTGCCTCTGCGGGCTCTGGTATGCAGACATCTTTTAAGTGTTTCCAAATAATTAGACATGTTTCTTGTACGATCATTCGTGCAGTAGACGAGCCACACCGATAAACAAATTCGAAGTCGGCAAACGTACAACCAGTAGAAAGATACCTGTAAAAAATTATGGTAAAAATATTGGATAGTTTTAAGTATCAGGAATATATTCAGGTATTTACAGATGTTTTACGATTTGTTATATACGTATTGTCGTTCACCGTATAGAGTTTATGGCGTTGTACTATTTCTGAATCTTACTTAATGAACAAACTAATGTCACCATGGAACCGTCGACGTATAAAATTTAATGTGTGACTTTTTTTGTTTCAGCTGTTCAACTACAACGCAAGTGGAAAAGTTTGCGCGACAGTTACAACAGAGAACGAAATAAATTGAAAAATATCAAGAGCGGGTCGGGAGCATCAGGTCGAAAAGAGTATATTTATTTTAAACAACTATCTTTCTTGTCGGTGTTGGCGGAAACCAGACCAGAATCTCGAGTTGAGCCTAGAACGCCTGTTGATCGCAAAGGTAACACTAAAAAGTTTAAACCAATGTCAAGTGTAGACAAAGCTGAGATTGAAGTGCTCAACAATATTAGTAAAAAAATGGAAGATCAATCTGACAATGATTCAGACCGTAGTTTTCTGTTATCTCTTCTGTCGGATTTCAAGGGTATCAAAGAGGATTTCAAGTTAGATCTTAAGATGGAAATGTTATCATTAATAAAAAATATAAGAATTTGGTTATCCCGCAACCCCATCTTATTCAGCCACACCATATTCAAAATCAGTCCCAGTATACTGAAAATCAGTCACAATATGGATCCTACACTCAAGTAGGCCAACGTGTATATAGTAATATGTAACCATTACGTGATTACAACAGAAACTTCACTGCACCAAGCTCTTCTCGAGATTACAGCACTTCTTCATTGGATACAACACCAGCTCTATCACCTGCTCTTTCTGCCTCATATCATTCTCTGTCTGAGAGTGAAATCATTGAGGACATGTTTGATGACAATTAAAAATGTTTATATGAATAAAAATATGTAATACAACATTGTCTTTTTCACCATGATATAATTTAATTGTTTTAATAAAATATTCAATGATGAAATAGCGGTCTATCATATGTACCCTTCGTATGTAGGCTATATAATGGTTATACAATATGAATAGATACGCTTATATTACTGTGTTTCTTATATGTTACAGTTGTGTTATCGTAACAGAAACATCGTCACAAAAACCCTAATTTGAATGACGGTGAATTGATATCGAAACCTGAATTTTAAATAAATTATATACATACCTCAATGTGATAGCTAGCCTTTCTGCAGGAGTGATACTTTTTCTCAATCCTGTATCTTGATGTTTCAAGTGCTCTTGCAGCAAATATAGCAGTTCATTGAATGTTGCTATGCTCATTCGAAAGTACTTGAAGAATTTGTCGTCATGTAATTTCAAATCTTCGAATAGGGTATTGAAGTGACCATTTCTCTCGCGAGTACTTAATAATGGATGCACCCAATACCGACGATATCTTCTTAATTTGCGCCGTCTCCGCCGTCTTCTTATGATCTCCAACGTAGCGAGTGCGTCCATGCCAAAGTTGTACTGAATTAAAAACTACAGACGGATCTGACTCAAATACTTGGTGAAAAGTGGTGGTTTTAAGAATGCCGCAGGAAGCGACCACCTGTGGCGGCTTCAGGTGGGCATCTCTAGCCACTTGAAGCGGCCACCGGTGGCGGCCACCAGTGGCGACCACAAGTGGCTGAGTTTGCGAGCGGCCTAAAACCATTAAATGTTGGGGTGAGTTTAAATTTTGTGATGAAATTTGATTTCTAGCATCATTATTAACATCAGTACGAAGTGTTGTTGGTTTGCTTTGTGTATTATAAATTAGTCAATTCTTCTTCAAAATATATATTTCATTAAGTCATTTTCCATATTTGTCAAAATTTCAATGCTCTTAAATATCGAAATTTCAACTTTCCATTTTATCATAACATATGATTGGTTATGTAATTTTCAATAATTGTTAAATATATCAATTTTCTCTATTATTTCAACATTTTTCCCAATAAGTAATTTTCAAAATTTGAATATTAATTTGAATAACTCCTTTTTTGAAGCTGGTATCGTAATTTTTTAGTGAATGTACGCATAATTATTAAAACATTCGGTGGCAGAATCTGTCAAAACTCATAATGTCTTTATTCTCAGTTGTGGTGAAACATATAAACTTTCTCTCGTACTGTTTAACGACGATATTTTTGTTAATAATTATCGAACAGTGTGTTTATATTCATTATGGATCTATCAACTCGGAGAATATGGAAACCTTCGTCGAGCGTCCCGTCTCTTCTCTTAGTACTATCTTTAATTTTATATGTTATATTTCAGATTTCAATGCCATTGTCACGAAGAGAAAGATATAGCCGGCTACAAGCTGAAAGGGGTGCTTCACAAAAATCGGTATTGGATCGAGATAGGCGATCCGAACATTGTTAATAGCCGTGTTGTAAGTCAAAATCAGGTTCCGATAGGTCAGACGTAGGGCGATGTCTAGTACGACGCACACTATCTGTAGTGTTACATCTGGATCTGGCATGCAGAGGCTTACTCCAGTGAGAAATAATAGAGCTAAAGTATTGTGTGTGGTACTGTTTCGAAATTCAGGCAATATTTTGCAGATACGGCAAATACCTCCGAATAGGATATCACCTCAGGGACCCGATTCTCGAGTACGCAGGAATTTATTCCTATAGGAAAAATCATCATTTTCCATCGAAATTTCCAGATGGTGTATTCTCGAAAATAGCATTGGAACATATTCCTACACAATTTATAGGAATCCCTTCCTATGTTTTAAACCATAGGAATCAGTGTTTTCCCATAGCAAAATCAGTTAATAATGTCAGTGATGATGATGATGATGATGATGATGAGTCCTGTCATAGATTTGTACTTAGTAAAATCAAAATCTTACGAACTCATTTCTAACTACAAAATTATGGCAAATGTAGATGAACTAGCTCAGCTGGTTGCTTTGCAAAACCTGGAAGCGGCTGAAATACTTGCTTTGAGGCCAGGAAGAAGGTTCACACCTAGAAGGGATCCATTTCAGTTTTTATCTGAAAGTGCTTTTATAAAAGTGTTCCGGTTATCCAATGCAGTTACGAGACAAGTGTTGGAAATGTTGGACCCTTTCTTGGAACCGCCCTCAAGGAGTTCAGCCTTGGATAAACAAACAAAGGTAATTTCCATCAAGAGTTACCAAATAAGTGAAAAGAATAATTAGGTACATATTTTGTTGTAGGTCCTTGTCGCATTGAATTTTTTTGCATCTGGAAGTTACCAGACATCAGTTGGATTAAACTTATATATTGGTGTTAGTCAATCATCTGGTAGTCGGTGCATTAAAGAAGTGACCAATGCTTTGAATCAACATCAAATTTTCAATCGATGGGTTAAATTTCCACAAACCCTTGAAGAACTGCAACACACGGGGCCAGGTAGCCGAGTGGTTAAAGCGACATTGTTTCAATCACTTTTGGCTGCCAGTCAAAGGTTCAAACCCTAGCGACTGCAGAACTTTTCTGATGGCCCGAGAAAGTGCTAGGAATCGCACGTAAAAAGGTAAGACCTCGTTAATCCTTGGCTCGCACAAGTTTCGACTTCTGAGGGCTGCCGTTCGTAAGGGGACGACAGCTGGTTGATGGAAAAAATATATTTTTTTTAACATTCGTCAAGAGTTTGTTATTTTCTTTTAATACATATAACTGTTGATTGTATTTTGCTAATTGGTTCTAGGTTTTATGATTCGTTCGGTTTCCCAGGCATTATAGGATGCATTATACCCTCCTCCAAAAAATGATTTGGTGTATCCTGAGCACATATATGTTAACAGGAAGAACTATCATTCCATCAATGTTCAGTTAGTATGTACCATTATTCCCAATTCAATTTTGTTTCTACTATACTACACTTTGTTAAAGATTTGTGACGCCAAAATGAGATAAATAAATGTCAATGCAAAATACCCAGGAAGTAGTCATGACAGTTATATTTGGAGTAGATCTCGAGTGCAGGAGGCTGTAGTGAATTTGAGTAATGTTCATCCAGATTTCTTTCTCAAAAGTAAAATGTGTACCTATCAATTGAATATTGTGAAAAGTACTTATCAATTAAATAGTTTACTTGTACCTGTAAGAAGATTAAATTGTTTATTTTGAAATTCCATGAGATTCATTAATTGCTGGATCTCACTTGTTTTCACTTCCTACATATTCTAGGTGATTCTGGATACCCCCTAAGACCGTGGTTACTAACACCACTTCCAGATCCACTGCCAGATACACCTGAATTTCAATACAACAAGTCTTTCAAAAAGGCAAGATGCACTATCGAAAGATGCAATGGATTATTGAAAATGAGATTCAGATGCCTGTTGAAGCACAGAGTACTACATTATACACCAAATATGTGTTCAAAAATAATAAATTCCTGTGTGGTTTTGCATAACATTTGCATTGAAAATAATATTCCAGAAGTAGATGAGGAAGATAGATTTGATGATATTGGAATATTTGAACCGTTGCACTTCGTCGAACATGATTTTGATAGACAAAATGGTGAACTAACGAGGGCAAGGAATATACAGAGGCATATAACTAGAAATTATTTTACCTGAATGTTATTTGAATGAATATTTCATTTATAGCAATGTTTCATTCATTATCTGGAATGGAATTAAAAATTATAGAACTTCAAAAATTGTATATTTGCGGCACATTATTCTGAAAAGCAACACAACATTAATATAAAAAATCAATCACCTAACAGAGTTTCAAAAATTGAAATTCTTAGTCTATTCCTGTTTGTTTTGCAAGGACTGCGAAATGTGTTCTAATGCTGTTGCAATTTTATTTCCGATCAACACATTCTCCTTTAGTTTTTTTTTTATAGTATTCTCTTTTTATGTCAACTTTTTCAGCAGCTATCCTGCTCAAATTTTCATTTGCCTCCGATGAATATTCTAGGCGTTGTCTTGCAATGGGCCTTCTATTCTTCCTTTTTATCGGCTTATTTTTTCTTTTGTTGATTTCATTTTCGTCGGTATCTGCTTCCTCATGATTTTCATCTTCAACTATTTCAGTTATCTCCACGTTCGTTTGCACAGTATAATTGTGATTGTCCCCTATCTATAATAAAACAAGTTTGATGAATATTGAATTTATTTCATATTGAAAATATTAAAGGAGAACGTACAAAAATAACTTTGGATTCCTCAACCTCTTCATCGCCTTCCACTCCTGTTACATCTAAAATTTGTAGAAGATTCTCTTCTTCTTTTGATAACAGCATGGTTGTAGGTGGCCCTTGCATGTGGTCATTGCACGCTTTTTTATTTCATTATTTTTTTCTTAACGATTTTCTTCATATCTTGCCAAGTCTAACGAAAATCAAGACTAATGAACTATTAGAAAACGCATTATCATTGTCACCTACCCTTCGCCAGTGGATCCAGTCTTTTTTGCCCCGGGGATTGCATTCAGCTTGTCTTCTATTTCTTTCCACAGGCGCTGGGAATCTTTGTATGTAAAAAGTGGATGGAATTTACCTTTTCGGAGGTCTTCAGCCGCCTCCATTAACTCAATGAAAACCTTTTTTTTGTTCTTGGCTGATGTTGCCCCCCCTTTTTGCATTTTTTGAAATGAGTTTATCTATTTTATCAATAAAAACCATAAAAACTCGGCATTCAAATTCAAACTGACACATAACGTCAAATTAAGGAGTTCTTTCAAAAATGATTATTGCCAACATAGATTACTCATAGTTCATTGGTCTATACGTTTAATCTCATGAAACTATCAAAGAAACACCCTACTTTTTCAATTCTGTAGGAAGAACAATTCCACTTGATTCAAGAATACGTATCTATGAAATTTTTATTTCCTATGGGAACTGAAAGCATGGGAACATCTTCCTAAAGGAAAAAATTCGTACATGCTCGAGAATCGGGCCCCAGGTCAGTTCACCTGCGGTTGATAACCGAAACGACGTTGGTAATGCTAACGTATCAGATAGTTCAACACGGTTGACTAGCCCGATTAGGCAAACCGATATATCGGTACCAACTGTCTTGGGACGTGGTCGGAATACGATTAAATATTCCCTTCTGTTTTATGGAATCATCTTTAGACAAAAAACCAGTTATTATCGACTGTTTAGAAGTTTTTATTGAAAAATCTGACAATTATTTTTCAATTGGCATCACTCCCCAGGGATCAATTAGTTACATAAGTAAGGGTTGGGGTGGTCGCACTTCTGACAAACAAATGGTAGAACTGGGAGATTTCTGTAATCGAATTAAACCTGATGATGTGGTTTTGGCTGACAGATTATTTATAATTGAAGAAACATTAGGTAGATTTCGGGAAAAATTAGTTATCCCTACATTCACAAAGGGCAAAAGTCAATTACATCCTCTAGAAGTCGAAAAAACACGCCACATTGCACATGAGAGAATTATTGGAGTAATCAAAAACAAGTTCAGAATTTTCAATGGACCATTACCAATAAACTTGCTAAAAGTACGAGGAACTATGTATTCTTGATAAAATAGCCACAGTTTGCAATGCATTATTAAACATTCTTCCAACAATATTGCTTCCATCTCGAGTGTCCATTATGCAAGTATTTTTTGTAAGCTATTTAATATCAAATTTCTAAATTTCCAGTTAGTGTACTGGGGAGAGCAAAAAATTGGAATATTCATCAAGAGACTACCCTTATTTTTGACTTCATCAATAAAGTTCATTTAGAAAAGTTGTTCATAATTGAAAATAGAAATAAGGGTTACAATCACAGCCCCACCTACGCAACAAAATATGTTTTCCATTTTGGATGGTTCTAGCCGCATTTAAAAGTACTGGTATCTCATATACACTCTAAGGCGGCTCCCTGATATTCCTATAATAATAAATCGATACTACATGTGAACCAATTTATTATTCTTACTAAAATGTAGACGTTTGTTGAAAATGGTTTGAATTTTTGATAGTTTTTTGTGCAAAAGGCCAACATTACCGTTGTTAGATATCAGAAAACGGCCTATAGACGCAGTGCTACCCACTACCTAAACACGTAATAGTGCAACACCGAAGAACGGCTCTCCTACACCATTGCCGCCACAACGGCCGCCTCCGTAGTGAATATCGTCGGGGCGAGGATCACCAGCACCGTCGGGACGAGGATCACCAGCACCGTCAAGAACTCCGCCACCAATACTGACTCCACATCGTCCGATACTAGCAGCAGCCACTCCATTGCCTCCAACGCCGCTACCGCCACCGCCTCCTCCCCCACGTTGACGGCACACGCGATGCAATAACAGGGCAGATGAGCTTATGCAGACAACCTCATCATTGCGGTGCCTTCACCGATTTGTGGGGCATTGTATTTCACGGCAGAAATGGCTGTCATCGACTCGCTAAATATGAGTTGCTGCCATAAGGGAGCTTCTTCGTTGCCGGCATTGTGAGCGTGCCCTAGGGCCTTACAAAATTCATATACGGGCGACAGAATTCAGGACCAAAATAAGGTACTTCAATAGTCTGTTCGCCATGGCTTCATTTAAAACATCCAAACCACTAGAGCCACTGCAAGGTCAATGTCACTGGTGTTTTATGATATGCGGCCAGGAGTACCATTTTACCCAACCTATACCGAACCGTGCATATTTGAGTCATTACTACTTTTTATATGTAGATTCGGCAGTACAAAGAAGGAATGAATTCGCAACGGACACCATCAGTGTTGGATTAATTCGACTAAATGAAACGGCGTTACGACGCGTCAATATTTACATCGACGCCTACAAAACTATAGGAGAAGAAATACGAGAGCAAATGGCGTTGAATCAAAATATGGATCATATCGTAATCGAGATAACTAAGGATTCAGTTATCAATATTTTGGGTGCGCAGCAAAATCCTCCATTGGCACCGAGTCGATGCGATATAGCCGCTATGCTCGATGGTGATTTACCGCCGTTTGACGATGATTTGGTTTTGTATTCTCATCGCGTGAACGTTCAAGATCCTCATCGCCATCATAACTTGAAAGTGCTATCTATATTGGCCTATCTTATGGTATATCCAATTTTATTTTCTTGTGGAGACGAGGGTTATGGAATAGGGATGAAATACAATCGGGTGCGAGGTAGACCCGTTGACAAAATCATCACGTTTTCCCAATATTACAGATATCGGTTATACGTATCCGATAGATTTTCTGTTTCTGTTTCAACAGTATATCGTCGACGGATGGATAAAAACGGAAATAGATCGAATATGGTGGTATAAAACTCACCAGCAAGATTATCGGTACACAGCAGCGGAAGCGTTACGAAGTTTGAATGCTAGCCGCATCAAAAGCGTTGCAGCTGGATGAGTAGGAGAACCGCCACCACAACATGTAGGGAAAGCATTAATATTGCCTTCATCATTTACCGGAGGCCTCAGATACCATCAATGGCGTAATATGGATTTGATGGCCATAGAGGCACGACACGGGTATCCAACCAGGTCTGGTTGTCACATTTACCTGTAATCCCAATTGGCCTGAGATCAAGAACAATTTGCGGCCGCATCAGAAATGGGAGCAAAGACCGGATTCAGTTTGTGCGTGTTCCATCTAAAACTCTTTAGTTTTATGGATGACGTTGTACAAAAGCAGATATACGGGGTGCTTCTCAACTATCAATACTTCATTGAATTTCAGAAGCGGGGACTGCCACACACCCACTTAGTTTTAACTTTTGTCGACGATGATAAATTACGAGAACCAGAAAAAATTGATGCATTATCAGTGCTCAAATTCCGGACAGGCAGACTCAGTCCTTGCTATATCAGCGCGTTGCGGAATGTCGAATACACCCGTTGTGTAGTCTGCTGAATATGATGCGCCTTGCATGAGATATGGCAAATGCAGCAAGTTTTATCCAAAACCGCAACGAGAGCATACAGGGATGAGTGTCGGAGGAAATATACGTCCCGAATACCGACGACCGCAAGATGCTAGGGGATATTCGTACAACGATGGAACAAGTCAGTCAATAATCATCGGATCGTTCCTTATAACCCATTCGCCTTCGCTAAATACAGTTGCCACATCAACTTCGAAGCCGTCGGATCATTGGGTACAACGAAATACCTGCACAAATACATTGCCAAAGATCCAGATTCCGTTAACTTATATGTCTATCAGCCAGGGTATATTGATGGGGGCGGCGTTGGAGGAATTTAACCGGTAGCAACTGTGGCGGTGATACCGGTGCCTATGGTAGAGGCGGCAGCAGAGGCCACAGTACTTGCAGGAGTACCACTTCCTCCTCTGCAACCGGCAGCGAGACCAGTACTTCCAGCTGCGGCAGTAGCGTGAGCGGCACGGAAGCGACGAATTTTCAACTACCGATTTCACCATCCTACAACGAGGATGACATCAAAGCTGTTGACCGACGGCTAGGCAAAGCTTCTAAATAAGAAGCGTGGTTTACTTTGAATCGCCTTAATGTTGAAGCCAGACGTTATAAGTATAAGGAAATTCCAGAACATTATAAGTGGAACGATAACACCTCGTCGTGGAAATCAGAGTACACAGTACAGTGTTTGGTGCCGTTGCCGAAGTAAGCCTACAGAAGGGCAATTAGAAACATTATTTTTGCGAACTTTGCTCATGAGAATCCTGGGAACAACGTCCTTCTACGTAACACGGACGACAGCCATCGTTGCGAAACATTCCGAGAGGCGTGTCAGCGTAGGCATTGGTTGGTAGAAGGCGAAGAATTCGAATGCTGCTTTAGATAGGCATCATCATATGCTATTTCGTAAACTATTTGTTCTGATATGCAGTCTTGCAATAGACGAGCAAATACGTCAGATCCGGCCTTTGTGGCAAACCTTTCGGAATTCATTGATAATTTTCGCCATCAAGGAATGACGAGAGCAGAGGCAACACTGGCGGCATTAGACCAAATTAGGCAAAGGATGCGAATAGATGAACTTGGCATCGTCTACGACTCCAAGCCACCTGTTCAATATAAAATTTCAAATCTATATAGAGTTCAGAAGGTAATTGCTCAGGGTTTTGAACGCTTGAGCTCGAATCCGAAAGTTCTTCATACACGTGGAGGTGTATGACTAATTGGGAGACGATGTAATTATCGATCAGATACTTGAAAGATAAATAAAAAATCCACCATACATGCAAAAAAGGGAAAATGATTAATTTGTTGGAATCTATGGTAATAAACAAGTGAAAGAAAAATCCCAATTCTATTATCATCAACGAATAACTAATTGGGAGACGATGTAATTATCGATCAGATACTTGATACTTGAAAGATAACTAAAAAATCCACCATACATGCAAAAAAGGGAAAATGATGAATTTGTTGGAATCTATGGTAATAAACAAGTCAAAGAAAAATCCCAATTCTATTATCCTCAACGAATAACTCGATTTAAACAATAGCCCTCTCCTGAACCTATAACCCAGTTCCCAAAACCTGCATTTATCAAATTATTTGTTATGTTCATTTATCATTGCTATTGATTCTGAGAATCGATATACCGCTACTAATTAAGGTATATCCTAGGTGTAGGCAATGTAGGTATAAATAATCAGATATGGATATAATCTATTTATTTTCGAAAATGGTGTAATGACCGAAACAAATATAAAATTATCGTGGAAAATAGACAGTGTTTTATTGTGTATCCTAACTGTAGGAGGTTTGAGAATACGTTTTATGTTAACGGTCCTGCCGGAACGGGTAAGACGTCTTTGTATAATACTTCGTTGACTGTTCTGAAAAAAAAGTGCCAATAAAACACAATAGCTGGCGCTTGGACCTACTCATCGACAGAACCACCGTTCACCGAGCCTTCAAACTACCTTTGTCATTGTCAGAAGTCACCGTTGCAGGACATGCAATCTAATAGGTCCAGGCATATAAGAGACGATGTCGCTCTTATCGTATGGGATGAAGCTCCTTTAACACTCAAGTTTGCTGTCGAAACCGTCGACCGATATCTTAGAGATATCAAAAGATATCAGCACCCATTCGGAGGTAAATACGTTCTCTTTGAAGCCAGTCAATTATTGAGAACCATGGTACAAGTAAAATTGATAGAGAACATGAGGGTTGCTAGGCATCCGCAACAAAGGATAAGCTCACCCTGAATTGGGGAACTGTTTGTATGGCGAATGATTATTGAATTTGGGAGAAGATCGATTACAATATCATAGTGTCAATCCTAGAGCGGCGCCCTTGGCACCATCAAATCTCATTGAAATTCCATCTATATTTGTTGTCAAATATTTAAATGATTCTATCGATTTTGTCTTCAATGGCAATTTCACTTCAGCAGACAACGGTTCGAAGGCCATTCTTTGTCCGACGAATGCGGTAGTAACGGAAATCAATAATATGATTATCGACCGTATTGAAGAATATGAGGTTCGAACATGTTTAAGTGAAAATCCTATTTAGGTGGCGCAGAGGATGAATTTCGGCCGCCTCTAGATTTGTTTAATTCTACTGCATTACCATCGTTACCGCCGCTCGCGTTGACATTGAAAAGTTTGTTCTCCTACATGCACCACCGTCACGGCAACACTCGAGGTGTGGGGTGAACAACCCCTAAAATTCGAATATGGAATAATGTTGGAGTGGCACATCTTTTGAAAGCCCGTTAAGTTCTCTATCCAACGACGTCCCGATTTTGAAGTTGGGATGAACCGTTTGGGAAAAAATAAATTCAGGAATAAACCAAAAGTTAAGAGCTTACTTGTACGTCTCTGGAAAACTCATTTGCCAGTTTTTGCAATCTATCATTTATTTGCTACGATACTGTGAATGTTTTTGCTCAGTTTTTTTCGCGGTACTCATGAAATTTTTTTAATAAAATAGAACAAACAGATAGAGCATGCAGTTTCTGTTTTTCACGTGTGTACTACAAGTGAGTTTCATTCGTGTGTGGTATCGTACGTCGAAATTAAAACGAAACAATGGTGTATACAATGGCAGAGAGGGTTGCGTTGATTGAACTGTATTATGAAAACAATAAATGTGCGAAAAGGGCTGCGGAACGGTTCAATCAACAATATGGCAGGACTGTGTCGCGGCAGTATGTCTCTGAATTAGTATCAAAATTCCGAGAAACAGAATCGGTAGCAAATAAAAAACGGCAAATCGAACCGCCAGTAAGAAATGAGGAAATGAGAAAGACAGCTAGCAACTGTTTCCGTTATCTCAAGAACTAGCATTCAGCGTATTTTAAAACTACATAAATTCCATCCTTACAAAATTAAATTAACACACGAACTGAATGAAGATGATTTTGATTGGCGTTTACAATTCTGTGAGGTACTAAGTGAGTAAGCGATTGCAAATCCTCAGTGTCTGTTCAACATTTGTTTTAGTGATTAATGTTCTTTTTTTTAAATGGTATAGTTAATCGCCATAATTGTCGATATTGGGCTGATTCGAATCCCCATATATTTCATGAGGTGCATACGCAATATCCTCAAAAATTAAACGTATGGGCTGGTATTTTTGGGGATCGTATCGTGGGCCCCCTCTTCTTAGAAGGCAAATCTAACAGGGGAAATGTATCTGGAACTGCTTGAAGACACAATTGAACCAATGTTAACTAACATTATTGAAAATGACCACCATTATCAGGAAGATCAGTTGATATTTCAACAAGATTGTGCTCCTCCGCATTATGCTATGCCTGTTCGGCGATATTTAGATCACCACTTCCGTGGTCATTGGATTGGTAGGCGAGGTTCTATTGAATGGCCCCCACGATCACCAGACCTGTCTCCCTTAGATTTCTTTCTGTGGGGTCATTTGAAAAGCAGAATTTATGCTACACCACCAGCTTCACTAGCAGATTTACGGCAACGAATCACAGTAGAATGTCGCCAAATCACCCCAGACATGCTCCAAAATGTACGAGAACATTTTCAACAAAATCTGTATCATTGCATGGAAGTTGGAGGTGCGCATTTCGAGCATTTGTTACGATGAGACTAATGTAAGTGAATTTTACTCTTAACTTAATTATGGCTCATTTCCGTTAGAAAAACTGCCGACCATTTTGTTTCAAGAATTCAACGGGCTTTCCAACGATGTGCCACTCGACTCCTATTCCCTATTCAAATTTCAAGGGTTGTTCACCCCACTGCTCGAGGGTTGACCTGACGGTGATGCCTGTAGGAGGGCACAATGTCCCCCTCGAAACTAAAATCGACCTGTCCGAGCGTTTTTCCAGATCTATGATATTACCCAAAACCCCCATGTCAAGTTTTCGATGGGCCACCCTGTATAGACAAATCCTGGAAATCTATCCCGCTGCAACACCGCGGGCTGCTCCGAACATGTTAACGCCACCTTAGCTACAACCAACACCAATGCCGCTACCACTAGGTAGAGACAACAATGGCGAAGATAGCGATCCCGACTATCAGGACGTTGATCTCGTCGCTAACGTCGTAAGAGTAGAAACCACCTGAACCACAGCAAAATCCATTAGAGGAACATATATATTCGAGGCTATTGATGTTGATCAAATAATGCAGAATTACGTCATAGAAGAGCAAAATATTCCAACAGATTTTCTACAATTGGGATTGTTTTTGACCGTCACGGAACATGAGGGGTCGGATTAGGGTCGACTAGTACCTTGCGAAATATACCTTATAGTGGCTCTTCAGACTCTGATGGTGATTGAGTAATAGGTAATAATAGTTGAAGGAATATTTTGTGATGAAATTTGTTTGTGAGCATCAGTATCAACATCAGTACGGCGTGTTGTTGATATGCTTTGTGTATTATAAATAAGTCAATTTTTCTTTGAAATATATATTTCATAACGTTATTTTCGATACTTGTCAAAATTTCAATGTTCCATTTTATATGATATGTATGATTGAATATATTTTCAATAATTGTCAATATATCAATTTTCTCTATTATTTCAACATTTATCGCAGTATGTAATTTTCAAAATTAGCTATAACCTTGAAATTGTCTATATTATATTCATATAGAGATTTATTCAAATATGTAACTAACATTAGATGTCAACATTTCATAGTAATTTTTATATATACATACATTTGATTATGTACTTTGCACTGTTATTCTCGATACAATTGATTTCAGCAATAAAGTTGTCCAATTTTTGAGTCAGATAATTTTTCTAAAATAACTTTCGACCACACCAATAGATATTTCAATAACTTGAAGATTACTTTGAATATTTGTATCGATACTATCAAATTTTATAATTTTTCCAAATATAAACTCACTCCTATGAATCCTGCTACCCCTTTGCTCTATGGTTCACCCAAAATACATAAAGAAGACATCCCTATCAGACGACTCTTATTGCAATTCTCCAGCTTCCAAGTTAGCTTCATCTTTATATGTTCGGTTATTTGTGATTATTTTTTCAACAGTGTGCGATATCTTTTCTTGCGAAACGTTGTACTACGATCGATCAAAGAGCAGCCGAGTTTAACAGTTGAATAATACCAAACTGGATTTTCTGGTTATGATTTACACCAGTCGACTTTACTAGAGAGGTCGCAACGCAGGAAGTTGGTCAACTTTTGCGATACTTCACGTTTCATGGCCAAGCTTGCGTTTTTTATCATAAACGAGTCTACACAATTCCAATAATTTAAATTCCTTCCGTTCATGCGTTACCTTACCTCACTTTCACATAAACTTGGTCCCATTTACTGTATTTATTGAGCATAAACTGATCGAAAAAAGTTAAGGATATTGTGTTTTTGCGATGCCAAAATTTTTTTTAGAAAACATCTGGTACAGCTATGAATACCTATGTCTTTTACTTTGAAAAAAAAAGTTGTTGTAGACATATACAATTTTACCCGAACAGATAAAAAGCATTATCACCAAATCAGTAGATTTTATGTTTGTGAAGTTTAGTTTTGTTTTTGTGTTGCCAAGCGCAGTTTGCGATATTGGGTTTATTCTGTCATCAACAATATGAATAGACGTCATTTAAATGTAGAGGAAGCCAATCAAGCCATTGGGTTGCTTCTTGGAGGTGCGCGACAGATCGATGTGGCTGATCGGTTTAATGTCTCTCAAAGTGTAATTTCCCGACTTAATAACCGATTTAATGAGACTGGATCTGTCATGGACAGGCATAGGGAGGGTAGACCAAGATCGACAAATGCTAGGGAGGACCGAGGACTAGCGAGAGGAGCTAGGATGGATCCTACAGCAAACTGTACGGTGCTCAGCCAGGACCTTTTCGCTGCCACCAGAATTCGTATTACCCCTCGGACGGTTTTAAATCGATTGAATGACGCAGTTTTACATTGCTATAGGCCTATAAGACGCCCTCCATTGACCGCAGTCCATAGAGCTCAACGTTTGCTTTGGTGTAATGAAAGAGCCAATTGGAATGATGAGTGGCGTACAGTGATGTTCAGCGATGAAAGCCGCTTTTGTCTTCGTGCTGACAGACGTACAGTTCGTGTTTGGCGACCAAGAAATTCCAGAGTTAATGACCGATATGTTCAGGAAGTACATCCATTTCAAGGTGGAGGTATAATGGTTTGGGGTGGAATTTTCTACGGAGGTCGAACGGAGTTGTATGTTTGTGAAGGTACAATGACAGGTGAAATTTATGCCAACGACATCATTGATAACATGGTGTATGATTACCGTTGGAATTTGGAGCCCAATTTCAGATTTCTGGATGATAACGCTCGCCCGCACAGAGCCAGGGTAGTACAAGAACGGCTAGCAATCAATGAAATTGATCATGTGCCATTACCCCCGCACTCTCCAGATTTAAACTGCATCGAACATGCTTGGAACATGCTCGGAATGGCACTAATTGCCCATCAACCACCTGTTCGGGACGTAAGGTCACTGAGACAAGTTATTCCACAATTATGGGATAACCTTGATCAAAATGATTAATTTCAAGTTTGCCTCGCCGAGTTGAAGCAGTAATAGCCAATAGAGGTGAAATCACACGCTATTAATATATTTTTCCTTTTTGATAATAATCTGTTTTGTTACATTATTAAAGAAAAGTTGCCTGTAAATTCTTTTTTTCAGTAAAACAAATATGTTTCATTTCTGAAAGAGATGGGAGTAAACGTATGTTATACAATGTTTCTCGAAAACTATTTTGTTCTCAGAGAATTTCCAATATCCTTAACTTTTTTCGATCAGTTTATTTCAAATATTTCGATATATGATGTAGCCCTGGAGTACAGTTCGATCGATAGTGGAAGTTTTGTTGGTTGCATATGACCGCATATTGACAGTTTTTCATAATTCATTCAGGTGTTTCTTTTCATTATTATTATTGGCTAAAAACATGTCACTTCTCATGAGAGGAATTTCCTGAAAGGTGTGAATTTATCAGGTTGGTAATGAAACAAATATATTAGTTCTTTTTGATACGCTTTAATAATATTTGGAAAAGTTATATACAGGGTGAGTCAGAATGAGATAGACAAGCTTCGCATACAGATTCTTTGCCTTTTTTCGAAGTGAAAAGTTCCTTCACAATGGTGGAATTCCATTGGACATAACTCTATAATTTATATTTTCTGCTCTTGCAGACTATTCACAAACCATCATTACTGAGTGAAAATGTTGTATCTGTAACTCCAAAAGTGACGAAACAACCGATCATATCAACGAAAAGAAGAAAAAAAAAGTAATGACAGAAAAGAGAAATACTGAGTTTTTGGCACAAAATCTGAAATCAAAAAGAGAGAAAGAGGACGAAGAGAGTTACAGATCGCCAGAGCAAAGACATGATCGTGAAAGGAAGACTACTAAAAAACGAGACTTATAGAGCTCGAAAAAATGCCGTAAATCGTAACAGAATAGCCACTATACGAGAAAATGAAACTTTCAGATCGCTTGAAAAAGCCGTTGGTGGTGAACATAAAGACTCTTTACAACAGAATGATAATTTCAGATCGCAGGAGAGAAAAAATGACCAACAGAGAAAAAATCTCCTGAGACAAGATGAAGCTTACAGAGCTCATGAAAAATTTGTTGATAAACAACTAAAAGTCATTTTGCGAAGAGAATATATTTAGGGTTCATAAACAAGCAATAGACAGAAAACTGAAAAAATTTGGCTTGCCATTTGTCGAACAATTGTTCCATGAGCAGCTTGAAAGCATGAGAGGGCAAACCGTAAATGTACCGATGGAAATAAATACGACATTTGAAAAATTGCCAAGAAATGTTGACGATACTCACACTATAAAGTTGAAACTGATGAGAAAAATGTCATATAAATACGCAGACAGTGCAGAAACTATTCGCCCGAAGAAAGTTTTCGACGCTCTCAAATATTTGGTAGATCAGCCTCTGTACCGGCTGAGAAAATGAAAATTTCTCAAAAAAAAATAAAATTCTCAAATACAGAAGTTGTCAGAAAATAATCCCGACGACTTGACTGTAGATTCATCAAAATCTGAAGTTGAAGAAAATCAATATCATCATTAAATGATTCTGTCAGTTTACATCCAAGACTCCATGATGTTGGATTGGACAGTGATGACGAATTAGAAGAAGAAATCCTAAAATTCATCTAAAATAATCCGTTGAATTTCGGCGACGATGACTTGGATCAATTCAAAAGAGAAACCAAATCTCAATCCTGCAGGTGAAACAACTTTGCTCGATAATACCAAAATCGAGAATATTGCTTTGGCACCTGGAGAGTGGCAATTACCGATTCATTTGTTATCCGATGCGAATGCTGAAGAATTGTCATTCCCAACAAGATTTTGTGGCAACTCAAAAGAATTCAAGACTAAATCAAGTTTGCCCAGATAGCCAAACTTCAGGCAAGTCACAGGGACCGACGATTCACTCGAAAAGATTTCGTGTTATATATGTTCAAAAAATCACAAATGATTGCGATTATCGATAGGGTTTCTGACCATTAAAAAAAAATTGCGGGTAGAGATGCATTACCGCAGGACAAATCAGTAACAAGGAATTCAACGCCAAACTTATACAGGCCGATGAAGGTTTCCGTTTTTTGAAAGGTATAAGGACTTCTCCAGCAGATGATTCGCCAATTTGATATTCCCACTTCATTCATAACTATATCTGCTGAGGAAACCATGTAGCCTGAATTATTGCTTATTTTGAGTAAAGTTGTGGATAACAAAATCATAAGAGAAATCAAAGCCAGTCTTTTAAATTATAAGGAGAAAACACGCCTCATAAAAAGCGACCCAATAGTGTGTGCAAGATACGTACTTCAACAATCGATTTCAGTTACTCTTAAAGCACCTAAAGAGTAACGAGGGCTCTTTCAAAGATAACCGTATCACACATTATTACTACAGGATGGAATTTCAACATAGAGGTACGCCCCACGCCCACGGATTATTTTGATTGGAAAAGGCTCCTGTCTATGATCCTGAGGGCATGGATTCGAAAAAGAAAGTTGCAGCATTCATAAATAAAT
Source organism: Chrysolina oricalcia (assembly GCA_944452925.2). Taxonomy (NCBI): domain Eukaryota; kingdom Metazoa; phylum Arthropoda; class Insecta; order Coleoptera; family Chrysomelidae; genus Chrysolina; species Chrysolina oricalcia. Next base: position 10,044,264 of record OX101827.2, read on the forward strand.
ACATTACTAGCAATGCTGGTAACGTGTTAGTTTAAGATGTAATAATAAATTATCAGGTACATCATCATTCGAAGGTATGCAAGAAAATGGTTAAATACGTTGCAGTATGTCGTTATAATATCCCATTTTTCCCGTCAGACGTAAAGTTGATCATGGAACCTAATAAGTTGAAATTATTACAAGTTTCATCAATGCTATTAAGAGTTTTGCTCGAATTCAAACCAGTCCTGCAGAATACCGGGAGTTATTGAAGAACGTTAAAAAACCGACCATAGTCTTGAAACGAGAAGTCCAGGATAGCTGCGTGAATCCTTTCAATACAAAAATGTTACGTTTGCAAAAATCCAATAAGGACTTTCAGTTTGTTCTCGACCCTTTTTCATGTATGGCGTACATCATAAACTATATCAAAAAACCCGAAAGAGGGGTGTCGAAACTTATGGGTGATGCTATGGCCGCAATAAAATTTGGTGATTTAACCATGAGAGACCAGCTGAAAAAATTAGGTCAATGACTCAGAATTGCTATATCAATATAAACTACTGAAAAAACAACGCCAAAAACAAACCTTGGAAGCTAAAAAAATTATAATAACAGACTCCTATTGAACTCGCAAAATAAATCTGCAACGTCATGGTCTATTATAAAAAGAGAGAAGCTGCTCAAAAAAGAATAATAACCTTCCGGATCACTTCATAGGGAAAAATAATGAAGAACTACATAACTTCAACGATGTAGCAAATTCTTTCAACTCATATTTTATAAATTCTGTTGAGGAATTAACTTCTCAAGTGAATGTAAATTATAGCTGTCCTTCGACCCACTCAAAAAAACTCCAATCCATATTTTTAGCTCCCTATACGAATAGAGATATGCGGGATATAATAATGTCTGTTACAGGAAAAAATTCTGCTGGTTTCGATGAAGTCTCTTGTTCTTTATTGAAAAGTGTAATAGACATCACTGTTGATCCATTGACATTACTTGTCAATCTTTCATTTCAAGAAGGTTCATTTCCAGGCAGTCTGAGAAGTACGATTATACAACCCATCTTAAAAAAAGGTGACATCCATAACATCTGCAACTATAGGGCCATAGCACTTCTATCTGTATTTTCAAAAGTATTTGAGAAAGCTCTACAAATACAGTTACTCAGTTTTTTAGACAATGTCGCATTCTTTAACAGTCGTCAATATGGTTTCCGTAAGGGGGTTTCAACCCAAGATGCAATCGTATCCTTGTATAATGAAATACTCAGTCACCTCGATAATGGTAAGCAAACATCTTGTTTGTTTTTTGACCAAAGAAGGGCATTTGATCTTATTGATATTAACCTGTTGCTTGTGAAGTTGGAGAATTATGGAATACGTGGTAAAGCACATTCCTGGTTAAAAACTTACCTTACGGATCGTTATCAAAAAGTCGTAATCAAGAAGAACGACCAATTATTCTATTCTGCAAGTGAATCTGTTACTCATGGCGTACCACAGGGTAGCATTCTGGGACCCATGCTTTTCATAATATTTGTGAATGACATTTTCGAAATGAATTCTTGTAATAATTATATCTCCCTATATGCAGATGATACCGCTGTTGTATCATGAGGACATAATATTAGTAAATTAAGTTCTTCAAGTGGCACTGCTGCACATAACATTAAGGAATATTGCAAAAATAATGGTTTACTCTTGAATCAGGAAAAAACTGAGCTTATTCACTTTTCTCTTAAGGATCCAAATTGCAGTTTACTTGTGTATCTTGAAGGCAAGTCTATCGAGCAATCTAGCTATGCAAAGTTTCTTGGGGTGCAAATGGACCATAAGTTAAATTGGTCTACGCACATCGATACTATTCTGAAGAAATTGGTCACTCATTGTTTTGTATTGTGGCAGTTACGATATAAAGTTGACCTACCACTCCTTTTAATGTACTATTATGCGTACGTTCATTCCACTTTAAATTATGCCACAGTTACATGGGGCAGCAGTACACGTGCCGGTGAAGTTTTTGTTCAACAGAAAAGAATTATACGAACTATACTATTCAAACCAAGAAGGCACTCTTGTAAGGAATTGTTTACTAGGTTGAATATTTTAACACTCCCTAATATATTGATTTTTAATAGTGTCTGTTTGGTTAAATCACAACCAAATAAATATGGGACATCACGAGAAGCTATCAATCAACATAATTTAAGACCAAATTTCAATGTCACAATACCAGCTCATCGGCTTAACATTGTTTTACCAGCCAAACTTTTCAACAAACTGCCAATAAACATAAAACAGCTGTCTAACATGTTCCATTTCAAAACCGCGGTAAAGTCCTTGTTGGTGAAAGAATCATTTTACTCGGTTGAAGAATATTTGACACATAATTTTATTATGTAATTTATTATGTAATTTATTCGATTTTACTGTTAAGTCTCTCTTGTGCATGTTTAACTATTGTGTTTTTTGACATTATCCAATACTTATCTATATAAGTCGATGGAAATAAAGATTTTATTATTATTATTATTATTACTGGTCATGACGACCCTGGACGACAATTGTAGTTATGATCAGGTGCGCAAATCGTCTTTGGCCGACACTGACCATCACGGTTTCAACAAGCCAGTTTGAGCTTAGCAGTGGAAGGAAGTGCTTGTATTTGTGTGAGCGTGTACTAAAGTGTCGAATATACGTAAACAATATATCAGGGCATCCGCGATGAGTGATTCAGAATAAGCAGGCCCGTCCATTTCGAAAAGGCCAAGAAGAGATTCCAAAAAACGTTTTACGTTTCCTTTGTCTGAAAAAGAATTAGAAGAATTATTATGCAATTCTGACGACGACATCGCTGATCCAAATTTTATTATGGATTCGGATGAAGACCTTGCAGAGGTGGACTCCGACCTCAACGAAAACATACCATGTCTTGCATGTCTTCCGTAATCGATGCAGACGATTCTAACTCCATCGAAACTTCTGATAATATTAGTGTAGAGCAAACGATTACCTCAGGAGCTATACCGCAGCCTGTCACCCCCACTACTGCATCATCCTCCATATGACTTTCTGATCCATCTACTATGAAACAAATTGACTTCACTGGTCAAACAGGGCTACTTGTTGTACCAAAAGGTGTGAAACTAGTTCTTTTCATATTTTTTTTTTCTATCAAATAATTATTCCAACGTGAATAGATGCAGAAGGTTTGGGGTATTTTCTACCAGTATGTCAGACCTTTATGCTCTTCTCATTTTTTTGTTCATAGTTTAGATTGTTTCGAAAAGACAAAGCCTCCTGCTATGTTTGAAGTCATTTTTTCTGTTTCAGGAAACACGCCCTTTTCAGATTCCTGGTTGACGACAATTTTTTGAATTTGATTTGTGAAGAAACCAATAGATATGCTGTTGAATTTTTGCTGTCAGAAAATACAGGCCCTTCGTCACGAATTGTACGTTGGAGAGATGTTACTCCGGAAGAATTGCAGGTATTTTTTGGCGTTTTTCTACATATGGGGACCCTTTCAACAAATAGGCTACTGGAAAACTTCTAGATTCTTCAATATGCCTTTTTTCATGTCAACCATGAGTAGAGACAGATTTTTACTTATTATGAGATGCCTGCACTTCGCCCGAAATTCTGCAGACGGTGAACTAATTCATGAAGATCGGCTATTCAAGATCCGCCAGTTGATTGATTAAAAAATGTCCGATACTTATGTTCCGAGCCAAAATCTCTCACTGGACGAATCAATGGTACTGTGGAGGGGACGACTATCTTTCAGACAATATATAAAAAATAAAAGGCACAAGTACGGGATCAAGTTATATGTTCTAATGGAGCCCGGCGGTAACCATCGTCTACCAACAGATCGTAAGTAAAGGTCTCTTGCGAACCGACGACATGACATGTCCAACTACGTCATACTTCGTCACGAATGTTGTTTCCTATATTTCTACTGGTTTTCTCATTGTCTTCTGGGACTCTAACTGTATGTTTACGTTCTGTGGACTACACCAATAACTCCTTATTCAATATTGGTCTCCTTGTGTGTCAACACTGTATACCTGTTGTGATATGTCCATTCTTGGCCGGCTAGTCCTGACAGCTAATGCCATTACTTGACGCCGCAGGCGCAGACTGCTATGCTGATGTCTTTGTTTCCGTCGTACACCACGGTGAGCGACTGTCGCTTCTCTTCTCTCGACACTACCAAACCTGTTGACTACCATCATGGCGTCCTGCCGGTTGAACGTCCTATTTTATCTTTCCAATATAATACCTCCACCACGTTTTTGAGCAATAATGTATTGTTATTAATACTTGGTATACGATGCTTGTTTCGTAAAGTCCTAATGTAAAGTTCCTGCGATACAATGTGTTAGTGTGTTAGTGTACCTGACTGTACAGTTGATGGCGGCACCCACGCTTAAATTTTGATCCGTTTTCTGGATCATCGGGAGCCTTCCTGGTTGTTACTTTCGTGTCGTGTGACATTCTATCACCCCTAAACTCCAAATGTCGTTTGGTTTTGGTACATAAATGTCCATTTCCAAATACCTTGACGTATTTTTTCATTTGTACTAGTTGCCACATCGTCGTCGCTTTTGAAAATTATATTCTAATTTTACTTTCTTTTTCTACATCCCACACTCCGTATTACATATAAATATACAGTGAGCACGTAAAGGATGGAACAAATTCGTTAAACGCTTGATATGGCCATTAGGAAAAATAAGCTCAGACACGTCGATTTTATTTTTCAGTTGCGCATTTTTTGATCTAATCATATTCTTGATGACGTGATCACTGTTCGAGTTATGACGTCATTATAAATTTTTTAAATGGCATTACCCTATTTTGATAATACATTCAAAAAGAACGCATTTTTCTGCGTATGAATGTCATATTTTATCTTATATTACATAACATTATGTTCGAGAAATAAAATATATTTCATTATTCATAGTAATGTAATATTCGATCTGTTAACGTAAACTTTTGACTTAAGGGATCCCCACAAAAAATCTAGTGGGGTTAGATCATGAGATCTAGCTGGCCATTCTAAAAATCATCAACTACTATCGAAATCATCTTCATTAAGTTCATGATTCATATGAGTAATTTCTTAAAATGATAGTAATACATTCAATTGTTGATCTTCCGTAACGCCTGGACGACCTTTCGTATAATTATCACCTACATTGTCAAAATTTCTAAATTTTGCTTCGACTTTGATCGCTGTCGAACGTGTAAAAGGTCTATCGGGTTATTTATTTATAGTTAAATAAGTCACAAACCTCAGCTTGCGTACTAGTCTTATCCCAATGACCTGAAATCCTTAAAATATCTTTGCGTCATTTTTCGCTTTTCGCATGGTGTCGATAACTTATTTATGCCACAATTATTTGATAGCTAACTATTATCATCCAGTCAGTGTCTAGTTGCATTGGAGCAATCAATGTGTCAAACGTCTGTTTTAAAATGACTAAAAAAGAATAAGTTGCACCCATATGAAGTGAAAGTAATTCATGAACTTTTAGACTTTCCAGGTAGATCTCAAGTCAAAAGTTCACCATAACAGACGTAATTATTGTGAATAATGAAATATCTTTTATTTCCCGAACATGCGGTTATGTAACATAAGAAAAATTATGACATCCATACACAGAAAAATGCGTTCTTTTTGAAGGTATTGTCAAAATAGGGTATTGCCATTTGAAAAAAATGATGATGACGTCATAACTTGAACAGTGATGACGTCATCAAAAATATAAGTAGGCCAAAAAATGCGCCACCGAAAAATAAAATCGACGTGTCTGAGCTTATTTTCCCTAATGGCCATATCAAGCGTTTAACGAATTTGTTCCAACCTTTACGTGCTCACTGTATAATAAATTAATCTATAATAATATAACTCATAATAATTTTTAAACAAATTTTTCCATTATGGTTGCCCCTTGCCGCAGTTGCGACACTTTCGTCGATTTCGTTTATTATCATGTTACTTACCGTCTAAGGTTCAAGTTGCTCCTTATCAAATTATTGGTGGTTCGTCGGAACATTACTAATTATGCTATCATGAAGCATGTACTGCGAAGTACAGCGGACATCCGCAGATACCAGTTGCTGCTATCGTCCCACGAGATTTACTTCCGGTCAATGATACTATCCTGCTCTGAAGGTGACCTGATAATTTTTCATTTTGACGATCCTGTGGGGAATCCCATCATTTCCTTCGATAAGGCTGGAATCATACTGATATTTCCTGGTGCGACTGTATTCCATGTCCGTTCCTACCGAGCGACCAGTCGCGACCGTTCGCCGGAACTATCTCTTTGATAATTTGAAGGTGAGTCGCGTTTTTGGTATAACACACACCACTTTCCTACAATGCTGTGACTGCTTATGTATTTATAATCTAATTTGTTTCAGTTCACACACTTGAACGGCAAGAAGCTGCAACACCATCGGATTTTACACTTGGCAGATGTGACGCAACTGCGAGACGCTGCACATTTTGGGTTGATGGCTGATGCAGCACCCTTAGCTTCCTGCAGCAGTGTTCCCTGATGCGACAGTTCGGAAAGTACTGCCACCACCATCTTCACCTTCCTGCAGGCTTTATTACTACCCTAAAAGTCGCACCACCACCTATGTCGCTTTCAATAACCGCCACTATATATTATTGTTCGTTGAAACTTGGAATTACGATAAAAGTGACACAACTATTAATAGTTTCACTATTCACAATTCACTATTCGCAACTGTCGAATAGAGGTTACGGCATTATCGCAAAAATGCCATTACAGAATATATCACGTTGACATCAAAATTCGAGGAACCAAACAAGAAATACAGTATACAATCGATTTGTTTTACAATCAAGGATCGCTAGTAGGTGTATTTTATATTCCTTCGAATAAAAAAGTAACCGAAAACAATCAGTATTTACAGAAATTCATTGAAGAAAATGATAATGTGGATACTTTAATAATTGGAGATTTCAACTAAGATTTGATGATTGATAAAAGGAACTCCACGGTTCCTATTCTGAAAAATATGAATGTCAGCTGAGTTGAAATTCCGGCGGATGTACTACAAATACTTACGAAACTGTATTCAGTCATCATAAGGCGACAGCCGTCAGTCTTTATGAAAATAAGCTAGACAAAAAACCGTTAACACAATCATCTTCTATAAACGAAGCGCAACGAAGGTTGTGCTTTTCTTGGAAACCGAATGGATACGAAACAATGGAATTATCTAAAAACATTTGTTTGCTCTACTAACGCTTATACGAAGCAATGGAATTATCTAAAAACAGTTGTTAACGCTTATATCGCACAAATTTAAAGAAGCCTCTTTTCGAGCGATATTAGTAACGAAAATATTAAATACAAACTGGACCAGCGAAATAACCTTTGGAAAATTTTCAATACTAATGTTCTACAACTATTTCCAAAGAAAACCGTAGTCGAATCAATCGACCTGTATATCGTAACTCAATGTCTCCTATAGAAATCCATCAAAATGGAATGAGTTTTCAATTGCCATCAGTGAGTCGAATACAAATTTCAAACTAGGATATCAATACAAAAATGAGACAGATTTTTCGATCGTTACCTGTCAGATCAGGTTATCAATAAATTTCACGAAACTTCGTGTAATTTCTCTAGTAGATACCATGAAATCAATGAACGTGAATACTATCCACAAAACGTAACATATAGGCTGGCACGTAATAATTACGCAAAACAAATTGAAAAAAGTTCTCATCACAGTCAAATATTATATGGGTTTAATTCTGGTATAATTGAAAAAGATTCAAGTTACCAAAAATATTTGGATAAATTATATCCATTCGAACCGACACATTACTTACACGAGAGTCAACGATAAGGTAACAGCATTGATTGTGGATGATTCGCCATAGCAATGTTGTTTCGATATATTTCATGATCGAGCTCAGAGAAAAATTAAAGTATGTTACTACCAAAATGAGAAGCCTTCTTTGGAAAATACTACGAACCAATTACTTTGGAGCAATTTCCAGACATGTTCTAAAATAGCATATTCAGTCACGTTCTAAAAAAGCATATGGAAATGGGGAATTGAAAAAAAATGTTAAATTGGAGAAAAGCTCAATGTTGCGCTAGAAACACTTTCTACGAAAGCAATTTCGTTACAGAAAATGTTAGAACTCCTAATCTTTTGACGCATTATTCATGGATGAAAAGCACTATCAAAATGACCAAAATATATCACCAATATATTTGAATTGCACTAAATCGAAAACACCGATAAACTGGGCAATATCTAATCTAAAAAATTGCCTGAAATTCTCTTCATCTTACAATAAATGTCTATTTATTAATGTTGGAAAAAAGCCTTCGTCAGTTCTGGTTTTAAATAATGGATGGACGTTCATTTTCGTTGCACATGCTTGCCAGTAAAATTTCTTTGTCCTCAATTTCTTCTAATAGCAATTCCAACAAAAATACTTTCATGTTTTTGCCCATTTTTAATTTAAAAATGGTACCGTAAAACGGGGCTACATGAAAATACAGGGGCTAATTGAAAATGAACGCAGCTGGTTGAATTAACAGGTGCTGCTGCTCAACGTCATATTTAGGAAACATAATTCAGAGTCAGTCAGTTAGAGCATATCAACAAGTGGCGGTAACGTTGTTTTCGTTTGTTTCTGCGGAATAGTGTGGCACGTAGAAATCTACAAAGAGTAAGGTAAAAAACAATGTTTTTTTTTGCATGAATACTTCTTATTGCCTAGATATACTGAGAATTATTAGTACAGCGATGTATTTTTTCCCAATAGTATCATAACCGGTCAACACTAATATAACCTCAATTCATCGCTGTTGCTAATTCGAAAGCCAGTGGCGTAGATTTTATTTTTTGATGTCATTTCAGGGGCTTCTTGAAAATGGTTCGAAAATATCAGAGAAAGGTGGGAAGTCGGCCGTACCGCAATTACTCGGAGGAAACGTTGAATGCTGCTCTGCGGAGGTATTTAAGGGGCAATTTGTCTCAACTTAGTGAAGAATATGGCATACCATATGTCACATTGTATAGAAAAATAAAAGGATTACATACATTAAATCCGGGACACTGTACTGCATTGTCACTGGCTGATGAAAAACCCATCGTAAAGGCAATATGTATAGCGTCAGAGTGGGGCTTTCCTTTCGAAGCTAGTGATATAAAAGATATAGTTCAGGATTTTTTGAATAGAAGAGGTCAACAAGTGAAACCGTTCGTGGATAATAGACCTGGAGAGGGTTGGATGGAGAAGTTTTTGAATCGGCATAAAGACGATTTGTCTAAAAGAATATCGCAGTCAATAAAACAAAGTCGGGCAAAGATTGATCATACAACTATAAATGGTTATTTTGATAATCTTTCAAAAGTGCTCAAGGATGTCCCTCCCGATGCGATAGTAAACTACGGCGATAGTAAACTACGACGAAACCAACTTCACCGACGATCCCGGTCGCATCAAAGTCATTGTTCGAAAGCAGTCTAAGAGAGCAGAAAAAGTCATGGACACCTCGAAGTCTTCGACTTCAGTCATGTTTTCTTGCTCTGCTTCAGGTGTTATGCTGCCACCATATGTAGTCTATAAGGCAGACCACTTATGGAGCACCTGGACAGAAGGTGGACCTCCCAACGCTAGATACAATAGAAGTCACTCTGGTTGGTTTGATACCAATATTTTTGAAGACTGGTTTATGAAACTTGCACTTCCATATTTCAATAGTTTACCACCTGGTCGTAAAGTTCTTTTAGGGGATAATTTGGCAAGCCACATTTCACTCGAAGTCATCACAACTTGTGAAAACAACAATATCGCGTTCGTTTTTCTGCCGCCTAACAGTACTCACCTAACGCAGCCGTTAGACGTTAGTGTTTTCAGACCAATGAAAATGAAATGGCGACAAGTGCTGAAAGATTGGAAGGCAAAAAATAGAGGAGTTATCAGGAAAGACGTATTTCCCAGGCTTTTGAGGCAGTGTTTGGAGTCGATTGATTTAAAAAATCCGAAAAACATCAAATCTGGATTCGAAGCTACAGGCATTGCACCTATTGACCGCCAAAAAATCCTTCAAAAACTTCCCAAAACACAAGATCTCACAGCAACTGCAGAAGCAGAGAACACGCTGGGTGCGACGTTGAAACAAATGTTCCAAGAGGCTAGATTTGGAAAGCCAGGAACATCTAGTAAGGGACGCAAAAAAAAATTATCGGTAGAGCCTGGCAAAAGTATTTCTTCAGAAGATTTTGCAAATACGCCTTCAGAAAATCAGAAAGATAAAGCAAAGAAGAAAACAAAGGATAAACCAAAGACAAAACCAAAGAGAAAGAAAGTATTGTCCAGCTCTGAGAGCGACGAAGATATATTACCCGTCAATTTACGAAACAAAAAACATTTATGGACTACAAATGATGATAGTGATGACGATGTAGAAACTTTTTCAGACTTGGAAAATGGCCATATCGATAATGAAACTACTGATCAAGAATCAGTTGTGGATGAAACTTCCAGAGAAATACTCTCTGAAAAAGAACCTATTGAGCAGGATCAATTCGAATGTGGTGACTATATATTAGTGAATTTGAAAACCGAGAATGGAACCTTCAGAGAGTTTGTAGCTAAAATAGTCAATCCCCAAGAAAACGGCTATTTATGCACATTTCTAAGAATGAGCGAGAAAGTGACGAATAGCTATATATATCCAGCAGTGGAAGATATTGGTCTCGTTGAGAAAAATGAAATAAAAAGGAAATTAACCATTGCGGCAACTTTGCGGAGAGGGCAGATAAAATTTAGAGAAAACAGTGAATGAAGTCAGCTTAAACTTGTTTTTCCTATGAATGTTTTTGAGTTTTTGATGTTTTTTTTTGAGTTTTTACAAATTTATAATATGCGTTCAGTTGTTTTCTAGATGAATCTGTATGAAAGAAATAAAGATTTAATTTTTTGCCATAAAATCTGTGTTTTATTACCGATTTGAATGAAACAAATAGCAGGAAAGGTAGTATTACTTCTATTTCTATTCATTTAGCCCCTATACCAGGTCTACAAGTAAAACAGGAGTGTTTTACAGGTCAATTTTCAAGTAACCCCATAACGGGGTTACTTGAAAATGAGCACTTTATATTTTTTTTTCGAAAAGTGGTGAGAGCTGGAATTTTTTTTATTGCTAAAAGAGCTTACTCTGGCACGAAATTCCATCAGGGTGATTTTTATTCTCGAAAAAAGTTCATAATTTGGAGCTGACAGTATGAAATTTCCAAAATGTTTTATCAAGTAGCCCCGTTTTACGGTACTTTTTTGACAACAGAACAGAACAGACAACAGAATTACACACATTAAAGTTACACCCTACCACAAATGGATTGGCGGAGCGCGCAGTGCAAACATTCAAAGACAGACTGAACGCTAGTGACAAATGATAATGTTATGAATCTCCTGAACAAATTCTTATTTTCTTATCGTTACACAATTCAAAGATCTACAGAGAGAACGCCAAGTGAGTTGATGTTTGGAAGGACACCTAAGAACAATCTTCGATCAGCTGAAACCCGATCTCTCCCGGAACATAGACAATAAACTTCAACAGAAAATTAATCACGATAAAACGAGTCGTAGTTATGATTTCGCACAAAATGATGCTGTCTGGGTAAATAAATATTACATCAGGAAAAGGATCATCACCTGGAAGGATTCTGAAACAAAACGGTCCTCTATCGTACCTTGTCGATATAGATGTAGCCAACCTATACCGAACCGTGCAGATTTGGCGGCACCATTTTTGAGTCATTACTACGCTTTAGATGTCGATTCGACACTAAAGAGAAGGAATGAATTCGCAACAAACACCTTCAGCGTTGGCTTAATTCGACTAATCGAAACGACGTTACGACGCGTCAATATTTACAACGAAGTCTGCAAAACTATGGGAGAAGAAATACGAGAGCGAATGGCGTTGAATCAAAATATAGATCATATCGTAATCTGAACTGAAGATCCAGTTATCAATATTTGCGCAGCAAAATCCTCCATTGGCATCGAGTCGATGCGATATAGCCGCTGTGTTCGATGGTGATGAACCGCCGTTTGACGTTGATTTGGTTTTGCATCCTCATAGCGTGAACGTTCAAGATCCACATCCTCATCACAACTTGAAAGTTTCCTTGTGGAGACGAGGGCTATCGAATAGGGATGAAATACAATCCGGTGCGAGGTAGACCCGTTGACAAAATCATCACGTTTTCCGAATATTACAGATATCGATTATACGTATCCGATAGATTTTCTACACTTTGTTGGGCCGGTAAACTGTTTCAACAGTATAACTTCGACGCATGGATAAAAACCGAAATAGATCGATATATAAAACTCACCAACAAGATTATCGGTACACAGCAGCGGAAGCGTTACGACATTTGAATGCTATCTGCATCAAATATACTTGCCGCATGGTTTAATTTAAATTTCAAAACGAATTATTACTGATATGTTGTTTGAGTGGACTAACCATGGCCCCTAACATAGGTGGGCCCCGCACTAGATACGGACCATAAGGTCGTAAGTAGGACCATAAGTTTTTTAAAAGTTTTTCCATTTTAATGTTATTTTTCCACCACATGATCGACTTGTAATCAACCCCTATTTTGCTGACGATGAATTCATCCTTCGAAACATGTCCTATCTATTGATGTAAGTCTTCCGACTGCATGGTATCTGCCTGTCTTCGGACTACACAGTATCTTCAATAAAGATTATTTTTGGTGGAGTTAGACTGAAAGTTTGTTCAGTTTTAACAGAACAAGATTGAGAGTGCCTCATTTGGGAGAACATTTGTTGGAATGCCAATTACTAACGGGAGGAGATCGAATATATGTGCCCAGACTCAAATTGTTGTCCAAAATGGCTAGGCTCCAGTTTCCGGTTCGTTTGGCTTACGCCATTACCATCAACAATGCGCAAGGACAAGCGCTTACTAAAGTTGGTACCTATATGTTTGAAGCGACCCTGTTTCGCCCATGGTCAGCTGTGCGTTGCTTTTTCATGTGTCGGACATATAGACAACGTTAAAATATACGTCGAAGATGGAGGTGAGCAGGGTTCCTTCAAGTATCGTACCAACAGGAAAATCCTGGAAATCTATCCCGCTGCACAACCGCGGCCTGCTCCGAGTATGTTACTGCCAACACCAATGCCGCTACCACTAGGTAGTGACACCAACGGCGAAGATAGCGATTCCGACTATCAGGACGACGATGGCGGCGCTAACGTCGTAAGAGTAGTACCACCTGTACCACAGCGATATCCATTAGAGGAACAGGCACATGTATTCGAGGCTATTGATGTTGATCAAATAATGCAGAGTTACGTCATAGAAGAGCGAAATATTCCAATAGAATTTCTACAATAATTGAGATGTCACAGTCAACTATTTCGTCGGGTAGCTGCTGATGACCGTCCCAGAACATCAGGGATGGGATTGGGGTCGACAGCACCTCACAATGACTCTTCAGACTCGGATAGTGATTGAGTTGATAACTTGAAAGTGCTATCTCCATTGGCCTATTTGATGGTATATCCAATTTTATTTCCTTGTGGAGACGAGGGTTATCAAATAGGGATGAAATACAATCGGGTGCGAGGTAGACCCATTGACAAAATCATCACGTTTTCCCAATATTACCGATATCGATTATACGTATCCGAAAGATTTTCTACACTTTGTTGGGCCGGTAAACTGTTTCTACAGTATATCGTCGACGCATGGATAAAAACCGAAATAGATCGATTAGGGTGGTATAAAACTCACCAACAAGATATCGGTACACAGCAGCGGAAGCGTTACGTTTGAATGCTAGCTGCATCAAATACACTTGCCGCATGGTTTAATTTAAATTTCAAAACGAATTATTACTGATATGTTGTTTGAGTGGACTAACCATGGTCCCTAACATAGGTGGGCCCCACACTAGATACGGACCATAAGGTCGTAATTAGGACCATAAGTTTTTTAAAAGTTTTTCCATTTTAATGTTATTTTTCCACCACATGATCGACTTGTAATCAACCCCTATTTTGCTGATTCATCCTTCGAAACATGTCTATTGATGTAAGTCTTGCGACTGCATGGCATCTGCCTGTTGTTAGTCTTGGGACTACACAGTATCTTCGATAAAGATTATTTTTGGTGGAGTTAGACTGAAAGTTTGTTCACCCTGCCAGTTGCATCAAAAGAGTTTCAGCTGGAGGAGTAGAAGAACCGCCACCACAACAAGCTGGTATCGTGATTTTTTTAGTGAATGTATGCATAATTATTAATACATTCAGTGGCAGAATCTGTCAAAACTCATAATGTCTTTATTTTCAGTTGCGGTGAAACATATAAACTTTCTCTCGTACTGTTTAACGACGATATTTTTGTTAATAATTATCGTACAGAGTGTTTGTATAAATTATGGATCTATCAACTCTGAGAATATAGAAAACCTTCGTCGAGCCCCGTCTCTTCTCTTAGTATTATCTTTAATTTCATATATTATATTTCAAATTTCAATGCCATTGTCACGAAGAGAAATATATATCCGGCTACAAGCTGAAAGGGGTGCTTCACAAAAATCGGTATTGGATCGAGATAGGCGATCCGATAACATTGTTCGCCCACACACAAAAAAAAATTGTTAGCCGTGTTGTAAGTCAAAATCAAAGAGCGGGTTATACGCCAACAGGTTCCGATAGGTCAGACGTAGGACGATGTCCAGTACGACGCACACTATCTGTAGTGTTACATCGCATGAACGGACCTCCATCTGGATCTGGAATGCAGAGGCTTACTCCAGTGAGAAATAATAGAGCCAAAGTATTGCGTGTGGTACTGTTTTGAAATTCAGGCAATATTTTGCAGATACGGCAAATACCTCCGACTAGGATATCACCTCAGGTCAGTTCACCTGCGGTAGATAACCGAAACGACGTTGGTAATGCTAACGTATCAGATAATTCAACACGGTTGACTAGCCCGATTAGGCAAACCGATATATCGATACCAACTGTCTCGTGACGTGATAAAACAACACATTGACGGGTAAAGAAATAGTAAATCGTTAATAGTTCCGATAAAACAACACATTGACGGGTAAAGAAATAGTAAATCGTTAATAGTCCAACAAGTAACACAGAGGTAACCACTGCTAGAGCTAGCCTGTGCTGTTCTTGATTCAATATTAGTGACGAGCTAGAGCGCACTCTCAACCGAGCAGCTAAGCTCCGGATTCAGAAATCCTCCCCTTGCAGAGCAAACAAGAGTAGGTGTAAGATGGCAAATATGTGGACTGATGTCATAGCTTTCTTAAAAGAAGACGCAACCCTCCTGGCCTGCCTCGAATCTGATGATGAGGCCACAAACATAGTCACTCTTGCACTAGACCCAGCAAAGGACTGGCAGGCAGTGCTTGCTTATCAGGGGTTCGGTATAAAGAGGGTGCTGAGGCTAATGCGGGCTAACTACATTGCGAGCATGACAGCCACACAGGGTGATGAGAAAATCTACAAAATTAGGATTGAGGAGTCCGGCACCCCCGGAATAAAGAAAGCGATGGATATGCACGAAAGTAAACAGAAGGACATCACCACACAGACTCGCAGCGAGCTTGCGACACAATTAGCCGAAAAAATAGTTAAAACAAATACGCCAACCTAATTCAACGCTCAATACAAACAAGGCTAGACGAAAACTACAATACAAACATCACACACACACACACCGAGAACCAAACCAGAAGAGAGTCGCAAAAAGTCACATAAACGACGCAAACATCGAGGCAACAAAGTACAACAAAAAAGAACTGCGAAAAATGAAATTGAAGCACAATGGATGCAAAACAATTGGAACACATCTACGAAAGGACGCACCACACATAGCATCTTCCCATCGACACATCAGGAACTGATTAACTTAACGTGGAAGGCAACACAACTAATTACAGGACACGGACAAATACAATCGTATTACACGAGGTTCAGACTGCGACAAGTCACGGGCGAATGCGATTGCGTGGAGCGAGATGAAAGCGCCCAACACATAATGAACGAATGCCAACACCTCAAAGAATCGCAGCAAGAGATACTTTGACCCTCTATCTGCAGAGCAAATAGATACAGTATCCACCGGTTTTCCATGACAGAAGGGAGTTAGACAGACAAACACTACACGAAATCAATAAGTGGGGAGAAGAAATGATCATGGACGACGACCCAGATTGACCAAAATAGAATAACTAACAAAATTTAGAATGTAAAAATGTAAAATTTTGAGCAACAATAAGGTAAACATAAATGTATAATAATGCAAATATTAAACCATGTATATATAAAATAATGGATATGTAAATGTAAAGGCAAATCAATGTAAAACAAAAACAGGATATTCAAAATAAAGTTTCCTCGCTAATTTTTGGGAGTGCGGAGATGGGATGGGTTCCTTTGACGGGGGTTTCGATAGATGGACGGTAGCTCTGGCCTTATGCCTAACGGCGGGTGGGCCATCCGGAGAACAAGCTACGGCTTGATCCCCGGAAAAATACACTCTTCATGTCTCGTGACGTAGTCGGAATACGATTAAATATTCCCTTCTGTTTTGTGGAATCATTTTAAGACAAAAAAACAGTTATTATCGACTGCTTTGAAATTTTTATTGAAAAATCTGACAATTATTTGACACAGCAGCAATATTGGTCAAATTAAAAGCATCACCATATCATGAAATTTTCAATTGGCATCACTCCCCGGGGATCAATTAGTTACATAAGTAAGGGTTGGGGTGATCGCACTTCTGACAAACAAATGGTAGAATTAGGAGATTTCTGTAATCGAATTAAACCTGATGATGTGGTTTTTGGCTGACAGATTATTTATAATTGAAGAAACATTAGGTAGATTTCGGGAAAAATTAGTTATCCCTACATTCACAAAGGGCAAAAGTCAATTACATCCTCTAGAAGTCGAAAAAACACGCCACATTGCACATGAGAGAATTATTGGAGTAATCAAAAACAAGTTCAGAATTTTCAATGGACCATTACCAATAAACTTGCTAAAAGTACGAGGAACTATGTATTCTTGATAAAATAGTCACAGTTTGCAGTGCATTATTAAACATTCTTCTAACAATATTGCCTCCATCTCGAGAGTCCATTATTCTGCAATTTTTTCTTCAAAGCTATTTAATATCAAAATTCTAAATTTCCAGATAGTGTACTGGGGAGAGCAAAACATTGGAATTTTCATCAGGAATAAACTACCCTTATTTTTGACCTTAACAATAAAGTCATTAATTATATTAACATGAAGTTTCCATACACCTTAAACACCAAACACCATAAAATGACATTGTCATCAGTTTGAGAAATGTGAATATCAGCTAGAACTATAACATAATAACACAATAATATAAAATTTTACAATAAAAATAGAACTAAATATGATCTCAAAGTTGCGATTCAGTGCCTTCTTGTTCGTAAAACAGAACATAAGCCTCTCCGCTCACGAGGGATCTGGATGAAATAGGAGACACGCGAGAATCATTATATTCGTGCCCGCGAGCGGATGCCTAGAGTAAGCAGTGCAGTGCCCGCTGTAGGTAGTCCCACTATGAATTGACAATGCGTACAGACTGTAGCGGAAAGGGGCTACATTGTCTGCCGCATAATTACTCATATTCAAACCCTCTAACGGAAAATTGATGGTTAGGTTAGGTTAGGTTAGGTTTTCCTCTGAAACGTTCCATCGGAGAAAACCTTTTTAAATGTATAACTAAAATTTTGGGGAACTTGTAAATTGATAGGGATTTGGTACACTTTCTTCTCTCTTTGCATTTAGCACATGTCAGCTTCTCGTCGCCATCCAACATTTCTTCCCTCGTAAAAGAAAGAATCTATACACTGTGATAATCTCAGTTGGCATGTTCGTTGCGGTAGGTCCCAGAACGGATCGAAGGTTACAGAACAGTGCCCGCAATACGTACATTTCAATGTGGACTTTAGCTGGCCAACGAAATTATCAACGATTTTGGAATTGTCCATTCTTAAGTACCTCGACCAAGATTCTTGCGCCTTCTCACCGTCACTTAACTTTTCGTCTATCTCTGTCAGAATGGGTTTTGGCTTCTCCGTTATTCTGTTCTCATCTTCGTGAATACCCTCCAGAAAATATCGCAAGAACTCCTGGGCATCTTGCTGGGAGTAACCAATGAAACGAGGTGCGAATCTTTGTATTTCACTCTTTAAAGAGACTGTATTTACCACTCGATCAGAAGAATCTTCTGACCATAGCTCCTTTATCACCTCTGATTAATGCTCCTTTCATACTAGAGATACTTGTGTTTATGTCTCTTGTATAGGCATCCTTCCTCAAATACTCTAATAACCATCTCGTGTTTGATAAACATTGGATAACACTGTTCATAAAACAGGTGTTTCCAATATTTTTCAACCCATTGAGGCCTAGTGTTTTAACAGTACCGTGTACCACAGGCCTGATGGTGTTGTAGCTGTTTGAGCTGCGTTCACCACTGCTTTCGTCTTCTGAGTAGTCTTTAATACGGTGATTGTCTCTATCACTGGAGCGGCGAGGTAAGGAACTTGAGTTAAGACTGCTGGATAGTGAGTTGGATGAAGATATGCCGGATCTATTCAATTTTAGAGAAATCGATACATTTTCTTCAACAGATGACAAATCATTTGGCTGGGAACTTATTTCCTTATTTGAAACTGAAAAAGTATCTGTTTCGTTGAAAAATTTAGATGTATGGAAAGAATTATGTGGTCGAATGAAAATTTCATCTAGATTTTGGAATGAGGGGATAGTGCCAAGAATTTATGCATCATTTCCTCTTTGAATAGCAATGCTTATTCTTTGTATCATGAAAGATATCGCTATGGCGTCACCTGTCACTGTACTTTTGACCTATATCATTAAAGAAATCAGAGGAGTTTCAATGTTATAATAGTTTACTAATAGTGAATAAATGAGAGTACGTCATTAGGGTCTTCAAAAGTTTCATTTAACACTCAAAAAGAAACCTTTATCAAAGTTCCAAGTATTATAGAAGTGTACCTAAATCATTGGAGAAGTCACCAGTTCAATATCCTTAATAATCTTGAAATCTTCGAAATAAGTTAAGAACATTTTTTGACATTTGTTGAATGTCACATGGACAGTTTCAAAATAAATTCCAAATAATAGTCCTAAGTGGAATGAAAAGAATCTTGAAAATTGAAAAATTATGGGCCGGAAGAAGAAAAGCGTGGATATTAATAGGAATGATTATTCCTATGGAAAAGAATACGTATCAAAAAAGTTGTTATTAAAATACCATTCAAACGAAAACGATATTCCTCTATGTCCTGAATCTAAATCAAAATTTGAGTGTAGTCTTTGCAATAGATTTTTCAATACAAAACGTTGTGTCAACATCCATTTTAGAAAAAATCATTATTCGAACTCTCTTGAAGAAAATTCTGGGGAACAAGTAAGTGATAAAACCTCTCTGCTCAACGATCATCTTTCATCTGAAAGCTTAAATGCTCATTTGGCATATCTTAAACAGAACGTAATCGTCCTCAAAAGAATACCAAAGTCAGCAAGGACGATTGCTGCTAATACAATTCTCTGGAGGCATGGAAGAGTCTGCTGTGTTTTGCATATGCATCATTTTGCATTCCTTTATGTACGGGAATTCGTAAAGAATCCATCACATCTTTAATCAAAAGAGATATCAGAAAATGTTCCTCCTAAAACCCAGTCATCATCTGAAATGATACAGAATCTTAGTAAATGCATTATCAATAAAGTTTCTGATGGTTATATCACTTCTGCAGTGCGCATTTTATCTTCGACTGACTCTGTTGCGGCGTTCGACGTGGAAACCTTATCCATTCTCAGATCCAAACATTCGAATGATAAGTCAAATCTACAACTGTTTCATGTAGAGAGTGAAAATTTAACTTCATTCCAAACTACAGAAATTGAAGTTTTAAATGCTGTTAGATCATTTCGTACAGGATCATCTGGTGGATTGGATTCTCTCATAGTGGCACGACACGGGTAACCAGATCTGGTTATCACATTCACCTGTAATCCCAATTGGCCTGAAATCAGGAACAATTTGCGACCGCATCAGAAATGGGAGCACAGACCGGATTCAGTTTGTCGCGTGTTCCATCTAGAACTCTTGAGTTTTATGGATGAATGACGTTGTGCAAGGGCAGATATACGGGGTGCTTCTCAACTATCAATACTTCATTGAATTTCAGAAGCGGTGTCTGCCACACGCCCACATAGTTTATTTTTTGTCGACGCTGATAAATTACGAGAACCAGAACAAATTGATGCCCTAATCAGTGCTCAAATTCTGAACAGGCAGACTCAGGAGTCCTTGCTATATCAGTGCGTTGCGGAATGTCGAATACACCCGTTGTGTGGTCGGCTGAATATGATGCGCCTTGCATGATATATGGCAAATGCAGCAAGTTTTATCCAAAACCGCAACGAGAGCATACAGGGATGAGAGTCGGAGGAAATAGACGTCCCGAACACCGACGACCTCAAGATGCTAGGGGATATTCGTACAACGATGGAACAAGCCATTCAATAATCGTCGGATCGTTCCTTATAACCCATTCGCCTTCGCTAAATACAGTTGCCACATCAACTTCGAAGCCGTCGGATCATTAGGTACAACGAAATACCTGCACAAATACATTGCCAAAGATCCAGATTCCGTTAACTTATATGTCTATCAGCCAGGGTATATTGATGGGGGCGACGTTGGAGGAATTTAACCGGTAGCGACTGTGGCGGTGATACCGGTGCCTATAGTAGAGGCGGCAGCAGCGGCGACAGTAGTTGCAGGAGGAACACTTCCTCCTCCGCAACCGGCAGCGAGACCAGTACTTCCAGCTGCGGCAGCAGCGTGAGCGGCATGAAAGCGACTTGACGAATTTTCAACTATCGATTACACCATCGGGACCTCACCTATGACGAGGACAACATCAAAGCTGTCGAACGACGGCTAGGCAAAGCTTCTAAATAAGAAGCGTGGTTTACTTTGAATCGCCTTAATGTTGAAGCCAGACGTTATAAGTATAAGGAAAGTCCAGAACATTATACGTGGAACAATATCAACTCGTCGTGGAAATCAGAGTAAAAGTAAGTAGAAGTAAGTCCTACAGATAGGCAATTGAAACATTAATTTTGCGAAGTTTGCTGATGAGAATTCCGGGAGCGACGTCCTTCGAAGAACTACGTACCACAGACGACGGCCATCGTTGCGAAACATTCCGAGAGGCGTGTCAGCGTAGGCATTGGTTGGTAGAAGGCGGAGAATTCGAACGCTGCCATAGAGTATTTATAGAGTATGGTATTTCGTAAACTATTTGCTCTGATATGCAGTCTTGCAATAGACGAGCAAATACGTCAGATCCGGCCTATGTGGCAAACCTTTCGGCATTGATTGATAGTACATTTTCGCCAAGGAATGACGAAAGCAGAGGCAACACTGGCGGCATTAGACCAAATTAGGCAAAGGATGCGAATAGATGAACTTGGCATCGTCTACGATCCGAATGCAGACGACGATGACGACGACGACGAAATGACGACAATATCGACGATATAACCATCGAGCAAGCAGGGATACCTATCGACGGCGTCCAATCTGATGGCGACGACGTCCAAGCTACATGTTCAATATAAAATTTCAAATCTGAATAATGATCAGAAGGTAATATTATTGCTCAGGGTTATGAACGCTTGTGCTCGAATCCGAAAGTTCTTCATACCCGTGGAGGTGTATGACGAATTGGGAGACGATGTAACTATCGATCAGATATTTGATACTTGAAAGACAATTCAAAAATCCTCCACACATGCGAAAAAGGGAAATGCATTTACCAAGTCATTGTTTATGTTCATTTATCATTGGTATTGATTCTGAGAATCAATATACTGCTACTATTTGAGGTATATTCTAGGTATAGGCAATGTAGGTATAAATACTCAGATTTGGATGTAGTCTAGTTAGTTTTGAAAATGGTGTAATGCCCGAAACTAGTCAACAAATATAAAATTATCGTGGAAAATATACAAAAAGTGTTTTATTGTGTATCCTAAGTGTACTTTATAGGAGGTTTGAGAATACGTTTTATGTTGATGGTCCTGCTAAAACGGGTAGGACGTTGGTATGATACTTCGTGACTGTTCTGAAAGAAGTGTCGCTAAGCACAATAGCTGTCGCTAGGACCGGAATAGCAGCCAACCTACTCATCGACGGAACCACCATTCACCGAGCCTTCAAACTACCTTTGTCATTGTCAGAAGCCACCGTTGAATATAATACAAAAAAAACTTTCGTGGCGCCATTTGGACCAATAAAGAAATTTAGAATCCAGATATTCGACCAATAGCAGAATTTAGAAGAAATGTAAAGTACCTACACCCTGTACATTTGTTTCCCTTCTAATAGTTGTTGATATTTGTAAGATATGAATTGTTTTGGATCATTATGCAGAATCGTTCGAATAGACAACATTCTTTGTATTCTCCAAATCACCTGGAATATATTACGAACACATAAATAACATCAAATTCTTCGAAGGAAACTGGAAATTTCTAAGCTACGTACCTTTAGAAAATTATTCCAATAAATTAAATTTAATAGATTCAATTCTTCAGAAAAACATTTCACTATGTAACCAAGAAAAAACAGTAATTAGTTTAAAACTATGCGAAACCCCATTGAAAATTTTAAACTAGATAATACCTACTCTTCGAAATCATCAACGAACGTTAAAAGAAATTGCAAGTAACAGAAGCAGCAGACAAAAACGCGCACTTCTAAATGTCATGGGAACAATTTTAAAACGATTTTTTGGAACTTTAGATTCAGAAGATGCCGAATATTTCAATGCCGCTATAAATAAAGCAGAAACAAACGAACCTAATAGCTGGGATATATGTTCTACCTAAGAAAACTGATGTAACTTTTAGCTGTTCTTCAGGCACACCAATTTCACATTCCTTGAGTAATACCGGAATTCTGACGACAAAAAATTATTGTAAAATTTACACAGGATCTACTGTGCTCGTTTCCGAAAGTTCTTCTAAAGAAAGTACATTACAATCTTTAATCCCAGATTTCTCGCTAGAAGATAATTGTTGTGGCGACGATATAAATATAAAAAATAATAACTCAAAATTAAATCTTATACCTCTGCAATTAAATAACTTAGATAAAGAAGCCTTGAATATAGCAAGTTTTAAATTAGAAGAAATTCACGAAAAGGTCAAAGAATTACAATCTCAGAATATGTTTAACAACTTTCACCAAAATTGTTACTTCATATATCGATTATGCACACTTCTGAAAGTTATCGTATTGTATTTATTGTATAAATTGTATAGATGTTTAAGGAATAAATATAATGGTTGGATGTAAGCCCGCAGACAGTTGTCGGTCTATTTCGAATTGTTTAACTTTAAATTTTTGTCATGAATCTAAAAGAAATAAAACCGAAATAAACGTAGACCACTTAAAAAAGGACGATGACATAAAAATAGAATTGAATGAGACTACCCCCATAAGACGTAGTGAACGAATAGCAAAATTAAAAGATTTCACATGATGTTTTCTTTTAATTTTACTCTAAAAGGGGAGGTTTAATGTACCTACACCCTGTACATATGTTTTCCTTCTAATAGTTGTTGATATTTGTAAGTGAATTGTTTTGAATCATTATGCAGAATCGTTCGAATAGACAACATTCTTTGTTAATATTTGTATATTAGATAGATAAGTTAATTAATGGTTAGTGATTATAGGCTAAAGGCGAATTTACATGGGGATAGTAGCTAAAGCAAGTAACTAAAGCCAGTTACTAAATTTAGCTACTGGCATTGTGTAAACGTCTGATTTAGTACTTGAGCCAGTCGCCAATTTAGTGAAAATTTTAGTCAAGTAGATAGAACGCTAGTCTATTTACTGGAGCAAGTAGGTACCCCCACTACGTGATTTGTTTACCACAATTCGCGCTAAGCACGTCTAGACAGGTCTATTTAGTATAGTAGTTTAGTGATGCATGGTGTTTAATTATTATTATTGAAATACGAGAATAATGGCTGTGCCCCGCTGGAATGAAGATACCACACTAAAATTTGTTCAGGAGTACCGATTGAGAGAATGTTTGTGGAACACAAAAAGTGCTGTTTATAAAAACAGGAATGCTCGCGAAGCAGCTCTTAAACAAATTGAAGAAATAATGGGAATAGAGGGATTTGGAGTGGCTGAAATAAAAAATAAAATAAAGGCACTACGTTCAACATATTCACAGGAATTAAAAAAAATTAAAGATTCCAAAAAATCGGGAGCTGGGACAGACAGCGTGTATGTGCCGCATGTAAAGTGGTTTCAAGAAATGCACACTTTTTTGCATTGTTTGGATAATAAAAGACCAACACAGGATAATTTAACGGTGAGTGTATTGAATATTTTAAGTTGTGGTTTTCATACATTTATAAAGTAAATTAATATATCATTCGTTCGTGCCACGGTACGGCTCCTTCTCTCGAAAAATACTGACAAAGGTTGTCTCTGCGTTGTCTTGCGCACCTAGAACTATGATTACTTGCCGTTCTAGAGACGGACCGAGGGACATTTTCAATTTCATTTCTCCAGGATCCTGCCACGACAGTTCCATTATCAATATTTTCTTCATCTACAGATCCTCTTGGCATATAGTGATTTGTACAAGTTATTCTCAACCAGTTGTGTATTGTACAGCTTGTTCGAATAATTTTGTCAATTGTCGTTGGTAAACAAGCGATGGGCTTCTCAAAAACCCGAAATCTGCTCACAAGAATTCCTAACGCATTTTCAACTATACGACGCGCTGGAGACAATCGATAATTAAAAATCTTTTGGTCTTTGGAAAGTGACGTTCGTGAATAGGGTTTTAACTGATACGTCTTCAGGGTAAAAGCATCATCGGCAACTAGGAAGCCGTCAGGTGGAAGTGGGCCACTTTCTAAGGCTCCACATAATGATGACTGTTGAAAGACCCCACCATCTGATTGTCTGCCATTACAGCCAATGTTTATGTAGGAAAAGCAATAGTTGTCATTCACAACAGCTAACAAAATAATACTATTAGCACCTTTATAATTAAAATAGTCACTACCACAATTTGCGGGTGCTCGGATCCCAAAATGCTTGCCATCAAGTGCTCCGTAACAGGTGGGGAAATTCCATCTTTGGCGAAAACCCATTTCAATTTTTTTCCATTCGTTATGATTCTCAGGCACCTATAAAATCCAAAAAGGTACAATTATTGCCACTATAGTGAAATATAACAAAAAATATAGCGTGAAAATCTCTTAAGGTGTATAATTTTTTTTACCATATTTTAGAAAATTATAAACGACGAATCATTGAGATTAACTATTGACGTTTTAAAACATTTTTTACGATTTTCTAAAATATGGTCAAAATAATTTTAGGATGAAAAACATTATGTGATATCCTTGGCTAATTCTCTGTTCAATTTTTCCAGCAAGAAACTTCAACACCAAACAATGTTGGATCAGATTCAAGTGATCACGAAACGCCCGTACCCGAAAATGACCAGTCAACAACACCCAGACAATCAACAGATGACATTGCAACAGCAACAACCCCTAGGATTCAGGCACCACCACCATCCAAAAGAAAAAAATCGAATATACAACAGGTTTCAGCGGTCCTGAAGGATCTGAAACAAATTGCGAGCGATGTTACCAAAGAACCTATCGATAACGAATTTGTAATTTTTGGCAAAAGTGTTGCAGCACAATTACAAAAATTAACAACAGTTAATGCTTTAGTAGCCCAGGAAGACATACAGTCTCTTTTAACGAGAGCTAGAATACGCGAATTACAAAGCGTTTCTGTTACAGCACCTAAACCTACAATTCACGAACTTCAGGATTATGCTTCAACGTCTTCACAGTCACCTTCGTCACCTCCAACATACAGCCACACGTCATACCATCAGGGTACAGAAAGAAGCAACGATACAAATGTTGGATATTCCGAAATTGTGTCCCAAGCTTTGTCAGATTTGTTTAATGGGTAGTCTACTTATGTATCCACATAACTACAGTTATAAGAATAAAACAAGAAAATAATTCAAATATTTTTCCTACCTTAATAGTAGAGCCACATAAATAGCATCACATACTTCAGGAATAAACTTTGAAATTGCTGGTCTGGACACGCGAAATTGTCTTTGTAAAGTTCTAAAGTTATTTCCAGTTGCTAAATACGATAAAGTGATTTCTAATTTTATTCTGGCCGGAAGAGCCTCTCTCATAAGAGTATCAGACTTCGTTGTAGCAGGTTCAACCTTATGCAGGAGTGTCAAATTGCTGCTTAGACATCCTCATGCAGTTTTTATATTCCTCGACGTCTTCATTAGCCAGTTCCTTTAGCAACATACAAGAAAACCCATGAGTATTTCTAAGAGCTAACCATTTTCTGATCTATATACGCTTCTTTTTCTTTTGTTCACGTTCTATGATGTTAGTAATTTCTTCGCATAATGAAACTATGCACTCTTTTACGACCGATCTAAAACGATTTCGTTCAATAGGCGCCATTTTCATTCAGCGACTAAACAGTGGAAGCCAAAATGTCGTGTGGACAAATACTAAATGGTGAGTAGCTAAATTTTAGTAACTGGCTTTAGTTACTTGCTTTAGCTACTATCCCCATGTAAATTCGCCTTTAGACTTTGTTTACCATTCCCAACGAACTTTGCAACCATAACAAAATTTGTTTGTTATTTTACTAATATAAAAATGCAGAGAAGAACAATTAGAGTTCAGTTCAATTCAGTTTCATTCAGTTGATACAGTAGTATTAGTAAATACGACATCTGTAAACTATATCAAAACACTCACAATACCGGGTGACACAGCAGACATGTAGCAGCCTGTAGTTTTTTTATTTGAAGAGATAAAAATTTGAAATTTGCAGAAGTTACGAAATCAATGATAGCGCTTCATTTAAATCTAACGACAACTTTTTTCAACTACCTGTTTGATCGGAAGTAACTCCAACTTCTATTTTTTGAATGACACCCTGTATATTTATCTAGCCTATCTTATATGTCTTGAAATTCACTATTCAACCGTGTATCACAAAGTGGCATTCGTTCCTCAATTCGCAGATCAATTGCATTTTATTGAAAAACATCAAGTTGGCTGTTACTCGAATTCGATAATCTTTCGATGTTTGGTAGGCTTGGATATCCAAAGAGTATCAGTTAAACGATATAATTTCAGTTCTTTCCTTGCCTGATCACTTCCTACAGATTGTCAATAATTTCTTTAATAAAATGAAAAAACATCTGAAAATAACTCACGATATTGCTAAAACTGAGATAGGAACATACTTTCTTCAATTTGGCTACTTGTGAAGAAACTATCAGCCTTTCTCTTTGGCCATGAAGCCATATCATGATCTTTCCATTTGGAAACATAAAATTAAAATTGTTCCCCTGATCCACCAATTCACAAGTCTATTAGTCTAGATATTTGCAATAATATTTTGCCTAGTAGGCGGTGTACACAAAATGTTTTGTGTTTGACAGCTAAACACCATTTGTTTGCAATGATTATCTCCGTCAGTTTTATGCTGATTGAAATTGAATCGTTTAATTAGATACTAAATATGTATTCAAAGAACGAAAAGGTCGATATGTTGTTGATATTCGGAGAGTGCAAGATAAATAATTGTAGTCAGGCTGAACAATTGTATGTCGAAAGATTTCCGGAAAGACGCCATCCACCTGATAATTATTTCGCTAGAGTAGAAGAGCAGTTCAGAGCAGTTCTTTTCAAAACTCTTTTAGCGGTCTCTCGATTCACGCCGATTTCGTCCTCAATTTGTCTCAGTGATATCGTCGGATCTGCATGTACTATGGCCAAAATGTTTACTTCCAATTCCTCGTCGACAATGTATTGGAGATTGTTTTGATTTTCCGGTTCTCTTCTGAACTGCTCTTCTACTCTAGCGAAATAATTATTAGGCGGATGGCGCCTTCCCGGAAATCTTTCGACTTACAATTTCTCTTGCACTCTCCGAATATCGACCTTTTTATTCTTTAAATACATATTTAGTATCTAATTAAACGATGCAATTTTAATCAGCATCAAACTGACGGAGATAATCAGTACAATCAAATGATGTTTAGGTACTTGTCAAACACAAAACATTCTGTGTACACCGCCTACTAGGCAAAATATTATTGCAAATATCTAGACTAATAAACTTTTGAATTGGTGGAACAGGGGCATAATTTTAATTTTATGTTTCCAAATGGAAAGATCATGACATGGCTACATGGCCAAAGAGAAAGACAGATAGTTCCTTCACAAGTAGCCAAATTGAAAAATACATGTTTCTATATCAGTTTTCGCAATATCGTGAGTTATTTTCAGATGTTTTTTCTTTTTATTGAAGAAATTATTGACAATCTGTAGGAAGTGATCAGGCATGGAAAAAACTGAAATTATATCGTTTAACTGATACTCTTTGGATTTCCAAGCCTACCAAGCATCGAAATATTATCGAATTCGGGTAACAGCCAACTTGATGTTTTCCAATAAAATGCAATTCATTTGCGAATCGAGAAACGAATGAGAATAGAGAATTTCAAGACAAATAAGATAGGCTGGATAAATATACAGGGTGTCATTCAAAAAAAAGAAATTGGAGTTACTGCCGATCAAACAGTTAGTTGAAAAAGTTGTCGTTAGATTCAAATGAAGCGCTTTCATTGATTACGTAAGTTCGGCAAATTTCAAATCTTCATCTCTTCAAATAAAAAACTACAGGCTGCTACATGTCTGATGTGTCACCCGGTATAGAGTTGTACGAAAAACCTAGAGTTTCTTTGAAAGTCCATTACAGGAAATAAAAAATGACAGGCAGACTAAACATGGCGGATGTTAAAATTTTGTGATTGGTTGAAAATAGAAACAAGCTGCATTCTCAATGGCCGAAAATCAGGATAGATTCAGAAGAAGAAAAATGACATTTCCTATTTATTTTCAAAATCCGTAATAAGGTTGTCGCAGCCTAACGCGAGACCTGAGTAAGTTTTTTAATGTTCAGTATTATTAGTGTTGTGTTTGGTGCTTGGTGTTATTTCAGTTTTACAAAATCCGTCCAGCGAAAAAACTCAGAGAACTCCAAGCACAAACCATCATTACTAAATGAAAATGTTGTCTGTAACTCCAAAAGTGACGAAACAACCGATCAAATCAACGAAAAGAAGAAAAAAATAGTAATGGCAGAAAAGAGAAAAGGTACTGAGTTTTTGACACACAATTTGAAATCGAAACGAGTGAAAGAGGACGAAGAGAGTTACAGATCGCAAGAGCAAACTTTCAGATTGCTCGAAAAAGCCGTTGGTGGTGAACATAAAGCCTCTTTACAAGGGAATGATAATTTCAGATCGCAGGAGAGAAAAAATGACCAACAGAGAAAAAATCTCCTGAGACAAGATGAAGCTTACAGAGCTCATGAAAAATTTGTTGATAAACAACTAAAAGTCATTTTGCGAAGAGAACATATTTAGGGCTCATAAACAAGCA
Source organism: Chrysolina oricalcia (assembly GCA_944452925.2). Lineage (NCBI taxonomy): Eukaryota > Metazoa > Arthropoda > Insecta > Coleoptera > Chrysomelidae > Chrysolina > Chrysolina oricalcia. The sequence goes on from OX101827.2 coordinate 10,073,991, forward strand.
ATAGACAGAAAGCGAAAAACTAATGTAAGGAAAAATGACAAATATCGCTCCCAAGGAAAATTGCCGCAACTAAAATCAAAACGCATTGAACGCCAAGATGAAAGCTACCGCACAAAAAGGAAAGAGCGTAAACAAACAATTGAAAAAAACAATCAAACAGATTTAGATACGACCAGTTTTGCAATGACAAAGAGTTTGAAAAGTCGATCAAAGAAAAACCAACAGCATCGAGCAATTGCTGTTCGAGATCAATCTTTCAGAGAATCGCATGTACGGTACAAAAAGATCCCATAATTGAAAATATTTGGCTTGACAATTGTTCCATGAGCAGCATGAAAGCATCAGAGGGCAAGCCGTAAATGTACCGATGGAAATAAATACGACATTTGAAGAATTGCCAAGAAATGTTGACGATACTTATACTATAAAGTTGAAACTGATGATAAAAATGTCACATAAATACGCAGACAGTGCAGAAACTATTCGCCCGAAGAAAGTTTTCGATGCTCTCAAATATTTGGTAGATCAGCCTCTGTACCGGCTGAGAAAATGAAAATTTCTCAAAAAAAATTCAAATTCTCAAATCCAGAAGTTGTCAGAAAATAATCCCGACGACTTGACTGTAGATTCATCAAAATCTGAAGTTGACGAAAATCAATATCGTCATCAAATGATTCATCTGTACATAATAATTCTGTCAGTTTACATCCAAGACTCCATGATGTTGGATTCTACAGTGTTGACGAATTAGAAGAAGAAATCCTAAAATTCATCTAAAATAATGCATTGAATTTCGGCGACGATGACTTGGATCAATTCAAAGGAGAAGCCAAATCTCAATCCTGCAGGTGAAACAACTTTGCTCGATAATACCAAAATCGAGAATATTGCTTTTTCACCTGGAGAGTGGCAATTACCGATTCATTTGTTATCCGATGCGAATGCTGAAGAATTGTCATTCCCAACAAGATTTTGAGGCAAGAATTCAAGAATAAATCAAGTTTCGCCCAGATATTTAAACTTCAGGCTAGTCACTGGGACCGGCGGTTCACTCGAAAAGATTTCGTTTTATACATGTTCAAAAAATCACAAATGATTGCGATTATCGATAGGGTTTCCATGGCCATTCAAAAAAAAATCGCATGTGAAGTTGTGGATAACAAAATCATAAGAGAAATCGAAGCCAGTCTTTTAAATTATAAGGAGAAAACACACCTCATAAAAAGCGACCCAATAGTATGTGCAAGATACTTCAACAATCGATTCCAGTTACTCTTAAAGCACCTAAAGAGTAACGAGGGCCCTTTCAAAGATAACCGTATCACACATTATTACTAAAGGATGGAATTTCAACATAGAAGTACGCCACACGCCCACGGATTATTTTGGTTGGAAAAGGCTCCTGTCTATAATCCTGAGAGCATGGATTCGAAAAAGGAAGTTGCAGCATTCATAAATAAATACATTACTAGCAATGCTGGTAACGTGTTAGTTCAAGATGTAATAATAAATTATCAGGTACATCATCATTCGAAGGTATGCAAGAAAATGGTTAAAGACGTTGCAGTATGTCGTTATAATATCCCATTTTTCCCGTCAGACGTAAAGTTGATTATGGAACCTAATAAGTTGAAATTATTACAAGTTTCATCAATGCTAATAAGGCAGAAATAACATTCGAAATTTTTGCTCGAATTCAAACCAGTCCCGCAGAATACCGGGAGTTATTGAAGAACGTTAAAAAACCGACCATAGTCTTGAAACAAGAATAGCTGTGTGAATCCTTTCAATACAAAAATGTTACTTTTGCAAAAATCCAATAAGGACATTCAGTTTGTTCTCGACCCTTCCCATGTATGGCGTACATCATAAACCATATCAATAAACCCGAAAGAGGGGTGTCGAAACTTATGGGTGATGCTATGACCGCAATAAAATTTGGTGATTTAACCATGAGAGACCAGCTAAAAAAACTTGGTCATAATGCATTAGACGCAAAGATAAAAGGTACCACAAAAAAGAAAAAGAGATAGCGTAAACAAACAGTTGAAAAAAACCATTCAACATCAAACAGATTTAGATAAGACCAGTTTTGCAATGACACTTACAGAGTTTGAAAAGTCGATCAAAGAAGGAGCAACAGAATCGTGCAATTGCTGTTCGAGATTAGTCTTTCCGAGAATCGCATGTACAGTACAAAAAAATCCCATAATTGAAAATATTTGGCTTGACATTTTGTCGAACAAGTGTTCCAAGAGCAGCATAAAGACACTTTCTGTAGAACATGTGCTGCTAATATGAAAAGAGGAATAATTTTTGATGTACCTCTTCATTCGAAAGGTTTGACAGTTTTGAAAGAAGAATTAGTTTCTCCAAGAATACCTTTCATGCAGATCAGAAGATAGGACCACGATAAGCAATGTAGCATCAGAAGGCAGGTCATAAATGTTCCGATCGAAATAAATACATTTGGAGAACTGCCAAGAAATGTTGACGATACTCATACTATAAAGTTGAAACTGATGAGAAAAATGTCACATATATAAGCATACAGTACAGAAACTATTCGCCCGGAGAAAGTTTTCGATGCTCTCAAATATTTATTCTCTGTGCCGAACTGAGAAAATTACAATTTCTCAAAAAAAATTAGATTCTCAAATCCGGAAGTTATCAGCAAATAAACCTGACGGCTTGAAAGATGCTGTATGTGACGATTCATCGGAATCTGAAGTTGATGTAAAATTCTGTCCGTTTGAATGATATTGAATTCTACATTGGTGACGAATTAGAAGAAGACATGGAGGTTTGATAGTTTTGAAAGAAAAATTAGTATCTCCAAGAATACCTTTCATGCAGATCAGAAGATTATACCACGATAAGCAATGAAGCAGAACGCAAGTCCTAAATGTTCCGATCGAAATAAATTCGACATTTGGAGAACTGCCAAGAAATGTTGACGATACTCATACTATGAAGTTGAAACTGATAAGAAAAATGTCACATAAATACGCAAACAGTGCAGAAACAATTCGCCCAGAGAAAGTTTTCGATGCTCTCAAATATTTATTCCCTGTGCCGAACTGAGAAAATTACAATTTCTCAAAAAAAAAATAGATTCTCAAATCCGGAAGTTATCAGCAAATAATCCTGACGGCTTGAATCGCAAATAGTATTATACATTTTCGTGAACCTTAACAGCTTGATTAATTAATTTTTGTATTTGTATTTGTTTTAAAGGTTGTCGAAATCTCTGAATACAGTGTTTATCGAAAAGTATCATGGTATATTATTGCTTAAACCACGAACCTCATCCCCTGACTGCAGTAGCTTATCCAAGCCGGACACTTCGCTACAATATTATGGCTACAGATGATATTGATGTGAGAATCTGGATTGATCGAACATTACATTCAAAGACCTGAAGCTTAGATAGTATTTGTCTGGCAGAGTTTGCAGCGTACTATACTTTCACCAAGTCAAAAAAGGTGAAAACTCATCTAAATCTCAAAGATGGCAAGCGTGCACTGTACATGAAACAAAACCCCAAAATTATTGTATTTTTGAAGTATGGTATTTTACAAGACCCCGTCAGTTTCTTCAGATGAATGAGAGCAGAGATGTGTGAAATGCCGATCATGTCCAAATTCACCAAGCCGATTTTAAAACTATTTCAGACACTCATAATTCGACAAAATAAATGAAATAGTTTTAGACGCCGCTTAAAGCGGCTGAAAAACAAAATGATCATTCGTATCATTTGATTAGCGATGATTTTGACGAAGATTATATTCCATAATTATGCTGTAGATAATCCAAAGTATAACCCAATGGAAGTGGATCCCCCTACAGTGGAGCTTAAACAAGAAACAGGCAGGCAGACAACTTTCCAAATGCCACTGGAATTTGACAACAAATCATATATGGAAACTATTGTCACTTCGAACGTAGCACTATACGAATTTTTGAACCAGGTATTGGATAATGTTATTACTGGTAGAGTAATTTACAACACAGTGTCAGGACAAGCTGGCGTCGGTAAGTCACGGCTGATTGCAGCTATCCAACAGTCTTCAATGATATTATAATTCATTGGCAGTTATTACTCCTGAATAAATTAAAGTATTACTAGCTGCGCCGACGGGAAAAACGGCGTACATACATACATACATGATTTAGCCGATATCGAACTGAAAAAAGTCAAGGAAACTTAATGTCTGAAATCAAAATTTTCCAAACAATTTCGGAAAGGAAACGGCGAATTTGTTATCACCTATCAAAATATTGAAGGGTTCAATACGCACATATCTTTGATTATGAATAATACTATATTCGTCAGCTCCGATATATTACTGTTCGTTGAGACTTGGAATTACGATAAAAGTGACATATCTATTAATAGTTTCACTATTCACAATTCACTACTCGCCATTGTCGAATAGGGGTTACGGCATTAGGTTTTATTGCAAAAATGCCATTGCAGAATATATATATCACGTTGACATCAAAATTCGAGGAACCAAACAAGAAATACAGTATCCAATCGATTTATTTTACAATCAAGAATCGCTAGTAGGTGTATTTTATATTCCTCTGCATTATCCATATAAAAGTAACCGAAACCAATCAGTATTTACAGAAATTCATTGAAGAAAATGATAATGTGGATATTTTAATAATCGGAGATTTCAACTAAGATTTGATGATTGATAAAAGAAACTCCACGGTTCCTATTCTGAAAAATATGAATGTCAGCTGAGTTGAAATTCCGGCAGATGTACTAACTTACGAAACTGTATTCAGTCATCATAAGGCGACAGCCGTCAGTCTTTATGAAAATAAGTTAGACAAAACAGTTAACACAAGCATCTTCTACAAACTTAGGCCACGAAGATTGTGTTTTTCCTGGAAACCGAATGGATACGAAACAATGGAATTATCTAAAAACATTTGTTTGCTCTACTAACGCTTATACGAAGCAATGGAATTATCTAAAAACAGTTGTTGACGCTTATATCGCACAAATCGAAAGAAGTCTTTGTCCGAGCGATATTAGAACGAAAATATTAAATTCAAACTGGACCAGCGAGATAAACATGAAATCAAAACTCTTTGTGGTTATCTTCGAGACCAAATCCTAGATTTTTCGAAGGGCTTGGTAATTTTTCCAGGAAGGAACACACGATAAATGAACATGAATTTTATCCACAAAATGTACTCGTTTGACAATCTTTAGATTTGCTGAATGGTCACTTACACGAAAGTTTTCCTGATTATCATAATATCCAAATTTGATGTGGAGGTCAAATGAGTTCAGTTGGACTTTGGATATGTACATACTATGATAGTGATGAAGTACATATTTATGGTAGAGTAGCTGACGATTCGATTCAAGGATATTTGAATAAAGTATACCCATTCAAGTCAGATTATGTATATCCTAAGGTACAGCAGCAGGGTAATTTGAGAGATTGTGATTTATTCGTAATTGCCAATGCAGTATCGATTCATTTTAAAACAGATCCGAAATTTATGCAGTGCCAAACATCCGCTATGCGAAGTCACCTTTGGAAAATTTTCAATACTAATGTTTATTTCCAAAGATAAACCGTAGTCGAATCAATCGACATGTATATCGTAACTCAATGTCTCCTATCGAAATCCATGAAAATGGAATGAGTTTTCAATTGATATCAGTGATTCGAATTTCAAACTAGGATATCAATACAAAAATGAGATCAGATTTATCGATCGTTACGTCAAATCATATCAATAGATTTCAGGAAACTTCGTGTAATTTCTCTAGTAGATACCATGAAATCAATGAACGTAAATACTATACACAAAACGTATCATATAGGCTGGCTCGTAATAATTGCGCAAAATCGATTGAAAAAAGTTCTCATCAAAGTCAAATATTATATGGTTTGAATTCTGGTATAATTGAAAAGATTCAAGTTACAAAAATATTTGGATAAATTATATCCATTCGAACCGACATATTACTTACACGAGAGTCAACGACAAGGTAACGGCATTGATTGCGGATGATTCGCCATAGCAATTGCTGTTTCGATTTCATGATCGAGCTCAGAGAAAAATTAAAGTATGTTACTACCAAAATGAGGAGCCATCTTTGGAAAATACTACGAACCAATTACTTTGAAGCAATTTCCAGACATGTTCTAAAATAGCATGTCCAGTCAAGTTCTAAAAAAACATATGGAAATGGAGAATCGAAAAAAAAATGTTAAATTGGAGAAAAGCTCAATGTTGCGCTAGAAACACTTTCTACGAAAGCAATTTCGTTACAGAAAATGTTAGAACTCCTAACCTTTTGACGCATTATTCATGGATGAAAAGCACTATCAAAATGACCAAAAAATATTACCAATCGAAACACCGATGAACTGGGCAATATTTAATCTAAAAAATTGCATTAAATTCTCTTCATCTTAAGGCGTTTTTTTTAAACGGGCAACATTTTTACTGCAAAATGTGGCTGCAACATTGCCAGCAATAACAGCCAGACTATGCAATATTGCGTAATATTTTTAGTATGGCATGGCCGTCTAGCTACATATGTTTGGTATTGCCGCATGTATTTATATGTGAGTAGATAAGCTATGCCGATCCTAACACCAGCATAGGAAAAACAGTGTGTTAGAGAGAGAGAGAGAATCCGAGCAAGTGTGTGAGAGAGAAAGAGCGTGTGTGACGTAGTCGAGGACTCCTCAGTCGAGAGCGTCAAATTGCATGGGCGAGCGAATTCAAATTTCATCGCATGTGAGACGAGAGCGTCAAATGTATTTTGATGAATAAAAAAGATCTCGGCCGCGGAAATCGATCCCACCACCTCCAGATTATGGAGCGGACATTGAACACACTTGTCTACGGACCTCGCTGTAAATGTAGATGAACATGTTGGCTATACGGCTGACGTGCCATGATTTTGTTGTTGGTTTGTCAACACCCTGTATACAGCAGACATAAAAAATATACACACACACAGTGTAGTTGAAAAAGGTGTTGGAGAAAAATACATCATTGAGGATATGGTTCATTTGCGGTGTATCGCAGTGTCATTGGGGGATGCCTACATGGGGGGAGTGCAAAATGGGGCAATGCAAAATGGGGCAATGCAAAATGGGGCAATGCAAAATGGGGCAATGCAAAATGGGCCATTTGTAAACATGCAATGGTGGGGTTGTAGGATGTTTTTGTAACAGCCAGAGCTGAAATAATTAGTGACACTATGGCATTTGACGAGTATAGACGTAAACTTGAAGAACTTTGTAAACGTGTGCAAGAATTGAAAAAAGTCATTGAAATTCACGAGGATACCAAAAACACTTTGAGTCTACTGAGTAATTTAAGTATTTGTGATAGCGTATTCGAACGTAATAAACCACAAACACAGTATCCTCTACATAGCATACACCTCAACCAAAATGCCGTTGTTAACCACACATTTCATTCTTCTGACTGCAATCGTCGATAATGTATTGTACGTTAACTCACCAAATGGAGTGAAAGATATAGCAATATGTTTTCCCAAGGAGGAATTGAAGGAATGTAATCGAACCGAGTGGAAGATGATGCGATTCACCAAAGTGAATGAAGGAAAGCTACCGTTATTCGAGGTGGATTTACCGAAAAATGAATCTCTCAAATATAAATTAAAACTCATATTCGAAGACCGTACAGAAAGAGATACTGAACATTGGGAAAATATTGCAGCAACCGTGAAAAGGCCAACAGAACATCTGAAAGAAGTGGAAAATGAATTGTGTAGAATTTTCTTTATAGTGTGCATAATTTTAACATTTATTTCGATATTATTATTGAAAACCATAATTAATAGCAAATATTTGTGGAATACTTGCTCCAAATAAAATAAATTCAAATGAATAATCTGTGTTTCATTTTCGAGGTAAATTATATTCAAAGTAGATATTCACTCAAAAACAAGTTAGTAATAACAGCGGTGATCTCACGGTCACAGTCCGTTAATATCGGAGGAACGCATTGGCATAGGAATAACCGAATAAAAAAATACTGATTAGCATATATTTGATTAATAGACGTTCATTTAAACAAGTTAACCTCGGAGTCACGGCCAGCGATAGCGGTTAGTTGAGAAATAGCAGATCATTATCATGAAACCAACTCGTGTTATGGAAATCACGGAATCTCGAAAACAACTTTTGTAAGCTGCATTCTGCGAAAGGTCATCAGATTTCGTTCGCTTAAATACCGCGCAGCACAGAGAACGACCACTTCATTTTCGCTAGTGCTAGCAGAAGCATAAAGTAAAATGTTCATTATTGTAACAAACTTCGTCTGAAAGGTAAGTGTTTCTAATTATTTTTTCTTCTATTGTTGCTTATTTTTTCTTTGTGTGTTGTTCATTCATGATATTCGTTACCGACCGATGTTTCACCTACAACGTGAGCTTTTAGTAGATACCTGACAGAAAAATAACTGCTTTTGACTAATACCACGACGACAACTGATTTATATTGAACAGAAACGTGTGCAAGCAATTGCAAGTGCTCTCTATAACCAATTAATGGAATTTTATTTTATTCTAGTTTTTCTATAATTTTTTTCTATTCTTTCTTATTACTTCAATATACACTGACAACGTAGACTTATGACCAACAACTCTTACTTTTTTGACAAATGACGAGTCTTGAATTACATCTAACAGATACTTGTGCAATGGTCCTCATTGCAGAGGACTGAATTTTGTTTTTCATTATAATTTCCAGTTCAAATTTCTTTGACTAAAAGTTACAATATAACAAAATACTTTTTATTGCTTTTTGTTGTTTCAGATGGATCTTAAGAAAATCAACCATTGGTCTTTGGTGGAAAATAAACCAATCATTAAGTTGGCTGAACTTCCAGTGGTGACGCCACAATCAATCAACCTAGCCAAAATCGTTAAAAGCCGGTTTGGAGACGTCATGCTTCTGGACTTAGTGGAAAAGGTGACATTCCTGCCGCAGCGAGTAACGGAGGAGTATCGTCCCCATCTGACAGAATTTTATCAGGAAAATATTCGGTAGTTTTCCGATGGGTAATTGACATAGGCAAGACGAATCCAGCTACATCATTCGAAATTATTCAAAATTAATCCATATACATATGGGAGAGGATAAATAATTCTTTTTTTTTGTTAATTGTTTTTCAAAATGATTGATATCGCAAAAAAATCTGATAATCTACTGATATTTATTAAAAAGAATAAAAACACTTTATTCGATAATTGGTAGAGTAGAGATGAGGAAGTTTGGCTAAATCGTTTGAGGAAATACATAAGGTTGTGCAACAAAGAAATCCGGAAAAATAATTTGCCCATAGGTGTGTTGACGAAGCTTCAAACAAACATTGATCATTTTATACATTTTCAAAAATCATTTGAAATAGACATCGTGGTGGGAGTCTCTTACCAAAATAGAGAGACAGAGTTAAATGGAAAGATGTTGTTTCATGTTTTTCAAGTAGTCAAAACAGGTATCATCTTAAATTTGGTTCATAAGGACTTAAAGCAATTTTTTGCTGATGCTTTGATTTTATTTAGAAATAAAATAAAAAACATATTGTTAAGATTTCCGATAATCAAAGTTATTATTAAATTTTGTGGAGAATTTGTAAAGAAATCAGATGATGGTGAAATTTTGGATTTAAAATACTTCAATACTAAAAATGTTATTATAGATGCATCGACAGATTTACAACGTTGGTTTTGTGATAACGTGTGTGATCAAATTTTCAACAAATTGGGTGATTTTTCAGAACGAGATTCAGGGTGGGGGGGGGGGGGTTGAATGAAATCATATCAATGTAGGTAAACGTAAACAAATTTGAAGTGGGGAACGGGTCTTCGTTCATTAGACTACCTGAGCAGATTTCAAGAAAGCATGCATGTAAAGTACACTGACTCGCAATGTTTTTATTGGAGCGTTGTGAGCGCTCTTTATCCTGTAAAATTTCATGCAGAGCGCACAGGTTCGTATCCATATAACAGTACTGTCCTACATACAGGGGATCTTGAAACACCTATGTCTCTACACCAAATTTCCAAATTTGAAGAAGCTAATGATATTTCTGTGAACGTTTACACATTGGAACTAAATGTAGTTAAAGGACAAATTTTACATAGTGGTACCAGCACGACCAAAAGTAAACAGGAACGTCATGTCAATCTATTATTGATACAAAATGAATATTTTCCAAAATTGAATGATTATGAAGCTCCTCCAGTTGATGAAACTAATTCTGATATCAAATACCATTACTGCTGGATCAAAGATATGTCTAAATTATTGTCATCCCAAGTTAATAAACAGAACCATAAAATATATTTTTGCGATAGATGTCTCAATTATTTTTGTTCTGAACAAAACTTGAAAGATCATGAGGAGCTTTGTTCCCTATTGAATTAAGGCAAAATTTCATTTCCAAAATATAACCATATAGAATTCAAAAATTTCACTTACAAACGACTCCGTTCGTCATTTATGCGGACTTTGAATGTCAATTGAAAATGTTAATGATATGGTATCATCCAAAACAAAAAAGTATCAAAAACATGTGGCTTATAGTGCTGGATATTATGTAAAATGTGACTTCGACGATTCGTTATCGTTTTTCAATAGTCATCGTGGTAGTGATTGCATGGATTGGTTTGCGAATGAAATGTCGAGGATAGATGTAATCATCCAATCAAAAATTAGGACGATTGTGCCGATGGTTGAGAAACCAAATACATGTCAACTATTTGTCACATTTGTGAAAAACCTTTTTTATCCAATGACATCATCGTTCGTGACCACAACCATTTCACCGGAGTACCGAGGATTTTCGCACCAATCTTGCAATCTCAATTTTCGAAAATTGTTCGTAGTGTCATCGTTTTCAATTATGATGAATTACAATTGAAAAAGGTGTAGACTGTACAAACATTTCCTTTCTAACAAATGATTGGAACGAATATCGAATACAACAGTTGGAGGCGAAATATTTACTATGTCGGCTATTGTGACAGCCGCCGCTTACACATACACGTTCGGTCCTCAAAAATTAGTATAACTAATAACGAAAGTCGCTAGGTTATGAACTAGACTGTACAAACATTTCCTTTCTCACGAATGATTAGAACGAATATCGAATACAACAGTTGGAGGCGAAATATTTACTATGTCGGCTATTGTGACAGCCGCCGCTTACACATACACGTTCGGTCCTCACAAATTAGTATAACTAAGAGCGAAAGTCGCTAGGGTATGAACTAGACTGTACAAACATTTCCTTTCTAACAAATGATTAGAACGAATATCGAATACAACAGTTGGAGGCGAAATATTTACTATGTCGGCTATTGTGACAGCCGCCGCTTACACATACACGTTCGGTCCTCACAAATTAGTATAACTAATAGCGAAAGTCGCTAGGGTATGAACTAGACTGTACAAACATTTCCTTTCTAACAAATGATTAGAACGAATATCGAATACAACAGTTGGAGGCGAAATATTTACTATGTCGGCTATTGTGACAGCCGCCGCTTACACATACACGTTCGGTCCTCACAAATTAGTATAACTAATAGCGAAAGTCGCTAGGGTATGAACTAGACTGTACAAACATTTCCTTTCTCACGAATGATTAGAACGAATATCGAATACAACAGTTGGAGGCGAAATATTTACTATGTCGGCTATTCTGACAGCCGCCGCTTACACATACACGTTCGGTCCTCACAAATTAGTATAACTAAGAGCGAAAGTCGCTAGGGTATGAACTAGACTGTACAAATATTTCCTTTCTAACAAATGATTAGAACGAATATCGAATACAACAGTTGGAGGCGAAATATTTACTATGTCGGCTATTGTGACAGCCGCCGCTTACACATACACGTTCGGTCCTCACAAATTAGTATAACTAATAGCGAAAGTCGCTAGGGTATGAACTAGACTGCACAAACATTTCCTTTCTCACGAATGGTTAGAACGAATATCGAATACAACAGTTGGAGGCGAAATATTTACTATGTCGGCTATTCTGACAGCCGCCGCTTACACATACACGTTCGGTCCTCACAAATTAGTATAACTAAGAGCGAAAGTCGCTAGGGCATGAACACACTGTTTGCAAACAAACAAACTGAGCAAATTAAACCAAGTTCCATATTTTATGTATATGTAGAGTATGCTGCAAGTATACAGTTATGTTTACGACGTTGACGACGCAAGGTACACCATTAATAATAAAATAAAATATTGGCAAATAAAATTGGGACATTATAATCTCAAAGTCATTATTCATGAAAGATATTTGAATTTATAAACCTACATATACCAAGAAATCATCTAATATCTTTATCTCAAGCTGTATAAGAAAATGGTCATCGAGAATAAGTATTCCTTACACAGGTAATAAAGGGCATTATTATGAACGCAACCATTTTATTATATCTATCTATCTAAACGTGTAAAGGATGAATAATTAATTAAGAAGTGTTCGGCGGGGTATACATACTTATGAAAGGTATAAAATACGTGGAATATACTGTCTATATCGTCAGTTTGTTATAGTGAGTGCGTTGATTCATATAACGGTGTTTGTGTGTTTATTTAGAGTGTGCCGATTTCATGTTAAATTTCATTTTGTGAATTGTCATTATTCAAAATTTTCATCATCATCATTGATTAACTTCATTTCTTTATTACTTACCGAAGTAAGTGTAACATGTGTACTATTACTAATTTTTAAATTTTCTTTCACAGTATGGCTCGAAAAATTTGTGCGCGCAAAGTTGTTCCAGTCTTACGGGTATCTCCGACAAACACCTAATCGGAGCCGGAGGTGCGGCAGCGGCGGCGAGGATGAACCACCCCCTAGGATATTCTAGGATTGTTACACGAGGTTCGTCGGAAAAGATGTTGAGAATGTTGCATGTCATAAGAGGAAAGCTCGTTGAATGGCACGAACGCCATGAGAGGAGCGACTTCATCGAAGAGCAAGGTGGCCTTCGATTACGAGGCATTGTACATCAAGTACGAACAATTACTGGACAACGATACTATTTTAAACGTTAATAATCCTATGGATGGCTTTGATTTATTTGATGATATTTTTCGCAGATATTCAATTTAAAACTTTCGTGACCATTTCGTATGGTAAGACAAAAAACATTTTTTACGATAGTCGTACAGCAAATGATGAAACCGAACTGACGCGGGAAAAATTGATTTTAGTCCGTAATTTTATATCACGAAAAATTTTTGGACCTAATTTCGAAATAATTATGTCTAAAAAAATAAAAATGAATTATGCATTGACGACTTACCGGATCGTAAAAAGTTATTTAACCCACCCATCTTTTGCCAATATTGCGTTAACGCAATGTCATAAACACGATTTTTTTTCGACTCTTGTATGTCCATAATTGGACAATTGAACATAGGGTGTTGATGAACAAAGGATTGAAATTATTCAATGTAATTTTCATTTGGTCAAAAATTAAATATGTACTATTCTGTCGGAACTTGCATTCGGCTAATTTTGCCGTTTTGTAGCATCGCCAACATTTTTTTACCTAACTTTTTTATGTTTGAATCACGAATTATTCTAAAAGCGGCGAACGAGTACTGTTGGATGGAGTTATTGGTATGTGTGAACAGAAACATCACAAACTATACTATATGTCAGCATTTATACGTCAAATCTTGAGGTTGCGAAAACGCAACATTGGCAGAATGTGCTGTGACTGCTGAGAGTACATTCATATCGCTCATGCGCTTTGTGGAACCAATCACAGTGTTGTTTCGATGTCTCTATGATGCAATGCACATCTTCACACTATTCATTCTTTCACATCAGTAAAGAAACGTCCGTACACGTGTAGTCTTTTGAGGTTTATGTTAGTGCCTTTCGGTATCGAAGCTAACTATGGTAAGTTTTCTGTAGTGACTAAATTGTGTTTATTATTTCGGTGGATATATTTTCAGAATAAATTCAATAAGCGGACAACTGCTTTGAGTATGTATGAGGGAGTTAGAGGAAATTGTCGATTACCTTGATCTAGAAAATGACAGTGACGCAATAGATATATCATATATTCCTCCAGACGTGGATGGACTCACTGATGAAGAAGATTTCGACGATAACGAAACTAGTGAGTTAGACATACTAGGAGAGATCGCTGGAACTTACGAAATTATTAGAGAAGAAATAAATGACAGTGAAGTACAGAATATCAATGGAATTGAAAAAGTCACGGAAAGTGAAGAACAGGAAAGAAAAAAATCCAAAAAAGTTATTCGAGTAGAAAAGCAAAAAGAGGTTACGTGGTGTAAGAACCCCATCGATTATGAGGATTATGAGTCAATTCCTCAATCGCATGAGGTAGAAAATATAAAGAAAATATCCGAAGATTTACATGGAAAAAGCCCACTTGAATTGTTTAGACTTTTGACGATAATGTTATGCAAGAAATCATTCGGTACTCGAAAATTTACGCTGCGGATAATAATAGACCAGAATTCACGCTTGATAAATGATAAAGAAGAGTATGTCAAGAAATCGTTTTCTCAGCATAAAAAAGAATCTGCATCTTGCGTATAATAATGATCTTGACAAAGACGACAAGTTTGCAAAACTCAGACCTATATTCAATCTGGTGAATAGAAACTACTCTCAATTTGGAGTTTTCAAACACCACTTGTCTATAGATGAACAAATGGTGCCCTATTATGGTAAACATTCTGCTAAAATGTTCATCAAGAACAAGCCTGTAAGATTCGGTTTCAAACTTTGGTGTTTGACTTCCAGTGACGGATTTTTGTTCAAGTTTATACCATATGGTGGTAAGACGGCGGATCAACGTAATCCCGATCTTGGGCTTGGCGGGAGTGTTGTGTTAGAGCTGTTGAATATAATCACAGAGCCTAATTTTCTTTGACAATTTTTTCACTAGCTACGGACTTATGGACCATCTTTGCAACGGGAACTGTAAGAGAGAATCGAAAAAACAGAGGTTCGTTTGATACACGGTGTGATCATTTCAATGAATCAGTTTAGTTCGCTGGAATGACAATTCAGTCGTGACCGTCATGTCTAATTGTGAATCTGTAGAACCCGTTGTACAAGTCAAACGTTTCAACCGTAAGGAAAGGAAAGATAATCAGGTGGATCAAGCAAATATGATACATAAATACAACACTCATATGGGAGGCGTTGATCTACATGATAATGGGATAGCGAATTACCGAATAAAAATTCGAGGAAAAAAATGGTGGTGGCCACTATTTTCCAACCTGGTTGACAGTGCTACAGTCACATGGAAGTTGGACAGATTGGTGCATTCAGAAAAAAACGAAGTCAAATTGATTTCCGATCTCAATTAGTTCATGAATTATTATTGAAAGGTAAATGCGAAAAGTCCAACAACTCTCAAAGAGGACGTGCATCTGGAAAACCAATGGATGAAGTTCGATTTGATAATGTAGGACATTTAGTAGAAAAACATCCGCAAAATCTCAGAAGAACTTGTAAATTTTGCAAAAGCACTACATGTTATTACTGTACAAAATGCAACGTATTTTTGCACTCCAAGTGTTTTACCTTGCATCATAGGAAATAAATAGTAAATGGTAGATATCTTTATAGTAGTTCCTGCCAATATTGCGAAAACGCAATGCTATTTTTTTCTGGTATCCGTTTGAGAATTCTCAATTTTATGTTATATTATCAATATTTGTAGTTTAATAAATATATTTGAACAAAAAACAACAACTTTTTTTATAATGGTTTGATAGCGGTATTTAATGGGTTAATTCCGTTTTAAAATATTTGAACCACGATAAAACATCGTCGACGACAAATTTATGCGGTAAGGATTCAACAATGTTAAATAATAACATATTACACGCAGATGTATCTGCAAATGTAACTGCGAATGTATCTGCAAATTATTCTGCACATAAATCCGCAGGTACTTCTGCTGGTAATTCTGCACATACTTCTGCGGGTACATCTGCTGCTAAGTCGAAGAATAACTTGACACAAATTTTGAAAAGTAATATTAATATATCACGACGCACAAGCAGTAGTAGCAGTGGTAGTAGCTGCATCTCAGCCTCTACGACGAGTAAAAACTTATCGACTGGCAGAGGAAGAACGACGCCAGCGAAATATTCGAAGAGGGTGGACTTCGATTGCGGGGAATCGTTCAGAAAGCCGTTCAGCAGGTACTGAATTATAAAAACAAGCAAAAGAACGAAAGGATGATTCTGCATATTATTCGTGTTATAAATTTGCACGAAACCAGTTTTCTAATGCAGAAAAAGGAAGTGAAAAAAAACAAAGCTGGTCGGTGCATTTCTAAAGTTATCAATGACAAACGATACCGAATCTATAACAACCGATCAACTTATTTCTGCGGCGGAACAAATGGATGCACATGAACATCAACTTCAACAAATAAACGAGTCTGACGACGAGGGCAGTAGCGACGAGGGCGTACCTCTTGCAATTTTACAGAGACGCTATGTTACGGCCAAACGTAACATACCGGAACGTCGTAACATACCGGAACGTCGTAACATACAGGAATATGGTTTCAGGGGATTCGAACCGCATGAACAACTCCAACATCCTACTACTTCGTCGACTCCTCAAGAGCTTGTAGAAATTCCACCACCAAAGAAACGCAAATACGTAACTGCAGATATGGGAATCATACTTAATAGAGATCGTCATCAGGAACTACCGCCTAAGCGCAATAGGCGTAAATAGTTAGAGTTTGATACATTGTTGTTGGCACATTTTCAATTTAACATAATAATTAGAACATTTATATTCGTAAATTACTGCCCAATGGCGGTAACTGGCATTCTTCTTTTGTTTTGAACTTGCATGTTGTTTTTTCAGTACATTCAGTACATTATTATCTTTACTTATTCAGTTTCCATACATACAGTGTGCCAAATGCCACAGGTACTACAAAATAATACTGCCCAGTCGATGTGTCTCTCTTTCTCTCTATAATTTTTATATAGAGAAAGAGAGAGACAAAAAACATTTACTTGGCAGTAGTATTCTGCAGTACCTGTTGCATTTGTATCTGCATTTGGGATTATGTAACGTATAAAAAGTTATAATATGTAAATATAAAAATGCTACATGTACTAAAATGTAAGTTCAAAACAAAAGTCGAATGTCGGTTATGGTCAATGGGTTTAGCAACGTAGTCCTTATAATCTGACATGTTTACATGATGTAACGGAATTCATAATCAAACTTTTTAAGTTTTCATGTCGCATTGCTGAACGGGGAACGATTAACTCCATCCACCCACCCGATTCTATTGCTTACATGTCATGAATATACAAATGTTGTTTTTGAACATTCCTTAACATTATTTATTGATTGGTACCTGTAATTGTCCGCTTACTTCCTGTTTTTCAATACCCAGTTATTAATTCGGCCCCATTAACATTTAATTACATCATGTTCAATAATACCTGTTGGAATAATGGTTTTTTTAGAGGTTTTTCCCATCATTGTAATGCGAATGCACCGACATTTGTCATATGTTTTAGTATACCTATTTCTTTTTGCATAAATACCAACTTTTACAATACCAACTCTCTCACTCGTTCACATACAAAATAATGCCGTTCAAGGTTGTAGTTGGTCCTAATTTTTAAACATTTTTTTGTCATTGTCAGTGGATGCAAACATTCAGACTTGTTTATAAACATCAACTTTATTCTCCTGTTGTCTCACTTTTTTAAAAGTAGTTAAAAGAAGTTTTATGAAAAAAAAAAGTCGATAAA
Source organism: Chrysolina oricalcia (assembly GCA_944452925.2). Taxonomy (NCBI): domain Eukaryota; kingdom Metazoa; phylum Arthropoda; class Insecta; order Coleoptera; family Chrysomelidae; genus Chrysolina; species Chrysolina oricalcia. The sequence continues at coordinate 10,091,843 of OX101827.2, forward strand.
TTGAGAAGTCCGCCAAATACATTGCATTTTTACCAATACAACCACTATTACTAAATACATATCCTTCAAAGTAATGAACTAACACCCTTGCACGATAAGACTTTCAATGAGAGCGAGTGCGAGAGAGGTGATAATATACAACTTTCTTAAAGAAATATGTTATTTTTTCCTCAACAAATATGAATAAAATTTTATCTTTTTATTTCCAAATATGTGTTTTATTTCCCCCTGTTTTTCAAGTTAACAAAAAAAACAAATTTACCACCAATAGTTCAAATGTACTTTCGACTTTGTTATTTCGGAACAAGTAAGTGCAACAGAGTTTCCCTCTTATTATTTTACCCGAACCATCAAAAAAGGTATGTAATACTAACAATTAATTAATTAATAACAATTAAAACAAATATTTGTAAATACTAAACAGTATTTCTTTGATGATATATATAATGCAGTGTGTGTTGGCCATGCTTATGGTTAGTGATCAAATAGGGCATACCATCATCTCAATTTTCAACAGCTGATACTAGATCACACAAGAACGAATAGAATTTAAAATTTTCGATGATGTTATTCCCATTGCATTTTTTAACAAAACGCTAATGCCTACAAACGTACTTTACCTTTACAATTAGTACAAAAGTGTAAAATACTTCATGGTATGTCTGGAAAAATGCAAATCACATCATAGTGACCGGGACATGTATTCGCCTTTTCCCTTTGATGCTTTGTCGTTCGAAACGAACGAATTGTCCACAGCTAACGAGAAGCCGTTACCTCCTTCCACAACATGTCCTACTCTTGATTTGTTGTCGTCGCCGCCGCCGCCGCCGTCATCACCGCCGCCGTCATCACCGCCGCCGTCGTCACCGCCGCCGTCGTCACCGCCGTCGTCGTCGTCATCGACGACGAGAGAGTTGTCGCGTAACGATCCGTTACTTAGGAGATGTCGCGTAACGATCCGTTACTTAGGAGATGTCGCATGGGCAAAGGGTTCATCAACCTAATTCTTGTACAAATTTAACTTATGAAAAGGGAGAGAGGGTGTGGGCAAAAATTAAAGGATTCACCTACACGCTGGCCACAATTGTCGAATTGGTCAGTAAAGGTGTTTATAAGGTACAATTTTATGATGATGATAACAGATTAGGTCGAGCTTACAAAAAGAGCACAAAAAGTTTCGACTATTTCATACCGGAAACGGTACCTTGCAAATCGTACAAGGTCAAATGACACCGCTTTTGTCCCATCTTCAAAAAAATTCTACCGACAACAATAAATTTTTAATACATAAATAAATACATTTCTATTTTTATATATTTATCACCTATGACTGATTGAACTGTTGATCAATGAGATTTGTAATATTTGTACAATAAAGCACAGTCAATAGTGGTGTTAGATGTATTATTTCTGTTGGAATGACGCCGCCTCTTTATAAAACTTCTACCGACGACTCCTCTTAATTAAATTATTTATTTCATTTTGTTTTTATTTTTCCTCCTATACCAACATGTATTGAAGAAATGTGTCTCCGTCAGGTCGAACATTGGAAAACCACTTCAACACACTGAGGTAATATACGGTATATGAACTAGTTAAGGTACCGTATATTAGTTATATTTCAGCATCCATTCCGAAGATATTTAACTATGTAGTACGCCCCTGGTGTACGCCGCATGCACACATTTTCAAAGACTCGAATTCGCCCTCCTCACGTCCCTACCGCTCGCAGGTTGTCCGTCATTCGTCTTTTAGTGTGAGTCGCATGCACTTCGTGAAACCCGTCGCTGCAACGTATTAGGTGAATTTACGAAATAAATCACTAGGATTGTCTTGTGAGTATACCTAACCAACTAATTGTTTTATACAGCATTTCAGAATGGGAAACAAAACGAAGAAGAGCCATAAAAGCCCATCGAGAGAGAAACACGTGTCCAGACATGAATTAAAACGCCGGCTAGAAAAACTGGAGCGCGAACTCAGACACGGTAAGCGCCGCCGGAGAGATTACAGCCGTGAGAGCCGGAACACGGTTGCCAGCTCTAGCCGTTTTTCAGAGAGAGATGATCGCAGTTCGAGCAACTCGAGATCTCCTTCAGTAAGACCTATCAGCGTGGATCGAGTCTCGCACGGCTCGGCAAACGTATTACGAACTCATAACCGTAACTTGGACAGTTCGGACAATGAAAATCCTACTAGAGATCGTGACTTGAACAGCCCGACAACTAGTAGCCATAATGAGCGTGCTATCCCACATGAAATTAACAGTCCTAATCACGACACGTTAGTTTTACACGATGACACAGATATTCCTGTAGAGGACAATATTCTCCCAAAGCATGTCTTGGACATTCTTGGGGAAGACCCAAACACAGGAAACAACCAGTCGTACCACCTACATGAAGCCATATGCTCCAGGTGGTCACACATTCTGAATCACGGGCTGAACAAAGAGACTACCGACGATCTTTTTCGGCGAAATACCGCCCCCGAAAATTGTAAATTATTAGAACCCCCAAAAATAAACCCCGAAGTGGAACCAACCTTATCTGCTGCGTACTTAAAAAGAGACCAGTGTCATCAGGACTTTCAACGCCAGCTGGGAAGTAGCCTCTCGGCCCTGGGCAAGGGTATCAATAGAGTTCTAGATCCCAACATTGGCTCTAGATCAAATGATGATGTACTAAACCACTTAGTGGACGCTGGCCGTCTGCTGACAAATTTATATTTTAACATCTCCGTCACCAGACGAAACTTGATAACCCAAACATTAAGTAAATCCGCCAAAACAGCAGCAGAAAATGTGATTCCGGGCGAATATTTATTCGGCACAGACTTTGGGGAAAAGATAAAAGCAATTAAATCCCTAGAGAGGGCCAGCAAAGACATGCGCTCCACACCATTCTACTCTAATCCCCAATACAACATTGTACAACAAAGGGGAGGGGGTGTCAAAGGCAGAGGAAACACCAGTAGCCAACAGCATTTAAACTGGCAACGCCCGTCTCGTACAAGGAGGGAGACGAGACCACAAAGGGGCAATTACCCCCCCAAGAGAGACATCCCCAGAAGGGACAGATTCAACCGCCACAAGGAACGTTAAAGGTAAGCACTCTAGCCGGGAGGCTGAAATCATTTTACGAATCTTGGCACCTTATCACAAAAAACCCCACTGTCTTGTCCTGGATAAAGGGATATAAAATTCCTCTGGTAAGCATACCTCACCAGAAGGAAACACCTAAACAGAAACAATTATCCTATTCCGAACAAGAATTAATGTCAGTGGCAATTAAAGACCTATTAGACCTAGGAGCCGTAGAGAAATGCACGCCAGCAAAAGACCAGTTCATATCAGGTATATTTCTTGCAGACAAGCCAAATGGCAAAAAACGTTTTATTCTTAATTTAAAAATGTTGAATGAGCACGTCAACAGCCCCCACTTCAAAATGGAGGACTACAGAACGGCTATGAAACTGATCCAAAAGCAATGTTTCATGACCACAATTGATTTAAAGGACGCTTACTATCTTATATCCATCGACCCTTCGCACAGAAAATATCTAAGATTTTATTTTGAACATAATATCTACGAATTTACGTCCTTACCATTTGGCTTGTCGTCGGCCCCATTTTGCTTCACAAAAATCATGAAACCAATTCTGGAAAGGCTACGTTCTCAAGGTATTGTTTGCGTTAACTACCTTGACGATTTTTTAATAATTGGCGAATCTTTCGACAAATGCCAAAAAAGCACTAATTCCACTCTCAAAATTCTTGAAGGTCTAGGATTCATCATTAACCGGGAAAAAAGCTCATTATTACCCCAACAACATAAAAAATTCTTGGGATTTTTATACGATAGCCAAACATTGCAAATTACGTTACCAGACGACAAAAAGTACCGCATCAAACAACTGGCGAATAAATTCAGAAACAAATCATTATTCAAGATCAGAAACCTTGCAAAATTCATTGGTACATTAACCTCAGCCTGTCCAGCGATTAAATATGGGTGGTTGTACACCAAACGCTTGGAAAGGGAAAAATGTTTAGCCCTGACCGAGAATAAAGACAACTACAATGCTTATATGTCGCCATCACCTGACACGATGGAAGACCTTCGTTGGTGGGAGCAAAACATTTTAAATTCCTCCAACGAAATCAAAAAAGACAATTTCGCCATGGAAATTTACACTGACAGCTCTCTCACAGGGTGGGGAGCTTGTTCTAATGGGGAACGCACCCATGGGTTTTGGTCTGAACAAGACAAGAAAAACCATATCAACTACCTAGAACTTTTAGCCATTCTGAATGGGCTAAGATGCTTCGCTCAAGAAAAACGCAACTACAACATATTAATCAGGGCAGACAATACGACGGCTGTATCGTATGTCAACAGAATGGGAAGCATTCGGTTTCCAAAGCTGAACCTTTTAGCAAGAAAAATTTGGCGCTGGTGCGAAACCCGTAATGTTTGGCTATTCGCATCATATGTAAATACAAAAGACAACCTTGAAGCGGACAGAGAATCCCGTATAATAGAGACGGACACAGAATGGTCCCTGTCAAAAGACGCTTTTGTCACCATCACAAATAAATTAGGACACCCCGATATAGACCTTTTCGCATCCAGCATTAACGCAAAATGTTCAAAATATGTTTCTTGGCGAAAAGACCCCGGATCCCTAGCAGTAGACGCATTTACTTTGAATTGGGAAAAATTGAATTTTTACGCGTTCCCTCCATTTTGCCTCATTCTCAAAGTCATTCAAAAAATAATCCAGGACAAGGCAGAAGGGATTATTTTGATACCAGACTGGCCAGCCCAGCCTTGGTATCCCTTGATAGCAAAGCACAAAGTCGGCCCACAAATATACCTACAACCGGACCCTAACCTATTGTCTTCCCCTTTCAGGGCAGTTCACCCGTTGCACAAGACCCTTTCCCTGGTGGCTCTAACATTATCCGGCAAGGATTCATAGCCCGAGGACTTTCAGAATCCGCAGCAAACACAATGCTATCTTCAATCTCCGAGTCGACATTGAAACAGTACACTACAACCTACCGAATGTGGTGGGATTATTGTCTGGCAAAAAATCAATCCGTTTACGATGCTTCTCCTACAGATCTGATTCACTTTTTGCAACATATTTTGTCACTGAACAACCAAAGATACGGTACATTTAACAGCCATAGGTCGGCTCTCTCTTTGATTCTCCCTAACGAGCTAGGATCCGACACGCTGGTAAGGAGATTCTTGAAAGCAATTGCTCGTGAACGACCCCCGAAACCAAAATATAACAACACGTGGGACCCCGGCCCAGTAATGGAACACCTTGGAAGCTTGAATGAAACAAACTTAAAACATCTGAGTCTCAAACTAGCCACACTTCTGGCCTTGGTAACGGGAGGACGTCTACAGACAATATCCTTGATTCGACTGTCGAATATAAAACATGATCCTCAAAGTATCCAAATATTCATCACAGACTTCATAAAAACCTCCATGGTATCCAGAGTACAACCTTGCTTGAACTTGCCATTTTTCCCCGAAAACGAAAAAATATGCCCAGCCACGACCATCAAGAAATATATCGAAGCAACAAAGAATCTACGTGGAGACGAAGACTTCCTATTTGTAACCCACTCAGGAGCTCACAAAAGGGCTTCCAAACAAACCATTAGCCGCTGGGTGAAGGAAACCCTAAGAAATTCGGGCATTGACACCACAAAATACAAGCCCCACTCCACTCGACATGCTTCGACATCAGCAGCGTTCAGAATGGGGACCAGCGTCGAAATCATATGCAGGACGGCCGGCTGGTCACAAACCACTTCAACTTTTGCCAAACACTATAACAGACCTCTACACGGTGAGGAATCTGTAATGTTTCCAAAAGCAATATTGAGTTCAGGCAAAAAATAAAAGAAAAATCATAATGAATAGTTTTTTCAGTTATTCAATTCTACCAAGTTTACGAACTATAAAAATGTTCTTGTATTGATAAGATGGGTTCTTAATAAATATATTCTTCTCTTGAAGTATTATTATAACTACTTGAACTCGATCACTTACGTTCACAACATCAAAAAATTCAACACATCCCGATACTCTAAACAACTACATAGTTAAATATCTTCGGAATGGATGCTGAAATATAATTAAACGATCAAAAGAACTTACCTGAAGTTCGATCGTAATTATATGAAGCATCCATTCCGAAGATATCAACCCTCCCACCCCAAATGGGTGGCATCCCATTTCACCCTTTCAGATGTGTTGAATCACAACTTTAAACGAAATGACGGACAACCTGCGAGCGGTAGGGACGTGAGGAGGGCGAATTCGAGTCTTTGAAAATGTGTGCATGCGGCGTACACCAGGGGCGTACTACATAGTTAAATATCTTCGGAATGGATGCTTCATATAATTACGATCGAACTTCAGGTAAGTTCTTTTGATCGTTTAATTTTGTGAAGGTACGTTATAATAGCTAATATAAGGTATATTAATAACATATTGCACGGTATATTAGTTAATGTACATTAACTAATGTACGGTATATTAAATAGATAATGTATTTTATTCCAACTAGTAAATGTACTGTATATTAACTGGTAGATGAAAGATATATTGGTAAGTATAAGGTTAACTATTTCATAAGCAAAACGAAAATACTTGCGATGGACTTGTTTTTTTTTTTAATTTTTCCCGTATTCTACGCCTCGTATTGCACCGGAGAACTATAATAAACTATAATTTTTCATGTTGGGTGAACATAAGGATAACATTTATTTAAATTAAGCTACTTTGTCACCGACTTTACCATACCTTCCGTAAACCAGAGATAAATTGATATGGCTGCATAGAGGATTTTTCTTAAGTAATATTGGCACATTTTCAAGAATGGTACTCTGATGGTTCTTGTTCGACAAGCCGATAATATGAGGAGCACTGTTAGGATTCGAGAAAGCTTGTTTCCCTCCAGCGCTACGCGCTATATATAAGAAGTCTCGCGTATTATAAACCCAAAAAATATTCATATGGCTGAATAGACGTTTTTTCATAGAATAGATTGACACAATTTTCATGTACGGTACTCTGATGACGGTACTCATGTTTCAATGTGCCTTGATAAAGTAATAAAAAATGCTTTGAATCTACCAGATATTTTTAATCGATTGGTTATTTAAATAACACAAGAGATATAAGCAGAACAGATGTCAACTTGACGCGCCACGTCATGTGATTTAAATAACTTCAAGCTATTGGTTGAATTCGTGACCCAAGCTAAGACTTCCCTCACACCCTTCGAAAACGACCATTTCTGTATCGCATTCGGTTCGGGAATAGCGTATGGAACGAGGAGAGTATCAGTAAATAGGCTATGGAGCGTCTAGAATCACGCTTATGGGAAATAACACGGGAAAACGCCAAGCTCAGAATTAGCGAAAATGGTTCCTTTCAAGGTCACGCGCTCGCTACTTGGCGTTCATCGAGTCGCGATAGATCCCTTAGATTGATAACAATTGTCCATTGCCGAGCGCGATACCATCATCCAACTAGGCATTTTAGAGAAAAAAACATGGCTGCTGCCATACAGGGTGAACCATCATAGTGTTTAAAAGAAAAAAACATGGCTGCTGCCATACAGGGTGTACCAACTTGGCATTTAAGAGAAAAAAACATGGCTGCTGCCATACAGGGTGTACCATCACAGTATTTAAGAGAAAAAACATGGCTGCTACCATACAGGGTGTACCAACTTGGCATTTTAGAGAAAAAAACATGGCTGCTGCCATATAGGGTGAACCATCATAGTATTTAAGAGAAAAAAACATGGCTGCTGCCATACAGGGTGTACCATCATGTTATTCAAGAGGAAAAAACATGGCGGCTGCTCGGTAAATGGTATACAGGGTGTTTCAAAACAGTTAATTAGGAGAAAAACATTTATCATTTGACAGAAAAAAAGAAAAAAAACATGGCGTCTTTATGTCAAAAGCTATACAGGGTGTACCAATAAATGATGTAAAAAAAAAATATAGCCGCCGCTGTCATTTGTCAAAGAAAACACGTGCCATTGGGGGTATGGAGGAATCACAATGTTTTCGTGATGGGGTCCGTCATTTTTAAAGTGTGATACCAATTCGTTTTCAAGGAATACATCAGAGCCATCTGTCGTTCAATATATACATTAATGATATTTTAGATCTGTACGAATCATAAAAAAATAAGCACTTCCAGTTTCAAAAAATTAAGATAGAAGAAAAGTAATAGTAAATTCGGATTACCCACATCGAGGAGAGTCCAAATCTGCAATAAAATGGCTACTTCCGGTCCAAACCGGAAATGACACTTCCGGTCGTCAGATTTTGATGATTTTGATATCAATAGATTCGTTTGGATGTCAAGAAACATTTTTAAGCATTTTCCGAGGTCAAAAGGGCATAGGAGGCTATCTTCGTTATTAGTAAAGTTACAGAAACGTGCGGGTACTCTAAGAAGACAACTTTCATGGGAGATCAAGAAAATAATAGAATTTGCGTACGTCAACTGCCATAAGGGCCGTAAACCGCACATATTAATGCGTTATGTACTTATTGCTTAAATCTTAGAAGCTGATTCGTAAAAGTTTGTCATTTTTCGTTCAGAATGCCACTCAATATATGTGTCTTTGTTTCGTTTTCACTATCCATCATCAGGCGGAGTTAGGCAGCACAATTTTTTTAAAGTATGAGATTGAATTACATCTGTGTGTGTGTGTATTGTAGAAAACAACTACTCACCCATACAGAGAGATTGAATTACATCAGACATCTATGTATTTTCTGATCAAACCAGAATGAACTAACCTTATAAAACGCTTATTGTGACCACCTTTTAACGAATTTTAACGCTTCTAATTTTAATCGTTTTTGGGACCATAAAAACACATGTTTTCGTTACATATTGTATGTAATTCAGCGTTTGATATTTTAGTTGTTTTTTCGAATGCGTAAAACGTCTATTTTCGTTGCGTTTTTTATGTGTTTCAGCGTTTCAAATTTTACTTGTTTTTGGGAACGCGAAAACGATCATTTTGAGCAATTTTGAAATGCCTATGATGTCCATAAGAATTACATGTAAAAGTAAATTTTTATCGCTTGTAATTTTAATAATTTTTTGGGACGCGTAAACTTTTATTTTCATTGCATTTTTTACATGTTTCAGCGTTTCAAATTTTATATGTTTTTTTGAACAAGAAAACGCATGTTTTCGTTAGATATTTTACGAAATTCAGCGTTCAAAATTTCATATGTTTTTTCGAATGCGAAAAACGTCAATTTTGATTTGATCACACTTTTTTTTTTGCATGTTTTAGAGTTTCAAATTAACCAATTTAAGGTAAAAAAGAAACATGGTGGCTACTTGTTAAATGTTATCCAGGGTGTGTCAAAACATATTTTTGAGAGAAAAAACAACAAGATGCGCCAAAATACATCATTTAAATGCTATACAGGGTGCCCCAAAACTTATCATTCAAGAGGAAAAAAATTTCGCTGGATGTCAAAGTATGGGTATGTTCGGTATGGTTCGGTTTGTCACAGTATGGTTTAGTTATGTATAGACTTGATGGAATGTTTTGGACTCAACTTGTACGATTAATTTTACAACTGGCAACACCCAATCAACTTACTATTATTCAAGCCAACGTTATCGCAAACCATAAAATTATTATGCCGGAAGTGATATCCCAAACCGCAAACGGAAAATGCAATTATTATGCCGGAAGTAATAATCTGCTGGCATTGAAATGCGGTAATCTGAGGTAGTGTTATCAATTATTATTGGAAAAACCCCGACCGTTATTGTTGCTTATTTGAATATGTTGCGTTGTCACCGACTGCGCGATGATAGAGTGGTAGGAGCGAACAATGTTATAAGGTGTGGGTAGCGTCATTCTGCATTCAAAAGTTTACCAAGTTTGAGGCATTCGAATAGCGTCAGTGTATAGTTGGTGTTTATTCAAAGATAATCTTCGAATTATAACTATATTTAAGTGTTTGTGCCGTTATATCTAAAAACAATGTAAGTTTTTCATTCACTATATTGATGCTGAAGGTTTTGAGGGAAATTTGTGAGTGAAATATGATTGTTATTATTATAAAATATTGTGCTAGTTTTTTTAAATTTCTCAGCTATCGATGAAAAAACGGTCGACTTTTTCCTACACAAAATCACGACAGGTACCCGAAAGGGGAGAGTATCGGATTTGGGGTCTGTAATTCCTCTCTGCAAAGGGGGTTGTCCCTATTAAAAAGTTTGGTATGAACAGTGTTTTTTTGTAAGGGGGAAATCGTCACCTGAACGGCTATCGAAGAACTGTATTTTCTCTAGCTGTATGTTTATTCATTTTAATTCTTAATTTTTGTTCAACTCAGAGTATTTTTATTCATAGATTTGCCTCAAATTAACTCATGTTTCAATCCAATATATTAAAATTTTTGGAACAGCCAAATTTTTCGAGTAATTTTTTCATAATGATAATCCTATGTTTTTTATTTAGTATGGAAAGACGCTAATATTTATAACATCTTTTACTAATCAAGTTCTTGCTCATGTCCAAAAATTACGTCAGTATGAATTTTTCAATTATTTTTTGGGACAGTCAAATTATATGATTTTTTCAATTATTTTTTTGGTAGATAGTTTTGAATGTGATAGTCGTGTTTCTATACAACATTTTTTTTCCATCAAAGTTATGTTTCCACACAATATTTTTTAATGATAATAATAATAAATGGATTTATTGGCGTAGTAATAAAATATATCCAAAAAAAGTACTTTCTTACACTCAACCTGGAACAACTCGAAGCATTTTCATTTAAATATTTGTTAAAAGTTAATTTTTTACATGTTTTCTTTGTTTAATACGAAAATTGTTTGCGATTCCATACAATTTTTCGAATCTAGTAGTCTAGAAGACCATTTTTCAGATTCAATACTTATTCAAAAATTTGCTCAATAGCGTTAAAATGTGGCTGTTTAGGAGGTCTTTTTTAGCAAACATTCACTAGCAATTTTTACATGTTTTAGTTGTTTAATACGAAAATAGTTTGCGATTCCATACAATTTTTCGAATCTAGTAGTCTAGAAGGCCATTTTTCAGATTCAATACTTATACAAAAATTTGATCAATAACGTTAAAATCGGGGTGGTTAGGAGGTCATTTTAGGCAAACATTCAAAAGCATTATATAAGATTAAATAGTGTATCCACTCACTCAACAAATATGATATAATAATTTCTATGTGATTCAAATCAGGTGGTTTAGGAGACCATTTTAGGTAAACATTCAATACCATTATTTAAAAATTTAATCAATAGCATTCAGATTCGGTAGTGTAGGAGGTCATTTCAGGTAAACATTCATTAGCATTATTTAAAAATTTGATTGATTGCATTCAGATCGGGTAGTTTAGGGGGTCATTTCAGGTAGACATTCATTAGCATTATTTAAAAATTTGATCGATATCATTGAGGTCTGGTGGTTTAGGGGGTCATTTCAGGTAGACATTCATTAGCATTATTTAAAAATTTGATCGATAGCATTGAGGTCTGGTGGTTTAGAAGGCCATTTTTCAGATTCAATATTATACAAAAAATTTGCTCAATAGCTTTAAAATGTGGCTGTTTAGGAGGTCATTTCAGGTAAACATTCATTAGCATTATTTAAAAATTTGATTGATTGCATTCAGATCGGGTAGTTTAGTGGGTCATTTCAGGTAGACATTCATTAGCATTATTTAAAAATTTGATTGATTGCATTCGGATCGGGTAGTTTAGTGGGTCATTTCAGGTAGACATTCAAAAGCATTATATAAGATTAAATAGTGTATCCACTCACTCAACAAATATGATATAATAATTTCTATGTGATTAAAATCAGGTGGTTTAGGAGACCATTTTAGGTAAACATTCAATACCATTATTTAAAAATTTAATCAATAGCATTCAGATTCGGTAGTTTAGGAGGTCATTTCAGGTAGACATTCATTAGCATTATTTAAAAATTTGATCGATATCATTGAGGTCTGGTGGTTTAGGGGGTCATTTCAGGTAGACATTCATTAGCATTAAACGTGAATTAATCAAAATTGACTACTCAAAATTCAAACAAATTATAGCCAATGAATTGATTCGAGCTCGATGTGAAACATTTCTAGATTTAATAGATATCATTTTAAGAGCTAAAAATCAGTCATCAGTTAAATTATATATGAGAACAAGTGAAAACAGTGATTGGATCAATGATAATATCATTCGGGAAATGAACATTCGAAATGCCAAATTCAAAAGACATAAACAAAATATCGATGATCCAGAACTCTTTAATGAGTATACGATACAAAGAAATAAAGTTAATGCTATGATCAAAAGAGCAAGAGCCCAACATGTTAATAAAAAATTTGAAGCTTCTGAAGGAAACCAGAAGAAAATGTGGGATAAAACTGAGTATATCATTTTCCAGCAAAAAAATAAACAGAATATTTCCCTCAACCTCAATATCAGAAATGAAGTATTGAAACAAACTGAACAAGTGAAGTATTGGTATTTGGATTGATGAAAAACTGAAATGGGACAAACATATTGAGGTCTTAATAAAAAAAATATCTCCAATCATTGGTGCTTTGAGAAGATGTCCTAAACTTGATAAAACAATTATAAATATGATTCTACATTCTCACATTCTCAGTGCATTACTTATTTAATAAACATTTGGGGAGCTTGTTCAAAAAATAATTTTAATAAATTATCTGCTTTATATAGGAAATCCTTGAAAGTACTGTATCGTCTCCCATTTGATATACCAACCAATGAACTATATGCAATTACAGACAACTTTTCTTTAGATGAATTGTATAAAATAAATACCCTAAAAATTGCATTCAAAATTCTAAATAAAAAATTAAAATCAAATTTCCTTTTGATAAGAAACTCTGAAATTCATAGTCATCACACTAGACAAAGTAACTTGTTTCACCTCGATTCTGCTGCCTCTTCAGTTGGTCAAAAAAGATTCACTCACGCTGCTCTAAGTGAATTTAACAATTTACCTAGTAATATAAAAAACTGCAAAAAATTTTCAAAATTCAAAATTTCTGTAAAGAAACACATTTTGTCCTTACGGAGTAGATCTTTGTTCACTAATTTATGATATATATATTGATTATGATTATGATTTTATCTATATTGATTATGATTTTTATACATATTGATTATGATTTTATCTATATCGAATATGTTAATCCTTTTTATTATTTTTTATCAGTGATTTATGAAAGATTTGTTGAAATTGTTATTAATTTTTGTTAATTTTATATTTGTACAACTTCCTTATACCAGAACTTGTTCTGACTGGAACGTATTTACACAAATAAATAAATAAATAATAAATAATACTTGGAAAAAAAAAAACTCCCAGGAACAGTATATAATTAATAATATCTTGACAGGCAAGTTTCACAATATGGTTTGAGATACGCTAAAATATTTAAATTCTAACTAATATTCACAAGTTCTTCAAACTCTTAACTAAAATCTGAATATATGTTCAACAGATATATCTGTACCTCAGAGGTAAACTGTACTAAGTCCAATTTTGTCAAAAATGTGATATTGGTACCAAGTGACTTAGCAGTTTCTTGTTTATCAGAGGTAAAGTGGTCATATACATGATATGAATAATAGCGATTTTAGAGTATTTTGAAAAGTATCAAATCCAACATTTGATCCGAGGTAAACAATACTTCGAGGACTTGGTACTGTAAACCATCGTATCATGTCCATTCGGTGGACTTGATATTTTGTACCTCGTTTTTTACTATTATTGTTTTTGCAAGTTTTTTCTTGTCTGGAATGGTTATAAATCCATTCAATCCATCAGTATTGTACACATTGTGTATCAGGACAGTTGTGGATGATGAGTTCCTTCGGAACCATGAGTTCAAGAGTTAAATTAATTCTACAACGTGCCAAGGAAATTACTTCTACAAATGGAGAGAATGATTGTATTGAAAATGGTGAGTTTCATGATTTTTCATTCAATAATAATTGTGTGGTGTAGACATTTTTTGAGTGTTGAGTAAATTCCTTGATACCGTATAGAAAAGTAATATGAATGTGATCTTTCTTTTTTTAAGGATTGGTCATAAATACTGAGGATCTTGAGAATCAGATACTGGTCCGGCTAACATCGTCAGTCCAATTGTCGAAAATTTCTCTGATGGTAGGTATACAAATTATTTAGTGAGTTCAATTTTAATAACATTATCACAATTGATTTTTTCAGGATTTGAAAATGGGGATGCTATTGCTGGTACAAGTTATAATTGGCCCAACTAGAAAATGTAGATTTCACAAATAATATGTTAGAAACCATTCAGGATTCGTCATGCCCGGTGATTGATAATGACAATTGTTTAAATATAAAGAATACTCATTTTCATGGAGCATCAACAAGCAAAGATCATAACGATGAAATCGATGGAAGTCATTACGAAAATTCGGATGATAGTATGAAGGATCGTGATTATGAAGTGGAGGAATCTGAATCATCTGATGAAAGTGGGGAGAGTAAACAGGAAGAGGAATGCGAGGCTGATGTGGGGTTTGAAAGTATTATTGAAACTGGGGAAAATGTTTCGGAAGTGCTTGGAAATGGAAAAAAACGTAAACAAAATAAAGATAAATGGAAATGTACAATTCGAAAACAAAAACGTTTAGCTGGGGAGGAGTACATTACTAAGAGAAAAACTTTGATGAGAAAATATTTGATGGATTCTGGTCACAGTCAAAAAATATAGACCATAAAAGACAGTTTGTTGCATCTTCTGTGAGAATGATTCCAATTAAAAGAAGACGTGAGAGATCAGGTGAAAGGCTTCAGAAGAGACAATTCTCTCACGTTTATTGTTTCACAATCGATAATTTGCACACTGACGTCTGTAAAAAAATTTTCTTAAGTACTTTAGGAATCTCTCAAACCTTTGTCAGAACAGCATTGACAAAAAAATCTCAAGGGGGAATGGTGTCCCAAGACCAACGTGGCAGAAAAGAGCCCCCAAATAAAATATCTGTTGAAGCAAAACAGAGTATTAGAAACCACATTTTGAAATTTCCAATAATTGAGTCACATTATAGCAGAGAAAGGACAAGCAAGAAGTACCTAGGAAATCAGTTGAATATATCGCGTATGTATGACCTTTATAAACAGGACTGCATTGAACAAAATATTCCTGAAGATGATATACCAAAACAGTGGATATACTCAGACATTTTCAAAAGTGAGTTAGTTCAACTACTCATTCAAGTTACCATCTAATGACACATGTGATCAATGTGATTCATTCTTGATTCAACTCAAAGACTCATCCACAATCTCAGAAAGCGAAAGAGTACAGAAAGAATATGACGGGCATTTGAATGAAGCAAGTTCCAGGTATGCATTGAAAAGAATTGACAAAGAGAATGCTAAGTCACAAAAAAAAATGAAAGTGGTGATGGTTGATTTGGAAAAATGTTTGCCAACCCCAATGCTTACAAATGCACAATCATTTTATTCCTTGAAGTTATGGACCTTCAATTATACAATCAGAGATTCTTCTGCAAACCAGACAACATGTTGTATGTGGGATGAGAGTATTGCTGGAAGAGGGGGAAACGAGATGGCGTCGTGCCTTCTCAAATGGGTAACGACAACCTTACCAAGCAATGTAGAACACTTAATTATATGGTCTGATAATTGTCCATCACAAAATAGGAATATGAATGCTGTATTAGCGTACTTCACTATTTTGCGAAACGTTCCTACTCTAAAAACAATCAGTCATAAATTTCTTCTGAGAGGACACACGCACCTAGAAGTTGATAGTGACCATTCATTAATTGAGAGGGAGAAAAAAAGAATGGATCAATTCCAAATTATGACTCCCTGGGATTGGCAACAGTTGGTGAGATTGGCAAGACAAAAGGCCTTTCACATAAGTATGGAAACATCGGATTTCAAAAATTTCAAGTCATTAATCGAAGGCCAAAATGCTCCATTTATCTCGAAGAAGAAGACTGAGAATGGAATGCAATGAGGAAATGGGCAAACTATTTTATAAAACGGATTTTAGCACAGACTACGATATCACTGATTTTTCCCGTGTTTCTCGTAATGCACACTTCCCAGATGAAATACCATTGGTTTCAGCAACTTCAAAGCCAATTAGTTCGAAAAAGTACAAACATTTACAAAATTTATTGAAGTGGGTACCAAAGATATTCCATCCATTTTACACGAATCTTCCACAGGCGGATACAGTTGATGAAGATGAATGAGAATCCGAGTGAATATCCACAGATTCAATTTATTTTTGTGTTAATTTATTTTGAATAAATTTTTCTGCATTTTTTATAGTTTTTTATTTCACTGAAGAAGTACCAAGTCACACAATTTTCCAAAGTCAGTCGATGGTAAAGTGTATTAAGTCCCCAAAAATCATTCAAGGGCATTTTTATTTCTAAAAAAATCCAAGATATCGTAGATATCAATATCCTAAGAGTTTTGTCCAACTTTCATAAAAATCAGTTATTAAATGAAATAAATAATTATGATTATTTGTGTGTTCAGAACTTGTTTCTCTCATCCTGAAAAAAATGAATTGTGTGACTTAATACACTTTACCTCTGAGGTACAGATATATGTGATCATTGGCAAAATTGTTGAAGGTTCGTCATTTTATGTTAATTCATTCCATATAATGACAACCTAATCCTGTCAAATTAAATCAACAAGAAATTTGTTTCCAAATGAGACTCGACATTCCCTAACCCTCAAAAAAAACACGAGGCCAAAACTGCTATCCATCCATAACCGTTCACCCCAACAACGCGACCCTTCCAGAACCCGTCCCTTAACTATAATCGATCTCGAATCTATCGTCGTGCTCCCACCACTTGGTCGGTTTTCTTGCCGTGTCCCCAGCTCCCCTTCGGCTTGCCGCCCCACCCGCTCCTCTTCTCTCTCCAGGCGCAGCCGGCGTCCGTATCGGCGGGCTCCTTGATGAGCCTGGCGCTGACGCCCAGAATGGGCCTTCCGTGATTCCCCGAGCTCCGAACCGAGCCCCTGTAATTCGTGCTCGAGTTGTGGCTGGATGAGTCGGACACGAAGCCTTTCGCGTATCCCGAGGTTATCGAAGCGTTGGCGTCCGAAGTGGAGAATTGCGAGGATTTGTCTTGGAGAACGTTGACGCTGCTCTGGTAGCTGTCCAGGGTTTTGTTGTTCTGGCTGGTCTGGACGCTGAGTACCGAAGGTGTTTCCTGAAAAGCATGAAAAAGAAGAATTGAAAGCAGCAACTACGTCACACGCCGACAGCGAGCGCCCGACTTCTATTTCCAAACGCAGAACACACCTGACCGGATGTCCGAAGCTATATCCGCCCACTATCTACTTCTTTCTAAGTTTATGTTTATTCCGCCCAGCCCCCCAGGTGGCCCCCACGTCCGCCCGGAGAACAAGGAGAAGGATCTGGAGGACGGCGGCGACCATCTCAAAGTAACGAAAATTAAACTAAATATTTTATTACTATACCTTTCGGGGAAAGCGATGGGGCAGTAGAAAAACTAAAATTATTATACGCAATGATAAAATTCATCGGAAAAATGTAACATCAAGCTGGCCCTATCGTTTTCCCTGAACCACCCCAATATTTTTTCGAGCCTGTCGATGTCGTACCTGTGGCGGTTGTTACGCTCCCACAACCCTGATGCCGATCTGCGACAACGTTTGGTGTTGTATGTGATAGCCGCTGAGGATTATGACAATCCACATGCGTTAGAGGATAGATAGATTAGTTTACCACATTCACACATACTTGAAATTCGCCATACCCTGTTATGTCAATGAATTGAATCAATTCATTAGATATCTGTATCCAGGAGTTTGTATTGACGTACAATGTGCCAAAAATTAAAAAAAAAAACAATTAAATACATTTCCAAGGAGGACCCTCTATATAGTTGTTCCTCTTCGAAATTGAACTTTACATATCGGATCGAAAAGTATTGTAGCGATAATCGAAACATAAAGTTTTCATATCGCAACAAATTTGTCACTGATTTTGAGACCGAACATCGGGTCATCAAGGAATACAAACTACATGATTATCCGTGGATTGGAAAATTTCATTTATCGACCAATACTTTTCGATCTCGTCCACATCGATTTCGCTGGACAATTTGAAGGCAGAATGTACTTGGTGTTGATTGATGCCTTTACAAGATGGTTAGAAATTCTTCCACTGAATAACATCAGAACCACAACAACCATTGATTTCCTAGAAACTCTTTTCTGCAGATTTGGTTACCCAAAATTCATAGTTTCTGATAATGGACCTCAACTAACATCAACAGAAATTAAAAATTATTGCAATGGTAATGGAATTACACACATTAAAGTTACACCCTACCACAAATGGATTGGCGGAGCGCGCAGTGCAAACATTCGAAGACAGATTGAACGCTAGTGACAAATCAGATAATGTTATGAATCTCTTGAACAAATTCCTATTTTCTTATCGTTACACAATTCAAAGATCTACAGAAAGAACGCCAAGTGAGTTATGTTTGGAAGACACCTAAGAACAATTTTCGATCAGCTGAAACCCGATCTATCCCGGAACATAGACAATAAACTTCAACAGAAAATTAATCACGATAAAACGTGTCGTAGTTATGATTTCGCACAAAATGATGCTGTCTGGGTAAATAAATATTACATCATGAAAGGAAAGGAAGGAAGGATTCTGAAACAAAACGGTCCTCTATCGTACCTTGTCGATATAGATGTAGCCAACCTATACCGAACCGTGCAGATTTGGCGGCACCATTTTTGAGTCATTACTACGCTTTAGATGTCGATTCGACACTAAAGAGAAGGAATGAATTCGCAACAAACACCTTCAGCGTTGGCTTAATTCGACTAATCGAAACGTTACGACGCGTCAATATTTACAACGAAGTCTACAAAACTATGGGAGAAGAAATACGAGAACGAATGGCGTTGAATCAAAATATAGATCATATCGTAATCTGAACTGAAGATCCAGTTATCAATATTTGCGCAGCAAAATCCTCCATTGGCACCGAGTCGAAGCGATATAGCCGCTGTGTTCGATGGTGATGAACCGCCGATTGACGTTGATTTGGTTTTGTATCCTCATCGCGTGAACGTTCAAGATCCACATCCTCATCACAACTTGAAAGTGCTATCTCCATTGGCCGATCTGATGCTATATCCAATTTTATTTCCTTGTGGAGACGAGGGTTTCGATAACCCTCGTCTCCAGGGATGAACTAAAATCCGGTGCGAGGACCCGTTGACAAAATCATCACGTTTTCCCAATATTACAGTTATCGATTATACGTATCCGATAGATTTTCTACACTTTGTTGGGCCGGTAAACTGTTTCAACAGTATGTCGTCGACGGAAGGATAAAAACCGAAATAGATCGATTATGGTGGTATAAAAATCACCAGCAAGATTATCGGTACACAGCAGCGGAAGCGTTACGACGTTTGAATGCTAGCCGCATCAAAAGAGTTGCAGCTGGAGGAGTAGGAGAACCGCAACCACAACATGTAGGGAAAGCATTAATATTGCCTGCATCATTTACCGGAGCCTCAGATATCATCAACGGCGATATATGGATTCGATGTCCATAGTGGCACGACACGGTTAACCAGTTCTGGTTATCACATTTACCTGTAATCCCAATTGGCCTGAGATCAAGAACAATTTGCGGCCGCATCAGAAATGGGAGCACAGACCGGATTCAGTTTGTCGCGTGTTCCATCTAAAACTCTCGAGTTTTATGGATGACGGGTGCTTCTCAACTATCAATACTTCATTGAATTTCAGAAGCGGTGTCTGCCACACGTCCACATAGTTTAACTTTTGTCGACGGTGATAAATTACGAGAACCAGAAGAAATTGATGCCATAATCAGTGCTCAAATTCTGAACGCGCAGACTCAGTAGTCCTTGCTATATCAGCGCGTTGCGGAATGTCGAATACACCCGTTGTGTGGTCGGCTGAATATGATGCGCCTTGCATGAGATATGGCAAATGCAGCAAGTTTTATCCAAAACCGCAACGAGAGCATACAGGGATGAGAGTCGGAGGAAACAGACGTCCCGAATACCGACGACCGCAAGATGCTAGGGGAAATTCGTACGACGACGTACAAGCTGATAGCGACGACGACGGACAACCACCTGTTCAATATAAACTTTCAAATCTAAATAAAGATCAGAAGGTAATTAATTGCTCAGGGACGCTTGTGCTCGAATCCGATATTCTTCATACCCGTGGAGGTGTATGACGAATTGGGAGATGATTTAACTATCGATCAGATACTTGAAAGATAATTCAAAAATCCTCCACACATGCAAAAAAGGGAAAATCTATGGTAATAAACAAGTCAAGAAAAATCCCAATTCTATTATCCTCAACGAATAACTCTGTTTAAACAATAGCCCTCTCCTGAACCTATAACCCAGTTTCCAAAACCTGCATTTATCAAATTATTTGTTATGTTCATTTTTCATTGGTATTGATTCTGAGAATCGATATACCGCTACTAATTAAGGTATATTCTAGGTGTAGGCAATGTAGGTATAAATAATCAGATATGGATATAATCTATTTATTTTCGAAAATGGTGTAATGACCGAAACTAGTCAACAAATATAAAATAATCGTGGAAAATAGACAGTGTTTTATTGTGTATCCTAAGTGTACTTGATAGGAGGTTTGAGAATACGTTTTACGTTGATGGTCCTGCAGGAACGGGTAAGACGTCTTTGTATAAAACTTCGTTGACTGTTCTGAAAGAAATGTGCCAATGAAGCACGATAGCTGTCGCTTGGACCTACTCATCGACGGAACCACCGTTCACCGAGCCTTCAAACTACCTTTGTCATTGTCGGAAGCAACCGTTGCAGGATATGCAATCTAATAGGTCCAGGCATATAATAGACGATGTCGCTCTCATCGTATGAGATGACACCCAAGTTTGCCGTCGACCGATATCTTAGAAATATCAAAAGATATCAGCACCCATCCGGAGATAAAAGCGTTCTCTTTGGAGCCAGTCAATTATTGAGTACCATGGTATAAGTAAAATTGATAGAGGACATGAGGGTTGCTAGACATCCGCAACAAAGGATAAGCTCACCCTGAATTGGGGAACTGTTTGTATGGCCATTGGTTATTGAAATTGGGAGAAGATCGATTACAATATGTGTCAATCCTAGAGCGGCGCCCTTGGCAACATCAAATCTCATTGAAATTCCATCTAGATTTGTTGTCAAATCTTTAAATGATTCTATCGATTTTGTCTTCAATGGCAATTTCACTTCAGCCGACAACGGTTCGAAGGCCATTCTTTGTCCGACGAATGCGGTAGTAACGGAAATCAATAATATGATTATCGACCGTATTGAAGAATATGAGGTTCGAACATATTTAAGTGGCGCGGAAGATTAATTTCGGCCGCCTCTAGATTTGTCTAATTCTACTGCATTACCATCGTTACCGCCGCTCGCGATTGAAAAGTAGGACTATTATTATGTTATTGCGAAACTTAGACGTGGAGGAGGTAAATGTAACGGAACATGGCGAGTGCTTCACTTGGGAGAACATTTGTTGGAATGCCGATTATTAACGGGAGAAAATAGAGGTGATCGAATATGAGTGCCCAGACTCACAATGGTTGTCCAAGATGCGATGTTACCTGACAAAATGGCTAAGCTCCAATTTCCGGTCCATTACAATCAACAAGGCACAAGGGCAAACGCTTACTAAAGTTGGTATATGTTTGAAGCGACCCTGTTTCGCCCATGGTCAGCTGTACGTTGCTTTTTCATGTGACGGCCATATCAACAACATTAAAATGTACTTCGAAGACGGAGGTAAGCAGGGTTCCTTCAAGTATCGTACCAACAGGAAGTTCACGAGTAACAACGTGTACAGACAAATCCTGGAAATCTATCCCGCTGCACAACCGCGGGCTGCTCCGAACATGTTAACACCACCTTAGCTACAACCAACACCAATGCCGCTACCACTAGGTAGAGACAACAATGGCGAAGATAGCGATCCCGACTATCAGGACGTTGATGTCGTCGCTAACGTCGTAAGAGTAGAAACCACCTGGACCACAGCAAAATCCATTAGAGGAACATATATATTCGAGGCTATTGATGTTGATCAAATAATGCAGAATTACGTCATAGAAGAGCAAAATATTCCAACAGATTTTCTACAATTGGGATTGTTTTTGACCGTCACGGAACATGAGGGGTCGGATTAGGGTCGACTAGTACCTTGCGAAATATACCTTATAGTGGCTCTTCAGACTCTGATGGTGATTGAGTAATAGGTAATAATAGGAATATTTTGTGATGAAATTTGTTTGTGACATCAGTACGGCGTGTTGTTGGTATGCTTTGTGTATTATAAATAAGTCAATTTTTCTTTGAAATATATATTTCATAACGTTATTTTCGATACTTGTCAAAATTTCAATGTTCCATTTTATATGATTGATAATTGATTTCAGCAATAAAGTTGTCCAATTTTTGAGTCAGATAGTTTTTCTAAAATAACTATCGATACTATCAAATTTTATAATTTTTCCAAATATAAACTCACTCCTATGAATCCTGCTACCCCTTTGCTCTATGGTTCACCCAAAATACATAAAGAAGATATCCCTACCAGACGACTCTTATTGCAATTCTCCAGCTTCCAAGTTAGCTTCATCTTTATATGTTCGGTTATTAGTGATTATTTTTTCAACAGTGTGCGATATCTTTTCTTGCGAAACGTTGTACTACGATCGATCAAAGAGCAGCCGAGTTTAACAGTTGAATAATACCAAACTGGATTTTCTGGTTATGATTTACACCAGTCGACTTTACTAGAGAGGTCGCAACGCAGAAAGTTGGTCAACTTTTGCGATAAGTTGGTCAACTTTTGCGATACTTCACGTTTCATTCCCAAGCTTGCGTTTTTTATCATAAACGAGTCTACACAATTCCAATAATTTAAATTCCTTCCGTTCTTGCGTTACCTTACCTCACTTTCACATGAACTTGGCATGTGAATGTGTTTATTGAGCATAAACTGATCGAAAAATGTTAAGGATATTGTGTTTTTGCGATGTGTTTTTGCGATGTGTTTTTGCGATGCCGAAATCTGAAGCTTACAGAGCTCATGAAAAATTTGTTGATAAACAACTAAAAGTCATTTTGCTAAGAGAACATATTTAGGGGTCATAAACAAGCAATAGACAGAAAACTGAAAAAATTTGGCTTGCCATTTGTCGAACAATTGTTCCATGAGCAGCATGAAAGCATGAGAGGGCAAACCGTAAATGTACCAATGGAAATAAATACGACATTTGAAGAATTGCCAAGAAATGTTGACGATACTCATCCTATAAAGTTGAAACTGATGAGAAAATGTCACATAAATACGCAGACAGTGCAGAAACTATTCGCCCGAAGAAAGTTTTCGATGCTCTCAAATATTTGGTAGATCAGCCTCTGTACCGGCTGAGAAAATGAAAATTTCTAAAAAAAAAAAATCAAATTCTCAAATACAGAAGTTGACTGTAGATTCATCAAAATCTGAAGTTGACGAAGATCAATATCATCATTAAATGATTCTGTCAGTTTACATCCAAGACTCCATGATGTTGGATTGGACAGTGAAGACGAATTAGAAGAAGAAATCCTAAAATAATCCGTTGAATTTCGGCGACGATGACTTGGATCAATTCAAAAGAGGAGCCAAATCTCAATCCTGCAGGTGAAACAACTTTGCTCGATAATACCAAAATCGAGAATATTGCTTTGGCAACTGGAGAGTGGCAATTACCGATTAATTTGTTATCCGATGCGAATGCTGAAGAATTGTCATTCCCAACAAGATTTTGTGGCAACTCAAAAGAATTCAAGACTAAATCAAGTTTCGCCCAGATATTTAAACTTCAGGCTAGTCTCTGGGACCGACGATTCACTCGAAAAGATTTCGTGTTATACATGTTCAAAAAATCACAAATGATTGCGATTATCGATAGGGTTTCTGACCATTCAAAAAAAATCGCAGGTAGAGATTCATTACCGCAGGACAAATCAGTAACAAGGAATTCAACGCCAAACTTATACAGGCCGATGAAGGTTTCCGTTTTTTGAAAGGTATAAGGACTTCTCCAGCCGATGATTAGCCAATTTGATATTCCCACTTTATTCATAACTATATCTGCTGAGAAAACCATGTAGCCTGAATTATTGCTTATTTTGAGTAAAGTTGTGGATAACAAAATCATAAGAGAAATCGAAGCCAGTCTTTTAAATTATAAGGAGAAAACACGCCTCATAAAAAGCGACCCAATAGTGTGTGCAGATACTTCAACAATCGATTTCAGTTACTCTTAAAGCACCTAAAGAGTAACGAGGGCCCTTTCAAAGATAACCGTATCACACATTATTACTACAGGATGGAATTTCAACATAGAGGTACGCCACACGCCGACGGATTATTTTGATTGGAAAAGGCTCCTGTCTATAATCCTGAGGGCATGGATTGTTAGTTTAGGATGTAATAATAAATTATCAGGTACATCATCATTCGAAGGTATGCAAGAAAATGGTTAAAGACGTTGCAGTATGTCGTTATAATATCCCATTTTTCCCGTCAGACGTAAAGTTGATTATGGAACCTAATAAGTTGAAATTATTACAAGTTTCATCAATGCTAATAAGGCAGAAATAACATTCGAAATTTTTGCTCGAATTCAAACCAGTCCCGCAGAATACCGGGAGTTATTGAAGAACGTTAAAAAACCGACCATAGTCTTGAAACGAGAAGTTCAGGATAGATGCGTGAATCCTTTCAATACAAAAATGTTACGTTTGCAAAAATCCAATAAGGACATTCAGTTTGTTCTCGACCCTTTTCCATGTATGGCGTACATCATAAACTATATCAAAAAACCCGAAAGAGGGGTGTCGAAACTTATGGGTGATGCTGTGGTCGCAATAAAATTTGGTGATTTAACCATGAGAGACCAGCTGAAAAAACTTATTACGCATTAAACGCACAAAAGAGAAAGATATAGCGTAAACAAACAGTTGAAAAAGACCATTCAACATCAAACAGATTTAGATAAGACCAGTTTCGAAATGACACTTACAGAGTTTGAAAAGTCGATCAAAGAAGGAGCAACAGAATCGTGCAATTGCTGTTCGAGATTAGTCTTTCCGAGAATCGCATGTGCGGTACAAAAAAATCCCATAATTGAAAATATTTGGCTTGACATTTTGTGATCCATGAGCAGCATAAAGACACTTTCTGTAGAACATGTGCTGCTGATATGAAAAGAGGAATTATTTTTGATGTATCTCTTCATTCGAAATCTGAAGTTGATGTATAATTCTGTCCGTTTGAACGAATTCGACATTGATGACGAATTATAAAAAGAGATAGTGGAGGTTTGATAGTTTTGAAAGAAAAATTAGTTTCTCCAAGAATACCTTTCATGCAGATCAGAAGATTGGACCACGATAAGCAATGTAGCAGAAGGCAAGCCCTAAATGTTCCGATCGAAATAAATTCTACATTTGGAGAACTGCCAAGAAATGTTGACAATACTCATACTATACAGTTGAAACTGAAATATCACATAAATAAGCATACAGTACAGACACTATTCGCCCGGAGAAAGTTTTCGATGCTCTCAAATATTTCTCTGTGCCGAATTGAGAAAATTACAATTTCTCAAAAAAAAATAGATTCTCAAATCCGAAAGTTATCAGCAAATAATCCTGACGGATTGATGCTGTATGTGAAGATTCATCGGAAAATTTATGACCACGAAATTCTTCCACAGGATGTTTTAAAATTAGGGTTTAACAACAAACTTCTAATTAACCCTGTATACTGACTGATAAGCCAGCATTTAACAAAAGATTGAATGTGCAAGATAAAAGTAATAATTTTATCTACAGTTTGCTCGAAAAAATTTGAAAATCGGACTAAAAATAAAAAAACAGTGAGTGAGACCTCAAAATTTACCAAATATTAACTTGTTGCGTTTTTTTTGCATTCGAGTGTAGTTCATGATAGTTTCTGGTGGAATGACACCGCTTTTGTAACTTCTTTATAAAACTTCTACCGACGACTCCTCTATTAATACATTACAATTATATATTTCATTTTGTTATTTATCATTTATCATCTAAGACTGAATGACCTGTCAGTCATGGGTAGTGTTAGATGATAATTTCTGGTGGAATGACACACCGCTTTTGCAACTTCTTTATAAAACTTCTACCGACATCTCCACTATTAATACATTACAATTATATATTTCATTTTGATATTTATCATTTATCATCTAAGACTAAGTGACGTGTAAGTCATGGGTAGTATTAGATGATAATTTCTGGTGGAATTACGAATGATGACACCGCTTTTGTAACTTCTTTATAAAACTTCTACCGACGACTCCTCTATTAATACATTACAATTATATATTTCATTTTGTTATTTATCATTTATCATCTAAGACTGAATGACCTGTCAGTCATGGGTAGTGTTAGATGATAATTTCTGGTGGAATGACACACCGCTTTTGCAACTTCTTTATAAAACTTCTACCGACATCTCCACTATTAATACATTACAATTATATATTTCATTTTGATATTTATCATTTATCATCTAAGACTAAGTGACGTGTAAGTCATGGGTAGTATTAGATGATAATTTCTGGTGGAATTACGAATGATGACACCGCTTTTGTAACTTCTTTATAAAACTTCTACCGACGACTCCTCTTCTATTAATTAAAATACAATTATAGATTTCATTTTGATATTTATCTTTTGGCATCTAAGACTAAGTGAAATGTAAGTCATGGGTGGTGTGTTAGATGATAATTTCTGGTGGAATGACACCGCTTTTGTAACTTATTTATAAAACTTCTATCGACGACTACTCTACTATTAAAATACCATTATAAATTTCATTTTGATATTTATCTTTTGGCATCTAAGACTAAGTGAAATGTAAGTCATGGGTGGTGTGTTAGATGATAATTTCTGGTGGAATGACACCGCTTTTGTAACTTCTTTATAAAACTTCTACCGACGATTCCTCTACTATTAAAATACCATTATAAATTTCATTTTGATATTTATCTTTTGGCATCTTAAGGCGAATTTACATGGGGATAGTAGCTAAAGCAAGTAACTAAAGCCAGTTACTAAATTTAGCTACTGGCATTGTGTAAACGTCTGATTTAGTACTTGAGCTAGTCGCCAATTTAGTGAAAATTTTAGTCAAGTAGATAGAACGCGAGTCTATTTACTGGAGCAAGTAGGTACCCCCACTACGTGATTTGTTTACCACAATTCGCGCTAAGCACGTCTAGACAGGTCTATTTAGTATAGTAGTTTAGTGATGCATGGTGTTTAATTATTATTATTGAAATACGAGAATAATGGCTGTGCCCCTCTGGAATGAAGATACCACACTAAAATTTGTTAAGGAGTACCGATTGAGAGAATGTTTGTGGAACACAAAAAGTGCTGTTTATAAAAACAGGAATGCTCGCGAAGTAGCTCTCAAACAAATTGAAGAAATAATGGGAATAGAGGGATTTGGAGTGGCTGAAATAAAAAATAAAATAAAGGCACTACGTTCAACATATTCACAGGAATTAAAAAAATTAAAGATTCCAAAAAATCGGGAGACAGCGTGTATGTGCCGCATGTAAAGTGGTTTCAAGAAATGCACACTTTTTTTGCATTGTTTGGATAATAAAAGACCAACACAGGATAATTTAACGGTGAGTGTATTGAATATTTTAAGTTGTGGTTTTCATACATTTATAAAGTAAATTATTATATCATTCGTTCCTGCCACGGTACGGCTCCTTCTCTCGAAAAATACTGACAAAGGTTGTCTCTGCGTTGTCTTGCGCACCTAGAACTATGATTACTTGCCGTTCTAGAGATGGACCGAGGGACATTTTCAATTTCATTTCTCCAGGATCCTGCCACGACAGTTCCATTATCAATATTTTCTTCATCTACAGATCCTCTTGGCATATAGTGATTTGTACAAGTTATTCTCAACCAGTTGTGTATTGTACAGCTTGTTCGAATAATTTTGTCAATTGTCGTTGGTAAACAAGCGATGGGTTTCTCAAAAACCCGAAATCTGCTCACAAGAATTCCGAACCCATTTTCAACTATACGACGCGCTCGAGACAATCGATAATTAAAAATCTTTTGGTCTTTGGAAAGTGACGTTCGTGAATAGGGTTTTAACAGATACGTCTTCAGGGTAAAAGCATCATCGGCCACTAGGAAGCCGTCAGGTGGAAGTAGGCCACTTTCTAAGGGCTCCACATAATGATGACTGTTGAAAGACCCCACCATCTGATTGTCTGCCATTACAGCCGATGTTTATGTAGGAAAAGCAATAGTTGTCATTCACAACAGCTAACAAAATAATACTATTAGCACCTTTATAATTAAAATAGTCACTACCACAATTTGCGGGTGCTCGAATCCCAAAATGCTTGCCATCAAGTGCTCCGTAACAGTTGGGGAAATTCCATCTTTGGCGAAAACCCATTTCAATTTTTTTCCATTCGTTATGATTCTCAGGCACCTATAAAATCCAAAAAGGTACAATTATTGTCACTATAGTGAAATATAACAAAAAATATAGCGTGAAAATCTCTTAAGGTGTATACTTTTTTTTACCATATTTTAGAAAATTATAAACGACGAATCATTGAGATTAACTATTGACGTTTTAAAACATTTTTAACGATTTTCTAAAATATGGTCAAAATAATTTTAGGATGAAAAACATTATGTGATATCCTTGGCTAATTCTCTGTTCAATTTTTCCAGCAAGAAACTTCAACACCAAACAATGTTGGATCAGATTCAAGTGATCACGAAACGCCCGTACCCGAAAATGACCAGTCAACAACACCCAGACAATCAACAGATGACATTGCAACAGCAACAACCCCTAGGATTCAGGCACCACCACCATCCAAAAGAAAAAAATCGAATATACAACAGGTTTCAGCGGTCCTGAAGGATCTGAAACAAATTGCGAGCGATGTTACCAAAGAACCTATCGATAACGAATTTGTAATTTTTGGCAAAAGTGTTGCAGCACAATTACAAAAATTAACAACAGTTAATGCTTTAGTAGCCCAGGAAGACATACAGTCTCTTTTAACGAGAGCTAGAATACGCGAATTACAAAGCGTTTCTGTTACAGCACCTAAACCTACAATTCACGAACTTCAGGATTATGCTTCAACGTCTTCACAGTCACCTTCGTCACCTCCAACATACAGCCACACGTCATACCATCAGGGTACAGAAAGAAGCAACGATACAAATGTTGGATATTCCGAAATTGTGTCCCAAGCTTTGTCAGATTTGTTTAATCCACATAACTACAGTTATAAGAATAAAACAAGAAAATAATTCAAATATTTTTCTTACCTTAATATATTCCTGTAGAGCCACATAAATAGCATCACATACTTCAGGAATAAACTTTGAAATTGCTGGTCTGGACACGCGAAATTGTCTTTGTAAAGTTCTAAAGTTATTTCCAGTAAAGTTGCTAAATACGATAAAGTGATTTCTAATTTTATTCTGGCTGGAGTGTGTCAAATTGCTGCTTTGACATCCTCATGCAGTTTTTATATTCCTCGACCAGTTCCTTTAGCAACATACAAGAAAACCCATGAGTATTTCTAAGAGCTAACCATTTTCTGATCCATATACGCTTCTTTTTCTTTTGTTCACGTTCTATGATGTTAGTAATTTCTTCGCATAGTGAAACTATGCACTCTTTTACGACCGATCTAAAACGATTTCGTTCAATCGGCGCCACTTTCATTCAGCGACTAAACAGTGGAAGCTAAAATGTCGTGTGGACAAATACTAAATGGTGAGTAGCTAAATTTTAGTAACTGGCTTTAGTTACTTGCTTTAGCTACTATCCCCATGTAAATTCGCCTTAAGACTAAGTGAAATGTCATGGGTGGTGTGTTAGATGATAATTTCTGGTGGAATGACACCGCTTTTGTAAATTCTATTCATTATATAATATTTATATTATTTGATTATTATTCATCTTAAGGCGTTTTTAAACATTTTAAACGTTTTTACTGCAAAATGTGACTGCAACATTGCCAGCAATAACAGCCAGACTATGCAATATTGCGTAATATTCCAAGTATGGCCCGGCCATCTAGCTACATATGTTTGGTATTGCCGCATGTATTTATATGTGAGTAGATAAGCTATGCCGATCCTAACACCAGCACAAGGAAAACAGTGTGAAAACAGAGAGAGAGAGAGAGAATCCGAGCATGTGTGTGAGAAAGAGCGTGTGTGACGTAGTCGAGGACTCCTCAGTCGAGAGCGTCAAATTTCAATTTGTCATCCGCTATCTTGCATCGTACCACGGAACACCTCCTACCACGGAACACCATCATGTCACTCTGCCCTTGCATGGGCGCGCGAATTCAAATTTCATCGCGAGAGCGTCAAATGTATTTTGATGAACAAAAAAGATCTCGGCCGCGGAGATCGATCCCACCACCTCCAGATTATGGAGCGGACATTGAACACACTTGGCTACGGACCTCGCTGTAAATGTAGATGAACATGTTGGCTATACGGCTGACGTGCCATGATTTTGTTGTTGGTTTGTCAACGCCCTGTATACAGCAGACATAAAAAATATACACACACACAGTGTAGTTGAAAATGGTGTTGGAGAAAAATACATCATTGAGAATATGGTTCATTTGCGGTGTGTCATTGAAATTTACGAGGATACCAAAAACACTTTGAGTCTACTGAGTAATTTAAGTATTTGTGATAGCGTATTCGAACGTAATAAACCACAAACACAGTATCCTCTACATAGCATACACCTCAACCAAAATGCCGTTGTTAACCACACATTTCATTCTTCTGACTGCAATCGTCGATAATGTATTGTACGTTAACTCACCAAATGGAGTGAAAGATATAGCAATATGTTTTCCCAAGGAGGAATTGAAGGAATGTAATCGAACCGAGTGGAAGATGATGCGATTCACCAAAGTGAATGAAGGAAAGCTACCGTTATTCGAGGTGGATTTACCGAAAAATGAATCTCTCAAATATAAATTAAAACTCTTATTCGAAGACCGTACAGAAAGAGATACTGAACATTGGGAAAATATTGCAGCAACCGTGAAAAGGCCAACAGAACATCTGAAAGAAGTGGAAAATGAATTGTGTAGAATTTTCTTTATAGTGTGCATAATTTTAACATTTATTTCGATATTATTATTGAAAACCATAATTAATAGCAAATATTTGTGGAATACTTGCTCCAAATAAAATAAATTCAAATGAATAATTTGTATTTCATTTTCGAGGTAAATAATATCCAAAGTAGATATCCACTCAAAAACAAGTTGGTAATAACAGCGGTGATCTCACGGTCACAGTCCATTGATATCGGAGGAACGCATTAGCATAGGAATAACAGATTTTAAAAAAATACTGATTAGCATATATTTGAATTACAGACGTTCAATTAAAACAAGTTGAACTCGAAGCCACGGGCGGTCGAAAGCGTTAGTTGAGAAACATAAAAATACTGATTAGCATATATTTGAATAACAGGCGTTCATATAAACAAGTTAACCTCGGAGTCACGGCCAGCGATAGCGGCTAGTTGAGAAATAGCAGATTATTATCATGAAACCGACTCGTGTTATGGAAATCACGCAACCTCGAAAACAACTTTTGTACGCCGCATTCTGCGAAAGGTCATCAGATTTCGTTCGCTTAAATACCGCGCAGCACAGAGAACGACCACTTCATTTTCGCTAGTGCTAGCAGAAGCATAAAGTAAAATGTTCATTATTGTAACAAACTTCGTCTGAAAGGTAAGTGTTTCTAATTATTTTTTCTTCTATTGTTGCTTATTTTTTCTTTGTGTGTTGTTCATTCATGATATTCGTTACCGACCGATGTTTCACCTACAACGTGAGCTTTTAGTAGATACCTGACAGAAAAATAACTGCTTTTGACTAATATCACGACGACAACTGATTTATATTGAACAGATACGTGTGCAAGCAATTGCAAGTGCTCTCTGTAACCAATTAATGGAATTTTATTTTACTTCAATATACACTGATAACGTAGACTTATGACAAACAACTCTTACTTCCTTCGCAAATGCCATGACGAGTCTTGAATTACATCTAACAGATACTTGTGCAATGATCCTCATTGTAGAGGACTGAATTGTGTTTTCATTATAATTTCCGGTTCAAATTTCTTTGACTAAAAGTTAATTATGATTGTTTTCGTTGGCTTCGAGTTTTTTGAAAGTATAATGTTATTTCCAAATCAGTCAAAAAATGTTTTGTTCTTCAAATTAATAAAATGTGGTACATTTTTGCGTATTCTCGAATAAAACAAAAAACTTTTTTATTTATTTTTGTTGTTTCAGATGGATTTGAAAAAATTGAACCAAGCATCTCTGGTAGAAAGGAAACCCATAATCAAGTTGGCTGATCTTCCAGTGGGGGCGCCACAATCAATTAACTTAGCAAAAATTGTTAAAAGCAAGTTTGGGGACGTCATACTTCTAGACTTGGTGGAAAAGGTGACATTCCTGCAGCAGCGTGTAACGGAGGAGTATCGTTCTCATCTGATGGAATTTTCATCAGGGAAATATTCCATAATATTCCGAGGGGTAATCGACATAGGCAAGACGAATCCAGCGGCATCGTTTGAAATTATTCAAAATTAATTCATATACATAAGAGGGTAAATATTTTTTTTTGTTAATTGTTTTTCAAAATAATTGATATCGCAAAAAAATCTGATAATCTACTGACATTCATTAAAAAGAATAAAAAAATTTTATTCGATAATTTCACAAGTAGAGATGAGGTAGTTTGGCTAAATCGTTTGAGGAAATACATAAGGTTGTGCAACAAAGAAATCCGGAAAAATAATTTGCCCATAGGTGTGTTGACGAAGCTTCAAACAAACATTGGTCATTTTAAACATTTTCAAAAAATCATTCAAAATAGACATCGTGGTGGGAGTCCTTACCAAAATTGAGAGATAGAGTTAAATGGGAAGATGTTTTTCAAGTAGAGTCAAAACAGGCATCATCTTAAATTTGGTTCATAAGGACTTAAAGCAATTTTTTGCTGATGCTTTGATTTTATTTAGAAATAAAATTAAAAAAATATTGTTAAAATTTCCGATAATCAAAGTTAATATTAAATTTTGTGGAGAATTTGTAAAGAAATCAGATGATGGTGAAATTTTGGATTTAAAATACTTCAATACTAAAAATGTCATTATAGATGCATCAACAGATTTACAACGTTGGTTTTGTGATAACGTGTGTGATCAAATTTTCAACAAATTGGGTGATTTTTCAGAACGTGATTCAGGGTGGGGGCATGAGGTAAACGTAAACAAATTTGAAGTGGGGAACGGGTCTTCGTTCATTAGACTACCTGATCAGATTTCATGTATAAATGTAAAGAACACTGACTCAGCATGTTTTTATTGGAGTGTTGTGAGCGCTCTTTATCCTGTAAAATTTCATGCAGATCGCACTGGTTCGTATCCATATTACAGTACTGTCCTACACACAGAGGATCTTGAAACACCTATGTCTCTACACCGAATTTCCAAATTTGAAAAAGCTAATGATATTTCTGTGAACGTTTACACATTGGAACTAAACGTAGGTAAAGGAAAAACATTTTACATAGTGGTACCAGCACGATTAACCAAGAGGAACGTCATGTCAATCTATTATTAATACAAAATGAATATTTTCCAAAATTGAATGATTATGAAGCTCCTCCAGTTGATGAAACTAATTCTGATATCAAATACCATTACTGCTGGATCAAAGATATGTCTAAATTATTGTCATCCCAAGTTAATAAACAGAACCATAAAATATATTTTTGCGATAGATGTCTCAATTATTTTTGTTCTGAACAAAACTTGAAAGATCATGAGGAGCTTTGTTCCTTATT
Organism: Chrysolina oricalcia; assembly: GCA_944452925.2. NCBI lineage: Eukaryota > Metazoa > Arthropoda > Insecta > Coleoptera > Chrysomelidae > Chrysolina > Chrysolina oricalcia. Next base: position 10,126,075 of record OX101827.2, read on the forward strand.
GAATCAAGGCAAAATTTCATTTCCAAAATATAACCATTTAGAATTCAAAAATTTCACTTACAAACAATCCGTTCGTCATTTATTCGGACTTTGAATGTCAATTGAAAATGTTAATGATATGGTATCATCCAAAACAAAAAAGTATCAAAAACATGTGGCTTATAGTGCTGGATATTATGTAAAATGTGACTTCGACGATTCGTTATCGTTTTTCAATAGTCATCGTGGTAGTGATTGCTTGGATTGGTTTGCGAATGAAATGTCGAGGATAGCTGTAATCATCCAATCAAAAATTAGGACGATCGTGCCGATGGTTGAGAAACCAAATACATGTCAACTATTTGTCACATTTGTGAAAAACCTTTTTTTATCCAATGACATCATCGTTCGTGACCACAACCATTTCACCGGAGAGTACCGAGGATTTTCGCACCAATCTTGCAATCTCAATTTTCGAAAATTGTTCGTAGTGCCCATCGTTTTCCATAATCTCTCAGGTTAGGACAGTCATTTCATGATACGTGATTTGAGTAAGAGGGGACGTATGAGCATACTTCCAACAAACAAGGAAAAATACATTTCATTCACACTGTACGATGGAGGTACAGATAAAAAATTTCGATTCATTGACTCTTTTCGATTAATGGGAGCATCTTTGGATGAATTATCATCAATTGAAAAAAATTATATGAAAATATTGAGAACAGAATTCATTCACTTGAATGATGAAAAATTCACGCTGTTGACCATAGATCATATTGATTGTATGGAAAAGTTAAATGAAACATCATTACCCCCGAAAAAATGTTTTTATAATAAATTGAACGATGCTCACATTACCGACGAGAAGTATGCTCATGCTCAGAATGTTTGGGAGATTTTCAAAATTTCGGACTTGGGGTCATATTCGGACCTATATTTGAAAACAGACGCATTTAAAAATTTTCGAAAAAAATTTTTAGCAACCTATGGGTTGGACCCATCATGGTATTATACCATGCCGGGTTACACGAAGTATACCAAATGTACTTTAGAATTGTTGAATGATGTTGATAAAATCATGTTTATTGAAAATGAAATACGCGGTGGAATATCATGTATTAGTAGATAATAGGAGGCCAACAACAGGTATATGCCTGAATATGACCCTAAAAATCCATCGAAATATCGCATGTCAATAATTTGTATGGGTTTGCCATATCGGAATGTTCACCTTATGGGGGATTTTCATGGGTGGAAAATTTTGATGTGATGTCTATCGTGGACGATGCAGCGGAAGGTTATTTCTGCAAGTAAACTTGGAGTATCCGCGCGACTTACACAATCAACATAAAGATTTTCTCCTCACCCGCACCAAACTCGTACAGTGCATCTCAGGTTATTCTAGCCGTATATCAGGGGCGGTCGTGCTGACCACGACCGCGATAAATGGTATTTCCAAAGTCTACTCAGGCAGGCTTTATTACTACCCTAAAAGTCGCACCACCACCTATGTCGCTTTCAATAACCGCCACGATATATTATTGTTCGTTGAAACTTGGAATTACGATAAAAGTGACATATCTATTAATAGTTTCACTATTCACAATTCACTATTCGGAACTGTCGAATAGAAGTTACGGCATTATCGCAAAAATGCCATTACAGAATATATCACGTTGACATCAAAATTCGAGGAACCAAACAAGAAATACAGTATCCAATCGATTTATTTTACAATCAAGGATCGCTAGTAGGCGTATTTTATATTCCTTCGAATAAAAGAGTAACCGAAACCAATCAGTATTTACAGAAATTCATTGAAGAAAATGATAATGTGGATACTTTAATAATTGGAGATTTCAACTAAGATTTGATGATTGATAAAAGGAACTCCACGGTTCCTATTCTATAAACGAAGGCAACGAAGGTTGTGTTTTTCTTGGAAACCGAATGGATAAGAAACAATGGAATTATCTAAAAACATTTGTTAACGCTTATATCGCACAAATTTAAAGAAGCGATATTAGTAACGAAAATATTAAATACAAACTGGACCAGCGAAATAAACATGAAATCAATATTTGAATAAAGTATACCCATCCAAGTCAGATTATGTATTTCCTAAGGTACAACAGCAGGGTAATTCGAGAGATTGTGATTTATTCGCAATTGCCAATGCAGTATCGATTTATTTTAAAACAGATCCGAAAGTTATGCAGTGTCAAACATCCGCTATGCGAAGTCACCTTTGGAAAATTTTCAATACTAATGTTCTACAACTATTTCCAAAGATAAACCGTAGTCGAATCAATGGACCTGTATATCATAACTCAATGTCTCCTATAGAAATCCATGAAAATGGATATCAGTGATATCAGTGAGTCGAATACAAATTTCAAACTAGGATATCAATACAAAAATGAGACAGATTTTTCGATCGTTACCTGTCAGATCAGGTTATCAATAAATTTCACGAAACTTCGTGTAATTTCTCTAGTAGATACCATGAAATCAATGAACGTGAATACTATACACAAAACGTAACATATAGGCTGGACGTAATAATTACGCAAAACAAATTGAAAAAAGTTCTCATCATAGTCAAATATTATATGGGTTGAATTCTGGTATAATTGAAAAAGATTCAAGTTACCAAAAATATTTGGATAAATTATATCCATTCGAACCGACATATTACTTACACAAGGTAACAGCATTGATTGCGGATGATTCGCCATAGCAAATGCTGTTTCGATATATTTCATGATCGAGCTCAGAGAAAAATTAAAGTATGTTACTACCAAAATGGAAAATACTACGAACCAATTACTACATTCAGTCACGTTCTAAAAAAGCATATGGAAATGGGGAATTGAAAAAAAAATGTTAAATTGAAGAAAAGCTCAATGTTGCGCTAGAAACACTTTCTACGAAAGCAATTTCGTTACAGAAAATGTTAGAACTCCTAACCTTTTGACGCATTATTCATGAATGAAAAGCACTATCAAAATGACCAAAAAATATCACCAATATATTTGAATTGCACTAAATCGAAAACACCGATAAACTAGGCAATATCTAATCTAAAAAATTGCCTGAAATTCTCTTCATCTTACAATAAATATCTATTTATTAATGTTGGAAAAAAGCCTTCGTCAGTTCTGGTTTTAAATAATGGATAGACGTTCATTTTCTTTGCACATGCTTGCCAGTAAAATTTCATTTTCACTACATTAACATTAACAAAAGTTCCATCATAGAAGGCGTTCATGCGAACACATTACTACATTACAATTACACTGATTTATTAGGAAGTTGGTCAACTTTCATCTAAAAATTAAAACTACATGATGATGTTTGGAAAACAACCAAATCGCATGCACATCGTCATGATTCATGAGGTTTTCTTTATGGATAGCAATTTGAAGATACGATTTTGACTATTCCATTTCTGTTTTTGATGAATGTCGTTTAATGTGTTTCAAAATGGATCAAGATTCAAGCTATACTGATATATTTGGTACAACAATACACACATATAAATGATAAAAGGCATAGACAACAAACTTACAAGGAAAAGAGTCGAAAAAGGATCAAATGTTTTGTCGTTTTGTCACATACCACGCATGTGCAAGTTTATGACTTAAGTCTTTCCATGAAAGTTGCATGAATCTGCCTCCACACTTCATAGGAAATGGGTACACTGGCGTCAGAAGTTTGCGTCAGATGCTGAGCGGCAGCCGCGTGCGTCAGCCACCTCATAGGAAACGCACCTTTTCCAAATATACCTGTGGGACGCCACAACTGATATTTAAAATTGTTAATAGTAGATTTGGGGAAGCTATATTGATAGATTTGGGGGATAGAGTGTCATTCTCACCCCAAGGAGCGTATAGTCCTCATTTAGAAGAGCTGTTTGAAGGAAAATGTTCGATAATTTTCAGAGGAGTAATCGATACAAGAAAAGCTAATCCAGCCACATCTTTCGAAATTGTTCAAAATCAATCAAGATATTGTAACCAAAAGTTGCTCAATTTGAAAGCGTGTTGCCTAGAGTAGGTCAACACCAAGTAAACTCATAGCAGAGACTCTTCTCAGGTGGGTTAGACCACCAAGAATCAATAATTAGAGAGAATTAAACAACACCTAGTGTACAAAATTTGTTGACATTTATTTTTACCAATAAAGTGAGCAGTTGAACATTTGTAACTGTTGCTAATTTGTAGAAAGGCAGGAAAGTATGTAATTTGCATAAAATTAGAAATATGAGTTTTTTGGCAGAAACACTAAGAGCACACAATATGTGTACTTAGCTTTGGAGAGGACTGTTGCTACCATCCATGAGTCCTTAGGTGAGAGACTGCAGCTCAGGAAACAGTGTGTAACAGTGGCCGGAATCTAAGCTCGAACAGCAATGGACCTCGGCAGCATAGAGTTCATGGCAAAAGGATTCCAGAATGAGGTGTTCGTCTAACGTTAGTGACTGCAGGAGCTTGGTATGCTCATGTGCTTCTGGTCTGTATCGAAAGTGTGCTGGGTTTCACTCCAGGATAAAAAGGGACCTGTAATTTTCATAGGCCTTAGAATATGTACCTCTTCTACACACCTCCATTTGATTCGAGCTCTGTGTTCAATCATTACATATCTAACAGTGACAATACTACCATTTGATCTTTACATAAGGAACATAGTTAGAATTTAAATACAAATATTTGTTGAGTGTAAAAACAGAAGCTCTGGGATCAACTGAAAGCATGTGAAAATAATTACTGATATGCATGAACCTTCAATGAAATAAAATAGCATTAAATAAGCAAGAACTCTATGGGATTTAGTAAAGGAAAATGCAGTAAGTTTGTAGGACGCTATCTCAAATACAAAAAAAAATTATCAACCAACCCTGTTTTGTGCCTGGAAGGAATTCTATACACAGCAAATAATATACAGATATGAATAAGTATTCAAACTAACCTTTATTAGTCCCTTTAGGAACCTGAAGGATCGGAAATTGTGAAAATCTTCAAATCAAGAAAACATCAAGATGGCTTCTGGTGCACAGGCACAACAATTACGCCTCTGATTTGTAGCACTTGAATTCACCAGCCAAAAAGGATATGAAGCAAGATGCTCACTAGTTTTATTAGTTCACAGTACATAAAAAAATATTTCCGGTCGACAAAATATTTCCATGATTTTAATCGAAGAAATTCTGTGACAGATGACAGAAGTCAGAATTGCGATCAATAGTCGTTTATTGGCGAGTATTGAAATAGTTGTTTATTCGCGAGCATTAAGATAGGCATTTATTTGCGTCTCAACGATAAGTAATATTTGTAGATAATTAAGAAAGAATTGTTGTGAAGTGAGACTTTAAATGATTCAGAGGAGATGTAACAATTTACTTGTTACAATATATTGGCAGAGAGGAGAGGATAAAGCATTTTTGTGTTAATTTATAATTGAGTGATATCGTAAAAAAATCAGACAATTTACTAGCATTCATTGGAAAAAAAATTAAAAAAATATTTTATAAATTCACTAGCAGAGATGAAGTTTGGCTAAACGTTTGAAAAAAGTATATAAGATTATGAAAAAACATTCGTGATGAAGTATGACGTAGTTGGACATGCCATGGCGTCGGTGCGCATGAGACATTTACGTACAATCTGTTGGTATACGAAAGTTACCGCCGACAGTAGTGTTGCCTTGTGCCAAGTAGGCTCTGTACGCATGTACATGTACGTCACGAGGATGCATTGATGCCAAGAGGAAATGAAGGGCTACATAATAGTAAACCCGCATTGTTATATTGTGGCCGCCGTGGTTATCACAGACCCATGGACAATACGAGCTAGCATGTAGAGTGAAAAACTTTGCAGATTGCGACGGAATCAGAGACATGTGACGTAGTTGGACATGTCATGGTTGCTGGTCGCTATGCCGCAACAGGAAGCAACGACCACAAATGTATAGAGAGAGAGAGAGAGGCAGAGAGAGAGAGAGACAGGAGAGAGAGAGACAGAGGAGAGAGAGACAGGAGAGAGAGAGAGAGAGAGAGACAGATGAGAGAGAGAGAGAGAGAGAAATAGAGAGAGGCACAGTGACGGACTGGCTCGTGGTATACGAAAGTTATACCAGAAAGGTGTAGCTGCTGCTACCGATAACTTCTATTCGCTTTGCGTGCAAAATACTTCATGTTATGTGATAGATGTTTATTCCAGACGGAACATCAAAATATATAGGGTATGACATCGAGACATCCGGAGGGAAAACAAAAAATTCGTGCGACTCCCTTAAGAACTCCGGCATGTCCTAGTTGATCAAATATTCTGATAATATCTGTATATGGAGAAATAGCTTGTCTCGAATAGAATGGTATTAAAGCATATTATACCACGCAAACTGCAAGGAAGAACAAAAAATGCAAAACCAGCAAAACCAACCATATCAAATTCACGTAGTAAGTAACATCAAAAGAATATTAGGTCAATACTGCTATAAAGGCATAGGCAAATGCAGTAAAGACAAAATTATCGTGATGATATGACCATAACTGGTAAAAACAAAAAAAAACAATTACCACCAAAACAGTCAAAAAATCACCGAGCACACAAATGAATCTATGATCAGCTGTTAGTAAAATTCGAATAATTGAGCGTATTATCATTTTGTATGTAAATTACCTTACTCTGGTAAGTAATGGTTTATTTTTCGCATGTATAAGTAATGTCAGGTTTAAACCTATAAGTTGCAGTAGGTAGTAATTTTAAAAATTCAGCATTATTCTTCTTCTGAAGAAAAAAAGAGATGTGGGAACAGAAATCGGTGGCTTCTTTTTGGACCGATTTAGAAGAAACTAAAAATTTTAATGGCACATTATTATTTTTAAATATAGCTAAAATTGTTAATGCTATTTTAATCATACCACATGGAAATGCAGATGTAGAAAGAGTGTTTTCTAACATGCTGGACATTAAAACAAAAAAACGAAACAAAATGAGTGCACAAATGTTAAGCGATCTATTGAGAATCAAATTGGATTTAAAACAAAACAAAGACTGTTGTACGACATATAATTTTAGCGATAAACATTTTTCACGAATGGGCAATATATATAAAAGTTCAAAAGATGATGTTCAGATTCCGATAGTGAATCAAACTGAATGTTTTGTTTTTCTTGTATTTTGTATTTTTTTAAAATTATTTTTATTTATTTTTTGTTGTGAGAATAGACTTTGTTTTATTTTTGTTATTTTGCCAAATTTAGGGATGTATTTATTTTCTTTTTTATATTTATTCTAGGATAATAAAGTTTGTTTTCGTTTAATCCGTAAAAAACATTGTTTTATTTTACTTATTTACTCTCCCATGTACTTGAAAGATGTGGCGACAAAGTGGCGACTTTTCATATCCGGTCGTGGCGATATTTCAGTAGATCGCTCTGGCAACACTGCGAGATACTCTCATGGTTACTACAAAGTTATTCCCTGTCAAAAAGAAAGTGCCACTAACAAGTCGGCCGTCTGTCTATAGCTCCGGCCTTTGTAGAAGCCATCAGATAGTGCAGTAACCGTGGAAGATATCTAATTGTAATGTTAGGCAACCCAAGAAAGAAAAAATAATATTATCTCGAAAAGAAAGTTTGCGATCGTAACTTTTAAAATGATACGGCCACTAAGTCGTTATTCAGAATTTACTCGAAACACTGCCAAGGTCATAAACAACTACATGACAAAGGTGGTAACTAAGCATACACTGCCATCAACAAGCAATGTGCGAGTCTAGCTGACATATCACACCAACATATCGTTGGGGCTGGTGCGAAGATCGATCCACTGGGGAATGCCGCAAAGTTGATGTCCACGATGAAACTCGTCAGAGACAAACTGATTGAGTGGCAGCGAAGACACGACGAAAGCGATTTACTCGAAGAGGAGGGTGGTCTTCGGTTAAGGGGCATTGTGCTGGACGCTGTATCTCGTGTTTTAAATTATAAGAATAAACGTAGGGACGACAGGATGATACGCCATATTTTGCATGTGATTCATCAACACCAAACGAGTTTTCTCATGGAAAAGAAGCAGGTTAAATCAATTCTGGTACGTGCATTTTTACAACTGACGCTAACGACTGATTCGGATTCAATCACTGCCGAACAAATTTTGTTTACGGCAGATAGAATTCATAGCGATGACGATGCGGCTTTACCACTTACAACGAATATGGATCTGTCGTTCATCGATGAGGCCATTACCGCAGCTCCCGACGATGACGACCTGCCTTTAGCTGTCTTGCAACGACGCCGGCATGTTACCGCACTACGGCACATACCGGCAGATGGCTTTCGCGGCTTCGCCAAAGACGAACAACAACCCGCAGCCTCATCGAATGCACGGGTAGCAGAATTGGTTCAGCCTGCGATAACGACGCGGCCAAAACGGAAGTATGTCATCTGTTTGTGTAGATTTTTGAAATCATGACTTAGAATTTCTGATTCTGTAATTTTTATCAATGTAGATCATTTACTTTGACTGACGACGTATTCACAATCGACCTATTTACGTTTTAACGTGTACATTTCGTATTCCTACTGGGGGCGTAAACTCTGGACATGTTCCATACATCCACTCACCCAATTCGATTACGACAAGTACACATGCAAACGTAACAAGCTTGATTGTGATTATTCGGATTACTTGCAGCGCCATCTATTAGCCTTTAGGTACAAGTAATAATGAATTCAAGAGATGCTACATTTCATACTTGGACTATTTTAATTTTTTTTTTATTCCATGTCAAATTAACAGTAAAATATTACTGTTGGAGGTTTTCCCATTATTGTCATGCGAATGCACCAACAGCTTAAACGGGAGTATACTTATTATTTTTTGGTAGTCATAACTTCATGCAATAAGTTTAGTCCCGTTTCGAACCTCATAATACTATTCATGATAATAAACATTTTTTTTACTGTTGATATTGTTTAATACTAACTACGAATTCTATGCTTTCGACATATCCACATAACATGGTTGTTTGGTCAAAATTAGCAGCCATATCTGAACACAAACATGAGCTAACTAGTAGACGCTTTGCATGAGCAGTAAGAGCCATCAGTTTGGTGTCTACCGTGTGTACAGAATACGGTGGGGAAGAGCACGTCCCAGAATCCCTAATTTGTGACCTCGTCAGGTTGCGTGTCTTTTGAGCAAGTTCAAAAAATGAATGAGACAAAAAAAAAGAAAAAGAGGAAGGAAAAGTTAAGAAACGTAAAGAAACGTAAAAAAACAAAAACCATGTATGATCTCTCTGACAGTGACTCGGCAGATCCTGATGTAATCTCTCTCGAAGAAGGAATAAATCATTCTATAAATTCTGAAAATAATGAGATTACAGAGGGAGAGTTACCAGATGAGACATACGAAGAAGATGAAACAAGCTACAGTGACCTGGAAATCGTAGTAATTCAGCTCGAGTCAACCAAAGGACGGAGTCAACGATTTATAGGACAAATTATTAGGAAAGATCCATATCGTTGTTCTTATAAAAATGCTCATCTCTTCCCCACCATTCAAGATGAAGGAGATATAGAACCGCATGAGTTCATAGTCAAATTGCCACCTCCACAAAGATTGAGGAGAGGAGGCATGGTTTTTAACGAAATCGCTTTAAGGAAATTTGTTTGATCATTAATATTTATTTTGTTTTTTGTTCTTTGAGTATTTTCTTTGTTTTGTTGTATTCTGTGAATGTCTTTGTTCAGCATATTTTGATGAGATATTAAAAACACCATTCATTGCATTATTGTGCATTGTCATTAAATTATCCTAATCCACAAAAATTATTCAGTTTTGTTCCCGTTTTTGATATATTTGTTCGATAATTTGGTAAAAAAAATTTAATGCGTCCCAAGACACCCTGAAAACGCGTTTCTTGACGACAAGCATGCAAATTAATAGCGTGTCCCAAGTGTTCAAAATCAACAGGTGACTTGGGACAGCATGATTTAATTTTTTTTTTTATGTTTTTGGATCCAATTGTATCGTAACATGTAGTTCTAAGTATTTGTCATGATACTGGCTTTCTCAAATGGCAATTTTTTCAAAAGTTCCTCAATTACGGTCAATTAAATCTCAAAATTGTCCCAAGTCACCCAATTCTACGGTACCTCGTGTCGTGTCGCACCAAAACTTATGTATGGCAGTTTTCTTAAGAATATCAATTGGGAGAGAAGATGCAAGACCGGAATTCATGAAAAATCTTGTAAAACAGCTCATCACCGAAGAATTAGAAAGAAGACAAAGTAATTTACGTGTGAGACAGGAAATAAACATTTAGGAAAAAAATTAAGCAACTAATGGTTCTATTAGTCCGGGCTATTCAAAAATACAGTTCAATTTATCCCAAGAAACTTTAGGAAAAACGACTTGTCTATCAAATTCATGACTATGGTTAAGGGTCCAAGACGTTGGTTGGACAGCTATAGCAAAAAGATTGAAGGTCTATAAAGATGTCAAATATGTTCCTATAAAAATAGCGCCACCAATAAAACGTTCTTAGGCATTAAAATATTTACCTTAACAAAAAAAAAAGACGAAGTAGAGGAATTAATTGTATATCAAAATTTACTATCAAAATGCGTGATCAATGAAGTGCTTTGTGTAATCAAGAATAAAATAAACTTGGGTACAATTGCAGTTTAGGGTAGTAACCCCGATTTTGACGAGAATTTTTTGGGGACTTATTTCGTGGTCCCTGAACACAAATGTAAAGTCAAAACTCCTCGCTCACGCTTATTTTTTTATTTATGTCCCATCAAATGTCGGAATAAAGGATATTTAAATCCGAATTTCTTCCAGAAAAAGCAACCACTTGGTCTTTTCTTTCATATCAGCACAATCTACACACTCTAATTCAAGCATGTTCGGTTCATTTTGTATATTAGATTGAATTCCTTATTGAAAATATAAGATTTGACATGGCATAATAAAAAATAACTATCGTCTGGCGACAGCCTGGTTATTTTGACAGCTTCTTCCTTTAATGGGGGCTGCTTTAGTTCTTGTGGCAAAACAAATTGAGGAATTCCATTTAAAAAAATTGCATTGATTGTCCTTTATATCTTGATAACATAGTTTTGTATTGATTCGGCGCTTCTGTAAACAGTCTTGATGAGTGATTGTGTAAATTTCCGATGAAGAGAAAGCAAAGAAAGCAAAGAAAACAATTTCCAGAATTTGCTAGTTGACAAAGTATAAGAAAATTAATGAAGATCCAATTTTCACGTGGAGAAATGATAATGAAATACGTTAACTGCAACATTATGATGTTATACCTAAAAGTGGAGAAATAAAATGCCACGTCAGTTATTGCAATGGTTTTTTCATATTAATGGGTGAAACGAACAAAGCTGAAGGAATTAGATGGTGTTGCAACGGCACAGTACGTAAAAAGAAATCTAAATCCAAGAGATGTACAAAAACGTAATTTTTTCAACATCTAGTTAAATTTCGAATTTTTTTGTATATTTTCCTATTTCCAGTGCATCCATCCGCTACAAAACTTTTTTATAGAACACACCTTCCTTCATGGAAAATTGTTGGTTTTTGTTATATGTGGGTAAATAGAGATCCCCTCAGGCGCATTATGCATGAACTTTCAATTGCTGCACATACTGAAATACGTTAACTGCAACATTATGATGTTATACCTAAAAGTGGAGAAATAAAATGCCACGTCAGTTATTGCAATGGTTTTTTCATATTAATGGGTGAAACGAACAAAGCTGAAGGAATTAGATGGTGTTGCAACGGCACAGTACGTAAAAAGAAATCTAAATCCAAGAGATGTACAAAAACGTAATTTTTTCAACATCTAGTTAAATTTCGAATTTTTTTGTATATTTTCCTATTTCCAGTGCATCCATCCGCTACAAAACTTTTTTATAGAACACACCTTCCTTCATGGAAAATTGTTGGTTTTTGTTATATGTGGGTAAATAGAGATCCCCTCAGGCGCATTATGCATGAACTTTCAATTGCTGCACATACTGATGTGGACTGGGCCAATTTTCGCCGAGTAGTCCTTGATGCATTCATAACGAAAATATTACTCCTATATAAGGTACTAGTATGAAATATAATAATACAGAAAATTATAACGGATTAAATAATATTAGCTAATGAAATCATTGTTAATGTGAAGTAAGGGCAAGGCCATAAGAGGAGGTGGAGGACAGGAATAAGTCACACCGCTTGACTTATCCCTGTGCTAGGGTTAACATAGAAAATTATAACGGATTAAAAAATATCGGTGCTAATGAAATCACCGTTAATGTGAGGTAAGGCAAGGCTAACTGTTTTATAACTATTTTTTGGGAAGGTAATTACCCCCATTACCCCTCCATATGGATGGCCTTGTTCCATATTACTAGTAAACATTGAAAAATTAAAAACTAAGATTGGATTCTCATTTTATATAAGTATATAAAAAACTGATAACAAAAAAGAAAAGCGAAAAATTGAAGGCCTCTAGAATGGGTGCGGGCGGACGGGAGATGGCAACCTACCTCCTCCTTATACAGGGAGGAAAAAAATACCGACGCTGCTCCCCCGGAATTTTACAATCTACAAACACCGGCTTTTAGGACAATTATTATTCTAACCACCCGAGCAATGCCAAATTTCTCTACTCTACAATTTTTTTTTCAGGTATTCAACTTTCGCCACAACCATGGTACCACCACCACCACCGATCGGACAAAAAGTCTACAGACGAGATGTTACTATCACCCCAGATATCGATAGTTATATGATAGTATCCGAGTGAGTATATTTACAGTGTGGTCCACTAAGTGTGCAACAAATGGGAAACTTATTTATTATCGATTTCTCAGAAAATTTTATTCTTGACAAAAGTTTGTGCATGTTTCAAAACTATACCAAGTGTACAAAATGACAAACACCATACAGGATAGGCCAAAAAATATAAAGTTCGTTCAAGAGTAAAGTACCCTTATTTCAAAAAGTTGAAGAGAAAAGTTGCTTAGAATTAAAAGTTATGTTCAGATACGAAGTCAGGCCTGCTATTCGATTTTTTTTTTTTTTCGTTTGGAAAATATTGAATTACCCCCGTATGATACATATTTTTACTATTTTGATTTAATATTTATGTGAAGTAGCGACAATCAAATCAGTTTGGAGTATTTTTCATCAAATTAAAGTGTATTTGTAAAATTTACTTGGATTTGTATTTTTTAGGTGACCGTCAGTCAACTTCATGTTTGTTGCAACGATATTTAACAGAACTCTAGAATAAAACAAATACTCTTTTTAACGATTTAAAATCACCATAATTAGCATTTACCATACCCTAAAAGTGATATTTTTTCCTTTCAACTATCTGCTCTCCTTCAATCCAGCTTTAAAATTTCGCCTCAACGCGAGGCCAAATGTTGTCATCCCCGAAAAAAACACAAAACAAATCTTCTCCTATGGCCAAGATTTAGAAAATATTAAAGATTTATTTTTTATACGTTTCCTCTGGGAGAAGGATCCAGACAAATCCACGTGAAAGCGAAATGTACAAAAGAGAATTTTCCGCACCACAAATAAATCGAAGAAATGTAAGAATTTTCGTTTATCTTCCTCAAACATTCGCGCAACTATGACTCATTATCTTACAGTGTGCGACGACCTTTTTTGGACAAAGTGCTGTTACAATCCATAGGGACACTTCCGGACACGTGCAAACAACCAAGATCTATAACGCCAAACTCACGCTGGCTACGGACCTATCCATTATGGGAGGACAAATTTTTATCTTCGAATATTATTGGCAAAAGTTTGCCACCAACGTGGACCGGCATATAAGTATTTCACAACTATCGTCAATTACTTATAGTTTTTATATCGATAATCACGGTATTTTAAGCAATCCGAAAAATTGCATAAGGCAGATTAACGGATTATTTGATTATGAATCGGCCAAAAATTACTTAAGCAACATTCAATTCCACTATGGATTGGTAATGAGATGTATTGGTGGCAGTGGGGGTGGTGGCAGTGATGGCGGCAGTGGGGCCGGCAGCATGCTTCTGCCTAACAAAGAGAATACATAATTTTCTTCCTCCCCAAACTCCATGTTCTTTATTTACCCGCATCAACTTAATTCTCATTGCTACATTTCTTCTCGTAAGCAATTTACCTTAGGTGGCATGTCAATTTCTTGCACGACGTCATATTTCCCATACTTCCAAGTAATTAGGCGACTCTTACATAAAAATCCATTTTACCTCTTGCCAATGTTCAATTACTATGAACAAATTTCCAAACAAGACAAATTTTTTTAATCATGTTACGACGAATCGCACCTTCGCTTAAGATTGCGCCACCTACGGATTTATTAAAATCAGATCCATGCATTAGAGTTGAATACGTTATGAACCTTGAAGATTTGCAAGAATTCGAAGACAGAAACCCTACTAGGGTGAAATGGGGTAAGTGCAATATCGGGGTAAGTGCGACATTGCGCTATAATTCTCGTGAAAATATTACTAGACCTACCATCGAGCGCTTGCCATCGCGGAACGTACCAACGAAACAGACTTCCAGATCACAGAACAGCGCGCGCACTCACTTTCAGTTTACACACGTTAAACTGTCTTGCTACGTTTTTCAAGTGATTGAGCAGTGAATTCGAAATAAAGTAATAATTGCAAAGGATTTTTAATTGTCCAGTGGTGAGTACTCAGAAAATATATCATTCATCCATGGAATATAATCAATTTAGTGATAGAAATATTTGTAACCCTACTAAGCAGGAGGATGCACTTGCCCCATAAAATTTGTGCTTGGGGCAACTGCAACCGGTAAATTTTGGCAAAGTGCAACTAGTCGCACTTGCCCCATAGTTGCACTAGCCCCGAAGACGATTCCGTAAGTAAGTTAAAAATATTCTTACTGTTCTTACAGAAAAATGGTACGCAACTATGAAAGAAAGAAACCCAAGCCTAAATATACAAAAGAAGACTTGGAGCTGGCAGTCGAAGCTGTGAAAACAAAGGGGAGTTTAAGAGCCAGCAAAAGATTTAATATTCCTCGAAGTACCGTTATGGATCACTTGAAAGGTCGAAGGGGATTGAAAAGTCAAACTCATGGAAGACCCACAGCTCTCCCAAAAGACGCCGAAGAAAAGCTAGCCGAATGTATAAAGTGAGTGGAAATAATAACAACCAAATATGAGAATAGTATTTTACACTGACCATTGTTACAGGTGTATGGAGAAATGGGGCTTCGGTCTAAGCAGAAAGGAAATTCTAGAGGTTGTCGGTAGTTACGTCAGTCAGAACAAAATAAAAAATGTGCCCTTCAAAAACGGGAAACCTGGTGAGGACTGGTACCTGCTCTTCAAAAGAAGGCACAACCTCTCAATAAAGAAACCTGAAGCAGTGGAATATGCCTGAAAGAAAAATACGGATCCCTTCATTATTTACGAATATTTCGCTTTATTGAAAAAAACTCTCCAGGAGCTCGATTTATTTGATAAGCCCTCTCAGATCTGGATATGGATGAGACTGGTTTCTGCAGTGATCCTAGTCGGGTGAAAGTTGTAGGTGAAAAAGGTGTACGGGTAGATCGAACACATCAGTGTTATTTGCTGGAGCAGCTGATGGATCGAAAGCTCCCCCTTTAAAGGAAAAAATGTATGGGACTCGTGGATACCTGAAGAAGGTAAGGATTACCCAGGAACTACTTATGCTGCTACCAGTAACGGTTGGATGGAATCAACAGTTTTCAAGAATTATTTCATCAAAACATTCATTCCCCATTTGCCCAATGTATTGGTTCTGTATGATGGCCATACCACTCATGTGGATTTAGGTGTTATTGAGGCAGCTATTAACCCATTAATGCCCACCGGCACATAAATGTGCCAACGTATCTTAATTTTTTTTTCTGAAAATTGTAAAGACTTGTTACTGCTGAATATATAAAAAAATATTCTTTGTGATGTTGTTTACACGGCGTAATTTTTCCTAAAATTTATAGTTAGTAGTTTTTGATTAATAAGTCAAAATACCACCCGTTGCACAGCAGTTTCCCAAACGTGTTTGCACTCTAGTAAATATTGTTTGTTTTTGTTGGTCTAAATTATTTTAGTGAAAAAGTTTTTACATTGATCTCATACTCAATACATTGTACAACAATGCTGCAGTAAAATAAGTTCACTTTTCATTTCGAAAAATATTTTATACTTTGATAAAAATTGATGGCACATGAATGTGCCAGTGGGCATATTCGATATCGCTCTAGGTAAGCAGTTCTGTGAATTTGACCCTGGTTTATTTTTAGATTCCGTGTATTGTCACAGCTGTGCAGGGCTGCAGGGTAGAAATAAATGCTTTAATGCTTGATATTCAGTTGTGATTTGTGAATCGTCTACGTAACAAGTGGCAGAGTATTTTATGCATTGAGCAGTCGTATTTTTTGTCACTTGTTGATTGTATGATTATATTTAGAAAATTTTGAGAGTGGTACGCAAAATATGGATGAATCATTGTGAGTACAACCTTCTTTCATTTTATGTTAGGTCTTCATTTTCCGCCCTTATAGGTATACAAGGGGTCCAGATGGTAGAGGCCTTCGTTTTCATGAATTGTTAGAAGAACTCGAGAACGATGAGAATCTGGATATTTCATCTGTTGCAATCGAGCCGCCTTTCGAAACAAATGGCGTGGACAGTTGTGAAGATTCTGATGCCTCTGATTTAGAAACCACTGGTGACATAAACCGCTTACCTAGCAGAATTTTATTGTCAAGATGTGTTACGACGAGGAGCAGTGATAAAAATACCACATCAGTTGACAATGTAAAAGCTGGTACTTCAAAGGAAACAAGCTCTAGTGGAAGCGACGACGATGTTCCTCTTGCTGAACTCGCCTCTAAAAGAAGGAGAATATCGGGGACCGTGACCAAAAGTAAACAAATAGCCAAATCGACAAAGGAAAAAAATAAACAAACGGAAAGAAAATGGAATGAAACCGAAACGACATTCGAGATACCAGAATTTCAGCCTTCACACCCATCGACTGAAGATTTTTTGAAAAATACTCTTACCAAACCTGTTGATGTATTCTTTTCATTTTTTCTGAGCAACTGGATCAACTGATAACAACCCAAACAAATTTATATGCCGGTCAAAAAGGAAATCATAATATTCAGGTAACAGAAAACGAGATAAAGGTAGTTATTGGTGTATTACTTTTTTCCGGATACCATACGTTACCTGCACGTAGAATGTATTGGAAAAGAGACGCTGACTGCAATTGTCCACTGATTGCAGATTCTATACGGCGAAACCGCTTTGACGAAATTCTACGGTATTTACATGTAGCCGATAATTTTCGAATTGACGAAACTGATAGGTTTTATAAAGTCAGACCGATTTTCGATCACCTGAATGATGCTTTCAAACAATTTTCTGTAGAAGAACATTGTTGTATAGATGAAAGCATTATACCTTATTTTGGTCGCCACGGTGCAAAACAATTTATTCGTGGTAAGCCTATAAGGTTTGGCTTCAAATTATGGTGTTTGGCTAACCCAACAGGCTTCCTTCATCATGCGGAACCTTATCTTCGACTCGTTTACCAGAAACATCATATGGTCAAGGTGGAGACGTTGTCTTGGGATTAGCAGAGCACACTGGACTTCCAAAAGGCACAAAGTTATTTTTTGATAATTTATTTTCATCTGTTGCGCTCTTAGACAGACTTGCAAGTTTAGGCTATGGGGGAACTGGTACCTTGCGACAAAATAGAGTGCCAAAAGGAGCCAATTTTTCGGATGCCAAATCATTCGCTAAAACAAGCCGAGGAACAATGGAGCCCAAAACCGATGGAAAGTTAGTGCTCGTGCGTTGTAATGATAATGCCGTTGTGACTGCTATATCTAACTGCGTTCATGTCCAACCTATGAAAACTGTAGATAGATATTCTAAACGCGAAAAAAAGAAAATCCAGATACAAATGCCTGCACCAATAGCCGCCTATAACAAAAATATGGGAGGCGTTGATTTGAATGATCAGTTCTTGTCCACGTACAGAACATCAATAAGAACTAAAAAATGGTGGTGGCCTTTCTTTAGCTGGGCAATAGATCAATCTTGTGTACAAGCATGGCTGTTATGGAGAAGATTTGGAAACAAAAACATGCCGCTTCTTGAATTCCGGCGACAAGTTACTTTGTATTTGTTAGTAACTTATGGACAGCCACCATTGAAACCAGGACCATCATCAATGCAGTTATCTCCGGTTGTCAGTCAAATACGTGTAAACAAAAAAAATCATTTGATAGTCAAAGGTAGTGCAAAATGGAGAAGATGTAAAGCCTGTCCTAACCGAACAAGTTTCGAGTGCAATACCTGCAAAGTAGCCCTTCATCCAAATATCTGCTTTGAGAATTACCATAAACAATAGTTTCTTTTACATTGCGTTTATTTTTATTATGAATGTAATAATATTTAGAGATGTTGGTTTCGATTTTAGAATGTGTTCATTTTCATTTATTGGTGTGGTACTTGCCCAGTGGTACATATATGTGCCACCTTTTTTTTGTGTTATCCGGTAAATTAAAATTAAAATATTGACAAGTACATCTTGTTTAGTATATATATGTCTCAATTTATATAGTTTTCCAAAAATCAAAACGAAAAAAAGATAGGGCATTAATGGGTTAATGCAAATATTACCATTCTTAAGTTACCGCCGCATTCCAGTCACTTACTGCAACCTCTCGACCTCGCAGTTTTCCGATCAGTGAAGTTGAAGTGGGAAGAGCTGCTTGTCAAATGGCAGAGAAAAAATATTGGAAAAATTCTCAACAAAAGTAAATTGGCAGAATTGGTTGGTATAGTGTGGAATCGTATAGACAACAGTGTCGTTAAATCTGGATTCAGAAAAGGAGGCATCTATGCGGTCCCAAGAGAGAAATTCGATCCTCAAGCACTACAAAGGTTCGAAATGCGTTTTCCGAATGGCATCAATGTGCCGGAGTCAGTTGAACTTGAAGAAAGAGTTCCTGATGGTACCAATAACGTGAACGTCGTAATAAATTATATCGATGACCCTCCTGCTTTAACTGAAGAGCACGGTGAATTGATTGATGCTGCTATTGAATCAATGGCATCTTCGACAGGTGCAGTCACATCAAATGTTGATCACATTGAGCTGTTGGAAATCGACTCAGAAATTATCGTAAATAATGCAGAAATGACACATGTAAACACAAATTCAAAACGATTATCTTTTTGTGGTGATGCCGACATTGATCTTGAGATTCTTGCTGAAGATCGTGAATATGTAGCTACTACTGAGTCACAGTCATTGGCTATTCCTACTGTTGATAATCATGTTCCTGCCACAAGAGTAACCAGAGAAGATGATAAAGAATTGCCTAGTACTTCCACTGAAATTATTGCAGAAAACTCCGACTTTCAAACCCTACTTTTACAGTTATGTAAAGGGAGTCAAAAAATAAATGAAAAGAATAAAAGAAAGAGAGTAGCTGCGGGTGCCGAAGTTATAACTTGTGAAGAGGTTCATCAAAGGTTGATAAATGATAAAAATATTCCAACGCGCAGTACATCTAAAAACAAAAAAAAACTGAAAACAACAAATGGCAAGAAAAGTATGAGAAAAGTCGCTTCAATTGACATTGAAAACCTACTGATGACAACCACACCAAGAATAAAATAAAAGGAAAATTCATCCCAAAAAAACGTTTTAAAAGGAAAGTATCTCCTGCAACCACATCAAGTGGATCAGAGCAGAGCGTACAATATGAGGATGAAAGCGATTTAGAAATCAGTGAATCAGAAGACCACTCTGCAGAATTTTCGAAAAATATTAGTGAGATGGAAATTAATGATTGGGTACTAGTCAAATTAGAATGTCAGAAGAGCAGATACAAATACTTCATAGGTAAAATCGAAAGCTTTGAAAAAGAAACAAATGATCCCATCATTAAATTTGTTAAAAAAAAACTGGACAAACAAGATAATATAGCAGAACCAGTTTTTACCTGGCCTGCGCTAGAAGACTTGTCAGTAGTTTCCCAGACTTCATTAATCATGATTTTACCAGAACCTATTGTTGGACGAAGAGGAGAAATTAAATTTAACATAGGCTTAACATTTTCGTCTTATCACAACCTGTATTGAAAATAATTAGGACCACTACCTTCTTATTGTATGTTTCTGTTTAATAAAGGTCTTGTTATCCTTTATATCTCGTTCATTGTTTTCTCAGTTGCTGGAGTTATTATTCCTTGTTTGGTGAAGTAAAATATCCAAAGTAAATAATTATGACGTATTTACGAACCTACATACTCATACACTAACAGTTATTTTTCAAAAACTACAGTAGATAAAAAATCAATCGATACAGCAAATGATAGCTGAAAACGTGTTTATTGATGCAGTTACCCCATGATAAAATCCGTGTTACATTATGAAAAATATTAGGCTGTGTCGCACTTACCCCAAGACTGGGCCAAGTGCAACTAGTGTCTGAAAAAAATATTAATATTTTTTTCTTTCAACTACAAATTTTTTCTCACCACCGTAGTATTCCTATTCGAATGTATCTACTTACAGTTACCTTCTCAAAAAATATTAAATTTATTCGGCCATAAATAATGAAGTAATCGGAATTTACATTATATTTTTTCATTTCGTTAGTCGCAGTTACCCCACTTCACCCTATATCGGACAATGAAGAACTAAATGAATTTTTTATTCAATTTATAGATAAAATTCCACCGAAGCCGTGGCAAAATTTATTGAACAACTCCTGTCAGAAATATTTGCAAAGCTTAAAAGTGAATACAAAACCCAGCCTAGCATTACTGCGATACCGACACTCCAAAAGTCATGTTCAAAATTTAACACAATTAATTCATGACCTTTTATGCGATGAATGGAAATTGAATTTTTTCTCCTGAGTAATTCGAAAGATACCTACTACCTCGACTTTAAAAAATTACTGCTATATAACACAATCCATCATGACCACGAAAAACATGGCAATGTAATAGCATTTGTGCAAACAGTTATAGCGAAATATAGGTATTTAGAAAGTGGCATTGATAATCACTCTGTGTTGGGTACAAATAATTATCCGATTACGGTTGTCACGGTGGAATACTAACAACATAATCATTTTGTTTCAATTACAAGAAATATCCTCAAGATATAAGTATTTAAATGATTGTATATATATATATATATATATATATATATATATATATATATATATATATATATATATATATATATATATATATTATTTGATACCTATTTGGTGTTTTTAGGTGAGTAACCCATACCAAAATCTGAAAGTATTTGATATTAGGTTTTTTTTAGTTGTTAAAGTCGAGGTCATATTATGCCAGCCTAATGTAGTTTAGTTACAGCGCACCGCACTGTTTTCCGATTGGTCACCGAATGACACAGAACGACATGTTCGTAGTCAACAGCCAATCAGAAAACAATACGCCGTAAGCGTGAGTTAACATGTGAACCCACTGAACCCAGCGTAAAGGTTGTATTATTTGATGTATTTGACATTTGTTATGGTATTATTTTCAAAAAAATGTATATGTTTTGACGAAGTTCAATTTTCGTTTCAAATGGATAGGTAAGTTTTATTATTTGATATTGGATTAAATAACTCATTAGCAGTATCTTTTCATTCAAAGGTATCTGAAAATATTAATGACTCAGGAAGACAGGGACAAGAAGTTAAAAGATCTGAATATCCTGATGAAACAGTTCAGCCATCAGTATCAGGCCAACAAACTGGTAAAAGAAAAACGTCCGATTTATCACAAATTGAACATGATAACTTTTCATCTGATGAGGAGGATCCTCTTATTCCTGTTATTGAGAAAAAGAACTACAAACAAAAATTCCGTGATTCATGGTTGAAAGAGAAAAGTTTTAGCACGTGGTTAGTGAGAAACCCATTAAAACCTGAACAGCCTTTTTGTCAGTTATGTGCCAAGTCAATCCAAGGAGGAATTGTACATATTAAAAGGCATGCCCAGAGTGTGATGCACAAAAAAGGTTGAAGAATGCCTCAGAGAGAGTTACAATGTTTTATAACAAAAATAAAGAAGAGAAAATACTTAAACACATCAAATCTGCAGAGATGAAATTGGTAGCTTTTATTGCAGAACACAATTTATCATTTTCTGTTTTGGATCACCTACCACAGTTAATAGCATCTGTCTGTCCAGACTCTGAAGTCGCTAAAAAACTGAAGAAAGGAACTAAAATAACTAAAGATGCAATGAGGTCTGAAAATATTTACAATTCATCAAAAAAATTGAAGAAATGTTAATTCTCCCTTATAATAGATGAAAGTACTGATATTTCCTCAGTTAAAAATTTGGCAATGGTTGTACGCTTTTATGAAAAGTGCACGATGCTTTTTTAGCACTCCTGGAGGTACATGAAGCCACTGCTGTTGCCATTTCACATTTTTTTGAGGAAAATGGTATTCCCAAAAATAATCTGTTTGGTTTTGGTGCGGATAATGCATCGACAATGATGGGCCGGACGAGTGGTGTTAGAGAGAAATTATTAGAGTTTAATCCGGATTTATTTGTCTTTGGCTGTACCTGCCTTAGTTAGCAATGCAGCATGTTCTTGTATTCCAAATTCCATTTTACAATTCACTAGAGATGTATACAATTATTTTTCCCACAGCAGTAAACGTATTTTGTCATTTAAACAATATCAGTTGTTTGCAGAAGTTAAACCTTACAAAATATTGAGATTATCCCAAACACGATGGCTAAGCTTGGAATCAGTCGTTAAGAGAATTCTCGAACAGTGGTCAGCTTTGCAAATATTTTTTTCAAATGAGGTACTGGTAGAAAAAGTTGAAAAGGCGAAACCAATATGGGAAGCTTTGCATAATGATATTTTTAAATTATATCTGTCATTTTTATCCTATATTTAAAGTGTGATCAATAAAATTAATTTAGAGTTTCAGTCAGAAAGTTTCAGAGCACATATTTTGCTACCTAGAATTACATCCATTTACAAAACAGTGCTAAATAATTGTATGAAAGCTTCTTATTAACCCTTTCCGTACGGACGCCGTTACATTATCGGCACCGACTTTTTTTGCAGACAGACGACCGCCGCATATTTGCGGCATTTGTTAAATTACTTCTGAGCGCCTGCCGTTTCGATTGCGGCATAACTTTTTCTTATGAATTGCTATACAGGCGACTGCCGTCCCTGTTGCGTTCGTTTTTGCATGCCAGATAGGCGGAAGCCTCAAATGCTCGGCACTGCCGCACAGCTGCGGCAGCCGGCAACGTGGCAAAATCAGGGACGGTGACAATGGCGTCACCGCGTGCTTTCTTGTTCTCGCGCCAGTTTCTCTCAACATGTCGTCAGAGGAACGTGAAATGTCTTCGGGTAGGCCTAAAGGGGCAAAAAAAAATGTCGATTCCACGGGATATTGCGGACTTAACGAAGTAGATGTGCGAAATATTCTAAAGGAGGTTAGCGATAGTGATAGGGAGGAGCCTTTCCAAGATAGTGGAAGTGAATATGATCCCGGTTCTTTCTGATCGCGAGAGTGACGTGAATCCTCCGGAGAGGAAGAACTTTTTTGGGAAAACGATGATGTCCAAGAGCATGTCAGTAATGGGAATTCAGAAGATTCGTAAATACTCAAGTTTTAGAAAAAACTTGTAGAGTTAAAAAAGTTAGTCAATGAATTGAGCTTTTCAGTCATACTTTTTTAAAGAAAAAATTTTCATCTAAAAAAAAGTTGTAAGAAAAAATATCTTAGGGGTTGAAATAATCAACCCCTTCTAAGAATACTTCAGGGTTGAAAAAATTTCAAAAAGTGTACTCTTATTGACAGATAATGTTTACCAAGTTTCGTGTCTTTAGCTTAATATACAGGGAAAATAAAAAAGAAAAACCATTTACAAATATTAACCAAGCAACGGTAAAAAAATCCGCTTGTCATTAATGAATTTTTATGAGCACGTCATTGGTACATGTTGGGAGTGGGGGACTCTTCAGTCCTACCATCCATTTTGTAGGACAAAACTATTTTCGATTACTTTATTGAATTATCTTGAGGTTCAACTGAAAAAGTAACTGTTATTAATGATTTTTTTCCACTCACCAAATCGACATGATTGACGCCTGCGCATTTTATTAGCTACCACTATCGAGAATTTTCGTGGAGGAAAAAGTTGGGCGTCTTGGAAGATTCAGCCTGTTATTAATCAATTTTGAAAATAGGCGTGGGATACCGGTCTAAATGAACAACGAGAGGTCGTTCCCCGTAAACAGAATTAGGCAATAACAGAAAAGGATTTATCAGAGGAATTGAAGAAAAATTAGTTTTAGTATTCAGCAAACGGAGTATGCATTATAACCCGTCTAGCGGGATTTGGTACTGCCCAAGTTTTTAACCCTGCATCACTCGCGCTATGAGCGATTTTCTCACGCCTGCTAATAAAACGCACATTCTATGAACAGTAAATCACATATACCGCTACCCCCACTTCTAGCTGATTTTTGACAGCGCTTCTTGAATATGCATTGGCATGTGCAATATTTAGTGTGAATTGATATTAGGTATCAGATACTTGTTGACCCTTTGCAGACCTCCGTGAGAGTTTCTTTCATCGCGCGAGTTCTAACGTAGTTTATTATTTTTTGTGATCGATTAAACTCGTGTTGGTAAGTGAATTTGTTTTCTATATACAAAATGTCTTACTATAGTGAATTTATTGTTTTAGATTATAAACAATGAGTAGAGGACGGATGCTTGCGGAATTAGGGCGAATGAAATATGAAGAGAGTGAAAGAGAGCAGATGTTAGCTAATATACCATGGACGGGTCAAGAAGACGGGCAAAACCAAGAAATTATGGAAGATGATGAACGCGAAGATATCGAATGTGAAGCTGCCAGTGAACATAGTGAACACAATACTGATTCGGAACAAAGCGATGAAGATGTTGAAAATTTTGTCGAGGAGATTGAAGAAAATCGTGCATACGGTTCTATACACCATTTCACTGGTAAAGACAAAAAAAACTTACTGGATGGCTTATCCTCCACGACCTAATGTACGAACACCAAGAAGGAATATTATTACTCATCTTCCTGCGGTCAAAAATATTGCAAAAAATGCAAATACTGTGGCAACTTGCTGGAGATTATATATAACAGAGGAGATTATTGAACAAATTGTGCATTGCACTAATATTTATTTGGCCAAATTACGGAATAATTATAGCAGAGAAAGAGATTGCCGTGATACGGATACCATAGAAATATATGCTTTCATTGGCCTCCTATACATGGCTGGGGTACGGAAGGCTCAATACGTGAATACTAAAGAACTTTGGGATAATTCAATATTTGCACCTGCTTGCTTTAGGCTAACGATGTCACGAGAACGATTTCATCTTCTAGGTAGAGCATTGAGATTTGACAATATCAATGACAGAAACCAAAGAAAAATTTATGATAATTTGGCTCCCATTCGAGAAATCTTTGAACAATTTGTATCCAAATGTCAAGAAAATTATCAAGTTGGAGAGTATTGTACAGTGGATGAAATGTTAGAGAGCTTTAGAGGCCGTTGTAAATTTAGGCAATATATAGCCAATAAGCCGGCCAAATACGGCATTAAAATATATGCCTTAGTTGATTCCAGGATGTTTTATACGAGTAATATGGAGATATATGCAGGAAAACAGCCGGCTGGGCCTTTTCAACTTGACAATTCTGCTTCTGCTGTGGTAAAGCGTATCGCATATCCCATATTAGATACAGGTAGAAATATAACTATGGACAATTACTTTACGTCAATGCCGTTAGCCAAAGAACTAATTGGTATGAAAACCACTATAGTCGGTACCCTCAGAAAAAACAAAAAGGAAATTCCACCAGTATTTATAAATGCGAAGCGACCTGTACCTAGTAGCATGTTTGGATTTCAGAAGGACACTGTATTATTGTCATATAAACCAAAACCCCAAAAAAATGTGCTGATGTTGTCTACATTTCATTCTGGAGACAACATAGATCCTGAGTCTGGCGACCTGCAGAAACCTGAGATTGTCACCTTTTACAACCTAACCAAAGGCGGCGTCGACGTGGTTGATGAGTTAAAATCAACATATTCTGTTTCTAGATTTTCTTGTCGATGGCCCCTTAGAATTTTTTTTACAATTCTAGACGTTGCTGCTATTAATTCCAATACTGTTTATAAAATTAATACCGGTGTCATTGAAGAACGTAGAATTCATCTGAATAAACTGGCGGAAGATTTGATTAAGCCGTTGTTAGTTAGGCGTTCATCAATTAGGTCCTTGCCAATTGATATCCGAAGCATGTTGAGGGCATACTTAAATTTGCCTCAGATTGATCACAACAGAGACATTTCATCAGGTTTTTGTACGTTTTGTCCCAGGAGAAAGAACAGGAAGACAAAAAAGCGATGTGTTAGCTGCAACGCTGCGATTTGCACGGAGCATACGACATTCACATGTCGAACGTGTTGTGGTGTAAACGACAACAGTGATAATTCAGATAATTGAATTTTTATGATCATTTGTTTCTACTTTAGCCTATATTCACATAATTTTTATCTGAGTTTCATTTAAAAGATATACAGTGACCGGCAGAAAGTACGCATCATATGGGAATTTTTTTTATTAATGAATTTTGACAAATATTGATATTTGCAATCGCTTCTGCATCAAAAGAAACCCCAAAAGACGTTGTACAGTGCCGTTCGTCTTTTCGAGGTTGGCGGGAAATTTAAAAAATTTGAAAATTATTTCTCAAAACACGCTTGTTTGTGAAAATATCGAGAAATGTTAATGAGAAAGTTGTTCAGATTGACATTTTATAGCTATGTACAAGTTTTGAAAAAGATCTGAGATAAAAAAATAAAAATCAATTTTTTGCCACAAAAAAAAAATGTTTTTGGAAACATACATTTCTGACGAAGAAACTCATTAGTAAAGCCAACACTAATATTTCAAATAATGTTTTGTGAAGATTCGCAAGCTATTCCTATTTTATTCGGAGAAAATTTGAAATCTGTGATTTTGCAGTGTGATCAGCTGCTTCATAAGAAGTCACTGAAATAAACTCGTTCACTACAGTCTCAAGAAAACGTCAAAAGTCTATCTTCCAGAGGATCTCAATATTCGCAAAATGTACCACATGTATCTTGAGAAAAATCCTGCAAATCGTGTGAGTTACGAATATTATCGTCATATTTTCAACACAGAAGTCAATGGTAGAAATAAAACCTGTTAAAAAAAAGAAAATTTGGATCACTAGTGGTTTAATAACATCTATCAACAAAAGAAATAGACTGAATAAAGAAAGGCATAAAGATTGGGACAATGTTGAACTCCAAAACAAATATAAAGCCTACAGGAACAATCTCAATCTTCTCATGAAGAAAACGAAAGCAACATTTTTCAGAGACAAAATCGAAAAAAATAAAAACAACCCTAAAAATTTATGGGAGACGCTAAGGGCATCTACAAATCAAAATAATAAAAAATCAGAAATAAAAGAAATTCGTCTACAAAATAATGTGATTTCAACTAATCCTTTGGAAATAGCAAACAATTTTGTTGATAAATATACTAGCTTAGGAGAACTTCTAGCGCAGCAAATATCAGAACCTAAAAATTTCAAAGAAACGAGAAAAAGAATTTCGAACACCATATTCTTAGAAGAGTGCAGTGAAACAGAGATAAGACAAATAATCCTCAAACTCAAAAAAAACAAGGCACCCGGTTTAGACTCTATAAGCCCAGATACAATTAAAATCATATGTGATAGTATATGCAGACCAATATGTCATCTTTCGAATATCATTTTGAGAAGCGGTACGTTTCCCAATATTTTCAAAAAAACCAAAATCAAACCGATTTATAAGAAAGGAGATAAATTGGAATGCCTGAACTATAGACCTATATCTTTGATCAGCTGCATCGCAAAGATAATAGAAACAGTAATCAAATCGCGTTTATGCAAATTCTTAGATAAATATGATATTCTTTCCCCATTGCAGTACGGTTTCAGAGAGGCCAGGTCCACTCAAGACGCAATAGTCACCCTTACCTCCAAAATATATAAATCCCTTGATGAAGGAAAACCGTCACTCTGTATCTTCGTGGACCTGGCTAAAGCTTTCGATACCGTAAGCCATGGAAAGCTGATTGAGACATTAGAGGATATGGGAATAAGAGGACCATGCCTGAAGCTAATGAAAAGTTATTTAACTGAAAGAACTCAATGCGTCGATATTCAAGGAACCTTAAGTAATTTCAAGAACATCAAATATGGCGTACCACAAGGCACCGTGCTAGGCCCCTGTCTTTTCAATATATACCTAAATAATTTGTTTTTTCTTGATATTGAAGGTCAAATTGTAAGTTTTGCAGATGATACTGCTGTCTTCTATAGCGCAAATAACTGGACAAACTTATTCAATACAGCCCAAACAGATTTTACAAAAATAAAAGAATGGTTCGATTCTAGGCTATTGACCATTAACTTTGATAAGACGCATTACGTACCGTTCAGTATACAGAGAATTGATTACGATAACTTTCCCCCAATTTCGCAATCAAACCCAACAACATTTTCAATTTTACCGGCCAATTCAACTAAATACTTGGGCTTGATTATCGACTGCAATCTGAAATGGGATCATCACATAAAAAAACTATCAGGAAAACTACGGAGTTTGCTATACGTATTCAGACACTTTAAAACGATGGTAAACATTGAACAATTGAAATCTATTTATTTCGCCTTAGTGGAATCACAACTCAGGTATGGATTGATAGCATGGGGTGGTGCATATAACCACCATATATCTCCAGTCATAACCTTACAAAAATGGATTTTAAAAATCATATATGGAAAAGAGAAAACATTTTCCACAGCAGAACTTTTTGAGCTATCACAAGTACTTGAGATCAAAGAACTTTATTTTCAGTGTTTAATTAATAAAGAAAAATTTACAAAAAACAAAAACCCTATAAAGAATATATACTCTACAAGAAACCAACCTCTTGCCGTATATATTCCAAAAGTGGGTTGGTTGCCTTCTGCGTCAATACAAATCTGTTAAATGCAAGAAAATTGTTGACGCCACTGCGTGGGTTGGTAGTTTTCTGCGTTATGGAATCTTCACATAACCTCAAAATTATATTGTTGTTTTGTGTATTTTGGCTCGTGATCTTAGCAACATTTCAAGTGTTTCAATGATATTTTGTAAGTAAAAAGTGTGTTGTTTTGTGATACAACATGTTTAGTTCCCGTACTAGTAAAATTTTTAATCTGCTTCAACAAAAAGAACAAGACAGAGGTAAGTTTTCAGCAATATTTGTTAAAGTAAAAATTAATAATACATTTTCTGTTGTTTTCATGAAATAGGAACGGAAAAAGTACTAGGCTCCTCTCAAACAAATGAAAAAGTAGGTGATACTATTACAAATAATCAAATTCCATGTACTAGTAAGGAAATAACAATACCAAAAGACAAGCAATTAATTAAAGAGTGTGGATCTATTAACAAAGCTTTTATCAGGGAGGAAGAGAAAGCATTGACTCAAACGGTTCATGGTACGAAAATAATTACATGTTTCTTTTATGAGATTGATGATTGCTGTTTTATTTTTCATTTTAGATGTTCACCATTTGGAAATAACCTGTTCCAGTGGTCATGAGCTCAAAGATAACCAATCGGAGGATGACGATGACTCTATTCGCGACCCCAATTACGACGCTTTAAGTGATGAATCTTCTAGCTCCGATTATGAACCAACATCTTCAAAACATGTCGTTGGTGATAGCGATCATGTCGTTGCTGATAGCGATTCAACAGAAACCCCCTTAGCAAACAAAGTTAACGAGGCAAGACCAAAAAAAGGACGAAAAAGAAAATTCGAAAATCAAAACAGGACAGGAAGAAAAAAGAAAAGGAATAGCAATGAAAAATATTACAACTATAAAGGGAGAGAAATTAGACCAAAAGAATTTATAAATTACGATTGTAATTGCACTTTAAAATGTGCCGAACAGGTACCTGTCGAAATACGAAAGTTTGAGTTTGAAAGATTTTGGTCATTAGGCTCATATGATTGCCAGGTAAATTTTATCGCAGCGGGAGTACAGCAGCTTCCGAAAAAACGACTTTATGGTAGAAATCCAGAAAGAAGAAAATTTTCAAGGCGCTATAAAATACAAGACAAAGTGGTATGCCGTGAAATGTATATTAGAACGTTGAACATCACAACATTTAGAGTTAATACCGCCCTAAAGAAATTCAGAGGGGAAATTTCTTTAACTGACCAAAGAGGTATTAGACAAGGAGGGCAAAATAAACTTCCAGAAGCCAAAATTCAGGAGGTAATTGAACAAATTAAAAAAATTCCAAAATATAAATCTCACTATCGTAGAGAACAAACAAGCGCTGAATTTTTGCCCCCGGAAATGACAATACAGAAAATGTACGAGATGTATAGCCAAGAAATTGAAAAACCTGTAAGCATGCCATCCTATAAAAAAATATTTTACCAACGATTTAATTTGAAATTTAAGGCACTCAAAAAAGATACCTGTAATAGGTGCGATAGATTTAAGATACAACTTGATAACGAAATTGACCCGGAAAAGAAAGAAAGCATTCAAAAAGATTATACCAATCACCTAAAAGACGCAGAAATTGCTCAAAATTTAAGAAGACGTGACTTTCAGTTGGCTAAAGAAAATGAAAAATATGAGTGCCTTACATTTGATTTAGAAAAAACATTACCTTTACCAAGAATACCGACAAACATTGTATTCTATAAAAGGCAGCTCTGGGTATACAACTGTGGTATTCATAACGGAAAGCAAGATCAGGGATTCTGTTACGTTTGGGCTGAAGGCGTTGCAGGAAGAGGGGCTCAAGAGGTAGGTTCCTGCCTTCTTAAGCACATAAATGCTCACATAGAAAAAAGCGTCGAACATCTCATTCTCTGGAGTGATTCATGCGGTGGACAAAACCGGAATATTAAACTAACTCTTATGTTAAAAGCTATCTTACATGAATCCCCTACTTTGACTGATATTACCTTAAAATTTTTATGTCCAGGCCACAGTTTTTTACCCAATGACTCTGATTTTGCTCAAATTGAGTCTGCATTAAAACACCAGCAAATATTGTATTTGCCCTCCGAATATGTGAAGGTAATGCAACAATGTCGAAAAAAAAAACCTTTTGTGGTAACCGAAATGAACACCTGTGATTTTTTGAGTGTCAATATGATTGAAAAAAAAATCGTCAACAGAAAAACAAGCATCGACAAACAAAAAATAAACTGGCTAAAAATAAGATCGATTATATTAAAAAAAGATGAACCGTTCCAGCTCACTGTTCAGCACGATTCATTTGACGCACCTGTACACAAGATTGATATAAAAAAAAAGGACAGAAGGAACAGCACGAAAATCACAATGGAAGACTTTTTTTTAATGAGTACGCTATGGCCCAATGGTAAGATGATCGCTGCAAAAAAACTTGCAAATCTTAAGGAGATGATGCATCTTATCCCATCAGACTGCCAAAATTTCTACAACAAACTACAAGGAGATGACAACATTGACGAAGATATCGATGGGTATAACATAGCTAGTCTTGATTTTGAACTGGAAGATGTTTAATAGAATTATTTTATCACTGAATGATTTTTCTTTTGTCTAGATATTTTGAATTTTATTTTTTCCTACTAATACATAATAATGCAGAACGCAACCAACCCCCAAAAAAATGGCTGTATTTTTCAAAATATTGAAGAAATAATTTTTCTTTTAGTTTCACTTTGTTAACAATGGGATATTTTGCCAGATAAAAATAAAAAGTTAAATGTTTTGATTAAGCTGTAATGTATATTATTAAATTACTGTTAAAAAAATGAATAATATCGATTAACTCAAAACTCTACTTTTGAGGGTTGGGAGCTTTCTGCATAACTAAGTCCAATTGTAGTCTTATGTTTTTGTGAAAAATTATTTTGTAAATTTTTTTAGTGAATAAACATTATTATTATTATTATTATTACTTGTTGCAAAATAAGTTTCGGGTACCCTCGAAAGGACACATGCAGTACGTGTGATGTGTTCACAAACAAAGTAAAGCCATCAATTAATGATATTACCCAAGCGTAAAAAAACGTTTGCAGACGTATCAAAAACTACATCTCTTGAAAGCTCAAAGTTTTTACGATAGAAAGAGACACATTCGGAAGAAAAGTCGAATTGACAAAAGAGAAGGGATTTGCATGGACTTCAACAAAAATTTAGCAGTTCCATATATTGCCACAAACGACGTTTACTACAAACAACAGCTCTCACTCTACTCCTTCAATGTTCATCGCCTTGGAGATCAACATGTATTCTACGCTTATCCTGAAACACTTGCTAAGAAAGGAAGTAACGAGGTTTGATCTTTTCTCCTTGATTACTGCATGCATCACTTGCCACTTGAAGTGCAACATTTTCACATCTTTGCCGATTCATGTGGTGGACAAAACAAAAATTGGACAGTGATCAGATTTTTACACTGGATTGTGTCGGAAAAAAAGCGGTTCAATTCTGTCACAGTTACTTTTCCAATACGCGGACATTCATACATGGAATGTGATAAAGACATGGCGTTGGTGGATCAAAATATCAGAGTTGAACTTCCAAACGATTGGATCAAACACTTCAAACAAGTGAGATGCAAGCCTTCACCATTATGCATAGAAGAAGTGGACCAGTATATGGTCCGAGACTGGACAGAGTTTTTCAAGACAACAACAACTTATGCTAAAGTAGCACCAATGAAAACTCGTCCAGTCAGGCAACTGAAGTTTGACATTGAGCACCCCCGATTGGTGTATCACAGGGATACTTTTAACGGAGCTTGGATAAGCTCAATTCTCAGTCCAGCAGATGTAAAAAAAAAGCCGACAAAAGAAAAAACGAGTGAGGAAACGAATTGATGGTGGAGAATGCAGCAAGCAAGACGACCAGCAACGTCAACAGCTCCAAGAAAATGAATTTTTCTTCCCTTCAAGGAGTTACACGATGCCTCTTCCCATTTCCAATGAGAAATATAACGACTTGCAACATTTGAAGCAATTTTGTAGCAGCAGAGCGAGACAGTACTTCGAGACACTAACCCCCATTACACCGACATAACACGTTCTACCCCAGGAAAACCGGACCTTTAATACCTTACTAATTTTTTACTCTTTTAAATAAAGAAAATTCTGCAATTTGAAATTATAGCATTATTCTCTGTTACCGAACGAACCTACCTAATTTTTTTTTAAGAAAACATTTTGAAAATTGAAGATTTAATAGCGTTTTTAGCACAAAAATTGGTCTACTGAAAAATTCAAACAATGTGATGTAACACGTTCTTCCCCTGTGGTCTTCATATGGATTAAAAGTGTTTTCCATTAGTCGATTCGCGCACATTTTATACATGCAATATGGAAATCTACTGCGGCACACAACCAACAGGTTCCTTAGTAGTTAGCAATACTACTGATGTAGTGAATAGAATGTGTTCCCCCCTTTCAAAGACTAGTAGAAATATCACAATGGACAATTGGTTCACGTCTGTTCCAGCTGCCGATGATTTACTGAAGAATCATGACTTGACAATAGTCGGGACACTACGTAAAGACAAAAAGCAAATACCACTTGATTTTTTGTCAAAAGACCACTAAAAACCAGTATGTTTGGTTTTTCAGATCCACATCATATCAAATATTCAGATATTTTCACGGATCCGTTTGCCTTAACGGTTCGATTAGCGATTAGAAATGATTATTGGGCATGTATTCCCTTGTTTCTATTGATATTTAACACTCGGTATAAACAAACTGCAATCGATACGAGTATTTGTCGTCAGCCTACATTATGAACGATTTTCTACATGCTCATTTTGCATTTACCATTATTTCTTTGACGACTAGGAAACTATTAAAAAAAAAAAATATCTCGGATTCAGTTCCTATAGTGTGTATCGAATATTATTTTTCTAGTGCCCCTATCAAAAGGTGTTGAATATATGTGAGTCTGTGATACCTTGAGCAATTCAGAAGTTTTTGTTTCTAAAAAACTGGACTATAGAAATTTAAAATAATAGTCCAGTTACATCGTCAGTGACGAACGAGCAGTGTATAATAATTTCTTCAAATGGCAGTATCTGAAACGAAGAATTATTTTTCAATCGATTCCTGCAGTGAAATCATTGAAACTCAGTTTTTCCTAAGTATGAGAGTGAACTGATTGGGTCTCAAAATCCAAAAAAAGCAAAAAAAATTACATTGATAGAGCCATATCTCGAAAACTGTCCATTTTTGGAGTTTTGGGCAATGGACACTTTTGATCGGTGCATCCAGATCTACACCATACCAAAAATTCGTACAAATTCACGGAAAGCCATTTTCCATAAGAAACGTGCGTGGTCCTTTGGAAAGCATGGTACAGTGGTAGATGGCAAAAAAAAGATGGCTGCACAGGTGGAAACTGTCTGCGATCAGTGTGAGGGAAATCCATTTTTTTGCAGAGAATGTTTCAACCGTTGTCACTGATTATTATTTTCATTTGTTGTTTAATTTTTTTTGACGCCTTCAAACTTATTTTTACGTTGATATAATTACTTTATATTCACATGAATAAATCAAATTACTTTACTGCCATAAGTATTTGTTTTATACCCACACAATAGTCCCCACCAAAACCCCCCAGGCCAAAACTTTAAGTTTCTCTTTATGCTGCCAGGCCGCAGGGACCATAAGCTAATGTATTTCTCATTGCCGATGTATTCTAGGGAGTACACCACTGTTCAGACAGAATAGTAGTCCGTGTATCATTTAGGATACCCCCGGCCAGTGGAAAGCACTACATGGTGTATCATAAATAATACACCCGGCAGCAAGTGTGTTAAGGAAACTGACAATCTGACAAACTATTTGAAATGACTGACTTGCTGAATGTACACATTTGTCGGCTTCTGTAAAGGTTTTTCTGTACCATTATCTTCAGGCTTAACTCATAACGTTTGAATTATCAGGAAAATGTGAACATTCTTCTTCAAAGTTCTGCCAGCGGCGCCAATTTGAAAAGCTGTTGCGATGATCTTCCGTAGTTTTCGGGGGACAAATTCCAGCTATATTCTAGTTTCTTTACCCAATTGAATGAGTTTCTCTCTAGTAAGGCCTCTGATTTAATAGTGAGACTAGAAACATCGAAGTTGGTGGAAATATTACCCAAAAAATGTAGAACCATCCATGAACTGATGTTGATGTTTGGAAACCCAGGAAGAAGCAAATAAAACACAAATGGCATTTCCAAAGAGTAACATGCTAGAGTATCAAGGAAGATGTCTATGAATTCCCAGCAGACGGACTCATGGAAATAACCAGAATTTGATAATATAGAATTGACATATTTCCACAAAATGTATCAAATATATCATCACAATTAAAAAAACTGTGGAAATCTGAAGACCTATTTGAAATGACTGACTTGCTGAATGTACACATTTGTCGGATTCTGTGAAGGTTTGTCTGTAACATTATCTTCAGGTTTAACTCATATCTTTTAAATTATCAGGAAAATGTGAACATTCTTCATAAAAATTCGGCAAGCGGCTCTAATTGAAAAGTTGCTGCGATGCTCTTCCGCAAAATTTTGGGGGCCAAATTTCAGTTTCTTCACCCAATTGAATAGTTTTCTCTCTAGTTAGGACTCTGATGCAATAGTGAGATTAGAGTACATAACATCTAAGATGGCGGAAATGTTACCCAACCAATATTGTAGAACCACCCATGAACTGATGTTGATGTTTGGAAACCCAGGAAGAAAAGGCAAAAAAACGCAAATGGCATTTCCAATGAGTCGCATGCTAGGATCAAAGAAGATGTCTCTATGAATTCCCAGCAGATGGACTTATGGAAATAACCAGAATGTGATAATTTATAATTATGGAAGATTTCAACATAAAGTACCATATCATCAGAATTAAGAAAACTGACGATCTGACAAACTATTTGAAAGACTGACTTGCTGAATGTACACATTTGTCGGCTTCTGTAAAGGTTTTTCTGTACCATTATCTTCAGGTTTAACTCATAACGTTTGAATTATCAGGAAAATGTGAACATTCTTCTTCAAAGTTCTGCCAGCGGCGCCAATTTGAAAAGCTGTTGCGATGCTCTACCGCAAATTTCAGGGGGCCAAGTTCCAGATTCTTCGCCCAATTGAATAGTTTTCTCTCTAGGTAGGCCTCTGATGAAATGGTGATACTAGACAATTACAACATTCAAGTTGGTGGAAATGTTAACCAAAAAATTTTGTAGAACCATCCATGAACTGATGTTGGAAACCCAGGAAGAAAAGGCAAAAAAACACAAATGGCATTTCCAATGAGTTACATCTAGGATCAAGGAACCTGTCTATCAATTCCCAGCAGATGGACTCATGGAAATAACCAAAAATTGATAATATATAATTATGGCAGATTTCAACAAAAAGTATCAATATCATCAGAATTAAGAAAACTGTGAAAATCTGAGACACTATTTGAAATGACCCCGGGACCCTATGTTTGAGTTCACTCGATGCAATATCGCATGCGATTTTTGCACTTTATCGAAGGATACCCCAAAAATGGTATGTTCGAATATCACCAGCGATAATTAACGACCATAAAACAACGAGCGGATATTTAGCATGCGATAAGAATTATCGATCGGAATAATTGACTTGAATCCTAACCTCGATAATAATCGTTTACATTGATATTATGAAATGGCAAATTGTGATGAAATTGCAATGATCGCTATTGCAGAATTAGTAGACGATGCTGCGGGAGCAGCAGAACAGCGAAGACCCTTCTACCCTCGTATAAATGCATTGAAACTTTGAGATAGACAATTTGTTAGAATGCTTCGTTTATCAAAAGAATTAATTCGTGAGTTGATTCAACTAGTGTCTCCCTATATAAAGGAGGGAAGTAGAGAGTCAGCTATAAATATTGAGACAAAAGTAGGTTACCGTAGATTGGGGTTACTTTGCTTCCGATAGGTAACTTTGCCTAAGTGCAGGAAAAGTTGGTATGACATATTTTTTTTCAAATTGGAAATAACTAGAAGCGGGAATTTGAGTGAACAAGTTCAATCATGCACAGTATAAGTTGTACGTGTTTCAGAGTCACTGCGGCGAAGCGCGTACGGACGATATATCGAAGGTAAGTAATTTCAGCATATTTGTAATATTTTCGAATGCGAACAACTAAGATGTGTGAAATAAAAGTGACCAATCCTATAACCCCATAATATTTTTTTTTTAAAGTACCACCGTTTCTGCCTCCTAGTAATTTTTTTGTAATCGATCAGAAACATATTTCGATTTTTCATAAAATTTTAAATGGAACTATGCAGATTTCACAAACAATTTGGGGTTACTTTACTCAAAGAATGGATTTAAAGTTTTGTGACAATTCAATTGTGATATTAATGACGAATTTGTTTTTTAGGTAAAATGGTGCAAAATTACAAAAAAATTTGGGATCTCGCCCATATAGAAATTATACGGACGACCAATTGAATGCAGCAGTTAGCGCTGTAAAATTGAGGAGAGTGTCTACACACGCAGCAGCAGCATCAGCAGCATCAGCAGCAATATTTGAAAATCCTAAGCGCACTTTATATAATAAGGTGAACAATTTACAGCAGCGTGATGTTGGAGCCCCATCTACTCTTTCTCTTGTGGAAGAAGCGCATTCTGTTGACCTTATAATATTGTCTGCTAAATATGGGACGCCTCTTCCCTTTTGGAGCTTCGATTTATTGTGAAAAACGTCCTGAGGTGCGTTTCAATTTAACGTCTGACGTCCGGTAACGGACGATGTATGACGTCATAGTTGTTTCGTAGGGCGATATCTTTCGGATTGAATTTTGAAACGCTCTCCTAAATCGTGGTGTAAATAGTTGACGGTCGGACGTTCCACTCAAGAATTTTGAAACGATGGAATGAAGTTTTCGGACAGGACGTTCTAATATCGAAACGCTTCGTAAAAAAAGTTAGACGTCGGACGTAATATTGAAACGCACCTCTGGATATATGAGTAACAACTATACCTAGTGTGTCCAAGTTTGAAGATAATATGCCATATTATGTTTATATATTTCTTAGTTGTATAAATCTATAATTTTTCATGTCATGAAATAAGCTTTTTATTTTTTTTACATAGGGACAAAAATGTACAAATAAAATTATACAGATTTTTAAAAAATACCACTTTATATATATTGGCTTGTTGGTTATAACCGCCGTGAGCAAAGTAAACTATTAGTTATGCGATATGTGCTCAAATAACGATTTCAGAAGCGAATACAAAGTTACCCCAATAGCGGGGAAACCTTGCTCAGTCATTCAAAAAATGAAAATACAAGATATATTGAAAATAGCATTGTGCCACCTAGTGAAATCGATAGTGAAAATATATATGTGTCACATACTTTCATATCCGATTTTAAGACCCAAATGTATTAAAATGCAATGAAAAATACCACGATATTTGAGCAAACTAACCCCACTTTACGGTACCTTCAGTCTGAATAGGCAGGTATATGAATGTGATTTATAATAAAACATGCTTATATGAATGTTTTAATAAGTCTTGGATTCCTCGCAAGTAGCAGCTAAACCAGCTCGACTCAGCTTCCAATATACACGTAGCATTCGGTAAATCATGTTTTAATGTGCCTTGATAAAGTAAATAATGCTTTAAATCAACCAGATATTTTTAATCGATTGGTTAGTAAAACAACACAAGAAATACAAGCAGAACAGTTGTCAACGTGACGCGCCACGTCATGTGATTGAAAAACCTTTAAGCTATTGGTTGAATTCGTGACTCAAGCTAAGACTTCCCTCACACCCTTCGAAACCGACCGACTTTGTATCGCATTCAGTTCGGGAATAGCGTATCGAACGAGAAGAGTATCACATGCGAATTTTTGGAGATGTAAATATCACGTTCGAAATTTATCGCACGAACTCAAACATAGGGTCCCTGACTTGCTGATGAATTTATGTATACACGAAATGAGCACATTTGTCTGCTTGTGTAAAGGTTTATCTGTACAGCATTTTCTCTAGTTCTCTGCAAAGTTCCATCTTGATAGGTAGACCGCATTTCTGAAAAAAAAATTATTTAGTAAACATGTCTGAAAATTTTATAATTATTCAATCTATGAATTGAATTAAACAAGGGGTATAAAATTTTTAGATATTTTCTTTTCATCATCAACTTTGTACCTAATTCCCAAGTAGACCCTTACGGGACAAAGTATTAAATATAACTTAATGGTTTGAATTGAATTTCCAAAAGTTACCAACATAAAAAATTCGTCGAGGTCTGCCTCTACAATTTCAATTATTTTAATGATTGTGTATAGAATTAAAAATGGTATATCATTTTTTTAGTCACGATGCCTTTATTTTTATATAAAATTATATTAGGTTTGTTCAAAGTTGCTATTTGATATAAGTTCATCTCTCTCATTCACTCATAATTCATTTGTCTATCTCTTTTGAGACAGCTGCTCAGATAAGCTTTATTGTTTACACTGAACAAATCTATTGTCAACTATCATTTGTGACGGTGCGATTATTATAAATATTATTAAATGTTGATATGTTACCATATCGAATCTTTTGCGAGGCCAGTTTTGTTGTGAATAGTTATTGTTTGTTATGTTGTATTTCTCCATCAGTCCTTTTTCATAAAACATGACGACTACTACCCTCTATAGTCCGGGCGCTAAGGGGGGAGTCGATTGTCCATTTTTAGGTCCACGACTGATAGGAAATTTCGAGCCCAATTCCAGTTCCATTTTGATTTGGTCAAAAACGCAAATTTCGGACTATTCACCTGAAAATTCAATTTTTCTCCTCTCTAATTGACATTATTCTTGTAGAAAAACTATTTTCGAAGAATTTTTTTTTCTTCAATAATTAATCATTAAGTTGATATTTAGCCCGTAAAACGAAGAAATGAGTTAAAATTGAAGTAAGCGTCGTATAATATGTTTCACGTTAGATAAGAATGGAAACTTTTTTTTTATTGTTCGAATATTGAAATAGAAATGCGTCAAACGACAATGCTGTTCAATCAACAAGTAAAAATCAAAATTTTTCAAGAGGTCAAAATTACACACAACTAAGAAAAATGCTAGTCAAAAGCATATTCGTGTCATTTGCGGTATTCATTTCTGTGAGAAAAGTAAACAAATATTGATTATATGAGAAATGATACAGGCTGAACGGTTTTTCAAAATCACAAGATTTTATTAAAATGAAGTATTTACGCGCACTAGTCTTTACGGAATACTAAAGATGCTTTTGCTGCAAATGTATATTATCACAGTAATTGTTTGAGAGCTTACGAGCAAAAATACAATAGGGATGATAAAAGCTAGTAACGATCAGATGTGTAGTGGTGAAGAATCTTCAAATAACAATACACAATCATTATTTTAGATAGCCTAAGATATTGCTTGTACCATTTTGCCAGCTCAATTTCAGTTGCTGAACTTCCACCTACAAGCCAGTCTATACGATTGCACGTATCAACAAAGTTTAGCCCTCTGTATACTCGCTAGTTTTGATTCTAGAAACTTTTGTCATTTGAACTTTTTGATGCACATATTGTGGACTATTGCATTATAAAAATTCAGATCGATACGATGAAAATAAAATTCCGGATTTTTTGAAAAATCGTCAAAATATCAACTTTGACCCCCTGTGGAATCCAAAAGCCGGCATTCAGAGAGTTGGCGCAATGGTAACTTTTGTTCAGGATGGCATGGGCTACATCATATAGAAATTTCAGCGATTTTCACCGAAACCGGTTTTCCATAAGATTAGTGCGGGGTCCTTTGACGCTCGCTTTCAGATCGCGCTCGGTACCTCCCACTCTCATCGAATTTTCATTCCAACCTTGTTGCAGAATATACTATTCTTTAAAATTATTATCATTCTTACCTATTTGTTAGCAATATAACCTCATTTTCAATAAATTGAAAAAGAAATGGAGCGGAGTTTTTTAGAATCTGCTTTCGTCCTTTTCTATAAAGTTTTCTTCTCCTCAAAAATATTTCTGGATTTTCCTCATCAGATGAACTCTTCATATTCCTTAATGACGCTTCATAACGTGGAAAGTTTATTGAAACTGAAAACAAACAAAACAAAATGTTAAGAAATTAACGACTTGGTGAATCAATGATTAATAGATAAGATTTTTATTGGCCTTCAAAAATTACAAAAAATGTTTATGAGACAAGTTCACAACATGATTGTGTAGGTACGTCAGACTATAACCAGATAGCCCATAAGTTGGATGGATGATGTCTGGATATTTTCCTTTAACTTAAAGTGACTAAAGTATTTTAAAACACCAACATTTTTTCAAATGCGAATTTCAAAGTCTGATTATGAAACTGGCCCTAAATGTTTTAAATGAAAACCAAAATAATCTAGTATTTGTGAAATGTGGTAATGTGTTCCACTTGTGCGATGTAAAAAATAAAATGAAATTCAATTCAAAATGAATATCTGCGTTGACCAAGAAATGTATCCTGGTGGAAACTTAGAAATAAATACATAGAACGCCAATTAGTTCGGAATAACGTGGTCCCCCTACGGCAGATAAACCAACCCATGAGTATGCGCAATAGAGCACAAGTGTCACTAGGGACGGTCTTAGGATTTTTGAGTTCCTGTTCCTGAATCTGGTATAAGTTGTCGGTAATAGCATTTGCACAGTTTTCCTTTAATGATATATACAGTAAATCGATAATTGACTTCTTGAAAATAGAAATATTGAGTGTAGGTCTTCTATTTTGTGCTTTCTCGCGACCAAGTCGGGAGAAATTATTGTAATAGTCAAAAAATTCAAATTTGATATTTTGATGAGTATTGAGTCCACTCAGTCTGTGAATCAGAAAAAAACTCAATTTGTGTGTCCATCGGCTTCACGCCTAAACCGTGGAGCCTATTATAGTCGAAATCCATATCAGAGTGAGGAAACACTTTATGTAGTCGTATTTTTATTTTCGAATTTCTGGATATTGAAGTTGGTTTTCTACTCCTACAAATCGATTGATTAATTAATTACTTATTAATGCAATATGTAATAGTAATAATAACAACAAAGGCTTTTTTTACAGG
Source organism: Chrysolina oricalcia (assembly GCA_944452925.2). NCBI lineage: Eukaryota > Metazoa > Arthropoda > Insecta > Coleoptera > Chrysomelidae > Chrysolina > Chrysolina oricalcia. Next base: position 10,168,425 of record OX101827.2, read on the forward strand.
AGTTCAAACTACTTGTTGACAGTTATCACTTTTCTACCATTTTTGTTGAAAAACAAAAATGTCATTGACTGGAGATATAAAATTGGGAAAAAATCTGTCAATTATAGTTTCTCGGGTAAGAAACTACATTTTTGCATTTGGTCAGAGGTTCTCATTTATCATTGTAAATGTTGTTGAATCGTATTAAATCCAAATGGCATCTTTTGTAATAAGAAGTTGTAACGTTCAAATATGAACGTTAACTATAATTTTCATAATTGTTGCTCACCCTGTAGGAACCAATAAGTTGACTTGTAAATATGTTAATAAATTTATTCAGTAAAATCCTTTATCGAATATGATAATACATTTTAAATGCTTGTAAGATAATTCTGTGCTTCTGATCACTCGCAGCGCCGCTTCACCCTCCCTGAAATAAATAAGTTGTGAGCTAATCGATTACGGATAGATTATTATATCTCCCCTCACTTCAATTTATTTTCCCTGTGCATCGCGGTAGTTCTGAACGCCCCGTATTATGGAAAATCGTCCAAGCCAAGCTGTGATGGTGGTGCCGTGACCGACAGTCCGGTAACACGAATTGTCGATAAATTAGAATATGACCAGAAAAACCATAGGTGATTAAAGTTTTCTTATCTTGCATTTCAAAAACTATTCAGAGTAACCGCTAAATATCCTTAGTCCAGCATCGTGTGTGTGATCGGGAATCTAGGTGGCGATTGTTTATAACCCGCTCATCAACATAACGTTGTGAGGAATATCGTTGATGAGGAAATGTACATATGTATATTGTTGTTAGTTGGTATCGTTAGTGTTAGTTATTATCTAATCGCTCTGGTAATTAATACTAGGGCCGGAAGATTTTCATTGCGGAAAACCATAGGGGCCATCTATCGAGGTTAACCATGACTAAGGTCTCCACCACCACTCGTCCATGTTCAACGTTTCATTTTTGGCTATTCTTTCTTGCTCGGGAGGTGACACGATCTAGTTGACCACTTGTTGATTGCAAAAATATCTGTGATTTTTAAATCACCCTTAGTTGGGATTTTTTTTTGTATATCACTTTCATGAGACTCTGAATTATTTCATTGACATAGTGAAATTTATTTGGAGGTACGATTCAGAGTCAAACTCTTACGAGGATTGAATTGAAGTGGTTTTTTTTTTGTCACCGGTACATGTGAGCATAGTGCAAATTGGAGTTAATAAACGGAGAAGGTAGGCCTTATTTATTTATTCTTATCTATGAATCCCCATTCATCTTGTACGTGACAGGTACCGGTCATATCTCATATCTCTACTAGTGTAATTTCTTTTGGAGAATCAATGTTTTTTTCTCTTTTTATTAGGTGCAGTAGAGGCCGATTACCACCTTGTACCTGGAATAAAGCTGTGCCCGCGAAGTCCTGCTAGTTGAAAATTCAATTCATCATAAAAAAAACACCGTGGCCTGGGTAAGTAAATCTTCGTATTATTTTTTTTCAAGTTTTGAAAGCCATGTACATTATTATTTTCGTAGAATATTCTTTCCCAGTGGTATCGTGGAAGTTTTCTGCATTAAGGATAAAATATGCCAAATAAAATACTGGCAAATCAGTTTCGTATTCATACGCTGAATGAACCAGAATGCTATTTTTTTCTCATATTTTTTTGTGCGAATTCCACAGATGAATTTTGAACTGATTCAAGGAATTATACAAAGTTTATTTGAACGGTCGATGTCCCACAATTTTAGGTGCATTCGGGTAATGAAATATACTGCTTATTTCTTTCTTTTTGATGTAATCGAAATTATTGTGATAAAGAATGTCCCACAGCGTTTATCGAATTCCAATAATTGCTCATCCTAACTATGAAATAAATAATGAATTGTAATTTTGTCGTTTATGTGACTACAATATTTACTGGTACCGGATGTCCCAATTTGTTATCATATTTACATTAATGATTGAGAAAGGTAGTTATACAGAATTGTTCGTTTTTTTGTTTTTTTCGCCGTTTTTCAATTCAATGTTCACCATATCGTTGAGTGGGGGCATATAAATTAAATATACAGGGTGTCCGAGTATATGAACTTTTGAAATTTTGAGTTTGTTTTGTGAATGGGTCTGGTGCATCCAGGCCGTCCCATTCTGCTTTTCAATTTTCTTTCAATGAACTGGGAGAGGGGGGGACTCTGTTCCAGTGCACGTAATAATAGAGTATTTCTTTTCCTAGGGTTTTTTAACGGGATCTCAAATCTGGTTATGCTGTCTTCAATCCCTTCATTGAGAGGACAATCAGCATAGTTACTGGAGCAGTATACGGGACACATTATATACCGGTTGTCCCACCACAATCCATGATCACGGGGAGCGCGGACCGAAACCCTGGGAGGCCAATCATCGTAGTTCCTGGGACAGTAAACTAGACACCTCATATACCGGTTGTCCCACCACAACACCTGATCACTGGTATCGACTTCATATCTGCAGAGTATCTGCTAGCAGCTGCCTCATTCACCGTTGGAGTCACGCAAGTTTAGCATTTTAGTTGTTTATTTATTTTTTTTTTTTTTAAATTATACTTTGGCTTGACATCTGCTGATATTTCGGTATGCATTGTGAAGCGGGAATTGAATGCTAAGTAATAGTATTTTGATGGTATGATTTTACCGTGCGCATGCGCCTGAGCTCTCGCGACGCCACCCTCAATTATTTCTTTTCAATCTGCCTGCATTTCGATTTCTGCGCTACGTTTAATATAACGCCTCGCTTTTGTTTTTGTAGTTGAACACTATTTCGCATTATATTTACTTTCAATTCGATTCGATTACCTAGGTAGGCAATACAGTTTGACCAGGGCTATTGGTGATGGTTATAAGGTTATATGTATATATTGTTTTCAATGCGCTGTCGAACTTGCATGCTGCTTACTGCTTCCTTTCAAGTAATTAGCTGGTTTGTTGACACTCTCCATACTGTCTCTTAGATGGACGTTTTATTTTGCTTTCTAACCGGGTTGAAGATTAATTTTTTTTTTTGCTACTTGCTACTGAGGCGAGTTCCTGCTTTTAGGTTTTTTTTTGTTTGTTTGTCCATATTCCAAAAATTCAGTTATATTGATAGATGTTAACGCGTGATTATTTAATTAAATAATTTATAGGTATTGTTGTGTTATTTCATATTCCTTGGTAAATTAGGTGTATTGACGCGTAATTTAGGGTATTTGTGGGCAATTTACCTGGCGCCCATTAATAACAATTATCGAACCTCCCCGTCTTCACTGAGTGTAGCCGCAAATACCCACTTGACACTCGTTAATTTGGTTGAGTGGCTGTGCCTTAGGTTATTTGAAGGTCACAAAGTAGATTATCGAATGTTGAGAGAAATAAATATAAAAAGCCAAAAATTCAAATTGTTACAGGATATTTCTTCTTTTTGTTTTAAATAAGGAGAAATGGTAGGATTGGAGAAAAAGGACTATAATAATTCCCAACACATTTTATTTTGTAATGTTACAAACTTATTTCTATCAAACGCAAATTTTGTTTCAAAATCTATTGATGGGAAAATATCATAAATTTTGTAAGTGTTCTTACTTCACCTCTAATTTTCTCAGTTTGCGACATTGCAGTATTGAAAAATCTAATTCTGGTGTAAATTCTTCTTATTGCTTTTATCATTTTCAATTTGTGACTCACCTCATAGGGAGATATATCGAAAATGTGTTTTATTATGGAGCTGAATAATTTTTCCTCCTGAAATGATATTGATGAAGTTAGGTGTATGAAAGTTTCGAAAAAATTCGTTTCATTTGGCACAAAATTATCAGTAATTGCAAGAACCTGCCGGAGTTTGTGATGGCCTTATGAGACCACCTCTATTTCTATTCAATAATTTAAAGTTTTCTGCATCTGCAGAAGATTCTGTAATGTCTTCAAAAGTAGACAAATATACTCTACATTTGATAATTTTTTTATAGATTTAACAACAAATCCTGATATATATGTGTGAACCACACATTTTCAGTCAGAGTACTCAAAGAAAAGGGAGAAATGAAATTAAATGATAAAATTCCCCATCTTCGATTAACATGTTGACATCAATGTCATATTTTTTTTTATAATGGATATATAATCCAAACTCAAGTCAGCATAATTTTTTTTTTGCCTCTGTGTCGTTGCCTATATATTGGTGTTATCCAGATTCACATAGTTTCCCTGAACAACAACTGCTACAACCTAACAATGCCAAAACTCAGAAGCCGACACTGTCGCTTGATACGCCACGATAGGATTTTAAGGCGGTGTTGCCAAGTTTACTGGACTTCCCACAATTACCTGTCCTAACCACAGATGATGTTCCGAACCTCATTTGGAACACGAAAAAAAAAGAAAACTTGGCAAAGACGTGACCAGAAACAGCAATAATGCGCAAGTGCAAGGGTTTGTCATCATTCTCTGTGAGGGGTCATTTAACTGAATCGCGGACAGCGGGTTTGGCATTCCAGTGTTTATTATAATTTCTATGGGTGGAAATCAAGTACTTCAGGTAACAAGAGACGAAAGCTTTCAATTTGAAAACGATATTATCAAGAAATTACTAGTGGAAAAAGTGCAATTTTTTGTTATAGTATAATTAACTTCTAAAATGAAATAACTGACTTTAGGAAGAAAAACTACAGAAGAGAAGCAGTCATAATAATAAGTATACAAACGTATTCGAACATAGGTGCTGGTGCCATAATATAGTCTGCAAAGAACACAAAGAGACGACATGCCTTTAACCTTCTTCCCATAGAGTTTAGGAATAAACCCTTAACACAATTCAAATATCAATTAAAAAGAGTACTGTCCTATAATTGTTTCTACAGTATACTTGATTTTCCATTTTCCATATGCTGTCTCCAAGTTTGATACCCAATTTTTGAATTTTATCTCTTGGTTCTGAAAGGGTTAGAAGTAATTTTCAGGAAACAAGGAAATGAAATCAATGAAAATCTAACTCCGAATGAAGCTCAATGTCAAGCCCCAAATGTAACTCGACCTGGCATATATGAGGTACATAATGATATCCTTGTATTAGTTGAAACCGATAAAACACTTGAAAACGACACACACACTATATGGACCGAACTCGATTTTAACAATACTAAGGACAAAGATATGGGAGAACCCGAACATGAATTATTAGTCCTTTCTACAAAAGGTATGACTGTATTATGAAACACAAACGAAACGAATTCATTGATCAAGATAATTGTGCAACACACAATATTTATTGTAATTAGGAATTTCTTGATTTAATTATGAAAAAATATATACCGTTCGCTCCTCTATGGACTTGTATGTTATTGTGTATTGAGAAATTGAAAATTATTTCGGTTTTTTGAAATACAGTATGCTGGAGGGTAGAAGAAATACAAAATCTTCTAAATTCATTAGAGTATCATAATGATATAAAGGGGAAATGTCGATATAGCAATCGAAAAATCGAATTTAACAGGAAAGATAAAAATGAAAAATGAAAAAATATCACGGAAAATCGATATCACCCAAAAGTGATCAGTCCTTGGGCAAGAAGGTGATGATAAAGGTGATTTCATAGCAATTGTTGATGGTTCATCTGATACTCATGAAATATTGGAACATAAACCCAACACACAACTTCATCCAAAATTGATAAAATGCACGTTTCTTAGCAACAAATTGAAAACATTAAAAAAAACAAATTGTTTTGCAGAGGGAGTTCGAAACTTGGCGATATGAAAGAATGAAAATCACTGCGCATTTTTTCTGTAGGATATGTAAATGAAAAAGTACAAGTAAAACTAATATCGTGGAAAACATGGCTCCTATTTTAAATTCTCCTGTGATTCGTCACAGAATACAAAATGAACAAACAGCCAGGGAAAAATACTAGAAAATGTTCAATGTTACATGTGAGTTAAGTGGACTGATAATTGATAAAAATTATGATTTTCTTGCCCGTTTGCCCGATGGGTTGATTGGAAAGTTAGGAATCATAGAAATTATTTATACTTTCGGAAACGAAGATCCCAATACGATCAATTTTAAATTCCTGGACGAATCTAAGAGACTTTCTCTAAATTCATATTATCATTACCAGATTCAAGGTTTATTGAACTCGTCAGAACGAAGTTGGTGCGACTTAATAATTTTCACGTATTAAAGGTATTAAAGTAGATTATACCACGAGTCAATAATGATATATATTATTCTCGATGAATTTTTACGAACCGAATCGCGTCAGCGGCGATGGAGTAACATTCCGAGAGAATAATAGCCACTATTGCTCTACTTTATTTACGACTAATTTATTTATTTTAGATTTTTAGTGAACAACTTTATTTGTCAATAAAATTCTGATGGGAAAATTCTTTTTCCATATCACTTTCCATCACATTTCCTACACTTTCCATCATTGAATCACAAATAAACACGCTTTTGACAATTATTTATTGAGTCTGACAGTTTGCGTCAAACAATTGTCATGGCCGTATTCATAGACATTTCGTTTCAAATACGATTATTTATTAATCCGCGAGGGAATAATGAATGACTTTATATTGTAAATGTCAGATCTATAATGCGTATATTATACAGTGAGCACGTAAAGGTTGGAACAAATTCATTAAAAGCTTGATATGACCATTGGGGAAAAAAAGCTCAGACACGTCGATTTTCTTTGTCAATTGCGCATTTTTTGGTCTACACATATTTTTGATGACGTCATCACTGTTCGAGTTATGACGTCATTATATATTTTTTTTTAAATGGTAATACCCTATTTTGATGATACCTTCAAAAAGAGCGCATTATTCTGTGTATGGATGTCATATTGTTCTTTATGTTACATAAAAACATTTCCAGAAATTAATTCAGGGATACTAAAATACGCATGTATCTAATTTTCGTTCCGTCGGCGACACTGACTGTAAATACTGTTAAAATTACTTTTTTTAAATTACTTTTTATCGGTGTACATTTTTTTGTACATCTGTTCTAAGAACATGTCTTATTTACAGTAATTCAACTTCACAATAATCGTGAGCTATCAAATAATTGTGGTATAAATCAGTTATCGACATCATGGCCCGCTTAAGCGAAAAGCAACGCATATACATTTTAATGATGATCGGTTATGGAGATACGACCCGTACGCAAGCTGAGGTTTGTAACTTATTTAACAATAAATATCCCGACAGACCTATCACACGTTCGACGGTGAGCAAAGTCGAAGCAAAGTTTAGAAATTTTGGCCATGTCGGTGATAATTATAAGAACGGTCGTCCAGGCGTTACGGAAGATCAACAATTGGATGTATTATTATCGTTGCGAGAAAATTCTCACAAACTTACTCGTCAAGTTGCATTGGAGCAATCAATGTGTCAAACGACTGTTTTAAAATGCCTAAAAAAAATAAGTGGCACCAATATAAAGTGCAAGTAATTCATGAACTTAATGAAGATGATTTCGATCGCAGACAAGAATTTCGTGAATTAATTCATACAGCACTGTGTTTTATCAGATGAGGCCACCTTCTGCTTAAATGGTACAGTAAATAAGCAAAATTGTAGGTACAGGGCACCAGAGAACCGTCACTGGGCAATGGAAGGGCACAGTCAGTATCCACAGACAGCCAATGTGTGGGCGGGAATAGTTGGTAATACAATTGTGGGACCTTTTTTTATTGACGGTTCATTGAACGGTGACAAATATTTAGATTTACTGCAACATCACATAATTCCCGCACTTGCGGCTCTATACCCACATCATCAAAATCCTCAGCTACCGGACAATTCACTATGGTACCAGCAAGATGGAGCGCCACCGCATTACGCACGACATGTACGTGAATACCTCGATAACATTTTTCCTAATAGATGGATTGGCAGACGAGGCTTTCTAGAGTGGCCAGCTAGATCTCCTGATCTAACCCCACTAGATTTTTTTTGTGGGGATACCTGAAGTCAAAAAGTTTACGTTAACAGACCTAATACTATTGATGAACTGAAAGAGAGAATTAGGGACGAAATTCAGTTAATTAACGCTGATACCCTTACTAATGTTTTGCAAGAGTTTCAACATCGCCTTGCATATTGTCAAGAGACAAATGGCATGCAATTTGAGCACTTAATTTAATAATTTGTAGGTTTATTTAGTCCTGTTGTCATTTATATAAATTACATTAGTATGAATGAAATCTATTTTATTTCTCGAACATACGGTTATGTAACATAAGAAAAATATGATATCCATACACAGAATACTGCGCTCTTTTTGAAGGTATCATCAAAATAGGGTATTGCTATTTAAAAAAAATATAATGACGCCATAACTCGAACAGTGATGACGTCATCAAAAATATGAGTAGACCAAAAAATGCGCAATTGAAAAAGAAAATCGACGTGTCTGAGCTTTTTTTCCCCAATGGTCATATCAAGCTTTTAATGAATTTGTTCCAACCTTTACGTGCTCACTGTATATAAGTCGTAGATAAAAGATTTTAGAGTCAACAAAGACCTTATATTTTGGCACAACTGCGTGTTGTACCAATTTTCATGAAGATTTTCATGAAAATTACTTCTAAAGACGATAAAAATGAGCTTAAAAGTGATATTGTATCTATCACTATATACTGCAAAGAAAATGATGTCACACTTAATGAATCGTAATGACGTACACAAAAAAACGAGAATATCGAACTCCAGAATACTGCATTAATGGGGTTACAATAGAGGTAGTCCAGGAAATCAAAGATCTGGGAGTAATTTTCTCAAAAAGCTTTCAGTTTAATGATAATATCAGGAAATTAGCAAGTGAATGTAATAAAACTCTGGGCTTCTTATTGCGTACAGGACAGTCTTCAATTGGAAAACCTGCATTATTTAACACATTCTTCGTTCCAAACTAGAATATGACTGTGTGATATGGAATACGCAAAAAAGGACACACAGAAACAATCTAAAGAATACAAACATATTTCTGAGATCAATGCATTTTAAAAAATATGGTGTTTATCCTCTTCGTGTCTCTTATGAAACCCAAAGAACAGACTTCAACGTGACAAGTCTAAACAAACGAAGAGAAAATGCACAAAGTACGTTCGTTTCCAATATTTTACAAGACAAAATATCGGTATCAGAACTCTTGCTAGAAATTAAGATTAACGTGCCTGATATAAGACTGCGGCGTAGAGAAACTACTTTCAGAATTCTGAATATAAACTCACCGACGGAAAATTGTTTGTTAGCAGTTAACAAACTTTTGCAAATCAATAATGATGTAGACATATTTAATGTAAATAAAACTCAATTAACTTCACTACTCAGACTATAGGCATGCCTATATTCAACTTTTATTACTGTATTTAATGTTGTTGTTTTTTCAGCTAGTCAACTGTTTTCTGACCTGTGATATATACATATATACTTTTCTTATTTCATTGTATTAATAGAGCTATATACTATTTACATATCTACACTGGATGCATGTAAATGGTTTATCTGTTTGTATTCAGTATAAATAAGTAAATAAATGTTGCCAAAATTGATATCATTTTATTATTTAGATTTTCTGCCCAACATAACTTTCGTCTTCCGAAGAAAGGAAATGGCGGACCTTAAGAGATATACAATTCCTCCCTAATGGATGAGTTAATGACATTCAGTTCTATCAAAATATTCACGACCATTGGATCGTTGGTGAATCAACAAGCAGAAAAATAGAAAATCGAAATTAAGTTGTTTCTCGATATGACAAAACTAACATCGTCTTATTCTCTAATCGCAGCATAAACAACTTGGAGATATCTTTGAATGATGAAACGATAAGCTCAGTGGAAACAGTGAATATGCTGGGAATTATTCTTGACCGAAGACTCTCATGGCATCCTCATATCGATGCACTTTGTACTAAATTGAAAAAATGTTGCTTCTCCATTAGGTTCATGTCTAATCACTGTAGTGTCAATGTATTGAAAACATTATCACGCCAATTTTCATTCCCATATTCGTTATGGGATTCTGAACTGGGGCACTGGTGCAGCCGTGCAAAGGGTATTCCTAATTCAAAAATATGTGATAGGAATAATTGCTCAACTAGGATACAGGGAGTCATGCAGAAATGCATTCAAAGAACTGAATATTCTGACCGTCGCCAGCACATATATATTAGAAACTTGTGCATATAGACCGGGATAACAGGCTGAATCTTCCTGAGTAGCTTCATTTTTCCGAGACTCCCAACTTTTTCCTCTACGAAAATTCTCGATAGTGGTAGCTAATAAAATGCGCAGGCGTCAATCATGTCGATTTGGTGGGTGCAAAAAATTCATTAATAACAGTTAGCATTCCAGTCGATAATTCGATGAAGTACTCGAAAAAACTTTTGTCTTATAAAATGGATGGTAGGACTGAAGAGTCCCCCACTCCCAACATGTACCGACGTGGTCATAAAAATTCACTAATAACCAGCGGATTTTTTACCGTTGCTTGGTTAATATTTGTATAATTGATGAAGAAGTGAAGGAGGCAACGAAGAGCAGGGATGATAAATATAAAGAGTGGAAACAGAATAGGACAGAACAACTTGAAGAGGAATACAAACAAAAAGGAAATATAACAGTAAAAACTATGAGGGAAAAAAAGAGAGGGTACTGCGAAAGAAAAATCGAAGAAAATAAAACAAACTTAATAGAATTATGGAAAGTATTGGGCAATATTATCCCAAATAAAAATAATAAGCAGATAACTAATAAAATTGAAATAAATGGAATGGAAATTTTCAGCAACGAATATGACATGTCCAATAGATTGAATAGCTTCTTTGTGGAAAGTATTAAGAACATAACAGATAATATTGATATGTCAGGACCTAACTTTCCAATAACTGTGAATCCAAATTTAGGGGTCAGATATGACAGTATGCAAAATTTCTCATTATTAGATCGCTCTGAATTGAATAATATTGTGTTTTCGTTACAAAACAAGGGGAGCCCTGATGAAATAAATGCTGTCTTTTTGAAAAACTGCCTCGCTAACATAGCAGAACCATTAATAAACCTAATCAATAGTTCATTAACAGGCGAGGTGCCGGATGATCTGAAAATCTCCACAATTATACCAGTTCCAAAAAAAAAGTAATACTAGCAAAGCCTCTGATGTAAGACCAATCAATATGTTAAGCTCAATTGAAAAAGTACTTGAAAAATCAGTTTATAATCAGTTAGTGGATTACGTTGAGAGGAATAAACTACTAAGTCAGCATCAGTCAGGGTTCAGAAATAAGCATAGCTGTGAAACAGCGGTCCAATGTGTACTTGATGACTGGAAAATTAACTTGGAAAAAAATGATACAACAATTGCGGTATTCTTGGATCTTCAAAGAGTATTCGAAACGGTTCACAGGGATAGGCTATTACAAAAGTTAGAGGCACTAGGAATAAGAGGAACAGTTCTGAAATGGTTAGAGAGCTATTTAAAAAACAGAAGACAAAAATTAAAGATGAATAATGAATATTCAGATAACATAGAATGTAATCAGGGTGTACCGCAGGGGAGTGTTCTGGGGCCACTGTTGTTTCTGATCTATATAAATGATATGCCAGAGGTGACAGGGAACTGTTCAGTGCATCTTTTTGCAGATGATACACTGATATGTTTTGCATGTAATGATTACATAAAACTTATAGAAACTATTAACAAAACATTGGAAGCTATATACAGATGGTGTAGTGAAGAAAAGTTTAACGTAATAATTGGCAAAGACAACATAGAACAGGTAAACATCAAGTACTTGGGGGTAAATGTAGATAGGAGATTACATTTCAAACAAAACAAAACAATATCATTTAAAATACATTATTTAGCCCGATGTGCTCCATACTTAACGAGATGGACAAAATTACTGCTGTATAATACATTAGTCCTACCACATTTCACTTATTGCTCCACAATCCTGTATATACTGAACCAAAATGAACTAGCACGAATGCAGAAACTTCAAAACAGAGCCATGCGAATTATTTTAAATTGTGGAAGACTAACACCTATAAATTGTATGTTGAAGCAACTGGAATGGCTGCCAATAAAATATTTTCTTCTTTACCAAACCTTGATTCTAATCTTCAAAATAAGACATAAAATTGCGCCAACCTATTTACAAGAGAAAGTCAAATATAATGAGCAAATCCACGGATACAACACTAGAAATAGAACTGATTTCCACATTCAAGAAGTTGGACTAACGCAAACACAAAATTAAATTTTTTTTAAAGGGCTTGACAGTTTCAATAATCTCCCACAAGACATTAAAAGCATAACATCTCTAGCTCTCTTTAAAAGGGAATTAAAATCATACCTCTCCAATCAATAAAAAACCCAGTAGCCACTATCTGACCATGTATTTATAATTTTAATTTCAATGTGTATATATGTGACAAGTATGTTTATATGTGACAATTGTACTTATTCAACTTTTAAGTGTATTATTATAGACATTATCCAATAACCCCAAAAAATGTAAATTAGTCTATGACTACAATAAAGGATTTATATATATATATATATAATTGAATGGTCGTATTGTCCTACGCTCCGAAATTGTCAATTTAAGTGTTTTAAACACCTTTTAAACAAAAACTGTTTTAAACCTAAGCAAATGTTTGAAACATGTTCAAAACAGTTGATTAAAACAAAATTTTTAAAACGAAACAACCCTGCTCAGGAATGGCTTGAATCATATCTGTCAAGTCGAAGCCAAGTTGTTAAAACAACAACATACTCCGATGAGTTGTCTGTAGAATGTGGTGTGCCTTAGGGGTCAATACTCGGACCAACTCTCTTCCTACTCTACATAAATGACTTAGCCAGAACAAACATTTCAGGAAAAATAGCACTGTTTCCGGATGATACGAGTATATTCTGGAATATTACAAATCCCGAAACACTTCTTGAAATTATCAAGAATGATATGTATGAGGTGAAAAGATGGTGCGACTCAAATCAGTTAGCTATTAATATGGCAAAAACTAATATCATGTCATTCAAAGGTGAATTAGATGAGCTGGTCATGGGTGATGATGTTATAGGAAATACTGAACATACAAGATTTCTAGGCATTCATATAGATTGCATATTAAAATTCGAAGAACATGTTTCAATTTAAAAAAGAAACTGTCTTCTGGGTGTTATGCGGTATGAGTAATATCGAATGAACTTGGTCTTTCTTCCTCCAAGGATGTGTACCATTCTTTAGTAGAATCCCACTTGAGATATGGAATCTTATTCTGGGGGTGTGTAATATGAATATCATAGACTTTGTTTTTGTACTACAAAAACGTGCAGTAAAGTATATGTGCAAAGCAAAAATTCGTGATTCCTGCAAGCCTCTTTTTATTAAACACAAAATATCAACACTATTTGCAAATTTGTTTTGGAAACGGTATGTCTAATTAAAAAACATCTTCACAAATTTGACACTACACACCCACATCATGCCACCCGTCAAGCTGGCAACATTAAACTCACGATTCCGTCATTGACACTAATTAAAGATTCAGTGATTTATGGAGGAGGTAAGATGTTCAGTCACTTACCAAAACATAAGAAACATAAGAAATTAGATCCATAAAAGGTTTCAGAAAGGGAATTTTATGATAATATATTTTAACTCAAATTTGTTTTGAAATATTGTAAGGTGTTTCTCAGGTGCTAGTTTTTTTTATATTGATTCATAAGACATTTTAATACTATATCAGTGACGTTTTTTTTCCATTTTATCTATTTTTGTGTGTATTCTACTTTAGTTTAAGGTTAATTTTTAGGCCCTCACTTTGTCAACAAGATCTTGTATCTTTGGACAATAAAGCATATTCTCTCTCTCTCTCTCTCTGACTTTAGAAAAAATATTGGTACCAAATACGATGATGCCTCTAGAGCAGATCAATAATAAATTTATTTTTTTGATAACAAAGCATATGTTTATGATCACTATATACCAAAAAGAAAATGATCTCACCTAATGAATCTAAATGCAAAGTTATGACTTACACAAACAAGAGAATATTTTATTCCTGAATACTTTAATGAGGTCAGCATTGAAAAATATCATGATTTTCTTTTTAAAGAACTCAAGACATTTTTTATGTTTTCAAAGAACCAATAGTCTTTGCAACAGTTACAAAAGAAACTTGATCATACTTCTGTATATTTGACAGAAATTGCAACAGTACTCATAAATAAACTTAAAACCTAGTATGACTGTACAGTAGGTATATAGTTTTGTCACAGATAATGTAGCTAATATGGCTGCAATGTGACATCAAATAAAAACACCTTATTACACATGTGCTGCACATATTTTAAATTTACTGTAAGGATTTGGAAATCGTTAATATTAAAGAACATGTTCACTTACTTTTTTAGAAGTCTCAATGGCCAAATATTCTGAATCATTTCCTAGAAACTACTCCCTCAACCATCCTCAGGCCTGACAAACCATCTGGGGGACGTCATTCAATTCATTTTCCCTGCATGGAACACATCCTGAAAGCAAAATGCGGTACTCTTATTTGGGACAGTTATTGATTTATATCCTAAATACTACCCCCTCTAACTGACAAACCATATAGGGGATGTCATTCAATTCATGTTTCCTTCATAAAACACCTAATAAAAACAGAATGCGGTACTGGTTCAATTGAGAAATGTATTGAAGTATTTCCTAGAAACTACCCCCTCTACCGACCTCAGGAGGCCAGACAAACTATAAGGGGGGTGTCATTCGATTCATTTTCCCTTCATGAAACACATTCTGAAAGTAGACAGTGGTACTCTTTCATTTGTGAAAGTTATCGAAATAATTTGTAGAAAATAACCCCTCTATTACCCTCTGAAGGCCTGACAATTGGTAAGAGGGGTGTAATGAAATGGGAGATCATTTTGTCATGACTGAATTGCTTGATTGGAATACATTTTTCTGCTTTATTCCCTTCACAATAACTGAAAATATATTAATCAATCAAACTTTTTTTCTTCGAGTATATCTGTAGATAACTTCACACTGGTACCCATTTTCCGAAGAGTTTCATAATTAGACAATTATTAGGTGCTCCTGCTTCTTCTGCATCAGTAGAATTTTCTCAACATTTGGTTTAGTCCATTCCAAACTCAGAAATCAGTTAGGAACGTAAAAGGCTGCAGAATTAGTTTTTTTGTACCAGCATTACAATAAACCAAAGTGAAAATTATTTATGTACAGTGGTTTTATTTTTTTGATATAGTAAACAATTAATTAAAACTCAAAGTTTTTATTTTCTCTTGACTATAGATAATAGATCAGAAATTTTTACTTTAAAATTCAAAAAAAGGAAATCATGTATTTCAACCCAGAACGGAGTTGCAATAGGGATAGACCAGGAAATCAAAGAACTGGCAGCAATTTTTTCAAAAAACTTTCTCTTCAATGATCATATCAAAAAACTAGCATATGTGAATGAAATAACACTCTTGGCTTCATATTACTTACAGAGCAGGCCTTCAATTGGGAAACCTGCATCACATTATACACCAGTTTTTGTTCCAAACGTTTCCATAAGGAACCGTGATGTCGAGGGGGAAGTAACTAGCCATTTTTTGTACACCTAATGAAAATAATGCAGTAATTAACTCTAATGAAAAATAATTACCATTAATGATGTTATACTATTCATCGGAAAATCACTGATTAAAATCAGCATCAGCTCAGCGATCACCGAGGCGATCACTTACCGATTGTCAGACGGCATAAATTTGCCAACTTGGAACCGAAAAAAATCATATCACGGATCCCCAGAAACATAGATTTCGATTTTAAGTTGAATATGAAATGATTAATGAAGTAATGAAAATGTTATGATGTACACCTAATGAAAGAGTTACTTCCCCCTCGCGTGATGTATTACTTTATGTAGATAATTCCAACAATCGATGCTTAAGGAATTCTAACATTTTTAACAAGAATTGTGATGTGGATATTTTTAATGCTAGGATATGTGATATTTTAAATATTAAATGACCGAATTTTATTATACAACGACCTCTTAGGAAGTTGTATTTCCTACCGTCTTCCCAGACGGACAACTTTTTTATTTGACGTTTTAGACCCATAGTTACTTCTAGGAAAATGATCCCCGTCGAAAAAAAAAAATTTTTTGAAATGTCTGTCTGTCGGTCTGTCTGTAGCTTTTTTTGGTGTAAAATTTCAAAACGCTCGCATTTTAAAGCCCTTTGAGATATCGCCCTGAAATTTGAACCATTTTAATAACTCGAGGACTTTATTCCTCATACTTATTTTTTTCGTGATCGGAAAATCTGGAAAAATGTTAAAGGGGTTTTTCCAGTTTTTTTTTTTGACGTTTGTACTTCCCTCGATACAGGTTCGGGAAGTGATTTTTTTCTTTCCATATTTCTTCAAGATATACTTCAATATCCCCTACAGAAGTGTATAGTTTTTGAGCAGGATCGGAAAATGCTAACCGGGTTTTCCGGAGTTTCCTCCGAAAAGTGTCAATATTTGAACACCCGATTTTCCGCGAACCAACAGGAGAAACTGAATTTTTTTGGATAGCAATCCATAGAGCATCAAAAACAGAACAAATCCTAGAGGAACCATTTTTCGAAAATCCGATCGGAAAATGGTGAAAATTCCAAAAATCCAAAAAAAAAATAATTCATTTTGGAAAACATGAATTATCTCAGTAACGGTTGATTATTTTCAAATTCATCAAGATACCTTTTATTATAGAATTTCAAAAATCTACAAAAAATGTTTATGGATTTTTATCCTAAAATCAATAGTACGGGAAATATTTGAAAAAAAATGGAAAATCGATATATTGACCGTACTAATGAAACAAATGAAAATCTTAAAAATGCTTCGGATACATCTTCACGAGCCACATCGATATTTTCGAACCATTTTTTTCCAACTCGTTAGGAAAGTGGAAAAATAATGAAAAAACTAAAAAAAAAATTGAAAATTTG
This sequence comes from Chrysolina oricalcia, assembly GCA_944452925.2. Taxonomy (NCBI): domain Eukaryota; kingdom Metazoa; phylum Arthropoda; class Insecta; order Coleoptera; family Chrysomelidae; genus Chrysolina; species Chrysolina oricalcia. Next base: position 10,185,456 of record OX101827.2, read on the forward strand.
TACTTTTTTTATAAAATCGTCAAACAAGATATCGGAAAGTTGTATACAAATAATTTTGTTGCTCTTGGAAAGTTCTATGAAAAGTTTCAAATAAGTTTTTCCATATCTTGAATAACGATAGAGATATAGACTTGGAAATGTTTTCCGGTTTTTTGTCCAAAAATACCAAAAACTCGAAAAATAAACGATATTCCGAAAAAATGTATATAAAACAATTTTATAGTTCCCATATAGTTCTACAAAAAGTTCAGATGAAATTTTTCTGTATCTTGAAAAAAAAAATTGCGATTTTGAAAAATTTGGGACTTAAAAAAAATTTCCCATTTTTTTATAAAAACACAAAAAACTCGAAAACTAAACAAAATATCGAAAAAATGTATTCGGACATTTTTATTGAACTTAAATTTGTCTACAAAAAGTTTTTATGAAATTTTTGCATATTTTGGAAAATAAACAAAATATTTGGTTTACTTTATTAAAAACAACATAATCTCCAAGATGGCGATAGATTTTCAAATTTTACATATGAACTTTTTTGTTCACCTACTAAAAGTCTGCAAAAAATGTTGTGACATTTTTTCTGTAATATCAATAGTCTGGGAAATATTTCACAAAAACGAAAAATTAGGGACTTAGAAAAATTTTCACATTTTTTTCTAAAAACACCAAAAACTCGAAAACTAAACAAGATATCAAAAAAATGTGGAGGTGCAGTTTTATTGAACACAATGATGCCTATAAAAAGTCTTCATGACATTTTCCCATATCTTGAAAAATGAAAAAAATATTGATTTTTTTTATAAAAACATCAAAAACTTCAAGATAGCGACAGAATTTCAAGTTTCACATATGACCTTTTTTGATCATCTCATAAAAGTCTACAAAAAGTTTCCTCACATTTTTTCCGTAATATCAATAGTCTGGGAAATATCAAAGAAAAACAAAAAATTTGGGACTTTTGAATATTTCTTTCCCCCCCTTCGACTTTTCCCGGGCGCAAAGCGCCCGGATTTTTGAATATCCACCTACCCCTTCCCTTCGAATTTTCCCGGATTTTTTAATATTTCCTCCCCCCCCTTCTTTGATTTTTCCCGGGCGCGAAGCGCACGGATTTTTGAATATTTACTTCTCCCCCCTTCCTTCGAATTTTTCCGGTAGCGAAGCGCATTGATTTTTGACTATTCACTTCCCCCCCACCTCCTTTGCATTTTCCCGGGCGCGAAGTGCACGGATTTTTAAATACTTCCTTCCCCCCCCCTCTCCTTCGAATTTTCCTCTAATTTTGAAAAATAAGACAGTCATAATATTGACAACACGTATTTTTGTGGATAATTAGTTAACAGAGTCATGCATTGAATACAAGTATTTTTGTGAGAAATTAGTCAAGTCAGACATGTATTGAAAACGCGTATTTTTATGGAAAATTAGTCAAGACAGTCATGTATTGAAAACGCGTATTTTTATGGGAAATTATTCAAGACAGTCATGTATTAAAAACGCGTATTTTTATGGGAAATTAGTCAAGACAGTCATGTATTGAAAACGCGTATTTTTATGGGAAATTAGTCAAGACAGTCATGTATAGAAAACGCGTATTTTTATAGGAAATTAGTCAAGACAGTCATGTATTGAAAACGCGTACTTTTATGGGAAATTAGTCAAGACAGTCATGTATTGAAAACGTGTACTTTTATGGGATATCATTCAAGACAGTCATGTATTGAAAACGCGGTTTTTTATGGGAAATTATTCAAGACAGTCATGTATTGAAAACGCGTACTTTTATGGGAAATTATTCAAGACAGTCATGTATTGAAAACACGTATTTTTGTGGGAAATTATTCAAGACAGTCATGTATTGAAAACACGTATTTTTGTGAAAAATCAGTCAAGACAGTCATGTCTTGAAAAATATACTTGGATTTTTTCTCAGGTCTCGCATTAGTCGTTGTATTCATATTATTGGTGTCCAATTATAGTTTCAAAGGCATTAAGGTAGTTGTATTCATATTATTGGTATCCAATTATAGTTTTAAAGGCATTAAGGTCGTTGTATTCATATTATTGGTGTCCAATTATAGGTAAAAAAACAAGACTTCACATTGAGGTCGTATTAAAACATTTCTACAACTTCTAGGCATTTCAACTTCCGAGCTTTCGAAAAATGAGGTCGAGCGCTTGCGCGAGAGTTAACCGCCGGAGGCCAAGTCTGAGCGTTAGGTGGATCCTAGCGTAGGCGGATCCCACGCCCAGACTTGTTTTTTACACTATGATCCTTGATATATTTTAATATTGTGTAATAGGGCTTTGCCTGTTGTATTTCAGAAGTGAATGGCAGTTTATTCCAAAAAATAATGACGAATTATAATGGAAAATTGTTTATAGGATGGCAAAATTTAAGAGTTTATGGAAATAATATTCTCACACAATGTACCAGGTGTTTCGGATTCAGACATACTCATAACAAATGTAAAAATAGCATTTTGTGTCCTTGCTGTTCCGGCCCACATGAATTGAAAGATTGCAATAACGCTGAAAAACCTACTTGCAATAATTGTGTGTTGTCCAATACAAAATACAAAACCAACCATCCTGTTAACCACCTTGCATCAGATAAAAACTGCCCAACTTATAAATTTTACTAGAATCAACTGAGTTCCCAATTCGACCACGAGAAACAATGAATGGTGTACAAATACAACTTTCCGAATTATAGATTTTTTAAGTTTAAACCCCATTTCCACCCTCTTAGACGGCCTGAAAAACTCAGGCATAGCATTTTTCTAGTCAATTCGACCACGAGAAACTACATACTTGAATTTGAATGGTGTACAAAGTCAACTTTCTGAAATATAGTTTTTTTTTATGATTTTCAACCCCAAAAACTCAGGCTTGGCATTTTTCTAGTCTATTCTTTCACGAGAAACAACATACTTGAATATGAATGGTGTACAAAGACAACTTTCCGAATTATCGATTTTTTAAGTTTTAGTCCCATTTCCACCCCCTTAGACGGCCTGAAAAACTCAAGCGTAGCATTTTTCTAGTCAATTTGACCACGAGAAACAACATATTCGAAAATGGAAGGTGTACAAAGTCAACTTTCCGAAATATAGTTTTTTATGATTTTCAACCCCATTTCCACCCCCTTAGACGGCCTGAAAAACTCTGGTATGGCATTTTTCTAGCCAATTCGGACACGAGAAACAACATACTTGAATATGAATGGTGTACAAAGACAACTTTCCGAATTATAGTTTTTTTATGATTTTCAACCCCACTTCACCCCCTTAGATGTCCTGAAAAACATATCATTTTTTAGTCAATTCGACAATGAGAAAGAACATATTCGAAAATGGAAGGTGGAATTGACTAGAAAAATGCTATGCCTGAGTTTTTCAGGCCGTCTAAGGGGGTGGAAATGGGATTGAAAATCATAATATAACTATATTTCGGAAAGTTGACTTTGTAAAAATGCTACATTTTAGTTTTTCAGTCCATCTAAGGGGATGGAAATGGGGTTGAAAACCTTTAAAAAAAAACTATATTTTAGATATTTCAGACGTAGCATTTTTCTAGTCAATTGGACCACGAGAAACAACATATTCGAAAATGGAAGGTGTACAAAGTCAACTTTCCAAAATATAGTTTTTCTATGATTTTCAAACCCATTTCCACCCTCTTAGACGGCCTGAAAAACTCAGGCATAGCATTTTTCTAGTCAATTCGACCACGAGAAACACCATATTCGGAAATGGAAAGTGTACAAATCCAACTTTCCGAAATATAGTTTTTTTAAGATGTTCAACCCCATTTCTACCCCTGAGACGGCCTGAAAAACTCAGGCATAGCATTTTTCTAGTCAATTCGACCACGAGAAACAACATACTTGAATTTTAATGGTGTACAAAGTCAACTTTTCGAAATAGTTTTTTTATGGTTTTCCACCCCATTTCCACCCTTTAAGACAGTTTGGAAAACCGAGGCATCATGTGTTTTTACTGAGATGACCGCCGGAAAAAGCATATTAAATGATCAGAGGTACAGGTCCAGTATAGAAATTTTATAAAAAATCGATATTTTTTTCTCCGTGTATCTTGTGGATGTGAATAACTTCACACCCTTGTCAAGTTAGGATAAGTTAATTTTCAGGATATATTTAAACAGACAAAATTATGAAATTCCCCAGTTACTTTCAATAAATCAGCTGATAATTTTTTTCCATATCAAACCCTGGCCTATTCAATAAAGATGTTTTATCCACTATTTTTGCTTTTTATATTTCCGTCTAAGCAATACATTTGCTTATAATAGTTGCTTTTTTTATCAACAAACACAGTAATGCACACTTCATCACTTTTTTTCTTATCTGGCGCCATTTTGAGTGTTAACTGTTAACTGATTTTTAATTAGCCTGTACAACTAGGGCAGTGGTAGTAACCCCCACTATGCAGTTGCATTGTTATAGCAGTCTACTGCTATGTAAAACTGCCGCTGAAAGATCAACTAATCTGGGTTTAGTTGCTAGATAGTAGCCAAGCCAATAACTAGTTTGTTAACAACCAGGGTTCGGAGGATATACATCCAGTGATATATATCATGATATATATCACGATATATATCATGATATTTATTACTTGACATATATCTGATATATTCGATAATTTTATTTATTAAATTAAAAATTTTTCCATCATTCTAAACATCCGAAAATATCTTGAAAGGACCTTTTCTTCTTTCGGTTTGGTTCAATCGGATTTACGGAATCGCTTGGGAAAACAAAAAGCCAGTAGACTGTTTTTTATGTTCAAGTGTATAAATCCAAATATAGATAAAAAGAAAACCAACCTTGATTGGGCATGGAAACCAGCCATATCTGAAGATTCTGACGTAATTGTCAATAATAGGAATGATATTGATATTTTATATTTCATCTGATGAGGATATACCAATATCAATGTTGACATAATAATGTTATTTAAAATCTATTTGTTTTTAGTTTTTTTCTTTTTAATTAGAGTAATCAATGTTAGAAAAAGGTTTTGTTGTTTGGAAAAGGTTTTTAATTGTGTGTTTGTGTTGAAATAATAAAATAATGTTAAAATATGTTTATTTTATTAATTGTTTTTTCTTTTTAATTAGAGTTAGAATAAACCGTTTTGTTGTTTAGAATATAGGTTTGTGTTAATGTATTTGTGTTAAACAATAGTTTGTGCTAGAAACAATGATGTTTTTTGATTAAATAATCAAATTTTAAATATGATATATATCGGATATATATCATATGATATGATATTTATATAAATATCATGATATTTTCGAACCCTGTTAACAACAAAACCAAGAATCTGGAGATCACCTTGGATTTAAAGACCAGCCCTAAGAGATAAGTTGTATAGTGTGCACAGCACGCAACAGCACAACTTGCACATAATATTGTCGGTACCGTGCCAAAACCACAAATGTGCTATTTGGTAAGTTTTCACATTCGCGAATTCACTCTTGTTCACAGTGGACAACCTAATAGCACATTCGTGAGTTTGGCATTGAAAATTTTGGTAGAAAATTAGTATTTAACATATTGAAGTCAGAACCCTGAAATTAGCACATTCGCGGTTTTGGCGTGGGACCGACGATATAATGATGATATCATGTCTATTTGTGTATATATAAAATAATAAATTTGAAAATTTCATTAAAATTATGGTCACTGACCAATGTCGTATCACTATGATCATTGCCCATAGAAACCAACCCATAGCGATTCTCTCCAACAGTCAGGTGGCGATTAAAGCCCTGTGTTCATGCAGGTTCACTTCCAAACTGGTTTGGGAGGCATACCAAAACCTGAACGACCTGGGAGCACAGAACAGGGTAAAACTTGTCTGGGTACCAGGTCATAAGGGCATACAGGGAAATGAGAGCGCAGATGCCCTAGCAAGAGCAGGGGCAGCAACAACTCTCATTGGACCAGAAGCAGCCTGCAGAATCCCGTTTGGGGATATTAGGCAGGGCACAAAGAAATGGGTTGAAAACCATCAACCTCTCTGGGAGAGTATTTCAGGCAATACTCACGAAAAAATGATGATGGGCCAACCAACCGGCTATCAAGACACCTTCTTGAACTAAGCTGAGACTCTCTCAGGAAGGTGGTAGGACTGATGACAGGCCACTGCCACCTGAAAACACCTGCAACTGTTGGGGATACATCAAGAGTCCACACAATGCATATTATGTGATGAGAACAGCCTCCCACATAATGTTTGAATGCTATGCTCTGGCTCGCATGAGGATGGATATCTTTGGTACAGAAGATATCATCCCGCAGGAAAACCTTGTGAGGAATCTTCAGGAGTTCATTAAAAGATACGAGATAGACCTGATAGCGAGGTGCAGAAAGGTTCTATACAGAACTACCTGCATTTCAGCCACTGGCTAGCCCTGCCATCTAATAATAATAATAAAAATGATCAGCGCCCAAGAACTGTTCCACTGAATAGAATGTTTTTTGTCAGAAGATATCTTAAATCAGTTTCTTAGTCGAGACATTTTGATATAATTTAGGTGGTAAAGGTATCAGGACTATTCCCCAAAAACAGGAAGTGATGTACTTACGTAGTTTCATGTCCTGAACACGAGTCGGAAATAATTTCATGAGGGTCTCAAATACTTTTCTAGTAGAGCCTTTTAAATCTTGAAATTTGACCCTTTACAAACACGAATTTTTCAGTAAAAAATCGCACAAAGTGCCTCGTTTTAGTAGACAGTTTCCAGACGCTAACCTACCTATATTTCACAATTATATGAGTTTTAGCTAGTTTTAGCAATGGCGCATATAAAACAATTGAAAATAAAATTAATATGAAAGAAAAGTCGTTGCTCATATTTGAATTCGAATACCTAGTTGGCGGCGCAAATCCCGAAAGACCAACACAGCAAGATACAAAATTACTATGAACCAAAGAAAGACTATTTAATGTTCAACTAGTAAAAGAAGGTTGATTTACCGGATTTACCTGATTTTTTTTAAACTGGCCTCCAACCCATTCATGTGCATTTCCTGGTATCTGGTGATCATGGCCCTAATAACATTCAATGTCAGACTATTAGTTAAAAATGTTGAAATCCACAGCTGAACAATTGGTAAAAGCTTCTTTATCATTTACTTTGCCCTAGATATCACTTGATACATGATAGATGAATTATGAACCAACATACAATATCGATGGCGTCTTTTTAGCGAGATAGCGAGGGATGGATATCAAGATGGCTTCTTCTTGTTCTTCGCTTCTTCGTGATACAATGGCCATTGCTTCCCATAGAGCACATTTGGCCAGCTCGATTCCGGAGGGTTGCAAACTTGTCTGCTGATTGGCTGATGAACATGAAGATGATGATTGAAGAACAGTGTTGCCACTTCACCCATGCTAAAGCTGTACCAGGGGTGCGATCACGAACGCTCGATCCGTAGCGAGTTTAAAGTGACTCGACAGAGCTTTCTGTTTATGGCGTCTTTTCTACCCGAACTAAATCCAAAAATTTATTTCACTACTCATAATCATAAAATGTTCTCTACTTAAAGAACTTTCATGATTCCGATTTCGTTTCGATTCGAGTACTTACATCGTTTTATGATTGTTAAAATAGAAGTAAGATAGCCAACCTTATGGGATCAATATTGGAATCAAAGGGAGGCGACATGTAAATGGCGACAGTGAAAGTCACGTCGTAACTTCAGTGATCTGACCTCCAAGTTATGTCGTAACTTGATTGAAACAATGGTACAGCATTAAAATCAGGGTTTTTTGAAGAACCCTGCATTGAAATGACGTCAAAAATTCATGTTTGTAACGAATCACGCCAGACGACACTCCGCATTTGAGTCCAATGCTGATTCCACAGGCATTGACTATCTCACTTGTATAACCGATGGTTATATCCTACAGATCGTAACAGGCTTTCGTATCGCGTGTACATAATCCAACCCCTGTCCAGAAAATAGTAACAGATGGGTAACTGAAAGTGGAGTAGATTCATATCAAATCGGAGCGGCACTCCGTGCACAAAATTTTAAAAAAACATCACACTGCATCCGTGACGCATGCATTTCAATGCAGTATGTTTTCATCACAAATGAAACCAGAAATACCCGACTATGTCTCTTACATGATTCAGGGTACGATATTGATAAACAAAGCGAGATTTGCAGGATTCAAGAAACGGACAGAGATGACACTTCATCTACATCATTTATTATTGCTCAGAAATAAGTTTCCAGAAAATTTTACTTCCGTGACAGACTCACGGATGACGAGGTGGAAGGCCTACATTATTTATTTATTCATTCATTCATTTTTGAACGGGCAAACCCCTCTTCACAAAATATAGAGATATAGCCAATACTTATACAATTTACCTAAGAATTAATATTAAAAGAATATAATAATAATACATTCTTCAAGCTCACCTTTATGGCTTTGATTTAGTAATATTTATATTGTAAAATGGCTGAAACAAAATTGCATGAAACTCACCTCCATTTATAGCTTCCGAACTTTTCAACTAATAATCACAACACCTATAGAGGAAAGAAAAGGATCAATGATAATTGATCTCATTTATTATTCTTCATTCCAATCTTTGTTAAAGAGCGTATACATAAATAAGTAGTAGAACTATATCCGAAAACCTCAAAGTTGAATCAAGTTAATCAACTCAAATTTGTATATGTCATTTGTAACACGTCATAAATGTCTGCGACAAAATGAAAACTCAATCAGTTGCGAGTTTGACGTGACGCGTACTAAAATGAACGTCGAGTGTCATATGGAAACCACAGCGATTTTCACTACGTATCGTGACAGCTCTCGTATCGAGTGTTCATGATTTCACCCCAAGATCCTTCAAATTCCTTCTCATTCAAGTCCGTTCCTTCTTCCCTCAATACTTTGTATTGAAATAGTGCTAATTTTGCAAGCTCGGTGCTAACCTGAGTCGAATAGTGCTGCACACGGTGTGGGCGATATCAACATTTTGAAATTTGTACGGAAAACTACGGGAAAACAAACATTCTATAAGATCTTCCTTTGATTCCGATATTACTGAACAGTACTGCCTTGTGAATGTTGGTTGGAATATACGGAACCAACTCAAAACTTATGACTGCTGCATAAATCCACCATTAGACTCTCTCACCCCCTTTTCTATATTTGGTCCGATTGTTCTGAGCACAAAGAATAGCTTTGATATGACTAGTCAGTAAAAAAATGTTTCAGTGCCGTAGTGCAAGAATTACTAATCTGCAAATGTGTCCATTCCAGAAATTTGTTAAAACATGGAGAATTGAGGCTCGTTCATACCCATACCGTGGCATTAGCCAGGAAAGTAGTTGTTTTCTGATGGATTTTCGACCCAACTTTTCCTATTGTATAGGATATTAGCAATGAGCAGTCCTCCGGACATCTTATGCCTCTTGTCATAAGCTCATTGTGACCTACAGATTTCTTTTCCGTAAAATTGGATTTTTTACGATACTCTCGGATCATTATAGTAACGAAGGAAAACCGAAAAAACCTGAAAATTTAACGATTTTTTTTAAATTCATAACTCCGACATTTTTCAAGAAATAGGGTTGGCCCTTCTAATGAAAGTATTGAATCATGTGTACTTTGTGTGTGCACAAAACAGGCATTGACGGATCATTAGTTTTGGCACAATTGCAATTAGAATTTTTTTTGCACTATCTTGCAGCGTGCCTGGATTTTTTAAACAGATTTTAAAAGAAGTACAGTAGTACTGCCTGAGTATCAATTAGTGGACTGTTGTATTCTTGATTCGAAATTTGAAAGCTAACGACAGATTACAAGAAATCCTTACCTTGGCGGTTGCACGATTAGCTTCTTATGAAAACAGCTCAATACTCCCGCTGGGCTTGATGTTGAGGAAATGGACCACCAGCAGAGTGAACGAAGACAATCCGGATGTATAGATCAGGGGTTCGAATCCTGAACCACGAAAATTTCTCAACTTTTTTTTAATTTTCTTTCATACTATCATTAGGTCGACGGAAAAGTATTGTAATCAACTCATATATTAAAATGCGATTAATGATCTCGAACATTAACGCGCTCGCTTCGCTCACGCGTTAAAATATCTCGATCATTAATCGCCTTCATTAATACCCTAGTTGATTAAATAACTATTCTATGGTCTAATAAGTATCGCCCGGAAGCGTTTCACAGGGGAAAATCTTGTAACTGACAACGCGAAATTAATAATCTATGCATCATTATGACTTAGTAATAGAGCATAATACGCGATTCACGTATATTCTCATTTTGCGCTAAAATGCTGCGAAATGGGTGAAAAATGCTTGCAAACATGACTGAAAAGTGAAACCGGCCGAGCTGGTGAAAGCGGTCGAGTGGTGGGAGTGAGCGGGAGATGAGGGGGAGTGAGGGGAAGTATGATCACGTAACCCGTTCATTAGAAGAATACCCCTCATCTACCGGACTCTCCTACTACACGGCAGCTAACGCGGGCTCGGCCGTTTTCTGTCATGTTTGCATGCATTTTTCATCCATTTCGCACCATTGTAGCGGAAAATGAGGATATACGTTTTGCAGTACTATACTTCTACTTTCATAATCTGTTTGAGAAATTGATATCGGGCTATCACTAGAGCATCCAGGCACGCTGCAAGATACTGCAAAAAAATATTTAAATTGCAATTGTGCCAAATCTAACGATTCGACAGCGCCTGTTTTGTGCACACATAAAGTACACATGATTCAATAGGTACTTTCATGAGAAAGGCCAATCCTACTTCGTGAAAAATGGCGGAGTTATGAATTTTTGAAAATATCGCAAAATTTTCTGGTTTTTCCAGTTTTTCTCCGTTACTAAATATCCGACAGGGTTGTGAAACATCACATTTTATTCGTATTTCAATTATCTACAATTCTTCCCATTGGAGCAACCAGATTGCTTCATTAGTTTTTATTTTATAAGCAAAACTATTTAAAAAACATGTTTTTTGTTGTTTAAATGTTTATAACAAATTAATAAATGACAGTTGCGAGTCGAAAACATAACACAATATAACTACGGACTGTATTTCATGTGATGGCATAGTCGGTTTCCTACTGGTATTTTTTTTAAAAACTCACTCATTTTATTGATTGGTGTATTAATGCGAAAACGGCTCCAAGAACATATTAATCCCATAATTTTTTGGTATTACTGAAAAATGCAAATGAGTTTTGATAAAAATGGATTGAGCAATCCAGACTTCTGCCTTAACCTATACAATAGGTAAAATCGTCGGCAAGTCTCCAACAGAAAACAACTACTGCCCTCTACGTATTTTCATGCATGCAATTTGGTTTTGGAATGAAACAGAGGTTTTCATCAATAAAAAAAATGAGAAAACAAAAATAAAAAAGTTTTCCATATGCTGCGAACTTTGTAAGTATAAAGAATCACAAAAACAATATTAATTTGTTGTTTTTATTCAAATTTCATACATTTCCATATGAGGCGCTGTTTGGGTAACAAGTGTTTTTGCAAATACATATTTTGTGTCAATATATTTATTAGTTGTAGCAATATTCTTCATTTTGCGTTCCGATATATTTATTTTCTACCAAATAATATATTTACAGTTCAATGAATGCCCATATATTTATAAATTCAATTTTTTTTATGTCGTCAACTGATGGCGCAGCCGGCGAGATTTAATAAGTTTTTTAATTTTTTCAGTTCTATAACGTATTTGACTTTGAATAGTTAAATGATTATTCAAAAAAACGAATGAAAAAATATTCCGAGAATATATTCTAGCGGCTGCGATATCAATTGGCAGCTATACTTTCGAGAGAGAGTATTAAATCGCGTAGGTAGCGCCATCTCTTGACAACATAAAATAGATCGAATTTATAAATAGATGGGAATTCACGTTTTCTTATATTTGGAAATCTTGAAACGTAAATATATTGTGTTTGATCAAAAATCAATATATTGGAAAGCAAAATAAAAATATTGTTACTACTAATGAATATATTGACACAAAATTTTGTATATTTGCGAAAACACTTTTTACCCAAACGGCTCCTCATATTTCCAGGTAAAGCTGAAAAAAAAACTTTTGTGGAAGTGAAGAACTACATTATCCAACTCTCTTTCCTTGAAAGATACGAGAAGTCCTTTGAAACAGTTGATTCACATAAACCCTCAATAAAAACAGTTTATATGAATAAAATAAAAATCAAGTTCATGTACATTTATTCACAAATCGAAAATTGTATATACATCAGACGCAAAAATCAAGAAAATATATTTATAAAATATATTTACAAAAGTATACAAGAAATATCAGAAATGTAAAAATAGTAGAATAATGAAAAATCAAGATTATACACACAATAAGGATATAAAATAATATTGCACAGATATTTCTGCTCAAACAGTTCCTTCATAAATAGAGCAAGAAAGAAAACGCAATTTCATCAACAATCTCTAAGAAACGTTGTAGAACTCATTTCTACAATATCACCTTAGAATATAAAACTCCAGCCCCAAAACAACATACAATTCAATTAAGACCGAACACATATTTATTTATAAATGCAATTCCATTTATTGTTTTGTGTCAAGATTTACTTTGTGTTGACTGCTTGATCAATCAATCAATATACTCATTGTTTTATCACAATATCGTTTATTACATTGTAACATCCTACCACATAAAACTCATCAGTTGAGTCCACCATATGAGGCAAATAAGAGTTGCTAAAAAAAAAGAGACACGAATATATTTGAAATGCTGCTGAACACAAGCTGTTACAAAAAATCAGTTATTCACTTGAGAATCAAAATATGATCTACAGTGACCCATTTAAAAGCAGGTCAACCCTGTAACTTTTATTTGGTGTCCCATTTAAAAGATATTTTTAAAGAAAAATTGCTTCAATAGATCTATTAACCGCTATAACTTTGAAATAAAATTAGAAATATCAAGGCCTTCATCGAATTTCGTTCAAAGCCAAAAATCCAAAAAATAATTATTTTAATTAAAATTTGACTACGCCACTGGATTTGTGATATTTCAAACTGGTGAACATAAATTACCAGGAAAATTAATTATAAAAATGATACAACTATAAGGCCTAACTATGCTATATTTGTGTTAGGATTCAATATTTTTCATGAAATTTTCCTAACACTCATTTGAAATCATTGCAAAGCCAGTGGCGTAGTGAAATATCTTCAAATACATTTTTTGGATTTTTGGCAATGAAATAAAATCGGAGTAGGCCTTCAAATTTTGAATTTCGAATTTATGGCACTGAAATAAAACTACTGATGCTCTATCCATTGAAAAAAATATTGATAATAAATTGATAATAAATAATATTTTAAATACCATATAACCAGTGCATCTCCTAAAAATACACGTAGACTTTCATATTTTATTATTTAAAAAAGGAATTTGTTACGTCTATCTTTTAGGGATAGTTTCCACTGCCCAAATTTGTTGCAAGTTTTCTGCAAGAAATTTGTAACAAAACCAGGATGAACAGCTAGCAAATAGACTATTTTGAAACATTATTGTATTAGTTTTTAGAAAATTCTGAATGTGGTATAAATAATGTAGCCGATCAATTAGGTTGAAGTTTTTCCCAAATCCAATGTAAGTAAAAAAAGCACAACTACAAACCATATAAAGTTTTACCTGTATAAGTTTTAACAGAAGAGGAAAAAGCAGTGTCATTCCCAAACTATAACTTCTTTATTATGGGTTTTTCAACAAAAGTTTGTGCAGCTCCTAAATCTAAACACGCACCAACAAAATATAGCAAAACATATTTTTTTTGAAAATATCTAAAAATGTTATTTGTGGAAAAGTTGTTCAGCATTAAAAAACACATCTGGATTTGAAGTCATGGCCAAGTAAGTAAGGTTTTATTTTATTACCACTTTTTTTAAAACGGAGTCTTCAAAAAATGAAATTAGCTTAAAACGACAAATAAACGACATCTTGTATACCTACAGCGATTTATTATAAAAGCGTGTAATGATGCAAATTGCCCAACTATTATGTAAACTACGGCCAAGTACCTAAACTTCAAAAATGTTGGTGCAAATTCTTTTTTATTTTTTGTTAACACCAAAATTGCTCAAAATAGTTACAGTATTGTAACAAGAAAATAACGTTCAATAGTATTAACTGAAAAAACATCAAAATAAATTTAATATCTCAGCACAAATTGATTACATTTATTTTGTGGTTTTCATGTCCATAATAATTGTTTTGAGTTGTATTTGAATACAAACGATTGTTTGACATTAAGTGCCCGACATATTTACTAAATATGTATTACGAACTTGTTGTTATTGCTTATTTTGTTACTGTTTAATAATAAGCACATTTTAAATAATATTAACATGCCTAAATTATTTTTACTATTAATTACAATGTCAATCATATTACAGTAACACGCACTTTGAATGAATTTAATGAAACAGGCAGGACTAACAACCATTTCAAGAAAACCCACACAGCTGCAAAAGTATCTACAGAGGTAGAAGAAGAGATGGATATATACAGTCACATTAGATATGGTATCATTCTTTGGAGGAGGTCTGCCCACATACTATTCATCTTGTAAAAACGATAATTGAGAAAAATATTCAACCTTTCTCAGAGAGAAAGCTGCAAAACAGTATCCATAAAAAAGAGAATACCGTGAAATGGGGCGAAATTGATTTTATGGGGTGACTTTGATTATTAGAGGGACTTTCAATCAACGTTTGAAATTCCCGCAAAAAGTAATCTGACGACATCCGCTTTCCACTATGTTATTAGTACAAGTTTGCTGCCCAAATGTAGACTAGTCTGTTTATGGTAAGTGTTATTTATTTTATTTTTATTATTCAATAAGTTTAGAAAAGTGTTTGTGGTGAATTTTATAGTCTTAATGAAACATCATACATCTTCTGCGATTATAATGGAATTAAACGCGTTTTATGTTATAAATATTGTGTATACATCGCATAACCTCAAACTTTGACCGAGATGCCTAAATCACGAAGCACATATTTTTACAAGAAAATTTTCTAAGATGGGGTCACTTTGATAATGGTTTCGGGGTGACATTGATAGAGTTATCAACGTCACCCCCATGAATCAATGTCACCCCAATGATACATTGGTACAACATATGCAAGCATTATTTTTTTTGAATTGATATCTGACAAACTAAATGATCCTTTTTCTTTTCAGATAGTTTCCATAATGGGTCGTAAATATCACGAAAAAACTGGTGGACGTAGTTATAAAAATTATCGACCTGAAAAATTAGAGGAAGCTTTTTCGAAGGTTGTTGAGGAAGGATGATCTATCAGTAGATCCTCTAAGCAATATCAGATTGCCTATGGTACCCTGTATAATAAATTTAAAGGCTTGCATCGAGGCAGACATGGAGGGCAGACAGTATTCAAATCATTCGAAGAAGAGGCCATAATCCAGGCAGCAATCACCTGTGGCGAATGGGGATTCCCTATTAACATGCAAGACTTACAGATGATCACCAAATCATATTTGGAACGGGAAGGCCGGAATGTTACTAAATTTCGGAACAACAAGCCTGGGCGAGACTGGGTGTACTCACTTCTAAAACAACATCAAAATAACCTTACTCAGCGTTTGGCATCAAATATAAAACGTGCTCGGGCTGCCGTCAGCAAAGAAATTATCACTGAGTATTTCACAAATTTGGAAAAAACAATTGCTGATATACCGCCTGCCAACCTATTCAATTATGATGAAACCAATATGTCGGATGATCCCGGTAAAAAACGCTTGTTATATAAAAGAGGCAAAAAGTATCCTGAAAATGTAATAAATCATAGTAAATCTGCTGTTTCTGTTACGTTATTTATAAGTCGGAACATATGTGGGATCGCTGGACCGAAAATGGCATCAGAGGACATCCTTGTTGTCCAGAGCGATGTTGCAGTAACGGATCTCGCTACAACATAACAAAAAGTGGGTGGATAGATGAAACTACCTTTACGGATTGGCGACAACTTGATTTCCCACTTCACCAACGAAGTTTTGGAGCTTTGTCATCAAAACAATATTTCATTTGTTTGCCTACCACCAAACTCGACACATATCACGCACCCGCTAGATGTGTCGTTCTTTCGTCCATTGAAGACAGCTTGGCGGTCAGAATTACTAAACTGGAAAATGGAAAATGCAAAATCACCGTCTCTGAAAAAAGAAGTGTTTCCCAATCTTCTCAAGAACGCACTGATTAAGATGAATAATGCAGGTAAAAACGGAGACGCTTTAAAGAAAGATCTTATAAGTGGGTTTGAAGCCACAGGAATATTTCCTATAAATCGGAACAGAATTTTGGATAAAATTCCACACGACAACAATAACGATAACGAACATCAGCAGTTTCGAGGCAACTACCAAGATTCTTTGGTCACGTTCTTAAAAGAAAAACGATATGTTAATACTCCTACTCGGGGGCCATCGAAGAAGAAAAGTCGTTTAACTGTTGTCCCAGGAAGGAGTGTATCATGCGTGAGGTCATCAGATGAATCAGAACATGCATCAGATGAGGTTTCTGATTCAAGCGTCGATCATTCTGAGCATGAGATTGCACCTGAAGACGAATTTGACGAAGAGGTGGAGTACGAGGTAGCTGATACGGATATAACAACGGGTGAATTTGTTCTAGTCCGCCTTATGTCCGGAAAAAGGATGTCTGTAAGTTACCGACACGCAGCCATCGTTCAAGATGTTTTGCCAGACGGCGAATATAATTTACTGGGATTGAAATCATTGGATACTACTAAAAAAACATTTGTAGAGGTCGAGAATGATCTGTTTACTGTAATGATATTTTGGCAATTTTGCCTAAACCCTTGCTTAATATCAAACATCTTAGAGGCCCAGGAAAGAAGCATGTTTTCTCCAAAAGCATCGACGTCTTCGAGGCGTGAAAATGTGAAAAGTCACCTAAATTCAGCTTTGTTTTTGTGTTTCTTTGAGATTATTAGAGTTTTTTATGTTACCTACCCATTTATTTTCCCACGAATAAAAATTTATTTTTACTTGTGTTTCTATTTCATCACCTCGAATCCCACATCATCAACAAGAGCATGAAATGACCAATTTATTGTTAAATTGGTCAACTGATAGGGGTGACTTTGATAAGACATACTATTCAATGAGTTATCAAAGTTATCCATATGGACGAAAAACTGATTAAAAAAAAGCTAGATAAAAGCAAACGAAGGAGGAAATTGATGATTTGCTTTCAATTGTGATTGACGACAACGTATTTTGAGAGATGCATCAAAGTCACCCCAAGCTGAGTATAGCTCTGATTGGACATTATGTATTTTTTTTTTCGCTGAAAATGTCTAAAGTTCAAGACGACAACTACAAAATAGCTTCAGGACGATATGTACAATATTCAATATATTTTTTTTTTATATTGATTGTTTCGATACTGACGTGTAAATTACATAAAATATAAAAAAACTATCATATCCACCCCATTTCACGGTACTGACTTTAACTAGTCTCGATATTTATGAGTTTGTGATATTTGTTGAAGAATAACATTTCTCTTTTTACAATTCATAATCGGAATCACACCCACAATACGCGTAACAAAAGTCATCTGCTAAATACCAAGACACATTTAACTTATCTTCAAAAAAATGTATATTTTTCATTAATTTCAATTTACAACAAGATACCTGAATCTCTCCGAACCCTGTCATCCAATATCATGAAGATTATTACATTGACTATTCCACTCTTCTCAAGATATTCACGTAATCTGACCAATCAAAAATCAAAGACAACTTGTATTATCGCGAAAACACCAGCTGTCTCTCAATTCTGATTGGTCTGTCAGCGTTGGTGTTTTCAACGTTGTAACCATAGATGACAAAGCAGAGTTTGACAATTTGACAGATCGTAATTGTAGGCGAAAACGTCAAAATGAGTCGCATCGTAACTATATAATAAATTATTGATAGTTATAATACATTTTTTGTGATTATAGTTGATTGATTATGGTATAATAATAATTTTAATGCTTCGTGAAATAGTCTAATAAAATTCCACTCGTGATTGAATTTATCTCATAAGTCTGTCTTATTTCTGAACTCAACTGAATTCAGTTTCGTTCAGAAATGAATCGACAGACTTATCGCGAAAATTCAATCACTTGTGGTATTACTACTCACCAAAGCATACTATTCACTGCTTGAGTTTTTCATTGATGTGTTATAAAATTTTGCATAATATGGATACAATCTTGAGGTATTTCAGATTGAATGTTTTTATAATGTATGTTTTACTGTATGTTTTATACCGTAATGTGTTTTATTTATTCTTTTAGTTCCTATTTTGTATTTTTATCTCTTTTAAACCTGTTTAATTACGCGACAATAATGTTTCTGTATTGTCTTTACTAATACTATTTAAAATTATTTTTGCGACAATGGCATGTAAATGTTTTATATCTTTTACTTGTTTATATTATTTGTATATTCATTTGTGTATGAGTGAAAATGTGTACACCTGTACTTTTACATTGAGATATTTTATTGTTTTTTATTTTTAGGTTAGCAGATAAAATGACATGTTCTACACCCGTAAGGGTATTTGTAAAAAGAACTAATAAAGACTCTCTCTCTCTGTGTTGTGGAACAATGTTTGTGGAAAATGGTATAGACTTCAATGAAACATATATTGACATCTATTGATATGTACCCTTTCCAACCGTGAAAGAAATCTTAAGAAAAAATTAATTCGAAGCCTTTAAACCAAAATGCATCGATACTTAAAGAAAAGGGATTGTATTTTTTTAACAAAATTTTTTAACATTTCCAAAATTTAAGTTTTCCGCATGGTATCAAGGAGAATGCGAAGAAAATTCACGGTTACCAATAAATATTTTATGGACTGATGAATCAACATTTACAAGTAATGGAACAGTAAGTTCACAGAACTGTAGGTGGTGGGCTACAGAAAACCCTCATTTCACTGTAGAGTGCAGGAACCAATATTCATTTATGGTGTATGTCTAGTGTGGACTGTTAAACAATACTGTGATTGGCTCCTTCTTCTTTGATGAAAACCTTTCTGCCAAACTATATTTTCAATTTTTACGACAAGATTTATTACTAATTTTAAAAATTTTAAATGCCGCGTAGACAAAGAGAAGGAATTTGGTATGAGTTAGATGGAGTGACTGTTCATTGTAGGGGCAACAATACGATAATTTTTAAGTGAAACATTTAATGGAAAATGTGTCAACGATGTAGTAATAAAAACTGAACTGTGTATTTTGAGGGATAGACATCATACTGAGATATAAAATAGTTCACACCCAACTTAAAACATGGATATGCAAACCTACACAAAATAAATGTAATCAATTTGTGCCAGAATATTTATTTTATTTTGTTTTATTACTCGATACTATTGAACATCATTTTCTTGTACGAGACTGTATTATTTTGAGTAATTTTAGGTGTTCATAAAAATTTTTATTTTTTTTAACCAAACTTTGACCTCGGTCGATAGCCATTTGAATCGAATGTAATTCTGATTCAATACACAACATATATTATTATTAAAAAGGAATTTGCAACAAAAATTTTGGAGTTCACATTAGGTACATCAAAAATGTTTTTACTGTAGTTAACATAAGAATTGTATTATTACGCTCGTTTATAATAAATCGTTGTATACAAGATGTCGTTTATTTGTCATTTTATTTTTAGTAGACTCCATTTAAAAAAATTGGTAAAAAAAAATAAAACCTCACTAGATGGCCTTGACTTCAAATCCATTTGTATTTTTTAATGAACAACTTTTGCAAATAACATTTTTTGATAGTTTCCAAAATAAGGGTACTTTACTTTTGGCTCAAAATCAAGTTTCCAATACGCATATTTTGCTACATTTTGTTGGTGCGTGTTTTGATTTCGGGGATGCATAAACTATTATCAGGAATAACTTTTGTTGAAAAACCCATAATAAAGTTTCCCATATAGTGCGTATTTTGGGCTTGACATTGTATGTTGACAGCACCTATCTATGTTACAGTTCCTCAATTTAAAAAAGTAATTACAAAAAATTAATTAGTAATTCCCATTTTTATGATATGTACTTTGTAACTGTAATTAGTTCCTTTTTTGAAAAAGTACTTTGTAATTGTGTTTAGTTATTTTTTCGAAAAAGTACTTTGTAATTGTAATTACTTTTAAAGTACCTGTAAAAAAATTACCCAGCTCTGATAATAAGAATATTCAATCAATAAAGACACAATTCGACTTAGAGAATCTGAATGTCAATAATGAAGCAATTTCCCATGCAATCATACATATAATATGCATTATTATGCATAATTATGCATTGACAATAATGGTGGACATATTGAACATATTTCATGAGTATCATGGTTGAGTTCAAAAACAGAGCATGCTGACACTACGCCTATTCACTATGATTTTCTTTCACACACCTTTTGTAATTGTTTGTTTATTTTTTGTAGTGAATAAATACGCTTTTTTATTATTATCATCATTATTATTACATAAATTTCCAGAATAAATTTTGATCTATTTTAGTATAAATATTTCAACTTCCATTATTCCATTAAAGAAATGTCACTAAACAAACGTAATATACTTGTCATTTTCATAGCATACTTGAAAAATGTTAACTTTCATAAGATAAGTACTTACAGTTACAACTTTTATTAACTCAAAAACGGTAAAAGATATGGGTAACATATGATATATTTTTTAAATCATGAAAAAAAGATCATTCCAAAAATTCAATACTATACTGGGGACACCGTTAAAAAAAATTATCTGTGAAAAGCGGCCATTGTTTAAAGAAACAATATCGGTATATTTTACAATGCCAGTGACAATTTGAGTAGTTTTTTGTAAACTCAATATTTTCTTGGAAGTGATATACTTCTAATTGATTTTTAAATAAAAATGTATTCAGCATATACTTTTCACAAATCAAGAATTCTTTGAGTGATGAATAGTTCTTATTTTGACATTAGAAAGCACATAAATGAGATCATTTGTTTTGAGAAGATTATAGAGAAAGTGGTGTATGAGCAACTATTAAAATTTGTAGAGACAAACAACATTATAAACTGTGTGCAATCAGGATTTCGAGGAAAACATAGCTGTGAAACTGCGATACAATGTGTTTTGAACGACTGGGAGAATAATTTAGATAAGAATCTTATCACAGGAGCTGTGCTTTTAGATTCAAAAAGGGCATTCAGGAGATTAGTAAAAAAGATAGAGTATTAGAGTGTAAGGTAGTGCGTTAGAGTGGATCAATTATTACTTAACAAATAGGATAAAAACCTAACAATGAATAATCGAAATTGAAATCGAAAATGATTTAGGTGTTCCCCAGGGTAGTGTCTTGGGCCCATTGTTATTTCTTTTATACGTTGACGATATAGTAAATGCAGCTGAAGGTTGTTCCATATATCTATTTGCTGATGATACCCTCATCTATTTTACATGTTTAGATAATGAAGAGTTGGTAACAACACTTAATACTACATTGAAAAATATCAACAGGTGGTGTTCCTCTAACCAGTTGAAAATAAATACAAAAAAAACAAGTTCATGTTAATCAGCAACGAAAATAAGTATAGATTGTTCTGTAAGTCAGCTAGATATTACTCAAAGTGACAATTCAACTGAAATATTTAGAAGTAATTATAGATAGACAGCTCAAATTTAAAGAACGTGCAAACCATTTAATCAAAATTATTTATTTTAATATCAATTACTTGTATGGATGCGCTGCTTTTCTGACAAGATGGGCCAAAACTATTCTGTTTCAACACCCTAATATTATCTCATTTTTCCTACTGTTCCATAATACTTTCCCTACTAAATCAAAATAAACTATTCCGATTTAGAAAACTTTAAAATCGAGCGATGAGAATAATATTGACATGCTCAAGGAGAACATCTGTTGAGTATATGTTGAAGGAAATGCAGTGGTTATCAACAGATGACTTTTTTATTACAATACTCTGATATTTATATTCAAAATAAAATCAGGTACTGCTCCAAGTTACTTGAGGAATATTGATAATTACAATTCTGATGTACATGCCCACAACACAAGGTCACGAAATGATTTTCACATCCCACTGGTTGCAAAGAGACAGACACAAACATCTGTATTTTTTAAAGGCTTGAACAAATTCAATCATCTGCCCCTAGAAATCAAATCCTCAGATTCCTTGAACAAATTTAAACATAATTTTAAACTTTTTCTTCAGTCTTCTAGGAATGTAGTTAGTTTCAGGCAAAAATTGAAATTTTATTGTTTTATTATTCTGCACAGGTTATGTTTTCTTGTATGTTTTAAAATAGTTATTTACATTTTTTATTAGTTTTTAAGACTGAGTTTTTAATGTGTAGTTTTTATTAGTTTATATAAATAAAGGAATTATAAATTAGGACAACATTTTGAGGGTTATACCCAATAACTTTTCTACTTATAAAGGAATTATATAAAACTACCCGGGAATATTAAGAACAAATTACTGCCCAGTTTTCAAGAAAATGTCCCTCAAATCTGCTCATATGCTGTGCTGTGATTCTTGAATCACCATTAAAAAATACAGTTCATATTTGAAAACTCAGTGAGAGTATTTAAGTTCTTCTGTAAAACCATGTAAAAAAAATTAGAGTAAAGCACAATTATTACATACCAAAATAAATAATTTTCTGGAAACATGCTACTTCTCTAATTGAACCTCTTTACATCATTATGGTTTGGAAGATAGCAATGTTAGTGAAGATAAATGGAACTGCATTTATACAAAGATTGTCAAATTAGTCAATGCTATAATAGTTTCTATCGTGACTAGACAAACACTTTGGAAAATTTACATATCAATGAAAAGTCATTAAGTAAATCATTTTCAACCTGGAATCATGCAATTTTTTCAAATACTTTAACATAAAATATTTGAAACAAAAAGTATCCATGACTGACCCATGAGGTTGTTTCCCATAATGGTCTAATAAACACTTTGAAAAACGTAAAAAATAGAGATAGAGCTCCTAAAACTATCAGCGGTAGCTCATTGGCTTCGGAATGACCACTAAAAAAATGGGTTTGAAGGATTTTACCGCACATAAAAAACTGCGATTGTTATTAACAAAATACGATGAAAAAAAAAAGTTTTTAGTTTTTTACTCAAAAACCATATAATATTTAGAAAATTTAAAAAAAGTTCCGTAAAGAGGAAAATATTTCCAATAGAAATGTCCTGACTCCCCGAACTCTATCTCCATTGTTTATAATTTTAATTTAACGCTGAAAATAGTGTTCCGCGAGGCCGTTACAGCACGGGCGCACCGCTGCAAAAGACAGTATATCACAGAAAATAATCTTTTTTTTATTAGTGCCCTATTTTACCTATTTGAAGTACCTAAGCCTCAGCGTGTTTAAATCAAACTTTCAAAAACGCGCGTTTTTAAAAGTTACCATGGTAACATCAACAACTCGAGAAACGTGAAGTCTAAATGACAACTTGTAACGTCAAATAAATAACTCGTTCATTTTTATCTGTCACCATTTGCTTTTCATTTGTTGAACTTATCATTTTCTTTTTCATGCGCACCCTTAGATTTTTGCCATATCAACCGCTATTCTGTTTTACTATTAAAAAAAATCGATCGATATTAGAATTCAAAGCATTTTACATTAGTACATATTTTAACATTTTTTGTAGTAATAATACCAGTATTAATGATTTAGAATTGCACCAATGAAAAAAAATTGCGTAAAGTATTCGTGGATAACTGGTCTTTCAAACACTTGCTCTATTTCGAGCACTCCGGCTGCATTAAATGCTGTTTTAAAATTTTGAATGAAGTTTGGTATCATCTGAACACTCAAAAGAATAACTCCTCATTGAAACAAAATGTGTAAGTCTATTATTCAGAGAGTTATTCCATTGTTTATCAACAATTTTTTTACAGTCTCCTTTTTATGAATAACGACGTAAAAGTTTAAATAATTGACCTATAAATCGTTGGCTTTCTGGAGCCCTTCCAATATACAAGATCACATGATGAAAGTATATAATTTTGTTTATTATAATTTTTTATAACAAAAGAAAAATTAAATATCCAAAAAATGTCGTTGAATAATTTTTTTTTGACGAATGTTTTATTATTGCTGTTTTTACATCTAACAATGGAAGTAATTAATACTGGTTACAATTTTTTGACGTCACTTGTTTATAAATTAGATATAAACAAAAGTAATATTTAAGAAATTTTTGTATTTTCACAATGCTGTCCTGGAAAAACAATGACTAAAAATTTAATTTTTCCAAAATACATTTTTTTGATTTTTTATAATAGTTTTTTTTTTATATCTCGCTTGTATAAATAGTTAAGAAATTTTTTCCTTCTTCAAAATCATGATTTGTGCTTCTCAATAACGAAAACAAAATATTTCTTTATAAATAATTTCATTGTGTATTAACCTAACAATTTGTTGTAAACAAACTCTGACAAAGGTTTTATCTTTCTTCTGGAACTAAAAAAATTACAAAAACAGCCATATGCAACAAAGTAGAGAAAAGAAAGTTTCTGTTATTTATACTATTTTTAATTTGTATGTGGCTGTTTTTGTAATTTTCTTTAGTTCCAGAATAAAAATAAAACCGTTGTCATAATTTGTTTCTGACAAATTGTTAAGTTACTAAACAATAAAATTATTAATAATTTTTTTTTTGTTTACCTATTTACGATTTTTAAGAAGGAATTTTTTTTTCAATCAATGTTTTTTCAGGACAGCATTATAGCAATACATTTTTTTCTAGAATATTATATTGTTTATAACTTATTTATAAACAAATGACAGCCAAAAATTGTAACCAGTATTAGTTACTGCCATTGTTAGATGTAAAAACAGCAATAATAAAACTTTCGCCAAGAAAAAACTATTTAACAACATTTATTGAATACTTAATTTTTCTTTAGTTATAAAAAATTATAATAATAATAATAAATGTCCAAGCTAACCATCTAATGGGGAACCGTACTGCAGCCCTATTTCTGGATATTATCAAGGCATTCAATAGCATTTGGCCCAAAGGACTACTCTATAAACTAATGGCGCTAGAATGTCCTCACTATTTGATCTTGCTCCTGAAAGATTATCTTAAGAATAGAACTCTGCTGATGACACCGCATTGATTAGTCACAACAGTACACTCGGGAAAACTGTAGAAGATCTACAAGTTTTGCTAGGCAGGACGCTTATTTGGTTCAACAAATGGAAGCTAAAAATTAATCCAGAAAATCACAATATATAATATTCAACCACAACATCTCAACAAACTCACCTGAGATAAACATTGGGTGTTCCAATAAAGTACATTAATTATTATTATTATTACCTAAAAAACGGAAATAAAAAATAAAAGAGTCAAACACTTGGTTCAATGATACTGGGTGAATGTATGTGATTTTTTTCTTATTTTATCAATGACTATAAATGTTTTTGTGTAGTGAGTGTATATTTTTTATATATGTATATATGACAACAATTTTTAAAAACGTGTATTAACGCTTTTTTGTGTAGTATATTTTATATGTATATTTAAGACTGCAATTTTTAATCTTTAATTTGTACAATGCTGTAATGGACTCTTCCGTAAATAAATAAATAAATAAATAAATAATAAATGTATTTTATTGAATCACTTTGATCCAAAGGGCTATTGACCGAGGTACTTCTGCCCATGGTTACAATATTTTAAATCATCAAGTATGTATTTAATGTATATAATAAACTTTTATAACTTTTATCATGTGATCTTGTTAAGTAGGTATATTAAAAGGGCTTCAGGAAGCCAACAATTTATAGGCAAATTATTTAAACTTTTACGTTATTTATGAAAACAGAGACTGCAAAAAAATTTGTTTATCAACAATTGTATAACTTTTTGAATAATAGACTAACATATTTTTTTCCAATGGGAATTTATTCTTTCAAATGTTCACATGAAACAATAATTTATTCGAAATTTTAAATTAACATTATTTAATGTTATAAAAAAATAATTTTCTGCGATATAAGGCCTTGCGGAGCACTATTTTCAGCAATAATAATAATAATAAATGAACTTTATTGAACCAATTACATTGATCCAATAGGCCATTGACCTAGGTCCTTCAGCATTAAAAAAATTATAAAAAATACATATAGAGTTCGGGGAGTCTGGACATTTACGGAATTTTTTTCAAAATTTGTTCTTTATTGAATTATAAGCAGGTCATAATTCAAACGGCAATTGACCGAGGTCCTACAACCTTTCTTATATATTGATAGTTTTTGAGTTATTAACAAAAAACTAAATACTTTTTTTTCTCTTATTTTGTTGATAACCAATCCAATGAGCTAACGCTCATATTTTTAGGAACTTTATCTCTATTTTTTACGTTTTTCAACTGGTTGATTAGACTATAAGTTCTTGAAGATTTAGAACAAAGAAGATTGTGTTAAAAACTGTAAAATGAAATGCTTCCTTTCTAAAACACTATTTGTAGACACTGCCCATAAATAAAATTAAAATAGAATTTCACAATAAATTAAACTCAGTCATACTGAATGTTTAAAGAAAACATCAAGTTTGTGTCGAAGTCCCAATAACTAATTTGTCTATATTCACCTGGTTCAAGCCAACCTCAATATGCTTCATGTGGACTTCAACACAGCCCTGGAAAACTGCTTGGTTAGTGGGACTCAATTTCCTTTTGATCTGTTCCATGGTACCTTGGAGTACTTGCAGCTCGTACGAGTTCTGGTCAGAATCAGACATACACTTCACTTGTAACAAGAGAGCTGTCAAGTCAGTGATTAAATCAAGAATTGAGGGATTTTGACAAGGACTTTTGTCGCCAGCAATAATCATATTATGTCGGTCCACAATGTCCGTAGCTTCCTCTCTGCATTTTTCTCTTAAATGAGACGGAGCCAGCATAGCAGCTACACTAGGCTCTGGTGCTATTTGCTGACAGTAAATTTGCATCTCGTCTAGATACATTTGCAAATCGATATTGAGTTTTTCTAAATCGATTAGAATGCTTGCATATCTTCTTTCAAACTCCTCTGGTATAGCCTGGTCGAAAGAATTCATTTTCTCTGCCTCTGAGTTCATGAATTTGAGCAGTTTTATTTTTGCTTTCTTCACATTGAGGATTTTTGTAACCAAAACCATTTTTTCGAGAAGCTTTGCGGGAAAGCCTCCGATTTTTCCTTCTTCTGTACTGTTAAGCAGAAAGGGTTTGTTGAGCATTGAACCAGACAACAGCGGATCTTTTCTAAACTTCAGGTTGTTCAGAATTGGATTCTTATTCAAAGGAGTAATTGGTAAATTGTTCCTAGGACGAAACTTTGCTTGAAAACTCAGCAAAGATATTGTCTCAGGGGCTTCATTGGACAAAACTTCATAGTCAGGTACAGAATGGGTTCCAAGCCCGTGTCTTTCAAAAGTTATTCTGTATGTACTGTTAGAGGTATCCACAGCATCAATACTACCAGTGAAAAGACCATCCTGAGGTTTTCGGAGCCTGGCAGTCACTTTACTACCAATAACAAGCTGCATTGGGATCTCAGGTGGTAGATCTTTGAAGCTGGTCATGTCTGTGGCCTTTCGCTGCTGCAATGCCCTAATTTTCTTTCTTTTCTTCTCTAGTTCAAGCCGTTCTTCGTTGAAGAATGCTTGGGAACACCTTCGAGGTTTACCCATCATTCTTCGAATTTTAGTCCATTCAATCCTCGACAAGTCTCTTGTTTTTAATTCTGGAAAAGATTCTTTCAAACAAATCATGAAATCGTTTTCACCTGCAAATAGGCAGCTGTCAATATTGCTGTAAAACCACTCATAGCACACCCATTTATGAGCTTTAGGTAGTTTCAGCAAATTTCTCAAGCGAAGCCCAATTTTTTGTCCAATTTTTCTATCTGGGGAATTCAACGGTGGCAACGTATTCTCTTTCGGGTCATACTTGTTCTCCTTGATGGATTTTTTTGGGGAGGGTTTGAAATAATCATTCTTTTCTAATTTTACTTTAACAGGAGTTTGTTTTTTGATCGGAGATGGTTTTTGTTTCTTTGCACCAGTAACCCTGTGATGAGGAGTGTTTACAATATCATCATCAAAGAAAAGCCTGTTTTTTTTTCGAATCCTGGCTGGCATTCCTCGTGCATTTAACACTTGAGTTGGTTGGGTTGGAGTGGGCTTTGGTGGGGGTACAGTTCCAACACGTTGAAGGCCCAATGCTGCAGGACCCAAGGTAGGTAAGTCTTCTTCAATATCCATATCATCATCTACTACTTCTTGTTTGATAAAAACGCTTTCGTTGGTCATTTTGGAGACCTTGCAATCTAATGGTAGCTCACCTGAAAATGAAAAAAATATATTCCACTATAACTTACTTTTGAAAGTTGGGACTGTGAGAGTGATTCCATTATAGTGTTTGTTCATTACACTCGTTTTGAAAAAATAACGTTTGACCTTCAAATTCAAATAAAGAATTTTGAATTTGCTGATAACACCATATTCAAATTCAAACCCAACAACCCACTCTGAACAAATGAAAATATCCTCATGACGACAAAAGTATACGTACAGATAACTAGTTCACCCAATTCTTCGTTTGAAGGCAATTATTTTTGTCACAGGGTGTTCATACATCTCGGCACAATAACACAAGCATTTTCATATCATTTTGTAAATAAGTTAACTTTCAATAATATCCGCCATATTGACGGTAGTTCAACGCGCGTTGCGCAGAGGTCAATAAGATATTAGTTTATTTGAAAATTGTAACCTTCGGACAATGATCATCAATATATTAAACAAAAGACGTTTTTCAAACGAATCGTTGGAAGAAGAGGAATTTTACAAAACATACCTAATGAATTTTTCATCAACAAAAATCACCACAATTCAAATTCAAAGATTGCCCTGAATCTTCTACGCATGTGCAATGCCACTGTTCGCTGTTGCCAGTTTTTCAACTAAGCGAAAATTGGTGATGTTGGAGGTCGTTCGGGTAGTTTATAACCGTCTTCTAAAGGCTCATTCATACCTTGCGAAAATTCGCAAATTTTTCCGATTCGACTTTAGTGGGGTTCACAACCAAACTTTTTACGTTCTGCTTTTTACGTTTCGTATTCTGATTGGTAAAGCAAAATTTGGAATAAAAGGAACGCAAAAAGCTGAATTTTCTAACAGAGACTAAACTAACAGGAGGGTTAAATAAGCTCTAGCCAATCAGAATCTTGTAGCATCAACGCGTCATAGTGACGTACTTGGACATGAGTACAGAGTCTAACCCGAACCATAAACAATGCTCGAACCTAGAAACAAAACTGTCAGCAGTTATGGTGGATTTATGCAGCAATCATAAGTCATAAGTCTTAAGTCATAAGGAAGAATATTCGTCAATGATTGGTTGGAATATACGGACCAACCAATCATTGACGAATATTCTTCTTTATGACTTAAGACTTATGATTGCTGCATAAATCCACCATAACTCTTATTCACCATGAGCTAGTCCGTCACTGTCTATAAAGAACGGCAGCTATGACATGTCCAACTACGTCATATTTCGTCACAAATGTTCTTTCATCTCTTTCTATTAGTGTCCCCATTGTCTTATGGGGACTAGACCACAGAACTAAGTTCTGTGGACTAGACTTTCTTGTTGAATAATAGTGTCGTTCGTTAAGACGTTCTCTGATTACTCTACTTGCTTGAAGTTGATCTTTCAAAAGAGAAAGATAAATAAAGTACAAGTGTCAGAGAGAGATGAACAATGTGAAAGTGATCTCGATCAACTAGAGCAGTGTTCAATGAACAAGCCTAATGTTTAGTCTCCTTGGAATATTTTCAGGTTTCTGCGTTGTAAAATGCAATGTGTTTACATTTCAGTGAAAATGTGGTGAAATACCTATAATTAAGTGTGTTTCTTGTAATATTTCATTTCGCACTAGTGCGAAATAAATATGTAATTTTTTGGGACATTCTATAGAAATTATGATAATTTGTTTTTTTAAATTTTTTTTTGTCATTCAATGGTTTAATAGATACAATTTCCTATTTTCGCACCTTAGGCGAATTTCGCAATTTTTTCGCGAATAAAATGTCTGCCAGTCATGCCGGACCAATCGTTGAGGCAGAACCATGTCGGCAGCCATTTCATTCGCAGAAAAATTGTGAAATTTTCGAGGGTATGAACGAGACTTCAATGATAGTCTCACCCGATAATCTCTTCTTCACGATTAATTTTTCAATGATGAATAATAACATGTTATTTTTCAGTATCTGAGGTTGGATATTACTACATTCCCAGAAAAAGACAAGATGGATCCATCTTACAAAACAATTTTTTCCAGCCTTAACAATCGGGCGTTTCGAAAGTGCAGAACGAGCTGTGAGCTCCGAGCAATAAAGGGAAGCTGTGAGAATGAGAAATGTCATTGAATATTCCGAAAAAAAAAGGCTATAGTTTATTTATTTTTGTTAGTTTAGTTTATTTGTTTTATTCTAGTAGATGTAGTAGGGGTATGTTGCCCTATACCAATACATTAATAGGGTTTCGGGTTGATAAGATTATTCCTAACATGCTCGTTCATTTATCTAACCTGAGTTATCGCAACCCAAGGAGACTAAAATTTAACAAGGAGCTCTAGCCAATCAGAAACTTGTAGCATCAACGCGTCATAGTGACGTACTTGGATATGAGTACAGAGTCGAACTCGAACCAAGCAACAAAACTGTCAGCAGTGACTCTCATATACCAAGAGCTAGTCCATCACTGTCACAGAACTATGGAACTGTGGTCACTGTCTAAAGAGAACGGCGGCCATGACACGTCCTACCACGTCACATTTCGTCACAAATGTTCTTTCATCTCTTTCTACTAGTGTCCCCATTGTCTTATGGGAATCAAACACTCTTTGTTAAATTTAAGACTGAGTCAAGTCTCCGGTCTGACCAATATGATTAGACCAGCGCGGTCATTTGGTTGACTTGACGACCTAATTAGAACTGTTTGTATGTGACCAATATTTTCAAACATCTGATCGGTCCGACTTGTCGTCATACTTCATACTGAACGCGCGTGTCTTGTCCGACCGGTGACTTGACACAGCCTTAATATCTGGATCACTGAAGGCTGTTTCACATAATGGCAGTAGCAGTGGCGTCACCTCCCTCTATTGAAACATAACCAATGGCAAACATGTTTAGACGACGTTGAAAATTCAAGGTCACGCTGATGAAAGTTTGAAATCATTTAAACATTTTTGCAGTAAAATCTAGCAGTGTTCGCATTTCTAACATTATAGTTATTTATGTATCAAGGGCGTAAAGTAGGCGTTTATGGCCTGCGGCTTGGATGATGGCCCGATGGCGTTAACCGAGGGCCATCACATGCCGAAGGCCTTAATAGTTATTTATGTATCAAGGGCGTAAAGTAGGCGTTTATGGCATGCGACGTGGATGATGATGGCCCGATGGCGTTAGCCGAGGGCCATCACTCGCCGAAGGCCTTAAACGCATTTTACGCACGTGATACATACAAAATTTTATGCACTAGCGGTTTTATAGCGCGAATCACAAATACTGACTTGAATTGCAATATGGTCTACACGTTTCATACGTTATGCATCCAATAATTAAGGGTAACACATGTATGAGGAATGTGAAACTATAGTAGCTGAGAGCTATATTGGAGAATCTATTTCAAATAAATAGATCATCACCGAAAAAATTGCCAACGATTATGAACAAATGTTAGAAAGAGTAATTGCTCTATTGAACTGAAATGATTCTAATTCGTGTTAGGAATTGCATGAAATGATGTGTGAGTATAGACAATTTGAGAATTTTGTCTACTTTACGGCCCGCCGGTCCATAATGCGCCCGCGGGCGGTAAAGTGCCACTTTACGCTTGCTGAACCGGGCGGTAAAGTGTACTTTACCGCCCGCTAGTGCATAAAAATTATTTTGAATTCGAGGTAGCTATTATGATTCCTTTCTCCTGCTTTTAACAAACAATTGACAATTTCTATTCCAATGTCATTCATTCAGATAACAACCGAGTACTACACAGTTCAAGAACGTATCAGAACAGGGTTTCTGTGACTCTCGCGTACATAATCTCGGCAAATGAGAAAATACCCCACCAAAAGTAATGTATTGTGTTTATCGGCATTCCAAATTTATTTATTTGGTAATGAATTTGCGGAGAAAAAATCACTCTCCGAGCAATAAAAACTTTTATTGCTCGGAGAGTAATATTTGATCACATCTTGCGGAATATCGTAAAATGACTTTTTCGTAATTTATGTTTGATCTCGTTTTAGTTCAGAACAGTTTTACTTTATATTATAAGTGTACTCTATATCTTCTTCCATATTATCGTTCCATTTCATCATCTTGAAAAAAATCTGCAGCAAAATATGCATGCGATGCCCAGCAATTTCTTATATACTAGATCAAGCATTCCCACTCAAACTGAAAGCTTTGACTTTATAATGAGATGTCTAAAAACCATGCGACACACCATGTGGGATAAAACGGGAGACAATTCGCCAGCTTGATTAAGTGAAAACAAATGAAATCGTGACCTGTTTCCCAAATATTCCGCATTTGCGTGTATCGCCACGGTCGGTTTTCCTGTTAGGGTAAATTTACAAGCACAGAAGTTTTCAAGTATTGCCGACGGATGAACTGAATAAAGAATCCTAATTATTGGAATTTACTGAATCACTATCACCAATCAGTTTTATTTGTTACACTTTCGACTTATTTATATAAATACTGAAATGCAATTAACTACAATAACGCATTTCATTTGGAAGTATCGAAATTAAGCTTCATGAAAATTCATCATTAGAACCTGTCAATATTGTGCTAATATAAGAGATTATTTTCATTAAAATGTTTTCTAATAATACAAGATACTGATAATCTTCATAATATGGTGGTACTCACTTTCGGTACGATTGCCCACAAATGATACAAAAACGGAACATGATCAAATTATTATTGTACAAACTACACAGAAAACGATTAGATATTCACAAATTTGAATCAATCAGACATGAGTTTCGCCAGTACAGCAGCTTCTTCTCTGTCTGATTGAACAAAGTTTGGGAGATCGAATCGTTTTCTGTGTATTTTACACAATTACTATGGATCTTCATCAAGTATCGGCCGAGTCAATCAGCCAAATTGTATTATTGTTGAATGGATGATGAAAGTGTCTAAGAAAATATATAGCAAAATGGACAAACACATTAATAATAGTCATCAATACAAGGAAATTGCACTATGAAATGTATATGCCGTCACAACTATTCATTTTTTAATAGTATTTGAAGTTTGTTGAAATTTCATAAAATTGACAACAGTCGTCAATCACCATATCCCTGGAATATTGACAGGACTAAAGTTCTATAAAGGCGCCGACTGAAGAAGTAGACCACTATTTCATTTATTTGTCTTCTGAAAAATCAAAACAAAATCGAATCACTCGACACACCAGGGTTTTTAGACATCTTACTTTATAATGCAAACAATTGACAGTCTTCCTATGCAACTAGGGAACACTGTAAACGAACATGAGTGTTCAATAAGCTGTAGCCAATCAGAATCTTGTTGGAACAACGCGTCATAAAGACGTACTTGAATGTGAGTACGGAATCGAATTCGAACAAAGTAACAAAACTTTCACCTGTAACTCTCATATTCCAAGAGAGCGGATTGCGCTAGTCCGCCAGACTATATATAGAGAATGGCGGCCATTACATGCCCATCTACGTCACAATTGTTCTTTCATCTCCTTTTCTATTAGTGTCACCATTGTCCTACGGGGATTAGACTCTCCTAGTTAGATCAACGATAATAAACTAACAGGAGGGTTTAATAAGCTCTAGCCAATCAGAATCTTGTAGCATCGAAGCGTCTTAGTGACGTACTTGGACATGAGTACAGAGTCTAACCCGAACCATAAACAATGCTCGAACCTAGAAACAAAACTGTCACATGTAACTCTCATATACCGAACCCTGCATATTCGGGGTCACCATCGACACCAGGTGGAAACTCCGGGAAATCAAAGTAAACGTAGAAGTGAATTACATTTACACAACATAGGAATAGAAGAACACCCTTATTGTGAGTGTGGTGGCCTTGAGAATCTGGATCACATCTTTTTGGAATGATTAACAAGCTACCCAATGATGACATCTATTTTTTATTTGCAAAACAAGGTCTTCGTACACCTATTAACTTTACAGAAGTACTTAGAAACCTAAACACTTCTCTTATCAAATTAATAATACAATTTTTAGACTATAACCAGATCAAACTATAAATACACTATCATCCTTGCTTTTAATGGTGGATTTATGCAGCAGTCATAAGTCATAAGTTTTAAGTCATAATGGTGGATTTATGCAGCAATCATAAGTCATAGGGAAGAATATTCGTCAATGATTTTTTGGTCCGTATATTCCAACCAATCGTTGACTTATGATTGCTGTATAAATCCACCATAAGAAAGAATACTCGTCAGTGATTGGTTGGAATATACGGACCAACCAATCATTGACGAATATTCTTCTTTATGACTTAAAACTTATGACTGCTGCATAAATCCACCATAAGTCTCCACACCATCCTAACCTTTGTATGTCCGACCTACTAATACTTTTCCAGCACACGACACGGACAGCATCAAACAGAATACTGATGCAACTACGGAAGCCGGGTTGGCTCAAGAAGACTAAAAACAAGGAGGGTTTAATAAGCTCTAGCCAATCAGAAACTTGTATCATCGACGCGTCATAATGACGTACTTGGGTATGAGTACAGAGTCGAACTCGAATCAAGCAACAAAACTGTCAACAGTAACTCTCATATACCAAGAGCTAGTCCGTCACTGTCTATAGAGAACGGAAGCCATGACATGTATAACTACGTCACATTTCGTCACAAATGTTCTTTCATCTCTTTCTACTAGTGTCCCCATTGTCTTATGGGAATCAAACACTCCTTGTTTTTAGTCTTCTTGGGGTTGGCTCACTTGTTACTGGTAGACTAGTGGCACAGCACACGTCCACTTCCAACATGTGCACACATTCACTTCCAACATGTTGGAAGTTGAAATACTATAGCAGCGTTAGGGTGAGTTCCCAATGCTACGTTTTTGCGTCTCGCATCACACATTCTGATTGGCAACTATCTGCATTGAGGTTATGCGTAGTATTGTATTAACCTGTTCGTTTTTCATGCTCACAATGATTTTGATTTAAATGCTGAATTTAGCAATAATAGGTCGTTCGTTTGTCCCGAGCAAAGCTCAGAGAGTGTTCTTCTGTCAGGAGCAAGTTTTCATGCAGATCACACAAAGCAAGCTTTCTGTTTCAGAGAGCAGAAATATTTATATCAAAAGTGAAAGTCAATAGACGAGGAAAGTGATGACGTAACAAATGTCATTCTTGTCAAAATTGATTCCAAAGAAACCTCCGTCGAATTCAAATCAGCTTGTCAGATATTTCCGAAAAGATTTTTCAACTTCTTCTGCCCAAGAAAACAACATCCAATCAACCAAACACAAACTAATGAGCAAGGCAGCAAGCAAATCATCAACAGATAAAGTCTCCTAAAATTCTTTGTTTGGAATCAGTTTTTGACATGAATGACATTTGTGACGACACACTTTCCTCGTCTATAAAGTCATGGAAATCCACTCTTTGGTCGATGGTTATAAATAGGTCAATTAATGGTCATAGAGTCATAGACAAGAGTGATTAGAATTGAAGCGGATAATTGGACAAAAAAAGAAATGGAGAAAGTACCTAATAAGCAGTGCTGCCGATTTGAGAGTAATTACTCCATTTGTGAGCAATTTGAAAGATTCGAAGTAATTGTGGAGTAACGACGAATTGTAAGCATTTTTCACCAGGGACAAAAGGAGACACTAATAGGCGAATTTTTGCATTTTTTGCGATTCGACTGATACAGCGAAACAATAGCGATGATAACCGACTATTTGGGATTTTTAAATAGAAAAATCCGTTTTTACAAAACACGTACTCTCATGGAAAATAGTTTTGTATATCCCCCCATCGGCTGTTTGACAAGTGACAGCTGACGTCACTGACAGTGGGAGTAAAACCCCGCATTTTGATAGAAGCTAGTCAAGCATATTGACCCTGCTAATAAGACAAACATAATAAATGTTGATGTGGTAGACGCCAATTCAGAGTTTTATTGGGTTCGAACTATTCCGATTGCCAAATTGGTGATCGCGTCGGGAATTTGCCAATCAGAATGCGCGAAGCAAAAATCAAAAATGATGCATTGGGAACTCACCATAACGCTGTCAACTTCCAACATGTTGGAAGTGAACGTGTGTACATGTTGGAAGTGGCCGTGTGCGGTGTTACTTGTCTGCCAGTCACTAGTGAGCCAACCCGGCCACCGTACGCAACCACACCATATAAGCACGAAATGATCCCATTGCGAACAAGAATCTGGGCTGTGAGATGATTATGGATATGTTCCGTAAATCACCTTGGTTGTTTTGGTTGCTGAATGTGCGTCCCGTAAATGTCATTTATTTGGTTGGTAACTGAAAAAAAGGTTATTTACGGGACGTGGTTCCTGAAAAAGCGGTCGATTGTCTGTTACCAGAACGACCGACGATTTTCTTTGGTTGATCTGGTTATTCTCGTTTGAATACTTTTTATTTTTTGAGGTTAAAAACTAGTTTTATATGATTATGAATTCGATTGAAGTGATTGAACAGATCGAAGAGATAACAAATGTATCAATAATCTGATTTTTAATTTCTTATAGATTATTTTCAGCCCATTGAATCATTTACATGCGGTTATTGTTTTGAAGACATGGGCATTTTATATTCTAGCATAGAAGATAAAATGTTGGAAGAGCACGCATGCTTCAGGAATTGCGACAATGTTTTAATCGATTACGAAATCTTGAAAATATTTCATGACGATGGAGAATAAGGCGCATCTGTTCATTCCGGTAATAAGAAACCGATATTATCTCCAAAGGAGAGTTCTACAGTCAGTAACGTAGAGACATGGACTGAAGAAATGGTGAAGCTGTTGATTTCAATTTACAAAGATCACAAACAATAAACACTCAAACATAACAAAACCACACTGAAGACTGAAGAGACATATGACAGTGACAGATGTCCCGAAAATAAATTGCAACCACAATTACCAGACAAAAACCAATGTCATAACTCATGTCACCGGTTCGGTAAGCAGTGGTAACTTTTGTCTATTTACGGAACATATCCTATGTAATCAGCCAAACTTGCAGCCCCTGGAGTCGAGCTGGTCAAATGCACCAATGAGGAGCAACGACCAAGAAATATAGAGAGAGAGAGAAGTAAACGACGTAAACGTCATTTTGTTGATTGAGGTTAGGTTATGGTTTGTGTATAAAATCGTTGGTGTAGTATGGTGGTATTTTTTCGAGTTTTATTTGTTGAATTGTTTGTTGTCTCGAGATGTCGGTGGTGAAAATTGTCCTCGCCGATTTATTTCAGTACTTGAGAGGAAAAAGTAGGCCTTTGGTCAAAGGGGAGGCAGTATTCAATGCTAATCATGTAATTCTTTGTGAGGTAGAAGACGTTCAAAGCAGGTGAATTTTTGGACTTTGTTTACAAAGTTCGGCTTTGAAATCTCCTCCCCATGCGATAAAGTTAAATTTAGGACCACCAGGCATATCGGTTACTGATTGGAACTGTTTATGCAGTTGCAAAGCAGGCCAATCTGGCTTTTGCAAGCATGTTGTTGCTGTATTGCTCTATGTCAATCGGTAAGTAAATAGTGAACTTCTTCAGTTTCAGATAAATTGTGTTTTTTTTTAACAGTATTGAGGTACTAGATAATTTAAGGTGCACCAATGTCAAACAAGTATGGGGTAAGGAAAAGAAGAAGGTTGATATCGTTTATGCAGCTGAGCGAGCTATCGATTACTGGCACTTCCAAAAGAAGAAGCATTATGAATTCAAGACAAACGAACAAATAGAAAATGATAATTTGAAAATTATATTGGAATGTAATATTTTTCACTGACTGTAATTACATGAATATTGAATATGATTGTTTTAGGCAAACCATCTTTGGCTATTTCTGTGTTTTATAAAAATGCAGCTTCTGTAAGAAACCAAAGGTTGTACCAGTTCCATAATTTGAAGGCATATATCGAGCCCATGCAATTGATGCTGAAAAGCTACACCTTCTTTACTTTGTTGTTTCGTTTCTTTTTTTTTGTTTATTCTGTTTCAGGTGTCAAACCTCCGTTGACACTCCAACATGTACAGTAGCAACTAAGACGTCATCTGAGATTGAACAAATTCTGAAGGCAATGAAAGACTCCAAATTCATGTCTACTGTACATATAGAAGAGGTGTGGTATCCAACAAATGAGTGTTGCAGAAAGGTTTTAGTCAAACTCGGAAAGGATATTTCCAAAGCTGTTGTATGTGTTCAGAAGACTGAAGCATGGGATGATTTACATAAACTCCGGCTTACAGGCAAGGAAAAACTATATCCCTACCTTTAAGTATAAAAATATCTGAGACTATGAATGTTAAAAAATATACTATAGAAAACCACCTATGTGAAGTTGGCAGCCAAACTTGGCGGCCAGAGTTCCCGACAATACCCGAACGCTCAGTGGCGCCGTATTTTTATTTCTTTCAAACGAATGTACTCAAAACAATTGAATCAGTTGAGGAATTTCATTTCAACTAAAATTTTAGGCATTACATGAATGGGACAAATTTCATTTCTTGTTCAAAATAAGCCTTATCAACAAGTGTTTGTTTTCAAACTTCCTGAAGAAATGTAGTTTTTGCCAAGATTTATATTACACAGTTGAATATGGAAAGGAATTATGAATTTTTAATTGCTATAAAAATCCGCCGCAACCCTTGAATAGGGGTTGATATGTTTTCATATAATTCATTGGATATCAATTTGGACGGCGAAGATCAATTTCTACCAAGTTGAACATTACACGGTTGGATAATTAAAAAATTACGAATTTTTCATTGCAAAAAAATCCCCCGCATCCCTTGAATAGGAGGTGTTTTCATATAATTCATTAGATATTATCAAATCAGAAGGCGAGGATCCGTTTCTGCCAAGATGTACATTACACGGTCGGATAGAGAAAAAAATTACGAATGATTCATTGCCAAAAGAATCCCCCGCAACCCTTGAATAGGGGTTGTTTTCATAAAATTCATTAGATTTATCAAATTAGAAGGCGAGGATCCGTTTCTGCCAAGATGTACATTACACGGTCGGATAGAGAAAAAAATTACGAATGTTTCATTGCCAAAAGAATCCCCCGCAACCCTTGAATAGGGGTTGTTTTCATAAAATTCGTTAGATTTATCAAATTAGAAGGCGAGGATCCGTTTCTGCCAAGATGTACATTACACGGTCGGATAGAGAAAAAAATTACGAATGTTTCATTGCCAAAAGAATCCCCCGCAACCCTTGAATAGGGGTTGTTTTCATAAAATTCATTAGATTTATCAAATTAGAAGGCGAGGATCCGTTTTTGCCAGGATGAACATCACACGGTCGGATAGAGAAAAAAATTACGAATGTTTCATTGCCAAAAGAATCCCCCGCAACCCTTGAATAGGGGTTGTTTTCATAAAATTCATTAGATTTATCAAATTAGAAGGCGAGGATCCGTTTCTGCCAAGATCTACATTACACGGTCAGATAGAGAAAAAAATAACGAATGTTTCATTGCCAAAAGAATCCCCCGCAACCCTTGAATAGGGGTTGTTTTCATAAAATTCATTAGATTTATCAAATTAGAAGGCGAGGATCCGTTTTTGCCAAGATGAACATTACACGGTCGGATAGAGAAAAAAATTAAGAATGTTTCATTGCCAAAAGAATCCCCCGCAACCCTTGAATAGGGGTTGTTTTCATAAAATTCATTAGATTTATCAAATGAGAAGGCGAGGATCCGTTTCTGCCAAGATGTACATTACACGGTCGGATAGAGAAAAAAATTACGAATGTTTCATTGCCAAAAGAATCCCCCGCAACCCTTGAATAGGGGTTGTTTTCATAAAATTCATTAGATTTATCAAATTAGAAGGCGAGGATCCGTTTCTGCCAAGATGTACATTACACGGTCGGATAGAGAAAAAAATTACGAATGTTTCATTGCCAAAGGAATCCCCCGCAACCCTTGAATAGGGGTTGTTTTCATAAAATTCATTATATTTATCAAATTAGAAGGCGAGGATCCGTTTTTGCCAAGATGAACATTACACGGTCGAATAGAGAAAAAAATTACGAATGTTTCAGTGACAAAAGAATCCCCCGCAACCCTTGAATAGGGGTTGTTTTCATAAAATTCATTAGATTTATCAAATTAGAAGGCGAGGATCCGTTTCTGCCAAGATGTACATTACACGGTCAGATAGAGAAAAAAATTACGAATGTTTCATTGCCAAAAGAATCCCCCGCAACCCTTGAATAGGGGTTGTTTTCATAAAATTCATTAGATTTATCAAATTAGAAGGCGAGGATCCGTTTCTGCCAAGATGTACATTACACGGTCAGATAGAGAAAAAAATAACGAATGTTTCATTGCCAAAAGAATCCCCCGCAACCCTTGAATAGGGGTTGTTTTCATAAAATTCATTAGATTTATCAAATTAGAAGGCGAGGATCCGTTTTTGCCAAGATGAACATTACACGGTCGGATAGAGAAAAAAATTACGAATGTTTCATTGCCAAAAGAATCCCCCGCAACCCTTGAATAGGGGTTGTTTTCATAAAATTCATTAGATTTATCAAATTAGAAGGCGAGGATCCGTTTCTGCCAAGATGTACATTACACGGTCGGATAGAGAAAAAAATTACGAATGTTTCATTGCCAAAGGAATCCCCCGCAACCCTTGAATAGGGGTTGTTTTCATAAAATTCATTATATTTATCAAATTAGAAGGCGAGGATCCGTTTTTGCCAAGATGAACATTACACGGTCGAATAGAGAAAAAAATTACGAATGTTTCAGTGACAAAAGAATCCCCCGCAACCCTTGAATAGGGGTTGTTTTCATAAAATTCATTATATTTATCAAATTAGAAGGCGAGGATCCGTTTTTGCCAAGATGAACATTACACGGTCGAATAGAGAAAAAAATTACGAATGTTTCAGTGACAAAAGAATCCCCCGCAACCCTTGAATAGGGGTTGTTTTCATAAAATTCATTAGATTTATCAAATTAGAAGGCGAGGATCCGTTTCTGCCAAGATGTACATTACACGGTCAGATAGAGAAAAAAATTACGAATGTTTCATTGCCAAAAGAATCCCCCGCAACCCTTGCATAGGGGTTGTTTTCATATAATTCATTAAATAACTCTTGTCTGTATCGATGATTCCAGACATTTCAAAAAGGTTATTTAAACAGGCGGCGACGATGCCAAAACAGCAGAAAAGTACGACGTTTCTACAAGACAGCTCGGAGCGATTTTAGCGAATTATTATCGTTATACAGTGCGATTTCAGTTAACGTCGTAGTATTTTGTATTTGATTGTACAATAAATAGTTGTACCTAGTATATCAATATAGCCAGGAACCCCGTTTTTGTAACAATACGGAGTCGTTTGTCTGAGAACTGAGACAAAATAAAGATTTTCAGTCCTGCAGACAGGTGTATTAGTAATAATTTGCAGACAGGTGTAGTCCTGGAATGAGAAGTGAAACACACTGTATAATATCTATAACAAATAATTCTAAATCCTATACAATTTGAGTTGTACCCATTTGATAAAAAAATCTAGTGTTAACAGTTAAAAGTTTATTACAAAATAAAAATGTATGTTCATAATTTGAATAACTTGGTATCTATAAAAATAAATGTTCTTCACATGATTCATAACATAATATTATAACTAAATCAAATAATTATAAATTCTATACAATTTGAGTTGTACTCATTTGATGAAAGACAGTTGAAGGTATGAAAATAAATGTTCTTCACATAATTCATAACATAATATGATAACTAAATCAAATAATTCTACATCTTAGACAATTTGAGTTGTACTCATGTGATAAAACAATGCATAAATAGGTAGGAATTAAAATAGAAAATATATGCACATCTTCCCTTTTTATGTTCACTCTTTCCAAACATGAGCAATTTCTCATCACGAATATTTTCCGAGAAAACCTGGACAACGATGCGCTATTCAAACTTAGACTTCGAAGATCGTCTCTGATGATGAAATTGCGTGCACTTCCAGTAATTTTGAAGGCCTATTCAGTCAGCCTGTCTACTTCTCCCTGTTATTTGAAGATTGAGTCTCTTCTATGAAATTGAATGAGACGCATCCCACTCATTTGTGGAGGCCTATTCAATTAGCCTGTCTCCACCTCGTGCAATGGCTTTGCCACTATTCCAAGTATAACCTCAGCATAGCTTATTAGATAATCATTTGCTTATAGGGTAGTCAGTATCCGTTCGACATACAAAGTTAGATATATAATAATTGATAATAATGATACCCTATATACCTAACTTAATAGCTACCTGAAAATAATGTAAATAACCAGCACCCTAAATCAACAATAGCTAGGTATTAGGTAGGTAAATACGATATATGATATACTTTAATGACTAATCAGGTAATGCTCACAGCTCATTTGCAATTATTTCTTACTTATCACATAAAAAGGTACACAAAGATTCATTAAATATTTTGGTGAAATACTTATACTACTCGAAGAATACAGTTATTTCGGAGATCGAACAGTCGTTACCGACCGATGATGAACCCTTTACTCCCATATACATACGTAGTAGATGTATATGGGAGTAAAGGGTTCATCATCGGTCGGTAACAACTGTTCGTTACTAACTTATACTATTGTTAATTATCTTACATTTCAGTGTGAATTGGGCTAAGAACTATAATGTCATCATTTCTCATTTCAAAAATACATCACATCATCAGGTATGCAAGTTTGTCAAATCGATACCCTGTGGAGTGGTTACATTTCTGGAGTTGGTTATACAATTCGGGGCTGCATGCATTAAGGGTCCAATAGATTTGTAATTGAATACATCTTAATCCAGATATAAATTTTGTTACCCAATAATGTGATGAGCCGCAGTTGTGGTGAAAACAGTGATGAGCAAGCATAAACCAGCAAAGATTCATGGAACCTTTCATACTTTTGAATACAGTAATTTTAACAAAATTTCCTTCGACTGAAGCTTCAATTAGTTTTTCCAAACATGATGGAAGGAAAACCACATAAGACACGACGAAGAGTTTTATTACAGACATGAGGAAGTTGGGCATTTGTAATGGAAAGCTTTGAAGACAGACTCGAAAAATTATAAGAATGTTCAGAGCTATGAGTAATTTTCACACAAAAAACAAATTCCACGGTTTAAAAAACACTTTCCTTTGAGGACCAAACACTTCCTATGAATTAATCTT
The DNA here is from genome assembly GCA_944452925.2 of Chrysolina oricalcia. Lineage (NCBI taxonomy): Eukaryota > Metazoa > Arthropoda > Insecta > Coleoptera > Chrysomelidae > Chrysolina > Chrysolina oricalcia. Next base: position 10,229,148 of record OX101827.2, read on the forward strand.
TTGCAGTGTTGGCATGTTGAGAAATTTTCATCTTCTTCCAAATGTCTTGAACACATTAAACATATGTTTTTCATTTCAGATGATTCTGTTAAGATGATATTTTTTAAAAGTATTTCCTATAATCGCACAAATTTGTTTTTTCTGTGAGGCTTGATTTTTCGACAATAGCTTGAAAAAATTTCAAAATGATCGGTCCGCAATTGTACCCATCTTCTTGTAGAAAATGAGGGTAGTCTAAAACTGATAGGTTTTTGTATCTCAGTGTATGTCTATGGTACTCGTTGTAGGATTTCATGAACTTTTCAAATTTTTTCAAGTAAGTTGAACTTTGAATTGCTGAACTGCCAAAAGGGTTCAAAAACGTAAATGTCGACTTGACAAAATCAATAATGACTAAACAGAAGTGATTTCCTCCTTGAAGGTATGATGTGACTAAAAAATCTTTTTCTATTACAATTCTTTCTAAGAAACTATCGGGGTAAAAAATGTCCATGTTGAAAATATTGGATGATATGGCTTCAGGAATAACTTGAAATTTTTTATCAGCGTTTAATAGATTCAAAAGGATATCTACAATAAATGTAGTAAGCCAGGTGGTACCATCCAAAGAAGCGAAATCAGAAGCCAAAATCTCTTTAACTATAACATCTAAATCATCAAACCTAGCCACAGTGTAATCCCGACCCTCCTTTCTATAATACGAGATATCATTAACTAGCCCATTTTCTAAAAATTGTAAAGTTTTTAGTGGTCTCCACTTATATATCTGAGATGGTTCAAATCCTAGAAATACTGGAAGATAATGGAAATAATAGAACTCTTTCAGTTGCATCAACATTATTGCAAAAAATCGAGTATTCCTTTCTATTCGTTGTACAGAAATTCCGCAAAACGTGTAAATGACTAGATCACACCAAGGTCTATTAAGTATTTCTAAAAGCCCCTGAATCTGATGATAATAATTATGAGTTTTTTTCAAGTTTCCGTCCTGATCCATGTACACTAATTTTTTGGTATCGGGTGAATCATTCCTTATATTGTAGGGGCACTTGACTTCAATAATTCCATCATTGTCTATCAATGCATCTGGAGAACCAGCCAAAAATGAATACTTCTTATGAACAACTAAACCACTTTTTATGAACGATTTATTATATCTCTCTGCGTATTGCTGAATTGCTGTTTTCTCGTATTCAATACCATGTTTTGTGGCATCGTTAGAAAACCTATCATCAACTAACAAATCTTTTGTTAATTTATTTTTCGTGTCTGTAGTCTTTGATTTACAGATACGTCCAAAATTAGAACAGGTCAACCTTTTCTTTCTTTCTTCAAACCATAAAGGAGAATTGTGTTGATCTCTTGTTAACATCTCAATATCAATTCTACTGACCATATCTAATCCTTTAAGAAAACTTTGACATTTTTCCATCAAATTCAATGTGGGAGAATCTTCTTCACGTCTGTTGGAAGTAGCATTACAATATGTGCATATGAAGGGGCCACTGTAGCTTTTATTGAGTGTAGGAGAATCACATATCTGATGCACCCATTCGTTGCATAAATCGCAAGCGACCCAATCTGCTGTTACATCCAAACGAGCAGATCCACAATAGATACAGTTCTGTTCTAACTTTTCATTCTCCCTGAGTTGCGCCAAGTAATTTCCAGCAAAATGTGAAGTAGTAATTTTCTTCTTTTTTTTCTGCCAATGTTCTTGTGAACTTGTTTCACTTGTGGGGTCAGATTTAGTTTTTACTTTGGTCAGAGAAGATTTTGGTATATCGAGAATAATCTCTTTATAAATTGCCAGAACACTTTCTCTGCTCTTTCTGAGAAACCTGGAACACTTGAGATTCGTTTCTCCCATTAGAATATTTGTTTTTAGATTTCCGAAATAATTTTCAACGTAAGAGTTGCTAAGTCTGGTCACTCCTTTATGTTTCAATAATATGCCGCTCCATAAAATGCAGAATGGCATATATTTCGTCATCAGAATATTAAAAAACGATAGATTTTGATATGCGTTATTTTCATCAACAATAACTCCTAATTCACAATTTGATATTTTGAGGAAATGTTTATAAAATGGACTCGATCTATACAAACAAGGGTCACTTTCGAAGTTCGGTTCAGTTGAATCAATTTTATCGATGTCGAAGGCAGACATGTTTGTGTCAGTTAGGTTTATTTGTATAAGTTTCATCTCTGCGGTTTTCACAAACTCATTTCTGGTAGGAGCTCTCAATAGAACGCATATGTTTTTGAATAACACGTTAACTGTTTCGAGGTCTGTTGAATTGATACACCTGCCTATTACATTCTTCCAGAAAATTCTCGTTGAGTTATCTTTAAAACTCTCATTGATATCTTTCGATGCCATTTTCATCAGGTGACCACAGCATAGGCGGATCGTAACGAACGATTCGGGAATCCTCTGACCATTTGCTACTGCCAAGTATGTTATTTCCAAATATTCAAGAAGAGATTTCATGTTGAATGCATTTGTAATAGCGTGTATTGTTGCAAAACTAAAATCTGTTACAACAGCTTCGATGATAGGCCATCTATTATTTTCAACACAGAATACTCTAAAATCATGGAATATTCTGAATATTGTTTTAGAGTGATGATCGGCAGAAACCATTTCAAAAACTGGACAAATTCTTCCAGACTTCGTGGGAACAACTCCGGCGTATAGTAATACTCTTTTACTGTCGAAAGGTTTTCTGACTATACCCCCTGTTGCATCAAAATACAAAACTCTGAAGGCATTCGAGCTTGACGCTAGTATATGTAGTTGTTCCTTGCTATATGTTTTGACAATGAAAGGTACGCTTACTTCATGTATGTATTCATTATGGTCGAAATGCATTTTCACTAAGTCAATAAAGTCATCTTTATCTCTGTCCCATTCACCTACAGCTTCTGATTTGATTTTGCGAATGGTTGGATCTGACTTTATATTCTGGAGATTTCCAATCTGAATCAATTCGTCATTAGCTTCTAACAAACTACTTTTTTTATATTGAGAAGGTTTTTTTTTCAAAATATTTTTCTTTGCAATTTTTCGCTCAATTCCTTTCACAACCGATGTAATTTTTTGAATGTGGCAGAAATTATAGGAAGTTGAGTAAACCTCAGTCTTGAAATTTTTTACATTTATTTTAAATTTCTTACAACCCCTATGCTTGCAAATCGCATATATGTTTATAATGTCATGTTTCAAATATTTTACATACTGAATTACCAGATTACATGTATTGTTAATGTATTTCGCTATTCGGTTTTTAAAGTAATATGGGTAAAGTTCCGACATGAGTTTGCCATTTTTGAATATTAATGTCCATGCTTTTTCATCTATTTCGAAAAAACCTTCAAAGACTCTACAGTCACTAAAAGTACTCTTAGTTAAATTTAAATCTAATTCAGTTCCCCTTGGTAGTACTTCCGATTCAAAATCAGTGGAAAGATTCACGAGGATCTTAGGAATACCGAAACTCTCTGGTGTGATATTCTCTTTATTCATCACTTGTTCATCAAAATTTTGTGATATACTGTCTTTATTTCCACTAAAGCCTCTCTCAGAAACCTCTGCTAAGAGTTTATGGTTAAGATTATTTGATGAAATGATATTATTCTCAGAAAGGAGTGACTGGTATAATAAAGGCGCCGTAGATGAATGGAGTTCAGTTTCTACTTCTCTGATGGTACTCACTCCAATATCCTCCACCTGATCATTTATTTGTTTACTGAGAGTTATATTTTCATTATTTTCCCACTGAGTATGTTTAGGAGTAGAACAAGCTGCGGCGAAGAAAAAAGGTTCGACATCTATTTCATTCATATCATTCACTAAGTCAAAGTCAATATTAATGTTTCTATCTCCTGGATTTCTTTTTAAATATGCATTGTAATAATAATATATTTGTTTTCGAACGAGTACATTATTATGGTTTTGTCCAAGATATTCACAAATATCGACATAGACTTTGTTAGTCTTTCTCCATGAACCCATACTTTTAAGATCAGTTTCCACTTTACCGAATGCTTCTAAAATCATCTCTTTCTTACTTATATTTACCTTTTTCAAATGTTTATAATTTTTCAAAACTGTCTCAAAGTATACAGAATTCCGTACAATCATTCTGTGCAAATCACTTACACATTTAATTTTTTTTATTTTATTTGTATGTAAATATTCCAAGATATCATGAAATAATAAATCATTTCTATCTTTATGAATTACTTTTTCAAAAGAGCAGTTCGGATTTATCTGAGATATGGCTTCAGCAATATGTTTCAGTATCATATTCTTATTCACATGCATTTTTATGGAGAATTTGAACTAAATTTGCAAAAAAATTAAACTAAATCGGTTCAACATGAATCTACACTGTTCGTACTTACCTACCTCACCACTGTTTTAACAACGACTGCAACAAACCTAGCCAAGTTTTTGCCGGCGTTGATTCCTACCGCCACAGAAATATAAAACGCCTCTGTATTTGCGCAATGGGAACCAGCAGTGTCAGCATCGTATAGATCAGTGGTCGTAAAACTTTTTTAGCCAAGGGCCAACAGAGACACTGTTGGTCACCATTGGGTGATACCTCGGGTCCCATGTTTGTTTTATATATTAATTACTGTCTAGCCACCTAATTAATGTAGCTTCTATATGTTTCACCCGCATGGTAGGTGTAGTATGTTATTGGGTAGATAAGTAAAAAATACAATTAGCTAAAGGTATTCTGGATTTTCATTTAAATTATAGAATTGACTTAAAAAGTCAATGTCATTTGTGGTGTTCTTTTTTCAGCAACTCGTCTATATTTGCACCTTTTGGGCTAAATGCAATCCTCATTGGATCTTCTGTGTCTTTTGAATGGCTGAACAGACGATTACGATATTTATTTCTAAGGAAAATCATAAGTATGTTGAAGGAAATAATGTCAAAATAAATTTTGCACAATTTCACAACCTTAGCAGAAATGGATCTACGTATTGTAATTTCATAATATCTAATGAATTATATGAAAACAACTCCTATTCAAGGGTTGCGGGATTTTCTTTTGGCAATGACAAATTCATAACTTTTAATTTGAAAAATCTAATGAATTTTATGAAAACAACCCCTATTCAAGGGTTGCGGGGGATTCTTTTGGCAATGAAACATTCGTTATTTTTTTCTCTATCTGACCGTGTAATGTACATCTTGGCAGAAACGGATCCTCGCCTTCTAATTTGATAAATCTAATGAATTTTATGAAAACAACCCCTATTCAAGGGTTGCGGGGGATTCTTTTGGCAATGAAACATTCGTAATTTTTTTCTCTATCTGACCGTGTAATGTACATCTTGGCAGAAACGGATCCTCGCCTTCTAATTTGATAAATCTAATGAATTTTATGAAAACAACCCCTATTCAAGGGTTGCGGGGGATTCTTTTGTCACTGAAACATTCGTAATTTTTTTCTCTATTCGACCGTGTAATGTTCATCTTGGCAAAAACGGATCCTCGCCTTCTAATTTGATAAATATAATGAATTTTATGAAAACAACCCCTATTCAAGGGTTGCGGGGGATTCTTTTGGCAATGAAACATTCGTAATTTTTTTCTCTATCTGACCGTGTAATGTACATCTTGGCAGAAACGGATCCTCGCCTTCTAATTTGATAAATCTAATGAATTTTATGAAAACAACCCCTATTCAAGGGTTGCGGGGGATTCTTTTGTCACTGAAACATTCGTAATTTTTTTCTCTATTCGACCGTGTAATGTTCATCTTGGCAAAAACGGATCCTCGCCTTCTAATTTGATAAATATAATGAATTTTATGAAAACAACCCCTATTCAAGGGTTGCGGGGGATTCTTTTGGCAATGAAACATTCGTAATTTTTTTCTCTATCCGACCGTGTAATGTACATCTTGGCAGAAACGGATCCTCGCCTTCTAATTTGATAAATCTAATGAATTTTATGAAAACAACCCCTATTCAAGGGTTGCGGGGGATTCTTTTGGCAATGAAACATTCGTAATTTTTTTCTCTATCCGACCATGTAATGTACATCTTGGCAGAAACGGATCCTCGCCTTCTAATTTGATAAATCTAATGAATTTTATGAAAACAACCCCTATTCAAGGGTTGCGGGGGATTCTTTTGGCAATGAAACATTCGTAATTTTTTTCTCTATCTGACCGTGTAATGTACATCTTGGCAGAAACGGATCCTCGCCTTCTAATTTGATAAATCTAATGAATTTTATGAAAACAACCCCTATTCAAGGGTTGCGGGGGATTCTTTTGTCACTGAAACATTCGTAATTTTTTTCTCTATCTGACCGTGTAATGTACATCTTGGCAGAAACGGATCCTCGCCTTCTAATTTGATAAATCTAATGAATTTTATGAAAACAACCCCTATTCAAGGGTTGCGGGGGATTCTTTTGTCACTGAAACATTCGTAATTTTTTTCTCTATTCGACCGTGTAATGTTCATCTTGGCAAAAACGGATCCTCGCCTTCTAATTTGATAAATATAATGAATTTTATGAAAACAACCCCTATTCAAGGGTTGCGGGGGATTCCTTTGGCAATGAAACATTCGTAATTTTTTTCTCTATCCGACCGTGTAATGTACATCTTGGCAGAAACGGATCCTCGCCTTCTAATTTGATAAATCTAATGAATTTTATGAAAACAACCCCTATTCAAGGGTTGCGGGGGATTCTTTTGGCAATGAAACATTCGTAATTTTTTTCTCTATCCGACCGTGTAATGTACATCTTGGCAGAAACGGATCCTCGCCTTCTCATTTGATAAATCTAATGAATTTTATGAAAACAACCCCTATTCAAGGGTTGCGGGGGATTCTTTTGGCAATGAAACATTCGTAATTTTTTTCTCTATCCGACCGTGTAATGTTCATCTTGGCAAAAACGGATCCTCGCCTTCTAATTTGATAAATCTAATGAATTTTATGAAAACAACCCCTATTCAAGGGTTGCGGGGGATTCTTTTGGCAATGAAACATTCGTTATTTTTTTCTCTATCTGACCGTGTAATGTAGATCTTGGCAGAAACGGATCCTCGCCTTCTAATTTGATAAATCTAATGAATTTTATGAAAACAACCCCTATTCAAGGGTTGCGGGGGATTCTTTTGGCAATGAAACATTCGTAATTTTTTTCTCTATCCGACCGTGTGATGTTCATCCTGGCAAAAACGGATCCTCGCCTTCTAATTTGATAAATCTAATGAATTTTATGAAAACAACCCCTATTCAAGGGTTGCGGGGGATTCTTTTGGCAATGAAACATTCGTAATTTTTTTCTCTATCCGACCGTGTAATGTACATCTTGGCAGAAACGGATCCTCGCCTTCTAATTTGATAAATCTAACGAATTTTATGAAAACAACCCCTATTCAAGGGTTGCGGGGGATTCTTTTGGCAATGAAACATTCGTAATTTTTTTCTCTATCCGACCGTGTAATGTACATCTTGGCAGAAACGGATCCTCGCCTTCTAATTTGATAAATCTAATGAATTTTATGAAAACAACCCCTATTCAAGGGTTGCGGGGGATTCTTTTGGCAATGAATCATTCGTAATTTTTTTCTCTATCCGACCGTGTAATGTACATCTTGGCAGAAACGGATCCTCGCCTTCTGATTTGATAATATCTAATGAATTATATGAAAACACCTCCTATTCAAGGGATGCGGGGGATTTTTTTGCAATGAAAAATTCGTAATTTTTTAATTATCCAACCGTGTAATGTTCAACTTGGTAGAAATTGATCTTCGCCGTCCAAATTGATATCCAATGAATTATATGAAAACATATCAACCCCTATTCAAGGGTTGCGGCGGATTTTTATAGCAATTAAAAATTCATAATTCCTTTCCATATTCAACTGTGTAATATAAATCTTGGCAAAAACTACATTTCTTCAGGAAGTTTGAAAACAAACACTTGTTGATAAGGCTTATTTTGAACAAGAAATGAAATTTGTCCCATTCATGTAATGCCTAAAATTTTAGTTGAAATGAAATTCCTCAACTGATTCAATTGTTTTGAGTACATTCGTTTGAAAGAAATAAAAATACGGCGCCACTGAGCGTTCGGGTATTGTCGGGAACTCTGGCCGCCAAGTTTGGCTGCCAACTTCACATAGGTTAGAAAACCACAGTTGTTATTGTCATATTTCTGGTACCTTTCATAATTGGAAAATGAAGTACTTAAATGTGTCATGATACAATAAGGTATATTCCTGAACTTGGTAGACAAGCCAGTAGAAAGTTTAAACAAAATTATTATTTTATCCATATCTTTTTCAGGTACATCGATATACTCTGTGTATACTTATGAAAAAAGTAATTATGAGGAAAAGGCAAAAAGTCTGTTTTGTCCGAAATGATTTTTCAATAAGTATGTAGCGCATGGGAAACAAAACGAGGGAAATGCTTTGATGTCCTTTCAAAGCAAACATCTGGAGATGTCTACAGTAACTATAGGTTTCCTCATTAGCGAGACCTATTCTTGGTTAGGATGTTCTCCAGATGCTTTTATTTTTAAAGATGGAAAACCACACGCCCTACTAGAGATTAAATGTCCATTCCTTGGTAAAACATAAATATTCTTTCTGTGAAAGTTTTATCACTGTTTTGTAGGTAAAAGTTATCCACATAACGATGAAAATTGTATAAAGTCTTGTGACTACCTCAATCTTGGGAATGATGGAACCCTCAAAATGAAGGAAAGACACCGGTACTATGGACAGATTCAGCTGGGAATGGCCATTGCTGGTGTTCATCTTACCTATTTTATAATTTATTCTTCTTCCGATAGAATGATCCTGATCTGGCAGGACATTTTCATTTACGGTTTCGGGCTCATTTTCACCACCAACTAGAACAGCATGAAACCTAAAATAATTAAATCATTAAATTTAGTTACAAGTTATGAAATAATCTGTTACCGTTTTGTATTAGCTCGGCTGTTTGGGTTCCTTGATGAAATAGTTTTAGGGATTTTTTGGGATGGGAGGACATCCTTCTCTAAGCGTTTCAATTTTTTAAATCTTGTGCCTAAAACAGGTTATATGTTCATATTGTTCCTAGTATTTGATGAATTATTGTCATACTTGGTGTAAAATCGTCCACAGTAAAATGTTCACTGCAAACACACATGTATTTACTTATACTTTTTCCAATTTTAAGTATTTTTTTCCACTCATTTGCCAGTTTTGGGTTTCGTGGAAAGGAATGCATCGAGACATTCTCCGACAAATAATTATTGCACTGCGGCACTGAGCAATAATTCTTCGACTTACTAGTCATAATGAAGTTATAAAATTTTAGATGAAACACAAAAAGCTCACAATATGACTCGGAAAACGGGAATATTTTAAAATACAACAACACACAAACAAATACGAGTATTGTTTGTTTTCCCGGAGTTTGATATGCTAATTTGAACATATAGATGTCGTCCACTCCGTGGTGACCCTTGGGTCACTGAATCTAGAAGGCCGTGCCGTCCTTACGGGTATGGCCAATGGGCGTGGTCCAATACTTGAAATAGTTCCAGTATTCAAATAACCTACAAAATCACCAATTAGAGAGCAAGTTTTGTGGGTTATTTGAACACTGGATCTATTTCAAGTACTAGACCACGCCCATTTGCCATACCCGTAAGGACGGCACGACCTTCTAGATTCAGTGACCCTAGGTGACCCCAAATACCAAGAGTGCGGAGTGCGCAAGTCTGTCACTGTCTAGAGAATGGCAGCCATGACATGTCCATGTTACAAAGGTTCTCTCTTTTTATTAGTGTCACCATTGTTTCATGGGTATTAGACTCTCCTAGTCAGGTAACGTTTAATCTCTTTGGATCCATTACTTTGAATCCTGATTGGATCACTATTTTTCGTGGTCTGTGGACTGTGAGATCACTTATTCAGGGGGGATCATGAACACTCGATACGAAAGCTGTCACGATTGGTAGGCTAGAAGTAAGGAGACTAAACGTTATTTGACTAGGTGAGTCTAATTTCCATAAGACAATGGGGGCACTAATAGAGAGAGATGAAAGAACATTTGTAACGGAATATGACTAGTTGGACTCATGGCCGCTGTTCTCTATAGACAGTGACGGACTAGCGCACTCTTGGTTACATGCAGTGAACTCTATACGAACTGGAACGGGCCTTTTCGGATAATGCATAAGGCGTTCTCGATTGACTCTGGTATCACCGAAAAGTTAACCGCAGTTGAACCAACCGTTCTCGATTCATTATCAATGACGTCACGAATATAACCCGATCCTGATTTCGTAGAACCAACACTAGGAGTATTTCTAATGAGCGGTATACTCTTTCTCTCTCTGATTTGTTGTTTAATTCTTTTTGAACCTATTATGAATGTAGCGCTAAAAATTGAAACTAATGAACTTTTTGGGATTTGTTGTAAAAAGAATCAGCTATAAATTTATTTCATCAATGGAAAATTGATATCTTTTGAGGAAAAAGATGATGAATGCTTTCTTATATTAACAGATGAATTTAACATATGTGCCATCATTTCTTATGTAGAAAGGAAAGTCTGTTATTATGTATAAAATATTTTATTAGTTTGCAACAATAACAAATAAGAAGATAAATATAGTTGGCGCTCTGGGCCAGCTTAAATAAATTCGGTGGAGCATTCACTTTCACAGTTGCAGGAATATCTGGAAAAACCTGCAACACACATCATCTGAAGAGCTGGAATGTACATTGGTTGAAGACTTCTAAAGAGGTCAGGAGAATTGTGACAATCTGCTCTATTATAAAATAGGATGTATGGTAACTCCAAAGGTTCCCAAAAGGTTTAGTTCGAAAAAAGATAGACTGTTTACGCTACCATCATCAAATTCATATACCAGTCCTTTCAGTCTTTGGCTAAGGTGTAGTAGTGCCCAGAATCAACTTCAGAATCACATTGTACGTTGACTAAGAAAAGGTCGTGACGGTAGGCGGCTAGATTGGGGTGTTCTTTCAGCTTGATACGTTGAAATAATTTGATAATACATCTTTGAGATGCTGAGTCATAGTTGAAGAGCACCAGAGTTCTGATCAGATTTTAAGGTGCTTGAATACTCCTTACTTTGTGGCTGTCGGCTGTTTTGGCGCAGTTTCGACAGTACAGTTGATTATCACCTGTTAGGTGTTCTCAGATGATGAATAAGTAGGTTCTGCTTCTGCACAAACAGGATTTCTGAAAGAAGTGGAAACGCGAGCTTTAATTCCAAAAAGTCACTAAAGTTATTTTATGTATGTGCAGTTGAAACTGAAATAATCTCATTTTTCATTGCAGGTTTTGTATTTAGATGACGACTCTGCAGTTAATTGTTTCACAAGATCTGTATATTTAGTGATGGGACATAAGAAAACTTGAACCACTCAAACACTTTTTCTTCTTTTAGAGCCCAACCAAGTAATTTAGGATGAACATTCTAAAGAAATAGTGTAATTACGATACAAAAGACTCATTCATTTGATCTTAAAGAATGAAAATATAACAAAGTATTTTTTAGTATTAAATAGGTTATGAAGTCAACAGAGATATCCAGAACACGTGACCACCGCCCTTTAAAAATGGCCGCTGGACCATAACAATAACAAACCCAGGAATACCTGTGGTCATAATATGTATGGGTTTTGGTTTATTTTTGGAATCATATCATTTTATTTATAAGTTGATAATAAGATCACGTTAGATTATTATCAGTTGTTGGTATAAGCATTTTCTTAATTACATTTTCAGATTTATAAATGTTCCGTACTCGAACAGATGAACCTGTCGGCTTTTTTTCTCCTTTGCATTGTGACGTGTATTCTTATGATTTTGATTAGGGTATATTGAATTACGTATTTTGCAGGGAACAGTTATTTAGTGGCATTAGAAAGTTCTGGGGTCGGATCATGAACATTCGATCTGTAGCGCGTTTGATATTCATTGGATTTAATATCATTCAAAACATCATTTTAATACGATTTGAGTCGATATCAGTGGTCTGTAAGTTAGAATGAAATTATATCTACCCTATAGACCACTGATATCGACTAAAGTTGCAATGTTTTCTGAATTGTATTGGTTTTTATAATTGGTGAATCGATAAACGTCAAACTCAATGCGGATCGAGTGTTCTTAGTGATACTATCCAGCGATTTCTTTACAAAATCAGAACCACGCCACAAAAAAAATTCAAAACCACTATTCAACACTTCAAAACTTAATAAAAATCAATTAAACTCGGGACAAAACGCTGAAACATCAATCAGCAGGCTGATGTTTTCACAGATATGTCTGTGTTCTGTGGATTTGTTTTGGTCCAGCAACCATCTTGAATTCACTTTGACAGCATCTTGGATTACTCTACTGCAACCTATAACCACAGAACTCATACTTATTATAAGTATGAGTTCTGTGCCTATAACCTATCCATTCGTTTGTGTTCACCATGACGTCACCAATTGAACCAGAAACTGAACCGCTGTAAAAAATTCTGCCATTTTAACGTCAACCGCTACCAGAACCGAACGCCAATCGAGAACGCCTAAAGCCTGATTCACATAATGGCAGTAGCAGTGGCACTAAAGGCAGTGACTCCGCCCCTTTTGACGCTGTTATCCGAATGAGTGACATTGGAATGGAAATTTTCGACTAATTGTATGTTAAAAGCAGTAGAAAGGAATCATAACAGCAATCTCGATTTCATGATGATTTTAAGGTTAGAAATGCGAACACTGCCAGATTTTACTGCAAAAAGTTTAAATGAATCAAACTTTCAGCAGCGTGACCTTGAATTTTCAGCGTCGTCTAAACATGTTTGCCATTGGTTATCTTATCAATAGAGTGGGGTGACGCCACTGCTACTACCATTATGTGAATCAGGCTTAAGGTGCGTTTCAATATTACGTCCGACGTGCGTCCGACGTATAACTTTTCTTATGAAGCGTTTCGATATTAGAACGTCTTGTCCGACAACTTCATTCCATCGTTTCAAAATTCTTGAGTGGAACGTCCGACCGTCAACTATTTATACCCCACGATTTAGGAGAGCGTTTCAAAATTCAATCCGACAGATATCGCCCGACGAAACAACTATGACGTCATACATCGTCCGTTACCGGACGACAGACGTTAAATTGAAACGCACCTCTATACTGGCCTCATAAGGATGAACGCGGTATGTTCCAAATTTTTCAAATTTGAGTTAAGGGCATGATATGGTTTATCTCACATATGTTTAATCGTGTAATAACTAAAATTGCCGTATCTTTGATATTTCCTTGTAAAAGCGATATTCTTTTTTGCCGTATGTACCAAACTACCCATGCTTGCTAAGGATAAACGCAGTATATTTTCAATACTAAGAATGAACGCGGTATAAAGACAATTCGTGCCTGAAGATACCGCGGTCTTTTTTAGTACGCAATAGATACCGCGCTTTTCCTTAGTAGCACCTAGAGTTTCGATGGCAACACATGCATGAGTTTGTTATGTTAGTTATAACATCAGTCTTCCAGTGTAAAAAGTTTGAGTGAAATAATGTTTTCCTACGATCCTATGACACACGCATTTTGAAAAGTACTTTTCAAAATAACTGCTTGCACCTAGATGGATTTTACACTTTTCAATCCTAGTGCTATTATGTACTTTTCAATTCTAGTGTTGTTATATTCTTTTCCAATGTTAGTATGTGTTTAGGTACTAATTTTGAAAGATAATACCTGCTTTTTTATTGATCATAACAAAAATATTGTACACAACTCGTGTTGAAAGTGACTTTTCATATACTCGTGCATGTGAAAAGTGCCACTTTCAACTCTTGTTGTGTAAGATACCATAACAGCTTACACTATCAGATTTTTTTTTTCAGAAATATGAGTCCTGGTAGAAGCCGCCTCATGTTGGAGTTAGCTTCAAAGAAGCATACATTCGAAATATCATCATCATATTCGACTAGCAACAGAATTATACGCTCTTTCACTCCATTACCAGAAAATTTATTTGACGAGTCAACTTCTTCAACTAACCTGTTACCTGTCATAGAACCAGAACTTCCTTCAGAAGAATGTGAAGAGATGGCTTCGCTTACTACGCTGATGCCTGTTACAGAACAACTACTACTACTTGAATTATTGGCAGAAAATATACTTGAGGGACCAGCTTCTCTGACCATCTTGTTACCAGTTGTAGAATCAGCACCCGACTTTGGTGGATTCAAGCAAATAAAAGCATCTTGTACTATTTCAAATAATACTATCGTAGCAGTTAGTCAAATCAATACTGACGAAATAGAAATTGAAAAAGGTGACCAAAACGATACTGACGAAATAGAAATTGAAGTAGATGGCCAAAACGGCACCGAATAAATGGAAATTGAAATAGGCGGTCAAAACGGTACTGAAGAAATGGAAATTGAAGTAGGTGGCCAAAACGGTACTGAAGAAATGGAAACTGGAAAAAGTGGTCATGACGTTACTGAAAAACTGAAACACAAGGAAGATGTAAATAACAGTTATTCCGGTGTAGGGTCTGCTGATGAAGGACACGAGAGTTTCACCGGAGAAAGAAAAATGAAAAAAGATGTGCTTAAAGCAGTTGAGAATCGGAGAAATGATGAAGTAGTAAAAAGTAGTGACTCTGAAGACAACCTACCACTTGCTGAGATAGTTAGGCAAAATGCACCTAAGGGTTACACAAAAAATGGAGAACCAAGAAATAGAAGAAAGAAGAGAACATCAGAACAAATCAGATTAGAAAAAGCAGAAAAGTGTAAATTGCTAGTTGAAAAACATAAAGTAGTTCCACCATGTTCAGTTAATGTCTGTAGAAAAAAGTGCATATCAATAATATCTGAAGAGCAAAGACAACAAATTAACTTAAGCTTCTGGAATTTGACGGAACAAAAAAGAAGAAATTACATTATGGCGTCCTGTTCAAGGCTGAATGTTAAGAAGCGCTGTAAAACTGATGAAAACTACAGAAAAAATAATACATTTAAATATTTTCTAAATGATGAAAAAGGTGAATCAAAGGAAGTTTGTAAAATATTTTACCTAACCACACTTGGGTTTCATAAAAACAATGACAGGCTCTTACATGATGTTCTTTCAAAGACCCCCAAAAATATGATTCAAGCCAAGGCCAATAGAAGAGAAAAAACACCAAATAAATACAAAATCGATGACGACATGCTTAAAGAGCATATCTTTTCCTTTAATCCTTCAGTTTCTCACTATAGAAGAGAACATGCTCCAAACAGATTGTACCTTCCTAGCGACGTTTCAGTTTCCTTAATGTATGAAGATTTTGCGTCCAAGTTCCCAGATACAAAAGTTTCTTATGATTCCTATAGGGTTCGTGTTAAGGAAAGTAATATTTCGTTCGCAAAAGAGGAGTGTGAGGTGTGTGAGGAATTTAAACTCCATGGCCATACAAAAGATAACTTTCGAAAAAACTGTATGGTTTGTGATAAATGGCAGTTTACATATCAACCTTGCTAAGAAATCTCGAGAGCTTTATCAAGAGCAAGTAAGCATGTCTTCTAATAATATCGATACCGTTTCCGTTGACCTCCAAAAAGTGATCATGCTTCCACGGATAGATGGCTTCAAAAGAGTTATCTTCAGTAAAAGACTAATTGCCTATAACGAAAGTTTTGTTGCTCTTGGCAGTACAAACAAATTACCACCTTTTGTAGTCCTGTGGAATGAATCGATTTCCGGACGAAATAAGGAGGACATAATTAGCGCTTTTTTTGCTTTTATGCTAAGCCAAAGAGATATCAATTGCTTCGTGTTTTGGTTGGATAATTGTTCGAGCCAGAACAAGAACTGGTGCTTCCTGACGTTTTTGGTTAGAATGATAAATTCTGCAGAGATATCAGCCAGGGAAATTGTGGTGAACTACTTTGAGCCCGGTCATAGTTTTATGGCCGCTGATAGCTTTCACCACCAAATAGAACTCTCCTTAAAAAGACAAGGAAAAATATATGACTTTGATGATTTTGTCAAAGCGGTTAGTGAATGCAGAATGAAAAACAAACCTCAAGTTAAAATTATGAATGTTACTGATTTTTATCTATGGAAAGATTTAAGATCTCAGCAAAAAGTAAAACGCGACAGCAACCGACCTCTTCTGGCAAATATAAAACAGCTAAAAGCAAACCGTGGATCATTTTTCCTGAAATACAAAAACTCGTTTGATTCAAACGAAGAATTCAAGACATTAGATTTCTTGTGTAAAAAAGCAATGAAAAAATCTGGCTTATTATTCATCCCAGCGTGTCTTTCTGGACCACGAGGCTTTCCCAAAATTAAGAAAGATGACCTAGTTAAGTTGTTGAATGGTATCATTCCTGCAAGCAGGCAAATATTTTGGAAAAATCTACCCGAATGCGAAGATCAATAAATATTATTTACCTATGAATATTATTAAAAAATGTTTGTATTATTAATAACGCAATAAATCTTTTTTAAATAATTTTAATTTCTTTATTTTTCAATAAATTTTTTAATTTAATGAACATACTATTGTAAACTATACTAAATTATAACCCTCCGTGCTAATGATAAACGCGGCAAAATAGAAAATCCACACTTACCGCGTTTATCTTAAGAATATTACTCTATATCAATAGAAAATATTGCGGTATGTGGAATTTTGAGAAAAATTTAATTACTTTTTACATTTTATCTATATAAATAATAAATATCCATTGCAAAAAAAAGTAATTCACCATAAAAATTTAAGTTTGATGACACACAAGTGAAGGCTGAGAGAAAACACAAAAACCATGTTTTCTCAGTTTTATGTTTTCGTGACATACCGCGTTCATCCTTGAGGGCAGTATAGTCAGGCGTTGGAACCAGTAGAATTCGAGGAGGATGGAGATAGTTTGGTATGCATCTCTCACTCCTGCGTGTTGATTTGAATGAGCGAGTGTTCCCACAAAGTATTGTTTCATATTAAAAATGTTGAAGACAGTATTGACATTTTTTAATTTGATAGGAGAAATGGTGATTAGTTGTTCTGCCTATGGATGCAAAAATTTATTTGTTAAAAGTGGCAATATAAGTTTTCATACGTATGTATTTTTCTTTATACGGGTAGATTATGTTAAACAATAAAATGTCATTTCAAATTAAAAGCATTTCTGAAAAATATAATGAAAATATATTGAATTGTGATAATATAAGTTTTGTGTAAATTTCAGTTTTTCTATTAAAAGACCAAATATATTGAAGCTTTGGATATACCATAAGCCGTGATAAAAATGGGAGCCAACCAAAAGTAGCAAACTTTGTAGTGCATATTTAACTAGTACTGATTATGAAAATAGACCGGTTACATGAATGTGAATGTTTTGAAGGGTCATGCAGTTCCATCATTTGTCGGAGAATTCTGAAACGTAAGATGATCGAGAACGGAGACGAAAAAGCAGGCTCTAGAATCGACAGTATTTTTATTATTACTTGGAAAATATTACATTTAATAACAACTCAGTTACAAAATTAATGAACTGATTTTGTTTTAGAAAATTTTCAAAATTGCAGATGATACATTCACAAATATTTTTTAGTGTATTTAAAATTAGGCATATGAGTGTTTCTTGTCACTAGTAATTTTAAACTTCTTTTTATAATTATAACTCATTCATAGTTGAAATCTTGCTAAATACACCCTTTCGTGTGCTCTTCCACAAAAATATAAAACAAATTTGATTTCCTTCGCAAGTAAATTGCCTAATTTTCCTGCCTCTCCTTGAATTTGTCATTAACATTAATGCGTTAGACAGAGACAGAAATACCAACATAATCCTGGTTGCATACGTAGGAACTGGCTTCACTTTTATACCATTGTATGCCCGTTCCAGGGGTGGGATTATGAACACTCGATAAGAAAGCTGTCACGATACGTAGGCTAGAACGATGGCTGTTCCCGATTCGAAACGAAATCGAAATTACGAAATTTCTTTGAATGGAGATAGAATGGAGACGAGGAAAGTGTGTCGTCACAAATGCCATTCTTGTCAAATACTGATTCCAAACAAACATTCGTCAAATTTAAATCAGCTTGTCCGATTGTTTCCGTAAAGATTTTTCAATTTCTTTTGCTTGAGAAAACAAAATCTAAACAACCAAACACAAACTAATAAGCAGAGCAGCAAATTATCAACAGAGCAAGTCACCTAAAATTCTTTGTTTGGAATCAGTATTCGACAAGAATGACATTTGTGACGACACACTTTCCTCGTCTATTAAGGCTGTGTCAAGTCACCGGTCGGACAAGGCACGCGCGTTCAGTATGAAGTATGACGATGAGTCGGACCGATCAGATGATTGAAAATATTGGTCACATACAAACAGTTCTAGGCTGTGTCAAGTCACCGGTCGGACAAGGCACGCGCGTTCAGTATGAAGTATGACGATGAGTCGGACCGATCAGATGATTGAAAATATTGGTCACATACAAACAGTTCTAATTAGGTCGTCAAGTCAACCAAATAACCGCGCTGGTCTAATCATATTGGTCAGACCGGAGACTTCACTCAGTGTCAATTAGGTCGTCAAGTCAACCAAATGACCGCGCTGGTCTAATCATATTGGTCAGACCGGAGACTTGACTCAGCCTATATCTACCCTGAAGACCATTGATTTCGACTCAATTTGCAATACATTTTGAATTGTATTGGTTTTCGCATATGTGCTAAAATCTGACATCTGTCAAACTCACTACGGATCGAGTGTTCGTAATTGCACCCCGTTCGTATAGAGTTCACTGGTTACATGTGACAGTTTTGTGTTCATACTTCATAATCGAACCGGGGCCATGGTCTCAAATGTCGACCGCCATATGTCGCATGCACATATGGTGGGTTTATGCAGCAGTCATGAGTCTTAAGTCATGAGGAAGAATATTCGTCAATGCTTGGTTGGAATAAACGGACCAACCAATCATTGACGAATATTCTTCCTTATGACTTAAAACTTATGACTGCTGCATAAATCTACCAATGCCTAAAAAGAGGTCGCATGCGACAAAATATGCCTGTCGCCCTTTTCAAATGTGCATTAAATAGAGATGGAGATTCTTTGTTGCATGCGGCATAGGTTAGTAGCACTGAAATGAAATTATAATATATTATAATTTAATTTCAGTAGTTATGGTGGATTTATGCAGCAGTCATAAGTTTTAAGTCATAAGGAAGAATATTCGTCAGTGATTGGTTGGTCCGTAAATTCCAACCAATCATTGACGAATATTCTTCCTTATGACTTAAGACTTATGATTGCTGCATAAATCCACCATTAGTAGACATTTGAGAATAGAGACCCTGACAAAGAGTAGGGGTATGACCCCTACTCTTTGACCCTGAGGTGCGTTTCAATATTACGTCCGACGTGCGTCCGACGTATAACTTTTCTTATGAAGCGTTTCGATATTAGAACGTCTTGTCCGACAACTTCATTCCATTGTTTCAAAATTCTTGAGTGAAACGTCCGACCGTCAACTATTTACCCCACGATTTAGGAGAGCGTTTCAAAATTCAATCCAAGAAATCGCCCGACGAAACAACTATGACGTCATACATCGTCCATTACCGGACGACAGACGTTAAATTGAAACGCACCTCAGGGCAAGCTGTCAGTTGTCAGTTCTTCTGATGACGTAACTACACTGAAATGAAATTATTATAAATTTTATTTCTATAATTTCATTTCAGTGGTAACTACTGGTATAAATTCCTAGCGAAAAGTAATTTTCATTTTCGACATTTTCGTAAGAAAGAAAAAAAATAGCTATGATGGACTTTTGGAAGTTTTGGAGGCCTTAGCAAAGAGTCTTTGGCCTTGGAGCAGCACTGAAGACTGAAATATTGACAATACCGATTTTGAGTACCATTCATTCATTTGTTTATTTCTTCATTTTCTCGTTTTTCAAGAGTCTGCGTCTCTGGTGCTGGTGAGTGATAGTTTTATAGGATACAACAATTATAAATTTATTTTTTGCGATTTTTTTTAGTAGGGCCGGATACTAATTTCTTATAATATTTGTCGAAGAGATCTTTTAATATATTATTAGTAAAAAAACACTCACAGCCTGATCAAATCAACTAGGGAACCATTCCAGCTTCTTCCTACTTTTTTGTAATAGGTATTGGATGATCTACTGGCTTTTATGGTAAATTGAGCATTCAAAGTTTATCTTGATTCAACTGCTGCCAATCTTCACATTCTTAATAATTTGTTCTTTGTGCTTGTTGAAATTCTTCTGTCATGGTAAGAAAGTTTGCAAAGCCAGATTGTAGAAAATTGTTGAAAATGCGAGGTACTTGTCAAATGCCTTTTGAGTTAGAACCTGCTTGTAATTCAATAAAGAGCATTTATTATTATTATGGCGAGGTACCCACATGTGTTGATTAACATGTTTGGTTGTTGATTAACATGTTTCACTGGTACTTGTTGAAAAGAATGCAGGATGAACTAAAAGCTACACCAGCATTTATGGCACACTCCAAAAAAAACTATTGCATAATTTTGTACACATTTATTACAAATTTGTGTCCCAACCAAAAATTTTTTTACAGACCCCGTTTTCCAGGAAATGGGCGTGGGCTAACTTTTAAGGAAAGCTGCACCACACATTCTGTATTTTGAAAGAATACGCAATTAATGATGATCAAATAGCTGCTAACATTTCTTACACATTTATTACAAATCATTGACGTGTTGAAAATTTCAAAATTTTCATCCCCTAGGGATTGAATAACCCTTATAGATATAAAATTCCCTAGTAAATATAGATCCCAATGTGGTCGGTGCCAGAAATGTTCATAAGATGGTTTATAATTTTTGTACATACTATCGAAGTGTTAAGAATTACAGAATGAAGGGCCCCCAAGGGGTTGAACACCCCCAAACTTCTCAAAATTCCTAATACATTATCTATTGCGCGTATTGCCAATATTGTCCACAAAACTATTTAAGAATGAATAAAATCTATCGACGCCGACATGAAAATTTCAGAATGATGATTTCCATGCGGTTGAACACCCCACACAGCGCATACAAATCCGCAACAAGCCTTATTTCATAGAGTTTCAGAATTCAATAAAGTGTCTCACAAGCTTCTGCTGCATTTTTTTTGAGCGAATGGTTTATATCAACCATAGAAATTGAAATTGTGAAGAGTTATTAAATTTTTGTGTTGCGATATGATAGGAAATCCGACGTGAACTGTATTTCACCAAGTATTAGAATTCTTTACAGTATCCCACACGGTTCTACTGCATGTCTTCAGTTGCTCATGGACAATATCAACCATGGAAATCAATATTTTGAAGAGTGGGCTGAGTTAATAAATTTTTGTGTTGCGATATGATAGGAAATCCGAACTGTATTTCATCGAGTATTAACATTCTTCACAGTTTCCCACACGGTTCTACTGTGTGTCTTTAGTTGCTCATGGACAATAACAACCATGGATATCAATATTTTGAAGAGTGGGCTATGTTAATAAATTTTTGTATTGCGATTATGATAGAAAATCCTACGTGAACAGTATTTCATCGAGTATTAGAATTTTTTACAGTGTCCCACACGGTTCTACTGCATGCCTTTAGGTGCTCATGGACAATATCAACCATGGCTATCAATAATTTGAAGAGTGGGCTATGTTAATAAATTTTTGTGTTGCGATTATGGTAGGAAATCCGAGGTGTACAGTATTTCATCGAGTATTAGAATTCTTTACAGTATCCCACACGGTTTTACTGTGTGTCTTTAGTTGCTCATGGACAATAACAATCATGGATATCAATATTTTGAAGAGTGGGCTATGTTAATAAATTTTTGTTATGCGATTATGATAGAAAATCCTACGTGTACAGTGCACAAAAAAACACGTGGAGCCTATTAATGAGCGGTCATCCCCTTAGAGGATATTTTTTTAACAGTATAATATGAAAATCCGAAATAGTTTACTTTGCAATGCATTGAATTAAGTATATGCGCTGTGTGGGGTGTTCAACCCTATCGAAATCATGCTGAAATTTTTGACACATCGATAGATTCTAATTATTTTTAAATAGTTTTGTGGAAAATGTTGGCGATACGCGCAATGTGATAGATAATGTAATAGGAATTGTGAGAATTTTGGAGGTGTTCAACCCCTTGGAGGCCCTTCATTAGGTAATTTTTAACACTTCGATAGTTTGTACAAAAATTATAAACAATCTTGTGGACAATTCTGGCACCTACCACGTTAAGATCTATATTTATCAGGGAATTTTCTTTCTATAAGGGTTATTTAACCTCTAGGGGATGAAAATTTTGGAATTTTCAACACGTCAATGATTTGTAATTAATGTGTAAGAAATGTTAGCAGCCATTTGATCATCAATAATTGCGTATTCATTGAAAATACAGAATGTGTGGTGCAGCTTTACTTAAAAGTTAGACCACGCCAATTTCCTGGAAAACGGGGGCTGTAAAAAATTTTTGGTTGGGACGCAAATTTGTAGTAAATGTGAACAAAATTATGTAATAGTTTTTTTTTGAAGTGTGCCATAAATGCTGGTGTAGATTTAAGTTCATGAATGCAGGAACATTATTTCATAGATACAAATAAAATTTCAATCATATTTTAGATGAAAATCCAGCAATTAGTGATTTTGATCAGTTTTTAAGACACATACCTCTATAGTGACAAATCCAGTTTATGCATTTCAGAAAAAAATTGTTTTTTATCCTAACAATGATTTTATTGTTTAAAACATTTGTGAATTATGTTGGTTTGGTTTTGAACACTGCAGCCAATGACCTATTGTGGCTCACCCTATGGTTATATTTCTCCCAGTATATCCAATTTCTTAACGAAATTGAGGAATGCACTGGGAGAACAATTTACCAAGTTTTCTGGTATTGTCAAATATTATAAACCTGGTTCTGGCTGCTGCAGGGCATGCACACAGAATGTGTTTAGCCATATCATCATCCTCCTCGCATAGTTTAGTTTAGTTTATTTATTGGCAAGGTATTACACTAAAGTGCTTTTACAGGTCAGATATAAAAAAAGAAAGAGAAAGAAAAATGTAACAAATAGTATAAAAATTGGCAATAGTAAGATAAAGCTTATTAGGTAATGTACTAATGGTAGCAATACATAGGAAGACAAACATCAAAATATAGAAACAAATACATTTACATATTAAAATTACTTTCTAGATACTCTTCGATGGAATAGAAGGCTTTTTTTAAAGAAACATTATGACTTTGGTTTTAAAATAGTTAAAATTTAGGTTATTGACCTCTATTGGAAGAGTATTAAAAAAATGTATGCCGTAGTAATCAGCGCCTCTTGTTGTGAGTTGCAACCTGTGGTAGCTGAGGACTAAATTATCTCTATTTCTAGTTGAATATGAGTGAATATCACTATGTGATCTGAAGTTAACTAGGTTCAGTTTTATGTAGGTTAGACAGTGGAATATAAAAGTACATGGAACTGTAAGGAGTCTCAGTTCTACAACAATCTCGATATTTTAAACCTGCAATCATACTGACACAACGTCTCTGTAATTTAAAGATTTGAACAGTATTGGGGGAATGACCCCAGTTTAAGATTGCATAGGATAAATTGGAATTAAAGTATCCATGGTATGCCGACAGTAGGGTGTCCCTGGATACATTTTTTGAAAGACTTCTTATTTGGAAAGTTATTTTGGACAGCTTGGCTTAGATGATTGATGTGAACATTCCATGTCAACCCTGGATCCAAGTAGACCCCCAAAAATGTAACCGATGCCTGATTTTCCAGGTTTGATGAAGAAGTTTGCAAAGTAAAGTTCATATTATGTCTTGTTGGCATTTAGACTTGATTTGTTAGCCAAAAACCAATTCTTAATCTGGTCATCTTTATTTTGGATCCACTGAAGTATTGGGTCTGAGGGGTGGTAACTCATCAATGTAGTGGTATCGTCTGCAAATAAGATTATAAGCAGAGTGATGACATTGGTGAAGTTAGGCATTTATGTAAATGAGGAACAGCAGAGGACCCAGAACAGAGCCCTGAGGAACTCATGCTGAATCCTCTGTTTTTTAGATTCCACATTATTGAAAAAACATATTGCTCCCTCTCCTCCAGGTAGGACTTGACTTGACTACACTGCTTTGGTGAAAATTGTAGTGAATTAGTTTTTTATAGAGAATCAAACGCTTTTGTCAAGTCAAGGAAGGTAGCATAAGTATTCTGTTTATTATCAAGGCCTTCAGCTACAAACTCAGTCCACCATGGCTAAAGTAGTACTTCTTTTATTGCGAAAACCAAACTGGTTTGGTGAAAAAATGCCATTTTGTTCAAAATATTCATTCATTTGATCTTTTAACAGTTATTCAAATTTTTTTGCTATTATTGGCAACAATGATATCGACCTGTAGTTGGTTTGATCTTCGGGATCACCCTTGTTCTTAAAGATGGGTATAAATTTTGCTAGCTTAAGATGAGATGGGAATTTACTAACACGAATGCAGTGATTAAACATGTCAGTCAAAGGTTGACATAGTATATCCTTACGATGTTTGATAATTTTAGAGTTAATATCATAGCAGTCTTTGCTACTACTGTTTTTGAGGCATGAGATTTTATCTAGAACCATATCTTGACTGACTTCTCGAAACACAAAGCTATAGCCTGCATATTGGTTTGTTAAGTAATGAATTCGTTTTGTTTGTGTTTCATAATACAGTCCACCACCATTTGTAGAAAGGACTTATTCATGTCTTTCATATCTTTGTCCTTTGTCCTTGACCTTAGTACCTCATATATGCCAGGTTGAGTTTCATTTGGGGCTTCATATTGTATCGCCTGAGCTTCATTCGTAGTTAGATTTATATCGATTTCATTTCCTTGTTTCCTGAAAATTACTTCTAACCCTTCCAGAACCAAGATATAAAATTCAAAAATTGGGTATCAAACTTGGAAACAGCATATCGAAAATACTTTATTTTATATCTTGATGTTTTTTGTCACATCTATATGTCCTTCGGGGCCATTAATAATAATAATATATTTATTCTCCTTTAGGAAATTTACATTTTGTAGGAACGTCAATTGGTTGAAGATCAATAATAAAAGAAATAATATAAAAGTATAGCATAAAATAATGAAGAAATAGAAGGCACAATGCAGTAAGACAAAGAAGCAAATGATATATAAATAAATACAATGTCATCAGAGTATAAATAATGATACAGTTATAAATAAAATCACAGTATATTCTACATTTCCTTTCCCCTTGATCAATGCGTCGAATTCAAGTATACTGTAGAAACAATTATAGGACAGTACTCTTTTTAATTGATATTTCAGTTGTGTTAAGGGTTTATTCCTAAACTCTATGGGAAGAAGGTTAAAGGTACGTCGTCTTCTTGTGTTCTTTGCAGACGATATAATGGCATCAGCAATTATGTTTGAATACGTTTGTATACTTATTATTATGACTGCTTCTCTTCTGTAGTGTTTCTTCCTAAAGTCAGTTATTTCGTTTTAGAAGTTTTAGAAGAACAAAATTTTGCACTTTTTCCACTAGTAATTTCTTGATAATATCGTTTTCGAATTGAAAGCTTTCGTCTCTTGTTACCTGAAGTACTTGATTTCCACCAGGATACATTTCTTGGTCAACGCAGATATTCATTTTGAATTGAATTTCATTTTATTTTTTACATCGCACAAGTGGAACACATTACCACATTTCACAAATACTAGATTATTTTGGTTTTCATTTAAAACATTTAGGGCCAGTTTCATAATCAGACTTTGAATTTCGCATTTGAAAAAATGTTGGTGTTTTAAAATACTTTAGTCACTTTAAGTTAAAGGAACAATATCCAGACATCATCCAACTTATGGGCTATCTGGTTATAGTCTGACGTACCTACACAATCATGTGAACTTGTCTCAAACATTTTTTGTAATTTTTGAAGGCCAATAAAAATCTTATCTATTAATCATTGATTCACCAAGTCGTTAATTTCTTAACATTTTGTTTTGTTTGTTTTCAGTTTCAATAAACTTTCCACGTTATGAAGCGTCATTAAGGAATATAAAGAGTTCATCTGATGAAGAAAATCCAGAAATATTTTTGAGGAGAAGAAAACTTTATAGAAAAGAACGAAAGCAGATTCGAAAGATTTCATCTAAAAAACTCCGCTCCATTTCTTTTTCAATTTATTGAAAATGAGGTTATATTGCCAACAAATAGGTAAGAATGATAATATTTTTAAAGAATAGTATATTCTGCAACAAGGTTGGAATGAAAATTCGATGAGAGTGGGAGGTATCGAGCGCGATCTGAAAGCGAGCATCAAAGGATCCCGCACTAATCTTATGGAAAACCGGTTTCGGTGAAAATCGCTGAAATTTCTATATGATGTAGCCCATGCCCTCCTGAACAAAAGTTACCATTGCGCCAACTCTCTGAATGCCGGCATTTGGATTCCACAGGGGGTCTAAGTTTTGACGATTCTTCAAAAAATTCGGAATTTCATTTTCATCAAATCGATCTGAATTTTTATAATATGTGCATCAAAAGGTTCAAATGACAAAAGTTTCTAGAATCAAAACTGGCAGGCATACAGAGGGTTAAACTTTGTTGATATGTGATATGCATATTTAAGATCTATCTGTTTTGCCCTTGTTCACTCACATATTAACTACTTGAACCTGATTTGGAATTCTACAAATAAAAATATCCTTCCCCAAAGTCATGCAAAACAAAGCAGTAAAAAATATATACTCACTCCCACAAAAAGTTTGTACATAAATTTTAACATAATGCCCATGGAAATCATTCACAAATTCCAAAGTAGTATGTTCATACACCAAATAGTCAATGGAACTAGATATTCCATTACTGAACTGGTACAGGCAAACCAAATACATGAATATTCCACAAGGAAAAATTCAGATATCATTCTTCCAAGAGTCTTCACAAACCAAGGGCTTAATTCAATTTTATACAAAGGTGTGCAAAACTATAATAATATTCCTAAAGAAATAAAACTAGTCATAAAGGATAACAGTTTCAAGTCAAGCTTAAAGCAATTCTACCAACAACAAATTATTGTTATATAGATGTTCTATCATTGATGAACAATGCTGATCATGATTGTGTACATTCTTCATCTATTTTATTTTAATTTCCTTGTGTATAATTATCTCTAGAAATATGTATAAATGTGTATTAAATGTGTATCTTTTAGGACGAAACTGCTAGTGCAGTTATGTATGTATGAAATACTTTCAATTACCAACTGTTATACTGTTATTAAATAAGTGATGAACAGAGGTGTACCTGGATAAGATTGTACTATCTCTAGAAATATGTATAAATGTGTACTAAATGTGTATCTTTTAGGACGAAACTGCTGGTGCAGTCATGTATATATGAAATACTTTCAATCACCAACTGTTATACTGTTATTAAATATGTGATGAACAGAGGTGTCCCTGGATAAGATTGTACTTTCCTTTGTACAGTTTTTTTGGGATTTAATAATTGGATAAAAAAAATATATATATAAAGCACTCTTTTAAAATGTGCAATCGTATAGACTGGCATGTAGGTGGAAGTTCAGCAACTGAAATTGAGCTGGCGAAATGGTACAAGTAATATCTTAGGCTATCGAAAATAATGATTGTGTATTGTTATTTGAAGATTCTTCACCACTACACATCTGATCGTTGCTGGCGACTGTGCTTTTACCATCTCTATTGTATTTTTGCTCGTAAGCTCTCAAACAATTACTGTGATAATATACATTTGCAGCGAAAGCATCTTTAGTATTCTGTAAAGACTAGTGCGCGTAAATACTTCATTTTAATAAAATCTTGTGATTTTGAAAAACCGTTCAGCCTTTATCGTTTCTCATATTATCAATACTTGTTTACTTTTCTCACAGAAATAAATACCGCAAATGACACGAATATGCTTTTGACTTGCATTTCTCTTATTTGTGTGTAATTTTGGCATCGTAACTCTTGAAAAATTTTTATTTTTACTTGTTGATTGAACAGCATTGTCGTTTTGACACCTTTTTTTCTCTACTCTTGATCGAAAGCTTATTATCTTTATTTGAATCCGTATAGGTTTTGTAACATTCATTTGTCATGACGTGATATTTGAAAAGATCATCCTTCTGTAGCTCACTCAGTCTTTCACTATGTCTTTTCTTATATCAGCAGCCCACCGAATTCTTCTTCCGCAACCATTATGTGAACTAGTCAGTTTTCCATATTTTCAACAAATCATGCACACATTATCAGATATTTTGTTTTTATAAATACTCTGCCGTTCTAACCAAATCAAGCATGGGAATTGATAGAATCGTAACGTTCAACTGCCGTTTGTCTCTGCAACGCCTGAGGCCTGAGCCTGAGTACTGAGGCTTGCAAGTTCAACCATAGGAAACTTGAGAGTTAGAATAGCGTTGAATTTTTCTTTAAAATTTTTTATAGATCCACAGAATTTATAAGGTACATTTCTATTTCAATATAATTCAAACAATAAAAAAAGTTTCCATTCTTATCTAACGTGAAACATATGATACGACGCTTACTTCAATTTTAACTCATTTGTTCATTTTACGGGCTAAATATCAACTTAATGATTAATTATTGACGAAAAAAAGTTGTTAGAAAATAGTTTTTCTACAAGAATAATGTCAGTTAGAGAGGAGAAAGATTGATTCTTCAGGTGAATGGTCCGAAATTTGCGTTTTTGACCAAAATGGGTACATCAAAATGGAACTAGAATTGGGCTCGAAATTTCCTATCCCAAAATACGTATTATAACATCAAATCACCTCGTTTACCTAAAAATGGACACTAGACCCCCCCCTTTAGCGCCCGGACTATAGAGGGTAGTAGTCGTCGTGTTTTGTGAAAAAGGACTGATGGAGAAATATAACATAACAAACAATAACTATTCACAACAAAACTGGCCTCGCAAAAGATTCGATATGGTAACATATCAACATTTAATAATATTTATAATAATCGCATCGTCACAAATGATAGTTGACAATAGATTTGTTCAGTGTAAAAAATAAAGCTTATCTGAGAAGCTGTTTCAAAAGAGATAGACAAATGAATTATGAGTGAAAAAGAGAGATGGACTTATATCAAATAGCAACTTTGAACAAACCTAATATAATTTTATATAAAAAGATTATGAAGGCATCGTGACTAAAAGTAAATGATATACCATTTTTAATTCTATACACAATCATAGTAAAATAATTGAAATTGTAGAGACAGATCTTGACGAATTTTTTAGGTTGGTAACTTTTGGAATTCAATTCAAACCATTAAGTTATAATTTAATACTTTGTCCCGTAAGGGTCTACTTGGGAATTAGGTACAAAGTTGATGATGAAAAGAAAATATCTAAAAATTTTATACCCCTTGTTTAATTCAATTCATAGTTTGAATAATTATAAAATTTTCCTGTTTAATAAATAATTTTTTTTTCAGAAATGAGGTCTATCAAGATGGAACTTTGCAGAGACCTAGAGAAAATGGTACAGATAAACTTTTACACAAGCAGACAAATGTGTTCATTTCGTGTATACATAAATTCATCAGCAAGTCAGAGTCATTTCAAATAGTGTCTCAGATTTTCACAGTTTTCTTAATTCTGATGATATTGATACTTTTTGTTGAAATCTGCCATAATTAAATATTATCAAATTCTGGTTATTTCCATGAGTCCATCTGCTGGGAATTCATAGAAAAGTTCCTTGATCCTAGATGTAACTCATTGGAAATGCCATTTGTGATTTTTTGCTTTTTCTTCCTGGGTTTCCAAACATCAACATCAGTTCATGGATGGTTCTACAATATTGGTTGGGTAACATTTCCGCCAACTTAGATGTTATATACTCTAATCTCACTATTGCATCAGAGTCCTAACTAGAGAGAAAACTATTCAAATGGGTGAAGAAACTGAAATTTGGCCCCCAAAATTTTGCGGAAGAGCATCGCAACAACTTTTCAATTAGCGCCGCTTGCAGAATTTTTATGAAGAATCTTCACATTTTCCTGATAATTTAAAAGATATGAGTTGAACCTGAAGATAATGTTACAGACAAACATTCACAGAATCCGACAAATGTGTACATTCAGCAAGTCAGTCACTTCAAAAAGGTTTTCAGATTTTCACAGTTTTCTTAATTGTAATGATACATTTTGTGGAAATCTGCCATAATTATATATTATCGAATTCTGGTTATTTCCATGACTCCATCTGCTGGAAATTCATAGAGACATCTTCCTTGATATTAGCATGTAACTCTTTGGAAATGCCATGTTTTTTTTTGCCTTTTCTTCCTCATCAACATCAGTTCATGGATGGTTCTACAAAATTGTTTGGGTAACATTTCCACCAATTTCGATGTTTCTAGTCTCACTATTAAATCAGAAGCCTTAATAGAGAGAAACTTATCCAATTGGGTAAAGAAACTAGAATTTAGCTGAAATTTTTCCTCCGAAAACTGCGGGAGATCATCGCAACAGCTTTTCAAATTGGCAGAACTTTAAAGAAGAATGTTCACATTTTCCTGATAATTCAAACGTTATGAGTTAAGCCTGAAGATAATGGTAAAGAAATACCTTCACATAAGCCATCAAATGTGTACATTCAGCAAGTCAGTCATTTCAAATAGTTTGTCAGATTGTCAGTTTCCTTAATTCTGATGATATGATAATTTTTGTTGAAATCTTCCATAATTATATATTATCAAATTCTGGTTATTTTCATAATTCCATCTGCTGGTAATTCATAGATACATCTTCCTTGATCCTAGCATGTAACTCATTGGAAATGCTATTTGTGTTTTTTTGCCTTTTCTTCCTGGGTTTCCAAACATCAACATCAGTTCAAGGATGGTTCTACAAAACTGTTTGGGTAACATTTATACCAACTTGGATGTTATATACTCATGTCTAGTCTCACTATTAACCCTGGAGTGGACGCGTGTTTTAATTTTACAAGAAGGGACGTGTTGGGTCTAACTTACCCACAAAAGAAAGAATAATATTTCCCAAAAATCATGCATATAACAAAAAAATGGTATCATATAGTGTTACTGTACTAACCAAAAACAGCAAAAAATGTTTATTCTTAAATAAAATTAACTATATCAATAAACACTATTTTTTGGTAGGGTTGCACTGAACACCCCGTAGAAATGTTATTCCGCAAATGTCATGGCACAAGTTTGGCACACACATACAGAATGAATTTTTGGCAAATACGGCACTTGTATCGCGTTTTGCGATCTTTGCAGAACGCGCATCTGCCACGTTTATTTTCAACTAGTGACACTGGCATCATCATTTCAGTTCCACTGATTGTAGCTGCAGCTTGCCCAACTTCTCTTGGTAGATATGTAGAATGTACTCGTTTTCTTTCATATACTCCAATAATAATGATTTAGCAAAATAAAAAAAAAAATATTCGTCTTTCAACCTAGGCATATATTACAAAAGCGTTTATTCTAGTAATATTGATTATTTCACTTATGCTAAAATAGCGTGTTTTGATTGGTTGAAATTTTTGTGTTGATAAATGAAAACATCATGATTTTGTAGTTCGGCTCTTGATTGGCTACTGGATATGTATATGATGTGTTTTCGATTTTGTAGTTCGATTCCTGATTCGTTATTATCAAAACAAAAACTTACCACTAGCAAGCTGCTATAATGACACAACACCAAACTTTGACCATAACTAAATAAGCACTCACTATTAATTCATATCAACTTCACAATTTTCGATAAATTTTGCATACTCACTATCACTAAATCAAAATGTTATCAAAACATAACCTCAGTAGTAGACTAGACATGCAATGACAAAACTACGAATGACGCGCTCTGTCACTGTCATTGGATATCAAGTAAATGTTTTGTTAGTTGCATAATTTCAGAACTAAATGTGGGATTAATGTTCCTAGTTTTCCTAGTTAAATTGAATAGTAAATAAATAAAAATGGTTTCGATTTTATTCATGAAATAATCTTAACAAATACAACTCGTGTTATCGGCGATTATCGTTAATTCCTTCTCGGTTTCGAATCAAATTATGTTGCTTCAGGCAACCACACTCGCGCAAGCGCTCGTGTGGTTGCCAAGCAACATAATTGGATTCTCAAATTCAAAGGAATTGCTATTTCAATAATCACCGATACACTTGTGGTATTACCTACGAGAAGTCCGTAGAAAATCACTGTTGGCCATCTACGAGTATTCCTGGCAACGTTATACTTAGAACTCAGTTGGTCCACGGTATCAACTCCACATTTCGTGGAGTTGTAAAATGTAATTATCTCGCCAGAGTTTGGATTGATAGAGTCGTCATGTTGTAGAGTGGACAACAAAATTACATTTTTATTTCGCTGTGGAATGTAGGAAACGATGGTTTTATCTTCTGAAAAACCAAAAATACTGGTTTTTTGTGGTCTTTTGACAAAAATCAAATGGTAATTTTTGCTTTTTGTCTTTACGTAGTGTCCCGACTATTGCCAAGTCATAATTCTTCAGTAAATCATCGGCAGCTGGAACAGACGTGAACCAATTGTCCATTGTGATATTTCTACTAGTCTTTGAAAGGGGGGAACACAATTCAGTACATCAGTAGTATTGCTAACTACTAAGGGACCTGTTGGTTGTGTGCCGCAGTGGATTTCCATATTGCGTGTATAAAATGTGCGCAAATCGACTAAAGGAAAACATTTTTAATCCATATGAAATCCAAAATGAATTAATGCAAGGAATAATTAGTAAATCAAAATTGACCATATAATTTTACATAATGTTCAGTCATGATATCCTTCGGCCATAGTCCATAGGCAAAATGGAATTTCGTCTAATTTTCAACATCCTCCCCGGCCGAATCAACCTCCATAGGATATTATAAATGAATGGTTCGTCGTAATATATTTCCATCGCCTGTCTTGACTTCACAGGCTCTGACTTTT
This sequence comes from Chrysolina oricalcia, assembly GCA_944452925.2. Taxonomy (NCBI): domain Eukaryota; kingdom Metazoa; phylum Arthropoda; class Insecta; order Coleoptera; family Chrysomelidae; genus Chrysolina; species Chrysolina oricalcia. The sequence continues at coordinate 10,262,242 of OX101827.2, forward strand.
CCATCTCTACCAATAAATGTGTGAGTCATTCTGACTAATTTCCATAATAGTCTGGGAAGATTTTGGTCATGTAGCAGTGCAACATCTCCAATTTTGAAGTGTACACCTTATACTCCGACGTTATTATGTGCAGAACGCAACTGTTGCAAATAGTACACACTCCATCTTTTCCAAAGTCGTGCCAAGAGTGGATTCATTCCTAAATTTCTAAAATTGTTAAATATCACTTCGATCTATTACTCTCAACGTCTCCTGCACGTTACACACTAGCATAGACTTGTTCCCTTCTGGCTCAAATGATATTAGTTTGGAAACATATTTTGGATTTAAAAAAAATTAGTTTAGCTCGGGTTATTTCAATGTCATTAATCAACATATTAGTTGTATAATTAGCTGGTATTATTACATCAGCAATCATCTGGGTAATCTTGCCAGCGACATCCTGGAATAGGGTTGTTTCGATAAAATCGCCTTCCGAATTCTACTGGAACATTGGGATCTGCTAACCTTTCGACTACTTGTCTCAAATTTGCGTACGTCACTTGCTTACTCTGTGGTACAAACAATCCCCTATGAGTGAGTATTACTACGTCCGATTCTAGGGACGTACATTGCATCATTCGTCTTTACGTGACCAATCGCATTAACCAAAGATGAAATCTGGTCTGGTATTGAAACTAATGGCTTGACCGCTGCCATTAAACTCTCATCTGGTATAATCTCTGCAAAGTATACTCTGCCTGTTTGCAGTGCAGTTACGCCTCTCTGGGCTATCATAAGTTTAACTTGGACTAAGGCGGCTCGCATACCGGAGCAATACGCAATGAGCAACCAGCAATGGGCAATAAGCAACAGCATCCCGCAGACCAAAGTGATGAAATATCACTAGTTCAAAATGTCGTCTTCTGATGAGGACGAAGTTGTAATGTTGTGGCAGTATTTAAGGCGAAGAAATAGGAAACGAAGACGATATTGGATTCATCCATCATTTCAAGTGCTCAAGAATTATGGAGCAATTATATGTGCCGAAGAATTAAAGGCTCATCCCACCAAGTTTCAAAACTGCTATCGGATGAGCCCAGACACGTTTTCAACAGTACTGGAGATGTTAGCACCTTATATTACCAAACAAGATACTAACTACAGAGATGCGATAACCCCACAGGAGAAACTATTGATTACACTCAGGTGAGGTATATGAAATAGACTGACTATATTGAAAAAGTAGCATTTTAATGAAACGTAAACAAAAAATACAAAACAATGTTTACATTAAAGTTCTGTAAAAGAGAGTTGTTTGTCATGACCATCTGACATATCAGGTGAAAAAGTTTGAATATATGTTTGTACAGGTGTTGGTTGTTCTTCATATTCTCTTGTTGAAAATGAGTGACGTGAACGAGTGGAAACATGGGACTGAGTTGAGTAGTTGGAATGACCAGGGCTAGGAGTTGGTATTGGTACCATCATAGTGTTATTTTGGGATGGTCCGTCACACAAAAGTTCATCCAGAAGCTCAAGTGTTCTTTTTTTGAACTGTCTCTTGTGATAGTCAGTTAATTTTGCTAGATCTGGAAGCAAACTTGTTAGAAACTGGAGATCTGGATTAGACTTTTCTATCGCTGAATTGGTGTTTGAGGTTTTTGACTTGACATATTCCATAAAACACTTATCAGCTTCATTAAGGGTAGTTGTAGAAACTTTTCGCCGCTTCTCCGAAGGTCCAATACCTGTAGTATTCGAACATTGGGACTTTCTAACGACAGTTGTGATATCTGTTTGATTCTCTTGAGAGTTTCTTAGTGACGCTGTAATCGCTTCTTCTGAATGATCGTCATTAGTCGTCTCTGCTTCAGATTCACTATCGTTGTCTGCATTGAAATTGGGCTCTGTTTCTGTTGGTAAATTTCCTTGTTGCGGTTTGGATTTCATAAACGGCGTAATGAACTGCATTACGTCTTTCAAGTAATAGTTTTTAATTTTCTTGGCTCCACTTCCTGGTGGTGGTTTTTTCATGCTCCTTGCAAACGCCGTTCAAAGATTCTTCCACTTTTCTTTGCATTGCGAACCTAAAAAAGAAAACAGAACTTTGTCGCAGGTATTTGGCTACAGGTTGCAGTTTCAAGGCCCTCACCCATATATTTATGAGAGGAGATACTACTATAGGATTAATAGTAAAGGAATGTTCAAAGGCTATTTGGAACGTTCTTCAACCATTGTTTATGCCCGTTCCAACAGAGGCAATTTGGAAATCGACGGCACAACGATACTACGAACTATGGGATCTTCCAAACTGCATAGGCTCAGTCGATGGAAAGCATTGCCGAATTAAACAATTTTACAAGACCGGGTCGCATTATTATAATTACAAGAGTTTTTTTTCGGTGGTACTGATGGCCTGCGCAAATGCTGATGGTATATTTCTAACCATTGATGTCGGTGAAGCAGGTAGAATGAGTGACGGTGCAGTTTTCCGGTCCTCTTGGAAGATTGTTAACAAGGAAAAACTTCTGATTCCTAAGTCAACATAACTGCCAAAAGATGGTGTAAATTTTCCCTTTTATTTTGTAGGAGACGGGGCATTCCCGTTTCAAAAAAATCTAATGCGACCATATCCACAAAGGGTTCTTGATAATGAGAAAAGAATATTCAACTACAGAATATCAAGGGGGCGAAAAAGCATAGAATGTGCATTAGGAATGCTAACATCCAAATTTGAAATTTTTCATAGGCCAATTTTATGTCAAGAGGAAACAGCGATTTCAGTAATTAAATGTGCTTGTATTCTTCACAATTTTATAAAAGTCAAGGAGGGTAAATTTTCAATTCCACATATTGCGAAAGATAACCCCAGAAGTAGAAATCCATCAGCTTATAATGTACCACCTATTAACCAGTCTGCTTATGAATTACTTGATAACTTGAAATCTTATTTTTTAAAACCCGAAAACGCCTTACCCTGGCAAGGTAATTATACCGTGTAATCAAAATCATCGTAAAAATTAATAAATACCTGCTACTTACCAGATAATTTTGAATAGGTTGCAATTGCAGTCCACGCCTTCTCCACAACATCCCTTTTACTATGATCTTGCCGTCGATAATCATAAATACATGGATACTGTTCCACAAGTTCCACAAATTTAATATTAAATGCTGGATCGTCCGACATGTCCAAATAAAAAAACTGAGTCAAAACATATACATTGTGCCAAGTGCGGAGACAAATTCACCTACATATTGCTAAACTCAGGCAATATATATTGTATTTCAATACGCACGCTTGTCGCTAGTAACACAAGATTGCTCTACACAGGCGATAACGATATCACGTTGCGGCGGTGTACGAGTTGCCATATAAATGAATGTGAAATACATATTGACAATAATATTGCTTATTGCTTGTTGCCCGTTGCTAGTTCCGTATTGCTCCGGTATGCGAGCCGCCTAAGGCTCAATTCACTATACATCTGGTAGATAGTGCCTTCCACTGGAACATTAATAAATTAAAAACTTGGGCAGTACCAAATCCCGCTTGACGGGTTATAACGCATAGTCCGTTTGCTTTGAATACTTGCAGTGCTTCTAATTTGTTCATTGAGTCTTCTGCTGTTTTGATACCTGGAAACTGATTTTTTTTCAATTCCTCTGATAAATCCTTTTCTGTTATTGCCTAATTCGTTTTACGGGGAACGACCGCTGTTGTTCATTATAATTAGCTCTTGCTCATGGGCGCCGCCAGTAAAATTTCAGGGGGGGCACATTTTTTTGTGTGGCGATAAATTGAATAAGTATAACAACACATTAAAAAAATGTATTTACTAAATGCTTAACACTAACACGTAAACAAAAACATCGAATACATTTTGTAATATAACTGAAATATACTTATACCTGAGAAGGTATCTTTAAAAGAACTAATAAAGAATATCTATCTATGTATTGTATTATATATATTATATATATATATATATATTATATATATATATTATATATATATATATATATATATATATATATATATATATATATATATATATATATATATATATATATATATATATATATATTACAAGTACTTTCTTAATTTATTTATATAGGTATGGACAAAAATATAAATTAAACAATCTATTCTTTTGACCAAAATAAAAGTCAAGGCAAAATGTTTTTGTACATCTCTTGGATTTAGATTTCTTTATACGTACTGTGCCGTTGCAACACCATCTAACTTTGTTCGTATCACCCATTAATATGAAAAAACCATTGCAATAACTAATGTGGCATTTTATTTCTCCACTTTTAGGTATAACATCATAATGTTGTAGTTAACGTATTTCATTATCATTTTTCTTAGACTTTGTCAACTAGCAAATTCTGGAAATTGTTAATAACGGGTCAATGCTCTCTGATCTCAGATGCTTGGTAATTTTTTCTTCATCGGAAATTTACAAAATCACGCATCAAGAATGTTTTGAAAAAATTAATAGATACTTTACAGAAGCGCCGAATCAATACAAAACTATGTTATCAAGATATATAGGACAATCAATGCAATTTTTTAAATATAATTCCTCAATTTGTTTTGCCACAAGAAACAAAGCAGCCCCCATTAACCCTCTATTGTACACACCTTTTTAAACACTCCAAAAAAAAGTTTTCTCTCAAAACATAGGCAGTTGATAGATATTACAAGAAACTAATTGAACAGGAACTCAAATTTTTATTTTAGTTTTTTCAAAAAATTTATGTATATCAAAATATACAATGTGCATATACATCATATAAATAGATACATACTTCGTTTTTATAGATGAAAATTTTGAAAACAATTTCTATCCGGTACGAAACAGAGGTAGCACAAGCATTTTGTGCATTTTACTTTTGTGATTTTTTGACATTTTCCATTTTTGCACCTTCCTGTTTTTTCTTCGTAATTGGGCCAGTGATCAGTCCTGTCTGTACGGCAATCTATATTTGGACGGAGAGAGGGAGCGGCGTGTCTTCTTAGCTGAGTCGGTGACGAGGTGCTGGATGAAGGACGACCTCTTTTCTTTATTTTTCCAGCCCAGCATAAACTCTGAGCCACATCAGCTTTGAAATCATACAATGAAAGCTGATTTTTCTTAGCTACCCCGCAGTCGTTACAGGCACGTCTGTAGAGGAGCCATCCAATTATTACACACATGTCCATCAAGTGAAAAAACAAACGCAAGTAATATTTCCTTGATCGGATTTTAGTTCGGTATAAGGCCAAGAGGGAATCTATCAAGTCAACACCTCCCATGAATTTGTTATATAAGGTGAAGTGGGGTAACAGTGTAGTAAAAATATATAAATTCACATTAAGGTATTATCAAAAAATGTAATTGAACAAATAATATCGTTTTTATTATTTCTGTGTACTACAGATACCTTAAGGTTTTTGTTGTAGAAATGATAACTTTTAAAATTTAATGCCTTGGATTTTACAGTATTCTTTTTAAAACCTGGTTCATACTACACACTTCCCCAGACATTCGGGGCAAGTGTGTAACTGGTCTGTATTTCGGATAGTTACACAGTTAAAATATTAAGGGGCAAGTGTTTAAAACTACTTGATTCATTGATTAAAACAGTACAAAAATTATTTCAATCGTGAAACAAAGTAGTACATAAAAAATTATTTTAAAGTGCAAGGTCGTAATAAAAAAAATCGCATTTTAGCAAAAATAACAATAATCAGCAAAGTACTATTCTACGTTATATGAAGAAAAGTCTATTTCAAATTTTATTAAACCTCGTCGACCAAAGTATGGTGATGGAAGTGAAAGAATAATGTCATCTCTTGCAATAAATGCACATTCTTCAGGGCATTTCCATATGAAAGTTGAAGAAGACATAGGATCTAAAGTAGGAACTTTTTTGGTAAACTTTACCTCGAAATCATCACATTCGCTATTAGCAGCACGTATGATCTGGCCAACATAGTACCTTTTGGACTTTTTCCCTGAGAGGCACACTAACACCCAATCATTTTCTGATATTTCATTCAAAGGCTTACTAATTTCATTCAAAGAAGCTTCTAGTGCTTCTTCCTCTCTCATCTCTTCTTCTATGTCATCGTCACTATCATCAAGTATCATTTCTTCATCTTGTTCGTTTTCCTCTGGTTCAATATTTTGGTAAACTTCTCCGTGAGATTTTTTTTTGTTTTTTTTGGTATCATGTATTTCTTGCAAGCGATTGGCAGCTTCCTTGGCTGTTATCACTTCTGCTCCTGAAGCTACTTTCGTCTTCTTTACCTTTTCCGGTGGATTATATTGTTTGACAGTAGATAAAAGTAATTCTTCAAATGTGCACTTTGTATCTGATGGCATGTCTTTCTCACTGGAAGTACCTGCAACGCTCGCTGCATCATCATTTGTTGGTAATTTGCTGGTTCTTTGATGCTCTTCCCATCTCTTGTATGATAATGGATCATATTTCTCCTTGGACACGACTTCAGAATTATAAGGAATAATTCCTGCTTTTTTAAAACCGTTCATAATGATTTCAGGATTTGTTTCTCTCCATATTTGACCAACTAATGAGCTAAAGCGTTTCTTAGGTATTTTTCTTCCTTCGTTATGTCTCTGCCAGTCTACTAAAGCATTGTCCCATTTGGATTTCAATGACTTAAAAACGGCTAAATCGAGTGGCTGCAGAAGATGGGATGAATGAGGAGGTAGTTTCAATATAATAATATTATTATCTCGAGCCGTTTTGATTAATCTTTCGTCAACATGTGATGTGTGACCATCGTATATTAATAAAATTGGACGTTCAGGTCCAAAAATGCCTAGTAAATGTTTTTCGAAGTATCTTAGAAAAATATTTGTCTCCATCCAGCCGTTAGCTGTTGTAGCATAGGTAGTTCCAGGAAATTCTTCTGATGGTGGTGCAACCCATTCGTCCCACATATTCTTTGCTTTAAAAACAATTAAGGGGGGAGCTTTAAACCCATCAGCACTAACTGCCATTAACACGGTTGTGTTTTCTCTTCCTGTACCTGCGGTGGTTCGTGACGAAGCTGCTCCTCGTTTTCCCACTATTTTTGTTTTAGACGGATCCAGACAAAAATTGGTTTCATCCAAATTCCATATTTGTCTTGGCTTTTCATGTAAATTGAGCTCATCTAATTGCGTTTTTAAAATATCAAAATAATTATTTATTATAAACGGATCCAAACACTTCTTTCTGGCAAATTCCACAGATTGTGGTTTTTTAATTGATAAGTTGTGACGCTTGGAAAATCCAAGATACCAGTCCTCTCCTGGGCGTCCATTTTTAAACGGTGTCTTAAAATTGTTTTTAATAACATACTTCTCAACAATATTAAAAATATCTCTCCGCGTTAATCCCCACCCCCATTTTTCCATTGTTATTAAGCACTCTGCAAGTTTCGCTTCTTCATTATAAGAAATTGCTGTTCCTCTTCCCATAGTTGAACTTTTGACACCTCTCAGTCCCCTTCGGTGGTAACTGAGAGTCATCTGTGGAATGTTATATTTCTTGTGGGCTGCATACTGTGTTATTATACCTCTTGAAATTTCGTCTAATGCCCTTTTTAGAGTGTCATCAGTATATGTATTTCTTTTAGTTGTTTTGCGAACATACTTTCTAACCATTTTTGCCTAGAAATAAAAATTAAGATTAACAAAATTCCCTTTTTGGGTTAGGGGTAAGTGTGTAGTATACTACGCACTTTCCTCTAAAAATTACAACACACTTGCCCCGTTATGATTTTTTAACGGGGCAACTGTTTAGCAATTGCCATTTTTAGGTTAACTTGACTTTATGAAAAAAATATTCTATAAAATATAATTATTCATACCTTCACTACGTACTACACCTCTTACAAGAACTAAAAATCAAGTCTCTGGGATGATGAATGTGGAATATTTGTTGCTCGTCAAATTGTACTCAGTGCCACAATGCGCAGTTGAATGTTGAACAAGTGGTCAGTTAGCTGATATAGAAAACTAACACAGTTTGGTAATTTAGATAGAAGACATATTGTCATTCAACTCGATTCCGGTAGATGTCACGTCTAATTCTTGAAAAGAGTACGTTCTGTAACCCGTCTACACACTTACCCCTGTTACACACTTACCCCACCTCACCTTACTAAAATAACACTTGGACATTTGACATTTATATCTTGCTTGGTTTTGCGATCGAACCTTCTGACGGTAGTTTCGGGATAAGCACCTGCAAATGTACTGAGCAGAGTCACCACTTTATTGTCTTGCCATTTTACTAGTTTCAGTTGAATATTTCCATGAGTTGCAATCATTTCGGAATAGCTTCCTCTACCTTCTTTTTTCAATTCTTTGTCCGACGGTAAAAATAGTTTGGAACCCGATTTGAACGCACGGTAGCCACACTGTGGATACCATTTCTAGCTAGTTCAATTTGTAATTCAGGGCTGCAGAACCAGTTATCGTAGAAAATTAGAAAATTTTGGTTTTTTGGTATACGTTCGGCCATACGAAGAACAACGTTGCTACTGGCGCTTACATCGGGTAAGTTTTTGGGCTGATCCATGGTTCCACAATACACTTCAAAATCATAGACAATGCCACTGGCACCTGCTAAGCAGAAAAGCTTATAACCCCATTTCTTTGGTTTTTTTGGATTATACTGTTTTAGCCCACTACGTCCTTTGTATGGGACAATTTGTTCGTCAACTGACAAATGTTGTTCAATTGGAATAGTTTTCATATTTTGTCTAATGCTCTCAACTACTTTTCTTATTTTGAATAAGCGATCAGGTTTATCCATAGGCAAGGTAGAATTATCGGCAAAGTGCAAATATTTTTTTATTTCCTCCCACCTACGTAAAGGCATTACTTCAGAAACTTGATGAATTCTACAAGCACTACTCCAGTATCTTCTAGTGCCAGGCACCCCGATAAGGGACATATAAAAGCACATTCCAATAAACTGTTCCAACTCTGTAGATGACACGGAAAAATAACGCTCAATATTGGTTTGGGCCGCATATAGATTGGTTTGATCAGCAATGTACTTCAGCAAATTTTGATCAACCAATCTTTGGAAATAATGCAGTGGTGTGTCCACAGATATCTCAGGCACTAACTGCGAGGCCCAAAGTGGTGTCGTAGACGGTTCCTGTTTGGATTTTTTCCATTGCAAATTTAGTTTATTTCCTTTGGCATTTGTCTCTTTAGCCTGAGCTGAAATGGTTTGTAGTAGAGTAGCTAGCGGAATATCATCGTCTTCACTGTTGCTCTCACTTTCTGATAGGCCATTTTCCCGTTGCTCTAGATCTTCTTGAGAAGTCGATTCTGCTTCACTGATATCTGCATATAGAGTAAAAAAATAACACTCAGTAAAAAACTAACTTTTCTACAAAATATACAAACCTTCTGAGACATCCGGTATATAAATTTCATCTGCAACGCTATCATCGCTACTAAAGTCCTTTTCACTCTGAACATCAGGTAACAGCACGCGAACTGGCCGTCGACTCTTCCCGTAAAATGAATTTACATCGATTCCATCCATCTCCATCAGTCACGAAATAAATGTACACCGCAATGGAACACTGTATATTTGAACATACAATTACGTCATGCGCATCAAAACACTCCGCGATCCTCTAATCTCATTCAGCAACTTGTCACCGTACCGCACCTAGTCTGTACTGACACTCTATATTTTTGTCGCCGCGAAATTCGTGATAAAGCTACCCAGAATTCACACAGAATGTCGATTATTTTTTCTAACCTTGAAAACTCTGTGAACGTCAAACAACCAGATTATTGAAGAAGTCTCACTTAGTTCCGAACCCTACGCCAATGGCCGATTGGCGACGAACAGACATGTATAACTAATTATACAAAGACCTATTTCAGTTCAAACGCCATAAGAGGCTACAAAGCAACTTACAAGTTTATGTATATTTGAATATACATGGTACTATAGAGGGTTAAAGGAAGAAGAAGAGAACACAAGCTGTCAAAAAGCTAAAATATCCAGGCTGTCGCCAGACGATAGTTATTTTTTATTATGTCATGTCAAATCTTATATTTTCAATAAAGAATTCAATCTAATATACAAAATGAACCAAAAATGCTTGAATTAGAGTGTGTGTGCTGATATGAAAGAAAAGACCAAGTGGTTGCTTTTTGTGGAAGAAATTCGGATTTGAATATCCTTTATCCGACATTTGATGGGACATAAATAAAAAAATAAGCGTAAGCGAGGAGTTTTGACTTAACATTTGTGTTCAAGGACCACGAAATAAGTCCCCAAAAAATTATCGTCAAAATCGGGGTTACTACCCTAAACTGCAATTGTACCCAAGTTTATTTTATTCTTGATTACACAAAGCACTTCATTGTTCAAGCAATTTGGTAGTAAATTTTGATATACAATTAATTCCTCTACCTCGTCTTTTTTTGTTAAGGTGAATATTTTAATGCCTAAGAACGTTTCATGAATGGTGGCGCTATTTTTAGGAACATATTTGACATCTTTATAGACCTTCAATCTTTTTGCCCTTAACCATAGTCATGAATTTGATAGACATAATCGTTTTTCCTAAAGCCCGTTTAGTTCTATTAGTTGCTGTTCATTTTTTCCCAAAATGTTTATTTCCTGTCTTACACGTAAATTACTTTGTCTTCTTTTTAATTCTTCGGTAATAAGCTGTTTTACAAGATTTTTCATGAATTCCGGTCTTGCATCTTCTCTCCCAATTTTATTACTTCTGAAAATAATATATGCATTTACTGCACATAAGGTAAAGGGGGCTATCATTGACATATCTTATGAAAAATATTTATGAAAATTCTTGATTTCATTTTTAATGCAAACTATTTATAGTTATGAGAATAATGAAGTCATGTGAACATTATGTAACGATTTTACGGCCTTTATATGAATGAAAGTGAGTCAAAGCACATTTTTAAAAAATAGTGGCATGTGTCAATGTTACCCCCATACAAGTACAACATTGACACATATCATTGAAATGATTGAATAGTCATTTAAACACCATTTCTGTCAATGTTTATTCTGATTACGTAAACATTGACACTGCTGGTGGATGTTCCTGATTATTAAATGATGATTGCCAAAGAAATAATGCTTTTGATGTTTATTACCAATATAGATACAAAATGGCACAATAAACTAAAGAAACACACTTATAAAATAATAAAATAAACATGTGCAATTGTTAATTATGCATAACAAAATATTTATTCAGTTGATTATGGTTCCCAACTCATTGTCGAATATTTTGAAGTAATGTTTGCCTCTTTGTATATGGGGTTCTTCCAATATTTGCTGAATTGTCTCAAATTGAATAAACTCTTGATCAGGAACGTGAGGATAGACAAAATACAGTCCATTTTTACGCAAAAACATTGTTTCCGCCTTATTTTCTTTTATGTCTAGAACTTTACCAACATAACTGGCATTTCCGTATTTCGCTAGAACCCAAGAACCTTTCTTGAGTTTTTCCTCCAATCTCTCTGAATTTAGCCCTTCATTATTTGGCTCGTTGTCTGCATCAATTACACTTTCTACATCATTTGTTTCCATTTCATCATTGGATGAAATTTCATTTTCAGCAGTTACTAGGCCACTCTCGGAAATATCATCTTCACTTTCTAGAGTTACAGAAACGTTACTATCGGAACTTGAACTCTCTTCAATAGTTTTTCTTTTGGTGCCTTTCTTATTTCCCTTTCTTTTCTTATTTTCTGTTTCATTTCCCTTTATTTTTTTATTTTCCTTTCCTTTCTTAGCCTGTTTTTTTTCGTTTTCAAGACGAAGCCGTTCAACTATTTCTGCACTTGTTAAAGTTTCCGCGTACTTTCTGTTCACCCGACTCCTTTTCCCAGGAGTGGTTGCCTTTTTATTCTGAACATTCAAAATGGACATAAGTGCCTGAGTCATTTCATTTGCAGTACTGGACGTGTATAAAGGTAATGAAGACCCATTCATGCTACTTTTTTCTCCTGGATTGTCAGTAGCACCTGATTTATTCAAATCTTCACTAACAAATCCAGATGTTGAAGGGACGTTTATATTATACTCGTTGGCAATGTGCGTTGTTGATGTGGCGGTTGTACTCTTACCAATTAACGAAGATGCTGATGGGACGCTTGTACTTTCATCAGCGATCCGAGGTGTCGGGGATGCTCTGGTGCTTCCACTAGCAAAGTGAGATGATGATGATGCGCTTGGACTCTCACTAACAATTTCAGCCATTTCTACCTTTCGGAGCATTTTATCTCTAGACAATGGAAATATTCCACTCCCTTCAAAACCACCCACAGCGTTAGATCTCGATAAACATCCAGATTCAGATAACTTTTTCATTAATGAAGGAAATACTAATTTGTCAACATTCTTGTATCCAGTTTCTGCATAAAACTGACGAAGTATGGTCCGCCAAGAACTTTTCACCGATTTGTATACCCCAACGTCCAAAGGTTGTAATAGGTGAGAGGTATGAGCAGGTAAACAGAATATTTCAATATGGTTTTCGATGGCCATTTCTATCAACTCCAATGAAATATGAGAATTGTGTCCATCCAAAATAAGCAATTTATTTCCCTCCAAGTGGGAAGTTTCTTTAATGAAACATTTTTCAAACCAGTCCAGAAATTGAGCTGCCTCCATCCAACCAGATGGAGAACAATTGTAAAGAACATTGTCAGGTCCATTGACACACCATGTTGAATACAAATGAATTCCTTTGTAATTACTGAACATTGGCAAAAAATCAGCTATTGCGTTACAGCACATGAGTATATTGTCTCGAAAATATCAATCACTTAAGTCTAGTTGAAAAGTAAAGAAAAACTTTTGAATATTTAATTATACCCAAAAAATGTTTACCACTTTGTAAAATATTTTTTCTTCAGCTGCGTTTAGTTCAGAAATATTAGATTTTTCAAATTTTGTAATTTGGTGTAGAGACATGTTTCTTAATTTTGGTTCGAAACCCCAACCACGATGTCTATTTTGAATGATTTTTGAAAATGTTAAAAATGACCAATGTTTGTTTGAAGCTTTGAAAATACACCTATAAGCAAATTACTTTCGCGGATTTCTTTAATGCATAATCTTATATATTTTTTTCAAACGTTTAGCCAAACTTCATCTCTGCTAGTGATTTTATAAAATATTTTTTTAAATTTTTTTCCAATGAATGCTAGTAAATTGTCTGATTTTTTTACGATTTCACTCATTTAGAAATTAACACAAAAATGCTTTATCGTCTCCTCTCTGCCAATATATCTTGATTGATTTTGAATAATTTCGAAAGATGTAGCTGGATTAGCTTTTCTTGTATCGATTACTCCTCTGAAAATTATCGAACATTTTCCTTCAAACAGCTCTTCTAAATGAGGACTATACGCTCCTTGGGGTGAGAATGACACTCTATCCCCCAAATCTATCAATATAGCTTCCCCAAATCTACTATTAACAATTTTAAATTTCAGTTGTGGCGTCCCACAGGTATATTTAGAAAAGGTGCGTTTCCTATGAGGTGGCTGACGCACGCGGCTGCCGCACAGCATCTGACGCAAACTTCTGACGCCAGTGTACCCATTTCCTATGAAGTGTGGAGGCAGATTCATGCAACGTTCATGGAAAGACTTGAGTCATAAACTTGCACATGCGTGGTATGTGACAAAACGACAAAACATTTGATCCTTTTTCGACTCTTTTCCTTGTAAGCTTTTGTCTATGCCTTTTATCATATACAGGACTTTTCAGGACTTCCCACCCCAATTTTCTCGAAATGTGTCTATTTTTTTAAAAAATCCTGAGACACGTCAACAATGTATCGAAGGGGACAAGTTTTCATCAGAAAATGGACGTGCCAATTGGAATAAACATGTGATACATTTTTGGAATCAGCTCAGCTAGAGTAATCCGAATCTTGAGACAAAATGGGGGTGTTCCATTTAAAAAAAATGACGGTGACGTCATTACTCGAACGTAATTCACCCTGTATATTAGATTATTATTTTGAAATACGGTAAATTAAAATCAAAAATCGACGTGTTTCAGGATTATTTCTTAAAGTGACCTGTTCAGCTAAAAATGAATTTGTTCCATACTTTACGGACACACTGTATATGTACTTCATCACTATCATAGTATGTACATATCCAAAATCCAACTGAACTCATTTGACCTCCACATAAAATTTGGATATTATGATAATCAGTGTAAGCGACTAAGCAAATCAAAAGATTTCCAAAGGAGTACATCTTGTGGAAAAAATTCATGTTCATTTATCGTGTGTTCCTTCCTGGAAAAATTACCAAGCACTTCGAAAAATCTATGATTTGTCTCCAAGATAACCACCAAGAGTTTTAATTTCATGTTTACTTCGCTGGTCCAGTTTGAATTTAATATTTTCTGTACTAATATCGCTCGAAAAAAGACTTCTTTCGATTTGTGCGTTATAAGCGTTAACAACTATTTTAAGATAATTCCATTGCTTCGTATAAGCGTTAACAAATGTTTTTAGATAATTCTATTGTTTCGTATCCATTCGGTTTCCAGGAAAAACACAATCTTCGTGGCCTTCGTTTGTAGAAGATGCTTGTGTTAACTGTTTTGTCTAACTTATTTTCATAAAGACTGACGGCTGTCGCCTTATGATGACTGAATACAGTTTTGTAAGTTTTTGTAGTACATCTGCCGGAATTTCAACTCCGCTGAAGTTCATATTTTTTAGAATAGGAACCGTGGAGATTCTATTATCAATCATCAAATCTTAGTTGAAATCTCCAATTATTAAAGTATCCACATTATCATTTCCTTCAATGAATTTCTGTAAATACTGATTTGTTACTTTTTTATGGATAATTCGCAGGAATATAAAATACACCTACTAGCGATCCTTGATTGTAAAATAAATCGATTGTATACTGTATTTCTTGTTTGGTTCCTCGAATTTTGATGTCAACGTGATATATTCTGCAATGGCATTTTTGCAGTAACGCCTAATGCCGTAACCTCTATTCGACAATTGGGAATAGTGAATAGTGAAACTATCAATATGTCACTTTTATCGTAATTCCAAGTTTCAACGAACAATAATATATCGAAGTTAACGAATATAGTATTATTCATAATCAAAGATATGTGCATATAGAAACCTTCCATATTTTGATAGAGGTGATAACAAATTCGCCGTTTCCTTTTCGAATTTGTTTGGAAAATTTGGATTTCAGACATTAGTTTACTTGACGTTCTTCAGTTCGATATCGGCTAAATCCTGTATATATGTACTGATTGACAACCGTAAGGATGCCTCCGAGAATAGGTTGCGCAGTAGACAAAACCCTGGAGTGGGGCAGGAGCTCAATCTCTCTGCCGTAATAAACAGTAGTCGATCTTTGTCGCATATCTACTCACGCTTTCTATCGTTTGCGCATCTCAGAGGCATCCTTACGCTTGTCGATCTGTATGTATGTGTACGCCGCTTTTCCCGTCGGCGCAGCTATGAAGACTTTAATTTAATCATTAAAGACTGTTGGATGGCTTCAATCAGCCGTGACTTACCGACGCCAGCTTGTCCTGACACTGTGTTGTAAATTACTCTACCAATAATAACATTATCCAATACCTGGTTCAAAAATTCGTATAGTGTTACGTTCGAAGTGACAATAGTTTCCATATGTGATTTGTTGTCAATTTCCAGTGGCGTTTGGAAAGTTGTCTGCCTGCCTGTTTCTTTTTTAGGCTCCACTGTAGGGGATCCCCATTGGGTTATACTTTGGATTATCTACAGCGTAATTATGGAATATAATCTTCGTCAAAATCATCGCTGATCAAATGATACAAATGATCATTTTGATTTTCAGCCGCTTTGAGCGGCGTCTAAAACTTTCATTTATTTAGTCGAATTTCATGATTGTCTGAAATCGTTTTAAAATCGGCTTGATGAATTTGGACTGATCGGCATTTTACACATCTCTGCTCTCATTCATCTAAAGAAACTGACGGGGTCTTGTAAAATACCATACTTCAAAAAAACAATAATTTTGGAGTTTTGTTTCTTGTACAGTGCACGCTTGCCACATCTTTGAGATTTAGATGAGTTTTTACCTTTTTTGACTTTGTGAAAGTATAGTACGCTGCAAACTTTGCCAGACAAATACTATCCAAGCTTCAGGTCTTTGAATATAATGTTCGATCAATCCAGATTCTCACATCAATATCATCGGTAGCCATTCCTCTTGAATCTCTCGGTTATTTTTCAACATACTAACTCGTTCACTGTGCGGTCTTGTATTGATGTTGACGTAAAACTCTCGCTTCAGATAAATAAATCTGTAATATTGTAGCGAAGTGTCCGGTTTGGCTAAGCTACTGCAGTCAGAGGATGAGGTTCGTGGTTTAAGCAATAATATACCATGGTACTTTTCGATAAACACCGTATTCAGAGATTTCGACAACCTTTTTTAAAACAAATACAAAAATTAATTAATCAAGCTTTTAAGGTTCACGAAAATCTATAATACTATATGTGATCAAAATGTGAATGGACTTAGTTGAAAACTCGCTGTTAATTCGTTGATCCATATCAGAGAGTACTGAGTCGCAGCGATAAAGCTGATCTTTTTTCCCTAACATGAAAAGGTCAGCGCGGATGGAGAATTTGAACTTCGAATTCGTATACAGGGTAGAGTTTCTTGCTACAGTGAATTATGAGCTGCTTCTTGAGCAGTCACTTCACTGGCATTCGTAAAAATTTAATCAAGTTTTTTCAGCTGTTCTTTTCAGATATTTGGACACAGCTCATTTTTTTCTTGAATTCTTTCGAATTGTCACAATATATTGTTGGGAATGATAATTACTCAGCATTCGCATCGAATAGCAAATAGTAGTAGTCTCTCTATCTCTCCAGGAGTTGAAGCAATATTCTAGATTTTGGTATTATAAAGCAAGCTTTGTTCAACTGCAGTATTGAAATAGGCAAATTCATTTTCTGTTTCGAATTCATCCAAGTCATTATCGCCGAAATTCAACGGATTATTTTCGATGAATTTCACTATATCTTCTTCTAATTCGTCATCAATGTCGAATTCAATATCATTCAAACGGACAGAATTATAATGGACAGATACATCAACTTCAGATTCCGATGAATCTTCACATACATCATCTTTCAAGCCGTCAGGATTATTTGCTGATAACTTTCCGGTTTGAAAATCATTTTTTTTAAAGAAATTGTAATTTTCTCAGTTCGGCACAGGGAATAAATATTTGAGAGCATCGAAAACTTTCTCCGGGCGAATAGTTTCTGTACTGTATGCTTATTTATGTGACATTTTTCTCATCAGTTTCGACTTAATAGTATGAGTATCGTCAACATTTCTTGGCAGTTCTCCAAATGTCGTATTTATTTCGATCGGAACATTTAGGACTTTCCTTCTGCTACATTGCTTATCGTGGTGCAATCTTCTGATCTGCATGAAAGGTACTCTTGGAGAAACTAATTTTTCTTTCAAAACTGTCAAATCTCCACTATCTCTTCTTCTAATTCGTCATCAATGTCATCATTCAAACGGACAAAATTATACATCAACTTCAGATTCCGATGAATCTTCACATACATCATCTTTCAAGCCGTCAGGATTATTTGCTGATAACTTCCGGATTTGAGAATCTAATTTTTTTCGAGAAATTTTAATTTTCTCAGTTCGGCACAGAGAATAAATATTTGAGAGCATCGAAAACTTTCTCCGGGCGAATAGTTTCTGTACTGTATGCGTATTTATGAGACATTTTTCTCATCAGTTTCAACTTAATAGTGTCGCGACTAGGGCTACTAGGGTAGCAGCCTGAGCCGTATAAGGGGTTGTTTCCCTTATACTAAATGCGACTTGGGGTGTAGCTACAGATGGTAGCTATTGAAACTCAATGAGTAGCAAAGGAATATAAACATTTATTATACACCAGGGATACTGGGGAAAGTTATATACACATTGTAACATAAGGGACATTCAATAATATAATAGGGAACAAATAAAACTCTTACCTAAAACCATCACTATACCATACGTTGAGCTAAGGCCAAAAGGGACTAGCCTATAAGGCTATCTGAGCGCCAGGGCCCTCTCCTCTATGGGAGTCTATTACTCACTATCCCATCGTTCCATTTCTCTTGTATTTATATAAGGAAATATGTTTATTTCATTCGGTCAACGATTTTAGCTCGTCACGCGACTTCGCTAATTAATAATATATCGTGGACGAATTAATAAACAATAAGATGAATGGATCAATGCACTAAAACAATTCAAAGGGCAGTACTCAATATTTACGACATATGCCCACCTTCTAAGAAAGTTGGACCCCAGCTTCAAAATACAAACACGACCCTACGAAACCTTTATACAAAGCAAGTGCCATATTCTAAAAATACTGAAATAATTACAAAAAATATATTTTTCTGGATCCTATTACGTGGTACACACACCGCGACGGGATCTGGTCCTGTTGATACCATAAGTTTCTTCAGCTCTGGCATTTTTACAGTATTCCGTATCCGGTAAAACAGCTCGAAATTGAACGGGACTGCATCGTTTGGCACCCTGGGTACTGGCTATCGACACGTATTCAGTGGCGGGACTGGCAGCTACGGTAGGCGTTACCAGCGCTACCACATTCTGGGACTGCAAGTATTCGGAACCACAGCATCTGGAACATCCTCCGGGGCAGTTTCAGGAATATCAACGGCAAATGTCTGGTGTCTATTCTGCGCACCACTGGTTCAGGAAGCTGAGTCGGCTTGGAAGTTTTCGACCTGGATAATCCTCTGGAATCCTTGACAAACTCACGTTTCTCCATCCTCTATTTATGACTTCAGGAGGAAGCATCTGGATTACTCAGTTCGTCCAGTGCTTCACTCCTTTGTACAGCCTCTCCATCTTGATTTGCTGTCGACCTTTGAAACCTTTCATTCCCGATACTTCCTGGAATTCTCACCGGACTCACGTTCAGAATCCTCATTCCACTTCTGGGGAAGGAAACATCTGGATTACTCAGTTCGTCCAGTGTTCCAACCCTTTTTGAACCATTTTGAATATCGCAGCTTCTCACTTTCAGTTATTGCCAGCCATGTTGGGTGTCCAAATTCTATTCTCGAAATGCCAGACTGGGTTGTCCTGATCTCTTCTCTCCAGGATTGTGTGTGTACCATAACCGAGAAACAAAACAAGATGCAAATAAATACATAACTATATCAAATAACTAATCAAAATATAAACCATTACAACTATTACTATTTCCCATTTTTTTTTCATAATTATATTTATTACGATTAGTTTTTTTTTTCAGCTTCTATGACTGATAGAAACATTCAAAAAAAATTTTTTTTTGTTACAGGTTAATCCTTAATAATTCTACTCAAAAGAAAATTCAATACAAAATATTACATTCTATCTAACCAATAATTTTCAAACTTCAATTTAAATGACTAACAATTTTTTTTTCCAATCTTGAGATAAAAATGACCCGTAAAATATTTCTTATCGAATGAATATCTCCATAAACTTGAGCCATATAAAAACGCTTTATTGCCAAAAACTATCAGTCGAAAATTTGTAATCAAACAGTTTATTGTTTTCAAAACACGATCAATTATTCTCATACTTCATTTCGAATTATCAACAAATATTTCACATTAATAACAAAAGGAAACCGTCGAATGTTTCTTACGACAAATCAATTGACTATTTACTGGCCATATAAAACGCTGAATCGCAAACGTATTACTCGACTTTGTTTTCAAAACACAATTGGTCATCACATTTCATTCAATATTTTCAGTATTGCATTTTTCGAAAAAATTCCGAATATATTTATAGAAGATACCGACAATGGGAGTTTTAAGGAATTCAACAAAAAAATAATATCATTCGAGAAACGAGACGGCCAAATTATAATTTATCAATTTGGGAATATTAATCAAAACACGATTGTTTGTTATGACCCATTTCATTACTCACTGTTGCAATCTTGTAAATGAGCAATTGTTTTCATATGATTAAAAAAAAATATCATTCGAGGTAATGGGGATGGCCAAATTACAATTTATCAATTTGTGAATGTTAGATATCAGTTCACGCCTCCTGATCACCATCTTGAGTGTAACACTGGTATGCCATCAATTTGGTTAGGACAGTCATACAAATCGTCAATCACATTATATGACAAATTTCAAATTAGCAATTTAGACCTCTTGATCACCTTTATGACACCCATAATTTTCATCTCTTCAATGTTCTGTTTTGCAGTTCAAGTACGTACTTTAAATTTCGTATTCACACTCTTTACAATTCCGCATGACTCATTCATCCAAAAACCTTTCTTCGTGCAACTGTTTCTCTCATACATCGACATCTCACATTATCGCAATTCACCTATTTTCTCGGCAACACATCGAGAAAAAACAACATCATTCACCAATGATTCTCTTGGAAACCCATCAAGAGCGTGTATATCACTATATACCATTTACCAAAAAATCTCAAAACTCTTGGCAACACTTCAAGAGTAAGATACTGCAGATAGACGCTCAATCCCACTTTGAGGATTTTCTCCCACGTCACTCCTGCAAACTCCTTCACAACAGCCTCTTCCGGCCGTCATTCAATTCTTCTATAACTCCTTTATAGACATAGGTAACCTATTGCCCTATAAATATTCTCATATCACGATATTCCATTAAAAAGTCGATCATACACCAATTGCACCATAATTCCAAGAGCATGCAAAGCAGAACATATTTGTCAAAAAAAAAATCAAAAAATTCACAATGTCATTTACAAGTGAAGCAATTCAAAATTTAATTAAAAAATATGACCCTATTCTTGTCAAAAAAAATTCTTCACATTAAGTGTGTTTCAAAAATACCTTCAACCCTTTCATATAACTACTGTCACTCAAAACCATAATGCACAACAATTGAGGCAAACTCCTCATCCTCAAAACTTTCAAGGAAGACTCAAAAAAATTCCAAGGCAAATATGCAGCTTCCATATTTCATTCTTACTCAACATTTCCCAACATGCCCTTTCATTCGGGCATTCATCTACATTTTTCTCCACAGTTTTCTCAATACAACTCGCATTTTTACACAGTGACATATATTTCTCAAGAAGGTATTTTTGACATCAATATTCGCACATTTATTCAACTTTCGACATTACTTTCTCATATTCATTCAAACAATCATCTCGCCTATCTTTTTTGCATTCTTTCATTCACATTATTCAGTTTTCTCATACTTGCAATATTTTTCATATTCATCGTGTACCTCTTGGTCCTTGTTGTTATCGACGGTTCCTACTAAATAAAAAAAATCATTTTCTATTATTAACAACAAAATAATTATTTCCAGCGGTTATAGTAGGTACATTTCCCTCTTTGCACTAAAGATGAACAGTGTTCATTTGCATCCTTCTCCGGGATGTATGTGCAAGGTCTCGTACAACACACTGAACTTGGTCTACAAATCCCATAAAAACTATTAAAATTATTCGAAACCTTCCATTAATTAAATATATAAAACATGAGATCACTAAGCAATAACAATACGTCTGAGTAGGGACAGCCTATAAGAGTCAATTTGAGTTTTTCCGAATTGTATACCTTTTCCTCAATTCGGTATAAAATTCCCGTGACAGGAAAAATTCATAAAAGTAGCAAAATACATCTAATACACAATTCTGAATAGGGTTAATTAAGACGAATCAACCTCCAGGACGAGCAAGGCCCATCCAACATAGTCCTTAAACTATGGTTGGGGTAATAAGGGACGGGGTGGGGTTAATCATGAAGAATTAACCCACCGGGACGAGCAAGGTGCTTCCACCATAGTCCTGGACTATGGGTGGAGTAATTATGGGGGTGGGGTTAATTATGACGAATCAACCCCCCGGGACGAGCACTGCGCCTCCACCATAGTCCTTAGACTATGGTTGGAGTAATAAGGGACGGGGTGGGGTTAATTATGAAGAATCAACCCCCCGGGACGAGCACTGCACCTCCACCATATGTCGCGACTAGGGCTACTAGGGTAGCAGCCTGAGCCGTATAAGGGGTTGTTTCCCTTATACTAAATGCGACTTGGGGTGTAGCTACAGATGGTAGCTATTGAAACTCAATGAGTAGCAAAGGAATATAAACATTTATTATACACCAGGGATACTGGGGAAAGTTATATACACATTGTAACATAAGGGACATTCAATAATATAATAGGGAACAAATAAAACTCTTACCTAAAACCATCACTATACCATACGTTGAGCTAAGGCCAAAAGGGACTAGCCTATAAGGCTATCTGAGCGCCAGGGCCCTCTCCTCTATGGGAGTCTATTACTCACTATCCCATCGTTCCATTTCTCTTGTATTTATATAAGGAAATATGTTTATTTCATTCGGTCAACGATTTTAGCTCGTCACGCGACTTCGCTAATTTCAATGTCGGGTGCATATGACAATGAACTTCTATATCGTGGACGAATTAATAAACAATAAGATGAATGGATCAATGCACTAAAACAATTCAAAGGGCAGTACTCAATATTTACGACAATAGTATGAGTATCGTCAACATTTCTTGGCAGTTCTCCAAATGTATTTATTTCGATCGGACTGCCTTCTGATGCTACATTGCTTATCATGATCCAATCTTCTGATCTGCATGAAAAGTATTCTTGAAGAAACTAATTTTTCTCTCAAAACTGTCAAACCTTTCGAATGAAGAGGTACATCAAAAATAATTCCTCTTTTCATATCAGCAGCACATGTTCTACAGAAATTGTCTTTATGCTGCTCATGGATCACTTGTTCGACAAAATGTCAAGCCAAATATTTTCAATAATGGGATTTTTTGTACCGTACATGCGATTCTCGGAAAGACTAATCTCGAACAGCAATTGCACGATTCTGTTGCTCCTTCTTTGATCGACTTTTCAAACTCAAAACATTGCAAAACTGGTCTTATCTAAATCTGTTTGATGTTGAGCGGTCTTTTTCAACTGTTTGTTTACGCTATCTCTTTGTCTTTTGTGGCGATCAATGCGTTATGACCAAGTTTTTTCAGCTGGTCTCTCATGGTTAAATCACCATATTTTATTGCGGCCATAGCATCACCCATAAGTTTCGACACCCCTCTTTCGGGTTTTTTGATATAGTTTATGATGTACGCCATACATGGAAAAGGGTCGAGAACAAACTGAATGTCCTTATTGGATTTTTGCAAACGGAACATTTTTGTATTGAAAGGATTCAC
The DNA here is from genome assembly GCA_944452925.2 of Chrysolina oricalcia. Lineage (NCBI taxonomy): Eukaryota > Metazoa > Arthropoda > Insecta > Coleoptera > Chrysomelidae > Chrysolina > Chrysolina oricalcia. The sequence goes on from OX101827.2 coordinate 10,285,577, forward strand.
GAATCGAGCAAAAATCTCGAATGTTATTTCTGCCTTATTAGCATTGATGAAAATTGTAATAATTTCAACTTATTAGGTTCCATAATCAACTTTACGTCTGACGGGAAAAATAGGATATTGCAACGTCTTTAACCATTTTCTTGCATACCTTTGAATGATGATGTACCTGATAATTTATTATTACATCTTAAACTATTACGTTACCAGCATTGCTAGTAATGTATTTATTTATGAATGCTGCAACTTCCTTTTTCGAATCCAAGCCCTCAGGATTATAGACAGGAGCCTTTTCCAATCAAAATAATCCGTGGGCGTGTGGCGTACCTCTATGTTGAAATTCCATCCTGTAGTAATAATGTGTGATACGGTTATCTTTGAAAGGGCCCTCGTTACTCTTTAGGTGCTTTAAGAGTAACTGAAATCGATTGTTGAAGTATCTTGCACACACTATTGGGTCGCTTTTTATGAGGCGTGTTTTCTCCTTATAATTTAAAAGACTGGCTTCGATTTCTCTTATGATTTTGTTATCCACAACTTTACTCAAAATAAGCAATAATTCAGGCTACATGGTTTCCTTAGCAGATATAGTTATGAATAAAGTGGGAATATCAAATTGGCGAATCATCGGCTGGAGAAGACCTTTCAAAAAACGGAAACCTTCATCGGCCTGTATAAGTTTGGCGTTGAATTCCTTGTTACTGATTTGTCCTGCGGTAATGAATCTCTACCTGTGATTTTTTTTTGAATGGTCAGAAACCCTATCGATGATCGCAATCATTTGTGATTTTTTGAACATGTATAACACGAAATCTTTTCGAGAATCGTCGGTCCCTGTGACTTGCCTGAAGTTTGGCTATCTGGGCAAACTTGATTTAGTCTTGAATTCTTTCGAGTTGCCACAAAATCTTGTTGGGAATGACAATTCTTCAGCTTTCGCATCGGATAACAAATGAATCGGTAATTGCCACTCTCCAGGTGCCAAAGCAATATTCTCGATTTTGGTATTATCGAGCAAAGTTGTTTCACCTGCAGGATTGAGATTTGGCTTCTCTTTTGAATTGATCCAAGTCATCGTCGCCGAAATTCAACGGATTATTTTAGATGAATTTTAGGATTTCTTCTTCTATTCTTTATCACTGTCCAATCCAACATCATGGAGTCTTGGATGTAAACTGTCAGAATCATTTAATGATGATATTGATTTTCGACAACTTCAGATTTTGATGAATCTACAGTCAACTTCTGTATTTGAGAATTTGAATTTTTTTTGAGAAATTTTCATTTTCTTAGCCGGTACAGAGGCTGATCTACCAAATATTTGAGAGCATCGAAAACTTTCTTCGGGCGAATAGTTTCTGCACTGTCTGCGTATTTATGTGACATTTTCTCATCAGTTTCAACTTTATAGGATGAGTATCGTCAACATTTCTTGGCAATTCTTCAAATGTCGTATTTATTTCCATTGGTACATTTACGGTTTGCCCTCTCATGCTTTCATGCTGCTCATGGAACAATTGTTCGACAAATGGCAAGCCAAATTTTTTCAGTTTTCTGTCTATTGCTTGTTTATGAACCCTAAATATATTCTCTTCGCAAAATGACTTTTAGTTGTTTATCAACAAATTTTTCATGAGCTCTGTAAGCTTCATCTTGTCTCAGGAGATTTTTTCTCTGTTGGTCATTTTTTCTCTCCTGCGATCTTAAATTATCATTCTGTTGTAAAGAGTCTTTATGTTCACCACCAACGGCTTTTTCAAGCGATCTGAAAGTTTCATTTTCTCGTATAGTGGCTATTCTCTTACGATTTACGGCATTTTTTCGAGCTCTATAAGTCTCGTTTTTTAGTAGTCTTCCTTTCACAATCATGTCTTTGCTCTTGCGATCTGTAACTCTCTTCGTCCTCTTTCTCTCTTTTTGATTTCAGATTTTGTGCCAAAAACTCAGTATTTTGCATTGCCCCATTTTGCATTGCCCCATTTTGCACTCCCCCCATGTAGGCATCCCCCAATGACACTGCGACACACCGCAAATGAACCATATCCTCAATGATGTATTTTTCTCCAACACCTTTTTCAACTACACTGTGTGTGTGTATATTTTTTATGTCTGCTGTATACAGGGCGTTGACAAACCAACAACAAAATCATGGCACGTCAGCCGTATAGCCAACATGTTCATCTACATTTACAGCGAGGTCCGTAGACAAGTGTGTTCAATGTCCACTCCATAATCTGGAGGTGGTGGGATCGATTTCCGCGGCCGAGATCTTTTTTATTCATGAAAATGCATTTGACGCTCTCGTCTCACACGCGATGAAATTTGAATTCGCGCTCCCCTGCAAGGGCAGAGTGACATGATGGTGTTCCGTGGTAGGAGGTGTTCCGTGGTACGATGCAAGATGGCGGATGACAAATTGAAATTTGACGCTCTCGCCTGAGGAGTCCTCGACTACGTCACACACGCTCTTTCTCTCTCACACACATGCTCGGATTCTCTGTCTCTCTCTAACACACTGTTTTTCCTATGCTGGTGTTAGGATCGGCATAGCTTATCTACTCACATATAAATACATGCGGCAATACCAAACATATGTAGCTAGACGGCCGGGCCATACTAAAAATATTACGCAATATTGCATAGTCTGGCTGTTATTGCTGGCAATGTTGCAGCCACATTTTGCAGTACAAATGTTGCCCGTTTAAAAAAAACGCCTTAAGATGAAGAGAATTTAATGCAATTTTTTAGATTAAATATTGCCCAGTTCATCGGTGTTTCGATTGGTAATATTTTTTGGTCATTTTGATAGTGCTTTTTAAACATCCATGAATAATGCGTCAAAAGGTTGGGAGTTCTAACATTTTCTGTAACGAAATTGCTTTCGTAGAAAGTGTTTCTAGCGCAACATTGAGCTTTTCTCCAATTTAACATTTTTTTTTCGATTCTCCATTTCCATATGTTTTTTTAGAACTTGACTGGACATGCTATTTTAGAACATGTCTGGAAATTGCTTCAAAGTAATTGGTTCGTAGTATTTTCCAAAGATGGCTCCTCATTTTGGTAGTAACATACTTTAATTTTTCTCTGAGCTCGATCATGAAATCGAAACAGCATTTGCTATGGCGAATCATCCGCAATCAATGCCGTTACCTTGTCGTTGACTCTCGTGTAAGTAATATGTCGGTTCGAATGGATATAATTTATCCAAATATTTTTGTAACTTTATCTTTTCAATTATACCAGAATTCAAACCATATAATATTTGACTTTGATGAGAACTTTTTTCAATCGATTTTGCGCAATTATTACGAGCCAGCCTATATGATACGTTTTGTGTATAGTATTTACGTTCATTGATTTCATGGTATCTACTAGAGAAATTACACGAAGTTTCCTGAAATCTATTGATAACCTGATTTGACGTTAACGATCGATAAATCTGATCTCATTTTTGTATTGATATCCTAGTTTGAAATTCGAATCACTGATATCAATTGAAAACTCATTCCATTTTCATGGATTTCGATAGGAGACATTGAGTTACGATATACATGTCGATTGATTCGACTACGGTTTATCTTTGGAAATAGTTGTAGAACATTAGTATTGAAAATTTTCCAAAGGTGACTTCGCATAGCGGATGTTTGGCACTGCATAACTTTCGGATCTGTTTTAAAATAAATCGATACTGCATTGGCAATTACGAATAAATCACAATCTCTCAAATTACCCTGCTGCTGTACCTTAGGATATACATAATCTGACTTGAATGTGTATACTTTATTCAAATATCCTTGAATCGAATCGTCAGCTACTCTACCATAAATATGTACTTCATCACTATCATAGTATGTACATATCCAAAGTCCAACTGAACTCATTTGACCTCCACATCAAATTTGGATATTATGATAATCAGGAAAACTTTCGTGTAAGTGACTATTCAGCAAATCTAAAGATTGTCAAAGGAGTACATCTTGTGGATAAAATTCATGTTCATTTATCGTGTGTTCCTTCCTAAAAAAATTACCAAGCCCTTCGAAAAATCTAGGATTTGGTCTCGAAGATAACCACCAAGAGTTTTGATTTCATGTTTATCTCGCTGGTCCAGTTTGAATTTAATATTTTCGTTACTAATATCGCTCGGACAAAGACTTTTTTCGATTTGTGCGATATAAGCGTTAACAACTGTTTTTAGATAATTCATTGCTCCGTATAAGCGTTAGTAGAGCAAACAAATGTTTTTAGATAATTCCATTGTTTCGTATCCATTCGGTTTCCAAGAAAAACACAACCTTCGTGCCTTCGTTTATAGAAGATGCTTGTGTTAACGGTTTTTTGTCTAGCTTATTTTCATAAAGACTGACGGCTGTTGTCTTATGATGACTGAATACAGTTTCGTAAGTATTTGTAGTACATCTGCCGGAATTTCAACTCAGCTGACATTCATATTTTTCAGAATAGGAACCGTGGAGTTTCTTTTATCCTTTCGGGACTAACATGTTTGAGTGGAATTCGGGGACTAACATCGGTCTCAGAGACCGACTCACAAAAAAAAGGTTTCATGTTTTCAATAATTATCAGTTGAAGCATTTTATAGTTAGGGTAGGGTATAAAAAGACATTTAGAGCATGTTGTATAATTATTGAAAATTTACAGAAAGTATTATAAACTTTTCAAAAACATATAAAATAAAAAAACGTATGACCCAACTTTAAGTAGTAAAAACTAAAAATGTAACTTTTTCGTAAAAAAGTAAAGCAATATACCGGGTGACCACGAGGTGAGGTACGCCCCCCAATTTTTCTATAGTTTTGAAGATACAGGTTTCAAATTTGGCACGTCGATATATTACTCAAATACGCATATTTTGACTCCATAACCGAAAATTCACCACTTCCGGTTTAACCGGAAGTGACCCCAAACTTTTTTTTTCAAATGACACCCTGTACAATTGTTTTCATTGTCAGGAAGAACACGCAATTTGTGATAACACTGTTCTCCAAAATTGAAAATCGGTTGAAAAATGGCGGAGATACAGTTGATTGTTCAATCGAACAAATTTGGCCATGAACATCAAACTCAAATCATCACAACTGACGAACGGCGTCAGCATTTACGAGAGGAAGGTTCGAGGTAAGATACAGCTGAAAATTGAGCTTCCCATGTAATTGCAGCAACCATATTTCCCATCAATTATCAAACATTTCCTCAAAACGGATTAGTACCCATAAAGAAAGGCTCACAACTGCCATTTCTCAAATAGCAACATACTCTTTTCACATTGTTATGTTGAAAGATGATGAATTATCAGATTACTCGAATGAAAAGATTTGAAGAATTCCGAAAGGAATCGAAGATACGGGATGTTTCATTATGAGTGTTCTCAAAATTGACTATTCTTAAACAGAGGCGGCTTGAACCTACGAAAGCTAAACAAAAATTCATATTTAAAAAAAAAATAGTGAAAATTTGCGGTACATTCTGAATAATGGAACATTGTGAGTTGTCGAAAAACATTCTACGGCGATGGAGCGAACTTTTTTCTCATTACTCGTATGCTAATCGTAATTGATGGCGGATTCATACAGCAGTTTTAAGGTCGTTGTTGGAATAAATATTCCATTAACGAACATTCTTATGACTTCTTACTAGTGACTAAAAACTCATGAATTGGAACTGCTGTATAAATCCACCATAAGAATATACCTGCAGAGTAAAAAAAATGTATTAGATATTTATTCCAATTTCTAACATTTGATACAACTAATTTCTGAACGAAAAAAAAGGTATGAAGTAAATTGTTTATTGGTTCTGGTCACTTACTACACTAACAGAAATCAAAGTAATGAAAAAATGATTTACAAGTACTGTTCAAAATGTTCTCCATTATGTTCTCTGCACAAAATTGCACGTCTCACTATTGCTTCCATAACTCCATTTAACTGAGCTTGAGTAATACTTGCAATTGCTTCTCTAAGGCGATGTTCCAAATCCTCCCTTGATGTAGGACTAGAAGAGTAAACCTTGTTCTTCAGGTAACCCCATATGAAAAAATCCAGTGGCGTGAGGTCCGGTGACCTCGGAGGCCATCTTGTAGGACCATTCGTGCCAATCCATCGATTTGGGAATGTTTCATCTAGGTAACTGGTTACTATTCGGGAATTATGGGGAGGTGCACCATCCTGCTGGAAATACATATTTTGGTAGACGTCGAGAGGTAAATTCTCCATGAATCCTTCTATTTCGTTTCGTAGAAATCCCAAATAGCGTTGCCCATTCAACATACCATCAAATATTATGGGCCCAATGATTCGAGTTCCTATCAGACCTATCCACACGTTGAATCCAAAGCGTTCCTGAAAATTCCCTTGTCTTATGAGCCTGGGGTTTTCAGTTGCCCAGTATCTGGTGTTGTTTCTATTGAACATACCAAGATTCGTAAATCTTGATTCGTCGGAAAATATAATGTTTCTCGTCATATTCGGGTTCCTTATGTGGTTCTCAAGTAGCCAATTGCAATATTGGACCCTTCTTTGATGATCATTTTCGTAAAGGCGCTGATGTATCTGATATTTATACGGCTTAAACCCATGTTTTTTTAGAATTTTTCGAGCTGATTCTCGTCCAACTGGTAATTCATGTTCGATTTGTCGAAGTGATATGGTGGGATCTACATAAACAACAGCCAAAACATTAGTTTCCGTCTCTTCATCAATAATAAAACTATCCTGATCATGTACATTGTCATCTGGTTCTATCCTGAATTGCCTTTCCAAACGTGCGAAATAGTTTCTACTTGGTTGGCGTTGTCTGAGAGGGAATCGTTCACTGTAAAGAATGCAAGCCGCAGTTGCATTTTTTCTACACTCGCCATAAATTAGCAGTAAATCTACTTTTTCATTTCTAGTAAATTTTCGCTCCATCGGAATGTTTTTCAACAAGTTACAATTCTCTTGTATTGAATGAGTAGAACAAATTGTCACTTTGTTGACAAAATATGCTTTTTTGTTTAGCTTTCTTATGTTCAAAGCCGCCTTCGTTGAAGAACATTCAATTTTGGGAACACTTATATTGTATTTCTGGTTCCTTTCGGAATTCTTCAAATCTTTTCATTCGAGTAATCTGATAATTCATCATCTTTCAACATAACAATGTGAAAAGAGTATGTTATTTGAGAAATGGCAGTTGTGAGCCTTTCTTTATGGGTACTAATCCGTTTTGAGGAAATGTTTGATAATTGATGGGAAATATGGTTGCTGCAATTACATGGGAAGCTCAATTTTCAGCTGTATCTTACCTCGAACCTTCCTCTCGTAAATGCTGACGCCGTTCGTCAGTTGTGATGATTTGAGTTTGATGTTCATGGCCAACTTTGTTCGATTGAACAATCAACTGTATCTCCGCCATTTTTCAACCGATTTTCAATTTTGGAGAACAGTGTTATCACAAATTGCGTGTTCTTCCTGATAATGAAAAAAATTGTACAGGGTGTCATTTAAAAAAAAAAGATTGGGGTCACTTCCGGTTAAACCGGAAGTGGTGAATTTTCGGTTATGGAGTCAAAATATGCGTATTTGAGTAATATATCGACGTGCCAAATTTGAAACCTGTATCTTCAAAACTATAGAAAAATTGGGGGGCGTACCTCACCCCGTGGTCACCCGGTATATTCATAATATGTTAGTTATTTAACCTAAACAATAGACACAATTGTTGGAATTGGCAGAAACTGAAATTCTGTCGTTAAAGTTCATCAAATTTTTCGATGCATTCCTTGCATGTGGGGGTTAGATGTTCCAAACACATAAATTTATTGCACCTGTGACAGCTAAATCTGGTTTTCCTACTTTTTTTGGAAGAACAGTAGAAACAACGTCCATGTGCAGGAAGAGTAGGAGTTTGATTTTCAACAATAGTGTAGATTTCTTGTATTCTCAATTTAGTTGTTCTGGGAAGACCATTAGAGTTGACACGCTTTTTAACATGAGCTTCTACCAATTGATATCCAAGATCTTCTATAAATGATCTTCTTGGAATCGGAGGGTTATCTCTATTATTATTTTGGTATATTATGTAGGAGTTGATAGAAGCTATGTTCAAGGCACCATACAAAATTACCATAGGCCAACGCCGTGTATTTCTTGCACAATCGTAAGCTGCACATAATTTGTCAACGGTGTCCACTCCACCTTTTGTACGATTGTAGTCAATTATAATTTGTGGCTTATTTGTTTCACTATCAAGCGAATCATCTTCCCTGTGCCAGGTCGAGAGGAGAAATACATTTTTATTTTTTTTCGGAATGTACGACAGTACCCTTGATACCCTTGATACCCGAATATAGTTGTTCCTTCAGGTCTCTTCATTTTCATTTCGTTAGGAATTTGAGGTTTGTTTTTTCTCAGTGTACCTGTAACTGTCAGCCCATGATCATTCAATAATTTATAAGCTAAGGCAGTAGAACTGAAAAAATTGTCCATAGTAACATTACGGTGTGAGCCCCATATGGGTTGGCATAACCTTGGCACTAGTGAAATATTGGATGTATCTAAACTATATGGACCCACTGGTTGTGCACCACAATAGATCTCCATTTTAGCAGTGTAAAACATTTTTGCGTCTACTAAAGAATAAACTTTCACCCCATATTTGTTGGGTTTAGATGGAATATAGACTCTGAATCCACAGCGGCCTCTAAATGACCACAACATTTCATCCACAGTTACATACTTTGACAGCGAAAAATATTTGGGAAAATTTTCATTTAGTTCATCAAAAAATTCTCTTACTGCTGCTAGTTTATCTAATTTTACCTTCTCTGTTCTTGTTGTAACATCGTCCATTCGGATATTTTGTAGCAAAAACTTGAACCTTTCAAGGGACATTGTCAATCTGAAAATCTCTATTCCCATGCCATTGGATCTGAACAGATCGCGTATATTTTGGCGACCACTTTTTGATTTTCCAGAAATATAAAGCAGCCCAAGTAGGGCTTTCAGTTCATCAATATCAGTGAGTCTGGCTGTTCTATATTCCTTGGAATATTGTTTCCTTTCTATTTGTCTGTTAGTGTGGACGACAATTCTTTCTAACATGGTGTCAGTGATAAATAAACTCCATATTTCAATTGCAGTTTTTTTGTCTTTTGCTAAACCTCTTACTCCTGGTAACGTTGTTATAATATTATCTGACCGTGTTCTTACATTTGGATATCTGGTAAAATGTTTTCTCCATCTGGTGCCATCTTTGGAAATGAAACAAGGTATACGAACAGACCTGTTGGTTTCAGGTTCTGCAGCAACTTCTTCTATATCATCGTCGGACATTTCTTGCTCGGTATCCGAGTTTTCCTCCTGAACCAATAACTCATCTTCTTCTAGGCTAACGTCACTGTCTTCAGCTAATTCTATATCGCTATCTACCTCTTCAAAGAGCTGTTGAAGTCTTCTGACTTCTTCCTCGTAACACCTTGAAGACATTTTTATCTGAAACCATTACCCAACTATTAAAAAAATATAACATTTCCAAGAAATAATTTTTCATCTTACCACTTTACTAAATCAAAACAGTAACGGGACGACTAACTTCGGTCTTCGAGACGGATCACTTAAAATCTCAAATGAGGAAAACAGTCACAACATCCACCTTTGACGCCTCCGCAGACACTGATCAGTTAGGAAGGTACTGAGAAGGGCGAAATTGTAACGCTGGCCGTATTCGGAATAATTCGTAATCGTCGGTCTCAGAGACGTACTGTTAGTCCCGGAAGGTTATCAATCATCAAATCTTAGTTGAAATCTCCAATTATTAAAATATCCACATTATCATTTTCTTCAATGAATTTCTGTAAATACTGATTGGTTTCGGTTACTTTTATATGGATAATGCAGAGGAATATAAAATACACCTACTAGCGATTCTTGATTGTAAAATAAATCGATTGGATACTGTATTTCTTGTTTGGTTCCTCGAATTTTGATGTCAACGTGATATATTCTGCAATGGCATTTTTGCAATAAAACCTAATGCCGTAACCCCTATTCGACAATGGCGAGTAGTGAATTGTGAATAGTGAAACTATTAATAGATATGTCACTTTTATCGTAATTCCAAGTTTCAACGAACAATAATATATCGGAGCTGACGAATATAGGATTATTCATAATCAAAGATATGTGCGTATTGAACCCTTCAATATTTTGATAGGTGATAACAAATTCGCCGTTTCCTTTCCGAAATTGTTTGGAAAATTTTGATTTCAGACATTAAGTTTCCTTGACTTTTTTCAGTTCGATATCGGCTAAATCATGTATGTATGTATGTATGTATGTATGTATGTATGTACGCCGCTTTTCCCGTCGGCGCAGCTAGTAAGACTTTAATTTATTCAGGAGTAATAACTGCCAATGAATTATAATATCATTGAAGACTGTTGGATAGCTGCAATCAGCCGTGACTTACCGACGCCAGCTTGTCCTGACACTGTGTTGTAAATTACTCTACCAGTAATAACATTATCCAATACCTGGTTCAAAAATAGTGTTACGTTCGAAGTGACAATAGTTTCCATATATGATTTGTTGTCAAATTCCAGTGGCATTTGGAAAGTTGTCTGCCTGCCTGTTTCTTTTTTAGGGCGGCCGCACATATACTACAGTCGGATCCGATTGTCTGAAACGATTTCAAATCGGATCACTACCGCACACTGCCGACAAAATATTTCCGATTTTATTTGAATTCCGTTGTTCGTTGTATTAATACAGAATGTTCTCATACATCGGATAGAAAATGGACGATGAAGAGTTATTGGCAATTGCTTTTCTACTCTCACAACGGAAACAGAAGATAAAACGACGCTATTGGATACATCCCTTGAATACAAAAAGAATTCAACAAAGTCAGTTTTACATTTTGCATCCTCAGTTACGTGCTCATCCAGAGAAATTTTTCGATTATTATCGAATGTCAATAACTTCTGTCAATGGATTGTTTAATTTAATTCAGGCGGATATAAAAAAACGGGACACACACTTGAGACTTGCAATTTCCCCAGAAGAACGGTTAGCTATCACTCTCAGGTAAGAAATTTTTTATTATTGATTAGTTACAATGTTAGTTATGGAAAAGTTTTGTACATAATACTCAATTGTTATTATTAAACTGGAGAAACTCATATACAACAGCATATACACAAGCTATGTTGTGAATGGTCCGGTGGCGATAATGGTGATTGTTGATGATATGATGGTACTGGCCCAGTAGTATGAATTTCTTGATTTGAACTTGGACTCGGAGTGAAGATCATCTGAGGGCTCTGTGAGTAGCTGTGTGACGAAAGCGAAGAATAAACTTGTCGTGGAGGTGGAGGAAATGTAATCGTCTTCACTAGTTGTAGCATTCCAAGTTTGAAATCCATTTTCTGACTTTTTGTCATTGTTTTCATGTCGCTTCGAAAACTTAATAAAAATTTTGTATCGTCATCGTCATCAACTGCGGGTTCTTGTTTCCTCTTTTTCATCATGTCCAGTATTTGACTTGGTATATCTTTTTTCGCCTTCTTTTTCTCGGGTACTTCCTCAGCCATATTATGGTCTTCGACATTTGAGGTTTCATTTACGCTGTTTCCTTCTTGTATAGTTCCATGTGTTGAAGTTCCTTCACCTCCACTGTCGTAATTTCCTTCGTGACTGAAACAAAAAACATGAAATATAACTAAAATATTATATTATAATTATATGCATTTACCGCCGACTCTGCATATTTGGAATTAGAAACGTTAATAGGTCCCTGTACACGTAATGCTTTTGTTTTTTTGCGCATGATCCAGTTGGGGTATTTTTAATTTTATTGATGTCTCTCCGGAAGCAGTCTCGTACGTTATTCCATTTTTTCTTTGAGTCTTCACCTGAAAATAAAACTCATTGTATAAGAATTTTACAGACCAAAAGTATATTATTGTGTAGAATTAAACGATAGGTCTTTTTTCAGGTACCTTGCTACAGGAAAGAACTTTGAAATGCTCAAGTATGATTTCTTAATGGGAAGCAGAACCATATCTTCAATTGTGAGAGATACATGTGAATCAATATGGAGAGTATTACAACCATTGGAATTGCAACCACCATCATCAGCAGAACGATGGCAAGAAATAGCCGAAAATTTTAACAGCAAAGCTAATTTTCCTAGGAGTAGTAGATGGAAAACACATTCGACTCATTTGTCCACTGCATAGTGGTTCCAACTATTATAACTATAAAACGTATTTTTCTATAGTTTTGTTGGCTGTAGTTGATGCTGACTATCGTTTTATTGCAATTGATGTGGGTGCATACGGAAAAGAAAGTGATAGCAGCATATTCAATGATTGGACCTGGGTGACGAAGCTTTCCCTCTAAAAACAAATTTCCTGAGGCCTTATCCGAGAACAAATTTAAATCAACAACGTCGAGTTTTTAACTATAGACTAAGTCGGGCACGTCGTTTGGTAGAATGTACCTTTGGCATACTTTCGAACAAGTGGAGGGTATTTCATACTAGTATGACTATTCCACCAGATTTTGTAGTATTGGTAACAAAAACAGCTTGCGTATTACATAATTTTGTACGCGCAAGAGAAGCTATAACTTTGAAGATTCTCTAACTCATTATTTTGAAGATAATCCATTTCGATGTCCACAACATAGTTCCACCAATCAAGGTCGAAATATAAGAGAAAGATTCACAGAGTACTTCGTTTCACGGGCTGGGGAAATACCTTGGCAGTATAGGCGTATAAATAACTAACCCACAAACTATATAATATGAACAATTTAAACAAATAAATAGTATTATACTCACATATCTTTTTTTTTCCTGGTCACTTTTACTGCCCCAATAGTTCCAAACAGATTTGTTCCCATGCAAGATCTTTTAAATCGTGATCATGATAAGATTCATGGCTAACATTCCACAAACAGGGATATTTTTCGACCGCGGTAATCAACTTTTCGGTATCGCACATGGTTTCACACATCTTTGCTCTACACTCACTACGCAAAACTGATGAAACTGACAAAAACAATCGTATGTTTGCGGTAGACTATGCAAAATCAATGCACGGCTTGCCTTCCGGTAGTCGGATCAGACTTTTAATAGGTCCGATTGGTAGGACGGGCTGCTCTTGCATCCGAGTCGGACGTCCGATCCGATATCTGATCGTAGGTGTGCGATATTATCATATAAACTTATAGATATTTGAGCGTCCGATGCCCTGATCCGACAATCGTTTCAGACAATCGTATCCAAAAGTAGGAAATATGCGGCCGCCCTTAAGCTCCACTGTAGGGGATCCACTTCCATTGGGTTATACTTTGGATTATCTACAGCATAATTATGGAATATAATCTTCGTCAAAATCATCGCTATTCAAATGATACAAATGATCATTTTGTTTTTCAGCCGCTTTAAGCGGCTCTAAAACTATTTCATTTATTTTGTCGAATTATGAGTGTCTGAAATAGTTTTAAAATCGGCTTGATGAATTTGGACATGATCGGCATTTCACACATCTCTGCTCTCATTCATCTGAAGAAACTGACGGGGTCTTGTAAAATACCATACTTCAAAAATACAATAATTTTGGGGTTTTGTTTCTTGTACAGTGCACGCTTGCCATCTTTGAGATTTAGATGAGTTTTCACCTTTTTTGACTTGGTGAAAGTATAGTACGCTGCAAACTCTGCCAGACAAATACTATCTAAGCTTCAGGTCTTTGAATGTAATGTTCGATCAATCCAGATTCTCACATCAATATCATCTGTAGCCATAATATTGTAGCGAAGTGTCCGGCTTGGATAAGCTACTGCAGTCAGGGGATGAGGTTCGTGGTTTAAGCAATAATATACCATGATACTTTTCGATAAACACAGTATTCAGAGATTTCGACAACCTTTAAAACAAATACAAATACAAAAATTAATTATTCAAGCTTTTAAGGTTCACGAAAATGTATAATACTATTTGCGATCAAAATGTGAATGGACATAGTTGAAAACTAGCTGTCAATTCGTTGCTCCATATCAGACAGCACCGAGTCGCAGCGATAATACTTAACTTTTTTCCCTAACATGAAAAGGTCAGCGCAGATGGAGAATTTGAACCTCGGATTCGTATACAGGGTAGAGTTTCTTGCTACAGTGAATTATGAGCTGTTTCTTGAGCAGACACTTCACTGGCAATCAAAAAAATGTTTTTCAACTGTTCTTTTGAGATATTTGGGTACAGCTCATTCTTTTCTTGAATTCTTTCGAATTGTCACAATATATTGTTGGGAATGATAATTACTCAGCATTCGCATCGAATAGCAAATAGTAGTAGTCTCTCTCTCCAGGAGTTGAAGCAATATTCTAGATTTTGGTATTATAAAGCAAGCTTTGTTCACCTGCAATATTGAAATAGGCAAATTCATTTTCTCTTTCGAATTCATCCAAGTCATTATCGCCGAAATTCAACGGATTATTTTCGATGAATTTCACTATATCTTCTTCTAATTCGTCAACAATGTCGAATTCAATATCATTCAAACGGACAGAATTATAATGGACAGGTACATCAACTTCAGATTCCGATGAATCTTCACTTACATCACCTTTCAAGCCGTCAGGATTATTTGCTGATAACTTCCGGATTTGAGAATCTATTTTTTTTTTGAGAAATTGTAATTTTCTCAGTTCGGCACAGGGAATAAATATTTGAGAGCATCGAAAACTTTCTCTGGGCGAATTGTTTCTGTACTGTATGCGTATTTATGTGACATTTTTCTCATCAGTTTCAACTTCATAGTATGAGTATCGTCAACATTTCTTGGCAGTTCTCCAAATGTCGAATTTATTTCGATCGGAACATTTAGGACTTACGTTCTGCTTCATTGCTTATCGTGGTATAATCTTCTGATCTGCATGAAAGGTATTCTTGGAGATACTAATTTTTCTTTCAAAACTATCAAACCTCCACTATCTCTTCTTCTAATTCGTCACCAATGTAGAATTCAATATTATTCAAACGGACAGAATTTTACATCAACTTCAGATTCCGATGAATCGTCACATACAGCATCTTTCAGGCCGTCAGGTTTATTTGCTGATAACTTCCGGATTTGAGAATCTAATTTTTTTTGAGAAATTGTAATTTTCTCAGTTCGGCACAGAGAATAAATATTTGAGAGCATCGAAAACTTTCTCCGGGCGAATAGTTTCTGTACTGTATGAGTATTTATGAGACATTTCTCTCATCAGTTTCAACTTAATAGTATGAGTATCGTCAACATTTCTTGGCAGTTCTCCAAATGTATTTATTTCGATCGGAACGTTTAGGACCTGCCTTCTGATGCTACATTGCTTATCATGGTCCAATCTTCTGATCTGCATGAAAGGTATTCTTGGAGAAACTAATTCTTCTTTCTAAACTGTCAAATGTCCACTATTTCTTCTTCTAATTCGTCATCAATGCCGAATTCAATATCATTCAAACGGACGGAATTATATATCAACTTCAGATTCCGATGAATCTTCACATACAGCATCTTTCAAGCCGTCAGGATTATTTGCTGATAACTTCCGGTTTTGGCAGTTCTCCAAATGTCGTATTTATTTCGATCGGAACATTTAGGACTTGCCTTCTGCTACATTGCTTTTCGTGGTCCAATCTTCTGATCTGCATGAAAGGTATTCTTGGAGAAACTAATTTTTCTTTCAAAACTATCAAACCTCCATGTCTTCTTCTAATTCGTCATCAATGTCGAATTCAATATCATTCAAAAGGACAGAATTATACATCAACTTCAGATTCCGATGAATCGTCACATACAGCATCTTTCAAGCCGTCAGGATTATTTGCTGATAACTTCCGGATTTGAGAATCTATTTTTTTTTGAGAAATTGTTATTTTCTCAGTTCGGCACAGAGGATGAATATTTGAGAGCATCGAAAACTTTCTCCGGGGAATAGTTTCTGTACTGTTTGCGTACTTATGTGACATTTTTCTCATCAGTTTCAACTTAATAGTATGAGTATCGTCAACATTTCTTGGCAGTTCTCCAAATGTATTTATTTCGATCGGAACATTTATGACCTGCCTTCTGATGCTACATTGCTTATCGTGGTCCTATCTTCTGATCTGCATGAAAGGTATTCTTGGAGAAACTAATTCTTCTTTCAAAACTGTCAAACCTTTCGAATGAAGAAGTACATCAAAAATTATTCCTCTTTTCATATTAGCAGCACATGTTCTACAGAAAGTGTCTTTATGCTGCTCATGGAACACTTGTTCGACAAAATGTCAAGTCAAATATTTTCAATTATGGGATTTTTTGTACTGTACATGCGATTCTCGGAAAGACTAATCTCGAACAGCAATTGCACGATTCTGTTGCTCCTTCTTTGATCGACTTTTCAAACTCTGTAAGTGTCATTGCAAAACTGGTCTTATCTAAATCTGTTTGATGTTGAACGGTTTTTTTCAACTGTTTGTTTACGCTATCTCTTTTTCTTTTTTGTGGTAGCTTTTATCTTTGCGTTTAATGCATTATGACCAAGTTTTTTTTGCTGGTCTCTCATGGTTAAATCACCAAATTTTATTGCGGTCATAGCATCACCCATAAGTTTCGACACCCCTCTTTCGGGTTTATTGATATGTTTTATGATGTACGCCATACATGGGAAGGGTCGAGAACAAACTGAATGTCCTTATTGGATTTTTGCAAACGTAACATTTTTGTATTGAAAGGATTCACACAGCTATTCTTGTTTCAAGACTATGGTCGGTTTTTTAACGTTCTTCAATAAAAGGTTGATTCTCATTAGACGTGCCAGGAACCGAATCGGCAACGGCAAGGCACATGCTCGGCGCGAGCAAGATTTCTTGAGGCAATTCACACTGCAATAGGCTTGCCGTGGGTTAAGTAGTTTTCAGCTTTGTGAAAAGTGAAATGTTTCCGACTTCTACGTTAATAAAAATTGCTCTGTTGTTAGATGAAGAAGAGCTTGAAATGAACAATTCTAGAAAGAGAAAAACACGTTATTGGGTACATAATATGCTAAAAAAACGAAATGAAGAAGGAGAATTTGCAACGTTGCACCCAGAACTGTTAGATGACCAGACAAATTTTTTTCAATATTATCGAATGTCTAGGGATGAGGTTGACAATTTATTGGAAAAAATTAAGGAACCTCTTCAAAAACATAACACAACCTTTCGTGAATCCATCTCACCTGTTCAAAAACTGGCGGTCTGCCTAAGGTAAGTATATTGTAAAATATTCTTCATTTTAGAAATTTTTTTATTCTCCATTAACAGAATTTTTATAAATACATCAGAACCCAAATTTTACCATATAAAATGTAGAACGTAAAAATTGCAACTCTGGTTAAACCTACAACATATTATATAATAAAATACAGAATATACTTAACATAACATAATATAACTACTCATACTTATTATTGTCTGTGGGAGAAAAATTCTCGTAATATGACGAGGCGGATGATGATTGAGGTACCGAGACACTTGATGGTGGACGAGATGCCATTGGGATTACTGAAGCAGGTGACTGTGTTGGAGATGGTAGTGGCTGATATTGAAATTGCGAATTTATTTGGGTTTGTATATTAGGTTGTACATTGCTATGGAAATAAGTTGAATGTGTGGGAATATGCGAAGAAATCTGTTGGCCGATATATCTACCTTCAATATCTGAAACAATCTTGAATATTTCTTTTTTTGCAAGATGTTTGTCTGCGGGTGAAAATTTCTTTACGGTAGCTTTAAAGCCGTGAAAAAAGTGATCCAAATCATCTCTTTCAGCACTT
Source organism: Chrysolina oricalcia (assembly GCA_944452925.2). NCBI lineage: Eukaryota > Metazoa > Arthropoda > Insecta > Coleoptera > Chrysomelidae > Chrysolina > Chrysolina oricalcia. The sequence continues at coordinate 10,303,420 of OX101827.2, forward strand.
GTTTTTTTTTTCGTTCTCCAGTAAGTACTTCATAAGAGTGCCACTTGCTGTCTGATTAGTTGCATTGGAATTATTAGCGTTCTTTTGTACCGGTTTTCTTTTTTTCGACGGCAATTGTGGTATGTCAACAGTGGTAACTTCAGGCACATTAAGATTTTCGGTGTTTGACATATCCTGATTTTGGCTTAAATATTCATCCTCGGTATCCGTACTAACACTTGAAGTTTCATTTACAATAGAGGTCAATCGTTGCTTATCTTTCATGTGCGGCCTGAGAAATTCCAATTGATCCTCATATTTCCATTTTGACTTTATATCAGCTGATTGTCCTGTTGTGGTCTTCTTGGACTTAATGACCTTCCTATATTGGCCACGAATAGATTCCCAGCGATGCTTGCATTGTTGTCTACCTAAAATTATATTTTGTTAATAGTGTTGAAAATTTTTCATACTTATTTTTTAAGACCAAAACCGAGTTAGTTTACTATTTATTTTGTTTTTTTTTTACAGATTTCTAGCCACTGGAGATTCTTATCAAACCATAGCTTTCAGTTACCGCTTAGGATATTCTCCTGTACACGCCATAGTCCAAGAAGTATGCAATGCAATAATTAACAAGCTGTTAAGAGTTTACATCCCCACGCCTCAAAGAAACGACTGGGAATATATTTCTCAAAGATTTTGGACTGCGTGGAATTTTCCTAATTGTTTAGGAGCTTTAGACGGCAAGCACATTGAAATTGTAGCACCTGGTAATAGTGGTTCCAATTATTTCAATTACAAAAAAACATTTTCGGTTGTTCTGCTTGCACTGGTCGATGCAAATTATAAATTTATAGCTGTAGATATAGGATCCTACGGGAAAAACAGCGATGGAGGCATTTTGGCAAATTCCAGACTGGGGGAGCAGTTAGCAAACGGCACCTTGCAAGTACCTCCCAATAAAAACTTACGAGAAACAGATATTCTAGCACCCTATGTAATGTTGGGAGATTCAGCCTTTCCACTCAAAACCTATCTTTTGAGGCCTTTTTCTCAGGACCAAACACTGAATGATGTTGAGAAACGCGTATTTAATTACCGCCATTGTCGTGCAAATAGTCGCATTTGGCATTTTAGCTCAACGCTTTCGTTTATACTTTAGAAAAATTAATTCAAAACCTGGTTATGTCGAAACAATTATTCTAACAACATGCATCATAATTATCTGCGTAGCAACAACGTAAACATACAAGAAGAGGGCAGATCTGTGGACAACAATGAATGTATACTGAGAAATCTACCGGGACAGGGTGGTAATGCACAATAAGCAGCGTTTAATACCAGAGAAATATTTACCAGGTTTTTTAATTCAGAGGCCGGATCTGTGCCTTGGCAATATGAAAAAATATAATCTACCTACTTATTATACTTTTAAGAAAAAATAATATTTCGTTTAATGTGTATTCATAAAATAATATATATTTAATAAATACACTTACCTTTTTGTAATTTTTTGCCAATTGTGTTCCATAATGTGTTTTTATACATACTGTCAGCGTATCTTTTATTAGAGAAATCATAAAGAGCTTCATTTTCTCTAACATATTCGATAAGGATTTCATCTTCTTCCAATGAAAAACTGTCCTTCTTCTGACGAGACGACATATTCACTCTTGTCACCACTACACTCCTAAAATCCTAGGAACGCAAATACTACCAAGCCGGTAACGTATTCACACTTGTCTGAACCTGCACGGAACATGCTCGGCAAATATTGTTTGAGAAGAACCCCGCGGGCAAAGGCCGTCGCTTGCCGAGACGTTGCCGGCATAATGTGAATTTAACCACACAAAAACCATATGATCAATGAAAAAGATATTTTGCCGATCCGGTGCCTTGCCTGTGCCGAGCACGTGGCTTGCACGAAAGTGAGAATTGGCCTTAACTCCCGGTATTCTGCGGGACTGGTATTGAATTTGAGCAAAAATCTCGAATGTTATTTTTGCCTTATTAGCATTGATGAAACTTGTAATAATTTCAACTTATTAGGTTCCATAATCAACTTTACGTCTGACGGGAAAAATGGGATATTATAACGACATACTGCAACGTCTTTAACCATTTTCTTGCATATCTTCGAATGATGATGTACCTGATAATTTATTATTACATCTTGAACTAACACGTTACCAGCATTGCTAGTAATGTATTTATTTATGAATGCTGCAACTTCCTTTTTCGAATCCATGCTCTCAGGATTATAGACAGGAGCCTTTTCCAACCAAAATAATCCGTGGGCGTGTGGCGTACTTCTATGTTGAAATTCCATCCTGTAGTAATAATGTGTGATACGGTTATCTTTGAAAGGGCCCTCGTTACTCTTTAGGTGCTTTAAGAGTAACTGGAATCGATTGTTGAAGTATCTTGCACACACTATTGGGTTGCTTTTTATGAGGTGTGTTTTCTCCTTATAATTTAAAAGACTGGCTTCGATTTCTCTTATGATTTTGTTATCCACAACTTCACCTGCGATTTTTTTTTGAATGGCCATGGAAACCCTATCGATAATCGCAATCATTTGTAATTTTTTGAACATGTATAAAACGAAATCTTTTCGAGTGAACCGCCGGTCCCAGTGACTAGCCTGAAGTTTAAATATCTGGGCGAAACTTGATTTATTCTTGAATTCTTGCCTCAAAATCTTGTTGGGAATGACAATTCTTCAGCATTCGCATCGGATAACAAATGAATCGGTAATTGCCACTCTCCATGTGAAAAAGCAATATTCTCGATTTCGATTTCGATATTATCGAGCAAAGTTGTTTCACCTGCAGGATTGAGATTTGGCTTCTCCTTTGAATTGATCCAAGTCATCGTCGCCGAAATTCAATGCATTATTTTAGATGAATTTTAGGATTTCTTCTTCTAATTCGTCATCACTGTAGAATCCAACATCATGGAGCCTTGGGTTTACACTGACAGAATTATTATGTACAGATGAATCATTTGATGACGATATTGATTTTCGTCAACTTCAGATTTTGATGAAACTACAGTCAAGTCGTCGGGATTATTTTCTGACAACTTCTGGATTTGAGAATTTGAATTTTTTTTGAGAAATTTTCATTTTCTCAGCCGGTACAGAGGCTGATCTACCAAATATTTGAGAGCATCGAAAACTTTCTTCGGGCGAATAGTTTCTGCACTGTCTGCGTATTTATGTGACATTTTTATCATCAGTTTCAACTTTATAGTATAAGTATCGTCAACATTTCTTGGCAATTCTTCAAATGTCGTATTTATTTCCATCGGTACATTTACGGCTTGCCCTCTGATGCTTTCATGCTGCTCATGGAACACTTGTTCGACAATTGTCAAGCCAAATATTTTCAATTATGGGATCTTTTTGTACCGTACATGCGATTCTCTGAAAGATTGATCTCGAACAGCAATTGCTCGATGCTGTTGGTTCTTCTTTGATCGACTTTTCAAACTCTTTGTCATTGCAAAACTGGTCGTATCTAAATCTGTTTGATGTTGAACGTTTTTTTCAATTGTTTGTTTACGCTCTTTCCTTTTTTGCGGTAGCTTTCATCTTGGCGTTCAATGCGTTTTGATTTTAGTTACGGCAATTTTCCTTGGGAGCGATATTTGTCATTTTTCCTTACATTAGTTTTTCGCTTTCTGTCTATTGCTTGTTTATGAGCCCTAAATATGTTCTCTTCGCAAAATGACTTTTAGTTGTTTATCAACAAAGTTTTCATGAGCTCTATAAGCTTCATCTTGTCTCAGGAGAGTATCTCTCTGTTGATAATCTTTTTCTCTCCTGCGATCTGAAATTATCATTCCCTTGTAAAGAGGCTTTATGTTCACCACCAACGGCTTTTTCGAGCAATCTGAAAGTTTGCTCTTGCGATCTGTAACTCTCTTCGTCCTCTTTCACTCGTTTCGATTTCAAATTGTGTGTCAAAAACTCAGTACCTTTTCTCTTTTCTGCCATTACTTTTTTTTCTTCTTTTCGTTGATATGATCGGTTGTTTCGTCACTTTTGGAGTTACAGATACAACATTTTCACTCAGTAATGATGGTTTGTGAATAGTCTGCAAGAGCAGAAAATATAAATTATAGAGTTATGTCCAATGGAATTCCACCATTGTGAAGAAACTTTTCACTTCGAAAAAAGGCAAAGAATCTGTATGCGAAGCTTGTCTATCTCATTCTGACTCACCCTGTATATAACTTTTCCAAATATTATTAAAGCGTATCAAGAAAAACTAATATATTTGTTTCATTACCAACCTGATAAATTCACATCTTTCAGCAAATTTCTCTCATGAGAAGTGACATGTTTTTAGCCAATAATAATAATGAAAAGAAACACCTGAATGAATTATGAAAAACTGTCAATATGCGGTCTGTATTCATTTTTGTATATTTATGCAACCAACAAAACTTCCACTGAGACCGAACGTAACCCTACCTTATCTGATGGTCTAAAAGACTGCCCTGTTGAACATCTAGTCCTCTGGTTGCTCTGCTCAAATCTGCTACCTGCACTAAGTAAGCTCCCAGTCTAGTATCTGGAAGTAGCTCACTCTTCTTTACACAAACAGCTATAAAGCAAAGTCCCCCTTTTAACTCAACAGCCAGTTTTTCCCACGTTGTGTTTGTTTTTTTTCTGGTTCTTTTAGGATACAAAGTTCTGCCCAACTGAAGAGAAATTAAATGCGTAGTCATCATAACCTTTTTATTTACAATTTCTGATACATACTCAATCAATGAAAATTATCAAATGTGTATTGATTTTATTCATTTGAATCTCATATGAAATCTCGAATTCAAAATATCAGATTCTGCAGAGCAACTTGAGAAAATATCCTGAAGCCTTTAATTTAGTAGAACATCTCCAAAGTGCAAAAGTCTGAACGATTTATACCGGAAGTATTGCCTACGGAATATCTCAGTTATTGTATGAAGTAGGTATGTGAAATTTGGAGCGTCGATATAATGACATAAGAGCTAGAACTTGAGCATATTGACATGTCGAAGTTAATTTCCGGTCTGACCGGAAGTAACATCAACTTTCTTATTTTAAATGGAAACCCTATTTTTTTTCTTTTTGCTTTATTCAGCATTCAATTCCCTCTCTAATGACATATCACAAGTTGATATCTAACCAGAAACTAGATCAGAAAAAAATTATTATTGAAATTCACCGAGTAGGCCGTGGAAGCAAAATGAAAGCCAAAAATTGAAAAGTTGGCTATGGAAACCATACGTCACTTGATAACAGTTGCTACTACTGTGATATTTAATTTTCATTCGTCGGCGTTATAAACAGCCGCCAAAAAAAATATTGGAAAAATTGGGAAAAAAACAATACTCTGTAGGTCCATAACTTAAATAGGAACATACAACTTTTTCTTGCCTGTACTATTCAGCATAACCATTCCTTTCTAATGATATGATAGAAAGAAAATCCAATTATTATTCTTCAAATAACGAAAAAACAGATTTATCGAAAAAAAAAAAAATTCAAATTGATAGGATTAAAGATAAAATAAATTCAAAACAAATGTTCGAAATGCATTCCCTCAGCGTCAATACATTTATTGACTCTGGTGATATTTTCATGTAAAACGTTTCTCAACATTTGGGGCGTGATATCTTGGCTGTGTGGAATACACCCTATTTTTAAGATGCCCCCATAGAAAAAAGTCGCACGGAGTAAGATCAGGTGACCTTGGTGGCCACCTGACTGGACCATGGGTTGTTATAAGTCTCTGTTGAAAGCGATTTTGAAGATAATTTCTCGCTATTCTTGAATTATGCGGAGGGGCGCCATCTTGCTGGAAGTACATTCTCTCAGTTATTTCCGCTGGTAGGTTGTTAACCCAGATAAAGCCAAAACTTGAAAAAAAAGTGATTTCATATTTTGCCACTGTCCTTTTAAAAGCCATCGTGAAATAGGCGCCTGTAGCACAACTAGGGCTACTTGTCGATAGATGGAATTACTTGTTTAATGATCTATTTTCACTTGTATATACTTGTGGCGACTGTCGTTTATTTTCAGCCATTGGTGTTTTGTCAAGGGTTGATACTAGAAGTTGGTGCTGAATTGCAGAAAAATATGGAATTTTCCAGGTAAGTTATATCTTCAAACACTTTCACAATTAAATGACAACTTACAAAATTTAATAAACAAACAATGGCATCTCTTTAACAACAATTATCATTTTGATGTGAGTTATGGGTTCTTAGTTAGTTTCATGTTTTTCTGTGTGTTCTTTCAAAAGGACAGTGGCAAAATGCACTGCCAAAATTGGGTATTTTCAAAACATAATTTTTTTTTTATAATGGCCCAAGAAAATGAAAAATAACCTCTTATATATAGTTTTGAGTTCCCCACAATTTATATTTCTTTTATGTTATTTTCTTTTAGTGATTTCTGGAAAAGGCCTATGACTCTCAACGAACTTTTGGAAGAGGCTGAGAACTTGGATATCAATGATGATCTAATACCTAATGAAATTATCATTTTTCCACCTGATAACAATGACATAACAGATGAAGACAGTGGGGATGAAAGTAATGTGGACATAAGTAACCTACCAAGAGGACAGCTTAGAGCTGACGCTGAGGTAAATTTTGACAACATTGACTCGGATAGTAAATCCGATAGTGATGACGATCTTCCATTGTCCCGTTTTGTAAAGAGAAAAAAAATGTTCAAGCCAATGAAAGGAAAAGAAGAATTTGTGTGGACCAAAAATGACATCACCTCTGATTTACCTACTTGGGATGCTGTTTGTGGACCAAAACCACAACGTTCGCCTGTGGACACATTCTTTTTATTTTTTGATGATGAAGTGATGAACTTGCTAGTCACTTACACTAATTTGTACGTCAGTGGTCAAAATCGTGTAGCTGATGTAACGACTGATGAAATGCGTTGTTTTATTGGAATATTATTATTTAGTGGTTACAATTGCCGTCCGCGACGGGAAATGTATTGGGAAAATGCGCCTGATACCAACAATAGGTTGATCTGTAATGCAATGACCAGAAACAGATTTCGCCACGTAATGCAAAATCTACATTGTTGTGAGAATGAAAATCTTGCTGCAGGCGACAGGTTTGCGAAACTTCGCCCCCTGATTAGTCTATTGAATGAAAAGTTTATGGATATGGCTCCACCAGCCGAGCATCATAGTGTAGACGAGTCGATGGTGCCCTACTATGGAAGACATCCAACGAAACAATTCATTCGTGGGAAACCAATTCGCTGGGGGTATAAATTATGGACGGGAACTAACCGACTAGGGTATATTGAGTGGTTCGAGCCATATCAAGGCTCAAACACTAAACTGTCAGAAGAATATAAGGCTATGGGATTAGGTGCAAGTGTTGTCCTTGAGTTTGTGGATGCTTTGAAAGCTTCAGGAACAAACATGAATTACCACATTTTTTTTTGACAATTTATTTAATTCCTTGGCGCTGCTTTCAGAATTGAAATCTAGAGGCATAAAGGGTACCGGAACAATAAGAGAAAATCGCTTACCGAAGAGTTGCCAAATAGTGTCATCCAAGGAAATGAAGAAAGAGCCACGAGGAAATTTTGACTATGCTTCAACAGTGGATAATGAAATTATCGTGTGTAAGTGGCATGACAATAGTATTGTCAACATCGCTTCAAACTATGCTAAGGTTTTCCCAACTATCCAGGTCAAAAGATTTTCTAAGAAAGAAAAGAAAGTAATTCTCGTCCCACAGCCAAGTATTATAAAAATATATAATGAAAATATGGGAGGCGTAGATAGGGCGGATCAAAACATTAGTTTATATAGATCTTCCATTCGAGGCAAGAAGTGGTATTTTCCTCTTTTCAGTCACTTTGTTGATATGGCTGAACAAAACTCCTGGCGTCTTCACAAATTTGAAGGTGGAAAATTGGATCATCTTAGTTTCAGACGGTCCATTGCGGTAGGAATACTGGAATCCTTCAAAAAGAAATCAGAAGGAAGGACTAGTAGACTTCCGAGAGAAGCACATTCCTTCTCCAAGTATGATGGAGTAGATCACCTGGTTGCATATCAAAATAAGCAAACTCGCTGTACTTTCTGTCATAAAAAAAGCAACTTTTTCTGTAAAAAATGCACAGTAGCTCTACATCCCAAAGATTGTTTTCAGAATTATCATACTAAAAACTAGTTTGTTAAGCTTCCTATTTTAAGAAATCTTTATTTTTGTTTTGGGAGTTATTGAGTTATATTTTTATTTCAAATTTTATTCCTAAATAAACTCGCTTATGGACTATACTGGTTTGTTTTGATTACCGTTAAAAATATCTACCAGATGATGGTCACCCATTTTGCCACTGGCCTTTTAAGAGGACGCCCAACTACTCTCAAGTGACACATGGGAGGGTACATTTGATAATTCCCTATAAATTTTTCATGACTAAGAGTGTACTTTTTGAGCTCTAAATTCATTTTTGAAAAAATAAAAATTCTGGCAAAACAGCAGTTTCGGCATTTAAAAGGACAGTGGCACTATCTGGGTTAATGAATTCCGAAATTTCATTCGTTAAAAAATTAAAGTATCTCTCTCCGGTTAGTTGGCCTTGAAAAAGAATGGGGCCAACAATATGAGTTCCAACTATTCCTGCCCAAACATTCACACCGAATCTCTCCTGGAAGCCGCCTTGTCGTAACCGGTGCTCGTTTGCTATCGCCCAGTACCTGGAACAAAAGACCGTTCACACTTTTAGCACTTTACACTTCGACTATCGACAATAATCCAAATAAAGTACAGTACCTACCTTGTATTATTCCTGTTAAATAATCCATTCTTGGTAAATCTTGACTCGTCCGTAAACAAGATATAATAATTAAATAGGTGATTCTCAGCATTTTGTCGAAGAAACCAATTACAATATTCCAGGCGCCTTTCACCGTCATTTTCATACAAATGTTGATGCAACTGATACTTGAAGGATTTCAATCGATGTTTTTTCAAAATTCTCCAAGCAGAGTCCTTACTTATAGCTAATTCGGCGCCAATCTGCCTTGAGGAAATTGTGCTATCATATTGTACTAAAGCTAATACATTAATTTCAGTTTCCTCATTAATAACAAATGCTTCTTGGTCTTCGTGAACATCAGGCTCAGTTCTTAATTTTTCTTCAAGCCACTGGAAATACCTTCTTGACGGTTGCTGCCTCCCTGGATATCGCTCTAAATACAATCGTTCAGCGGCATAAGAATTTTTTAAACATTCACCATAAATGAGAAGCATGTCAATTTGTTCGGTTCGTGAATAACGGGACATTTTTTGAATATTCCACTAACTGATTTCGATTTCCAAACCCTTTTAAAATGGCAGAATCAAAAACACTACTTCGAACGTCAAAATAATATGGATAGCAGCGTTCGTGACAGCTCTCATTTCTTTTTTGTTTCATTCCAAAATACATCTTAATCATCCTACTTGTTAATATTTTGGTTCGAATGATTATTGCAATGGAATGATTATTCTGAATAGCACAAACATCGTCCATAGGTAGATATTAGAATATCTATGGACGATGGCACAGACCAAGTACGTTTATGTTCCTATTTAACCTAGAACCTACAGGATATAATTTATCATTCCATATTATTTTTAATTTTATTTTTGCGTATGTCGATAATCTGTTTTGTTATTTGAAGAATAATGATATTTCGGTATCTCGGTATTTCGGTATCTCAGTTCAAAAAATTATTTTCTATTATATCATTAGAAAGGAATGGTTATGCTGAATAGTACAGGCAAGAAAAAGTTGTATGTTCCTATTTAAGTTATGGACCTACAGAGTATTGTTTTTTTCCCAATTTTTCCAATATTTTTTTTGGCGGCTTTTTATAACGCCGACGAATGAAAATAAAATATCACAGTAGTAGCAACTGTTATCAAGTGACGTATGGTTTCCATAGCTAACTTTTCAATTTTTGGCTTTCATTTTGCTTCCACGGCCTACTCGGTGAATTTCAATAATAAATTTTTTCTGATCTAGTTTCTGGTTAGATACCAACTTGTGATATGTCATTAGAAAAAGAATTGAATGCTGAATAAAGCGAAAAGAAAAAAAAATAGGGTTTCCATTTAAAATAAGAAAGTTGATGTAACTTCCGGTCAGACCGGAAGTTAACTTCAACATGTCAATATACTCAAATTCTAGCTCTTATGTCATTACATCGACGATCCAAATTTCACAAACCTACTTCATACAATAACTGAGATATTCCGTAGGCAATACTTCCGTAGCCACCCGGTATAGGTTCGGTGAAAGCAGATTGTCGCCAATTGTGCGAATGGGCTTCTAGTACATCTACACCCCCACAACCGTGGAGTTGTTCAGGTTCAAATTTTCTAAAGTCATCTTTTTGGGTGCACACCATCTGATACAACCCGATACCGTCCTTCCCGTCTTTTAGAATTATTTGTGCACAACAAAATGTGGGTATCTCATTATACCTCTTTTTGATTTTCAATAGTGAGGAAGGCTCCATATCAATTTGTATGAGTAACATTGCAGTAAATGTAAACATACTCAGTTCAACCATCCTACAATTTAGCGGCAGATAATAAAACATGCCCGTATACGATTTCATAGAAATGTGTGTTGTCAAACTCTACCCTCTGGAGATGATAATGTCAAATAGTTCCAAATGAATTATTGATTGGATATTTTCCCCTTTACAACCTATAACTTTGATTAACTGAATTTAGAATTCTGAATGAAGTTAATGTACTGTTGGAGGATATTGAAGGAAGCCTAAATGTTGTATTCCAAATTCTTACAGACCTGTGGTACCGTGATTAGAGGGTGTTCTGTCTTCTTGGATAGGTAACTCCATCTGATTGTCGTCAAGGTACCTGTGGAAGAGAACTATATTAGAATCTGTTCTATACAACATATTTCTGCGATTGAAGAAGTGAACCTCAAAACCCTGAGCAATAAAACGCAACAACCAAATAAATATTTATTTAAAATTTCTACCAATTATAAACAATAATCATAATAGCGGGTGAATGAGGGTGTGTTCCATCCACACTGTCTCGACGGCTTTTAACCCGGAGATCATGTGAACGACGTGTGAATGAGGGTGTGTTCCGTCCACACTGTCTCGACGGCTTTTACCCCGGAGATCATGTGAACGGAATGTGAATGAGGGTGTTTTCCATTCATACTGTCTCGACGGCTTTTACCCCGGAGATCATATGAACGAAGTGTGAATGCGAGTGTTTTCCATTCATACTGTCTCGACAGCTTTTACCCCGGAGATCATATGAACAAAGTGTGGCTGAGGATGTGTTCCATCCACACTGTCTCGACGGCTTTTACCCCGGAGATCATGTGAATGAAGTGTGACTGAGGATGTGTTCCATCCACACTGTCTCGACGGCTTTTAACCCGGAGATCATGTGAACGGAATGTGAATGAGGGTGTTTTCCATTCATACTGACTCACCGGCTTTTACCCCGGAGATCATATGAACGAAGTGTGAATGCGAGTGTTTTCCATTCATACTGTCTCGACTCGACGGCTTTTACCCCGGAGATCATATGAACGAAGTGTGAATGAGAATGTATTGGATAATTCTTAAATTATTTCACCTGAAATAAACAACATTAGAAATACCTTAATAACAAAACGAATGCGTTATTATGATTAAATTCAACCTGCTGAAAGAAAACAATATCAGATATATACACAGACATAAATCAAGGTGTAGAAGTCAAAAGGTACATGGTCATAAATGTTCGTAACAACGCTAACCTCGAAATACTACTAGTTCCGTGCTCTGTGACTATATTGCGTTCTGTACTGTGAAAATGTTGACTGTCACAAATGTCAAGTATCATTAACCATAACTAGATTGAAAGAATTTTGAATTCTCCAGGAAATTATACCTACCAAGTGTTCAGTTCGAAAGCCTCTGACGAACTACCCTCTCCTGGATTCTAGCCGGGTATTTATAGGAAAAAAGCCCGTAACCATAGACACTCTCTTGACATGTGGAATTTACAGGTAAATCTAAGTTAAAATCCCTCCTAGTTTGGCAGCAACACGAACTGGGACTCTGAAACTCATAGAAAAAGGTACAAAGATAATTGAGCTTCCATTATGTACAGCTTTCTTTCCAGCGGCCTGTTCCATTTTCCCACAGAACCTCTTGGAAGTTGGAAATGTCAAGTTGTTGACACCCGACGTTTTAGGACAAAGCCCCTGTGAAGCCCTATTTGACCTGCAGAGTGATTGATCTTTTTGTCAGTTTCTTGACAAAAGTCCTTACTACAAACTGAGAGAGGTAAACAGTAATCTGAGCCCATAACTAATGTTGTACGTACCAATAAAGTCAAACTATTGAATGCTCCGGTGAAGGAATAACGAATTCATTCTTTTTGTCCTGCAAATCAAACCTATGTTCCTACTTGAGGGTGTAGTGAACATCAGGGATGTGGATTCTATACTCTGGCTGCATAACATTCAGCATTCTACCCGTTTATGGCAATACTTCTTCTGCTGTGCATGGAAGTCTGCTAGGTCCTTTTTTATTATATACTGTACCTACTTGCCTGACGCTTTCCTTCTTCCTGTATAGATCGCATCTCCGACTTATCTTAAGAAAACAACACCCCAGGCTATCCCATCTCAGTCTCCTACTGAACCTTTATCTATTTTATGGAACAGAAGGAAGATAAATGTTCAACTGCCGAAAGCTGCTAACCCTGTCTGGAACAACCTATAAGGTAAATAATAACTTCTTATATAACCAAATCTCAGACTTTTTACAAGAACAACATTCCGGTCATCCTACTTCAGTCTCCCCCTGACCCTTTATCTACTTTCTTGAACAGAAAAGATATGAAGGGTTAATTACTCTCACTTTTCTTTTTTTTTAACAACCCCAACGACTGAGGAAAGCCAATGTAGAATGAACTACTTTATTAAGAATAATTAAACAACTAAATACATAACCACAATCAAAATTCCTTGGCTACTCATTTTTTTTCCTGTCTTCCTTCTCGTTCTTTGCCTACGGATCGTATGATTTATTTTACTGCCATCTTCTTGTTTTTTTTCTCTCGCCTCCTCTTTCTCCTGCACCGATTCCTCTTCTCTCTCACTGCCGCTCGACTCACCAAATAACCTTTTCAATAATTCCCTTTGTTTTTTGTTTCTTCCTTTCTCTATCGTGTCTTTCCGGCTCTCATTTTTTTTCTCGTTTTCTCTTGCTTCTTATTATTTACCTATACTTCTTTCTCCCTGTCGCTATCATTTATCGTTCCGAATAATTTTTCTTCTTCTAGCTTCCTTCTTCTTTTTATTTTTTCCTTCATTTCTTCTTGTGCTTTCTTTAAGGCACCGTATACTTCCTGTTCATTTCAGTTTTTTTTAAACTGAAAGTTTTTTTTTAATCATAACCTTTTTTTATTTAAAACCTGGTCGTTGCTTGGATACTTTGAATTCAAATGTTTTTCTCGCCTAATAGTATTTAAATCTATTTAGCCCTGTTTTGGCGTTGTACCATGTTCCATAAATTAATGTTCTATGTCACTGAAGTACTTCAACTTGCACTGAAGTGTAGAACTATCCTTCCCTAGATACCAAATAAATAGGTATTTATATTCGTTTATAGGTTAAAAGTTTCTATATGCCTTGGTTGTATCGATACTTACCTGTACTCGATTGTCCATGTGGAATGAAATAGTAGGCCTTAACCTACTTCCGAAGCAGACCAATGCACCTATTACCTATTTTTTTTATATAGAATGTGACTAAACAGATTGCGATTCTTCTCGTCTTTCAGAAAACTGGTCTTTCCTTTCCTGAATTGAGGAAAGCGAAGTTACTCCTGAAATTTAACACGTTTCAAATTAAACAACGTTTGTGATCCAACAATGTATTAAACTCAAAAACATTTAATAAACATCTCCATAAACAACTTATTCGAAAAATAATTTTATTATGCTTTGGCCCACACTACTACTGTCTGGTTTTCCGGTTTAGTACCATGATTTTTTTCAACAGCCAACCCTTGATTGTTGACTGCGCCTTCTTCTTAGTCGTCTCTTAGCGTTATCCATTTCGTAACTGGCAGAGGTTCTATGTAACTTCCTCCTACTTCTATACTTGGTAATAGATTGTTGTGGCCTGCATAAAAACACAATATTCTAATCTTCCGACAATTTGGAAAAATATAAGACTGAATTTTCGGTGTTGTAAACTCCTTTTTTCTTCCCATTTAAAGATATTTCATAAGCATTTGGGTAGGGACATCCAGAAATTGTGTATGGTCCTTCATACAAAAAACACAACTTCTGATTGATTCCCTCACTAGCTTTTGACTGGTAATTGGTTTTCAAGAGAACCAGACTAAGGAAAATTTCCGAACCTGATGTTTCTGTCATTTCTGTCGTTTTACCGCATTTCTTACTAAGTGTTGTTTGGCTAATTCTTGGATTTCCTGAATTTCTTTTGGAACGGTTGGTCTTAAATAATCTGAGATTACTTGATCCAACTGGAACTTAGGTTTCCGTCCAGTAAGTATTTCGATAGGAGCAAAACCGGTGCTTTGGTGTGGAAGAGAATTCAGACATTCTTCAATGTCGGGAATATATTTCGGCCAATTGGTTTGTTGTTGATGACAATAGGCCCGTAGTAATCTTTCAATTTCTTTCATATACCTCTCTGATGGGTTAGCTCTAGGATGCCGGATCGAGGAATAGGTAGGAACAATCTGAGCCTCTTGTAGTGTCCTTTTCCAGTAAGTCGCTGTAAATTGTGTACCATGATCGCTAAGAATTTTCCTTACCGGTATAACTGGAACTAAATCCTTAATGATTCGGTTCTCCGCAGCCACAGCATTTGCCTTTTTCAGGGGGAATAATTTAACAAATTTGGAGAAAATATCTACCGTAACAAGTATGTACATGACGCCTCCTGGTCCCTTGGGTAAGGGTCCAAAAAAATCGACTGCGACCAATTCGCCTATTTCTTTGGCCAAAAGAGGGGTCAGAGGTCCTTCCAGATTTAAATTCCTCCGTTTAGATTTCTGACAAAGATCACAAGTTTTTAAAATTTGTAGTATTGTCTTGTGCATCTTCGGCCAATGAAAACTAGATGAAATGATTCCTGAAATCTTTGAAGCACTAAAATGTCCTAATTCGAAATGGTAATGCCAAATTATTCTTTCCTTCAATTCTTCCGGTATAGCAATAGTGATTTTGGAATTACCCAAAACATAATTTTTACTCACTTTCCTCTCATGATGGTTCTGTATCTCAAGATTACCTTTTTTCAATTTAATAATCCGACCCAGAAACTCATCCTGTTCTTGATAAGTGGTTAATGTCTTCAGGTCCTTACTCAGCTGATTACCTTCCTTAACCACGAAAAGGGCCAAAATGGGTCCGTTCTCTTCTTTTTCTGAAGGATTATCTGGCGGAAATCTGGACAGGATATCTGCTACTATATTGTCCTTTCCTGGTATGTGTTCGATACTGAAATCAAATTGTTGAATAAATATTAACCAACGAGTCAAGCGTTCGCTCAAAAATTGACAATGATTAAAAAATGTCAGTGCATGGTGGTCCGTTCGAATAATGAGTTTGGATCCTAAAAGGTATAGTCTTGCCTTTTTCAGGGCGTACACTATACTCAATAACTCTTTCTCGGTAGTATTGTAATGTCGCTCCGGACCATGGAGACTACGACTTATAAACACAATCACTCCTTTACTTTTGTCCGGATTCTGTTGGTAGAGAACGGCTCCTAGAGCGTAGAGGGAACTGTCGGCTTCCAGAATATAGGTTTCCTTAGGATTGGGATGAATCAATATTACCTCCTTTAAAAACTGTTCCTTTATGTCGAAGAAAATCTGATCTTCTGTTGTACTCCACTTCCAACCAATGTTTTTCTTCAGCAGGTGTCGTAATCCTTCAGTGAAGTCGCTGTAATGGCGACAAAATCGTCGATAGTAAACCTAGAAACGCTCTGAGTTGTTTTATCTTCGTGGGCTTGGGAAATTTCTGGATTGCTTCAATCTTTTCGGGATCCGGGCGAATTCCTTCAGGTGTTAATAAGTGTCCTAGAAATTTAACTTCTTGTTGTAGAAATTTTGACTTGGCCAAATTTATGGTTAGGGGAGACCCGGTAAAAATGATCCCCCTAAGCTTTCGAATTAAATTTTTGGGTGAAAACAAATAAACAAAAAATCGTTAACTTGTCAGTAGCTAGTCCTGCCCTTTAGTGTCCTTTCTATAATTTTTAGAGATTGTAGTTTTCGGTATGAACCCAGCTACATACATCCTAGTAAGATTCTACCAAACGATCGTTTTGCCCCAGTAGGTGGGGCAAAAAGGCTCCCTCGGAGGGGCAAAATGATTCCACTATGTTTTATTCATGAAAAATAATGCTTTATTCAAAATTCTTTTTATAAATATTTTTATAAAAATTAATACATGTTTATGAAATGAAATTCGCTCTTTTGTCAACAAAATTTAGGACCTGCATATAAAATAAACAAATACTTCAAACGATAAATCACAATTGCGATAGCAAAGATCTCTGCACGTTGGGCTTATAGATGCAAATATCGCATACAAAATTTTCCTCATCATCCTCGACCCCAGAGCGTTCGTCATGAGCCCACTGATGGCACTTGCTACACATTATCCATCCTTCTCCTACTGTTGAATTCGAATATGCCTCACCACAGATAATGCATTCACAATCATCATCTTCCCCGTTATTCGAACTTTCATCATCTATATCGTCAAGTCTCTTTTTCTTTGGCTGTTTTCCTTTTAATTTTGACGTATTTTTATTCTTTATAATTCCTTTCTTTGACAGGTTATTAGCAATTTGCTTTTTCTTCTCCAATCTCAACTTTTTCTTCTCCATTTCCTCTGCTTTCTTACTATGCTCTTACTATGCTCTTCCTCCAGCATATTCTTGTAAGGACTTGATGTTAAAATAACTGTAGTGCCTTTTCTCTTACCCTTTTTAGTTTGCAGTACTGCTTGTTTTTTCGGAATCGAACGAATGTCTTTTGGAGATATTGCAAAAGAAACCTGTTTTCGAGTAGAGTTGGATATGGAACGTTCAGCACTAGTCGATGGAAGAGATGTGGATTCAAGATCTGTTGAATCTGGCTCTTTCTCATCTAATGCAGTCTGGAGCATTTGGGTGTTGTTACTGGCATTGCTTATGTCTTCGGAATTTGTTTGCGGAGGAGCTAAATTCAAATCATTCAAATTTACCTCAATATTTTCAGTCTGTAAAGGTCTGTTGGAGACTTCAGCTGCAGCGTAGTCAATGTCGTTGAAAATGTGTTTATTGAATGGAACTATACCACATTTTCTGAACCCTTTCACTGCGTATTCTGGTGTACAAGCCTTAAAATAAGCTTCACAAAATATTCGGCTCATCTGGAAAACTGTTACAACGCGACCTGGATGATTATTCAGCCAGTTATCTAGGTAGCGACTTAGTGGAAACATTACACCAACATCGAGTGGCTGGAGCTTATGTGACGTATGAGGTGGTAAGCACAAGAGAGTTACGTGCTTCTCTCTCGCTTTGATGATAACATTCAAGTTTTTTGTATGCGATGAATGACCATCTAGAATCAACAGTACGGGATCATCTACAGATGGCTTGGTGTGGTGTAAAAAGTGGTCGAACCATGAATCAAACAAGTCAAGTTTCATCCATCCAGATTCGTTGCATGCGAAAATAGATCCGGGGGGCGCACCACCCTTCAGTTCTTCTTTCATTCTTTTTCGACTGAAGATGATCAAAGGAGGAACAAAATTTCCACCAGCTCCCATGCAGATAACAGCTGTAGTAGATATGCCGCGTTCAGCAGATGTCACTCTTGCAACTTGTTTACGACCATTTAAAGCAATAATTTTAGAATTATTTCCTGGCACTGTACATAATGAAGTTTCATCCACATTAAAAACTCTGTGGGATTGAAAATTATGTTTCTCTCTCTCTTGTTGTAGTAGATTGAAGAATTTATCAACAATTGGTCTATTGAAGCCACTGGCACGTGCGATTGATGTAGATTCAGGGCTTCTCAAAGTTAACTGAGGATGTCTTTGACGAAAATTGGCTAACCAGTCTTTTCCTGCTGTTTGGTTGAGTTTTGAAAATGGGTGGTTTATTGCATTTCGTTCTGCGAGCTGGAAAGCTAAACGCCGCACATCACGATTAGTCAAACCATACATCATTGTTTCCATCTTCAGAATGAAATCCACTAACTCTCTTTCTTGGTCTTCATCAAAAACTGATTTTATTCTGCCCAAACCTTTCATTTTCAGAACCTTATTAGCCAAGCGTCTTTTCAGAGCCATTATTGGAACTGAAAATACTCTTGATGCGGTTTTCTTACACATTCCACCTTTTACTGCATCAATAGCTCTCATCATAGTGTCCAATTTTGCCTCTGTGATTTCCTGACATATTTCCTAGGCATGCTCTGGCCTGCAACAAATGAAATAATGCGTGTCAATGACCTACTTTTATCAAATGCGCAGGGGTAAAACGACCCCTAAGCGTTTTACCTTGCGGCAATGGGATCTATTGAACTTACCTCTTCAAATAGCCCCCTTTCACGTAATCAAAACAGAATTTGGCTCTCTCTTCACTAATGAAAACTATAGATAATATAAAATTGCTTGTAACTAGATGAAATCACAGCAAAACAGAAACGATTCAAGAACGCATCCTTTCGGGGCAAGCTCTGAACTCATACTAATAGGGCACTACTAGATCAATGTTAGAAACGTATTGCCGGTAGTATCCGATAGGTGGAGTCCATTATGTATACACAATGTCAGGGAATCATTTTACTCGCGGGGATCATTTTACTCGCGGGGATCATTTTTACCGGATCTCCCCTAGCCTTGCAGATCTTAGACGTTTGAGAACCATTACTAGATATTGTAAATGTTCTTCGTATGATGAAGAGGCTATCAAAAGATCGTCAATATAATTGTATGTGAATTCTCTTACCTCTGGTCCCAGTATTATATCCATTGCTCGGGAAAAACTGGCCACGCTCGTTTTTAAACCAAATGGTAGTACTTTGTATACAAAACTTCTTCCATTATACAAGAAGGCAGTATATTTCCAACTTTCTGGCTCCATAGGTATCTGCCAATAACTGGAATTTAAGTCCAAAGAAGTGAGACAGGTGCAATTATGAAATCTCTGCAATAACTCCTCAACAGCTGGTGGATTCTCGACGTCCGAGATCATTATTCTATTTAGTTCTCTCGCATCGAGACAAATTCTAACAGTTCCATCCTTCTTCCTCACCACTGTCATTGGACTTGAGTACGGGGAAGCAGCTCTGGTAATTGCCTAATTGGGCCTCGACATCACAATCAGCTTGTGTTATAGAAAGAAAACCAATTAAAAACTTTTAGCTGATTATATATAGGGTGTATCTAAATAACACCGAAAAAATTAAAGGGGTGATTCTGTGATGAAAATTAATGTGAGTGTTTGGTATAATTTTTTTTGAAAAAACCCTCCCCGGAAAAGTTACACCCCTTCGAAAAAAAAAAAAAAATTTTTTCTTTTTTATTTTCCCTGTATATCAAGCTAAAGACACGAAACTTGGTAAACATTATCTGCCAATAAGAGTACACTTTTTGAAATTTTTTCAACCCTGAAGTATGCTTAGAAGGGGTTGATTATTTCAACCCCTAAGATATTTTTTCTTACAACTTTTTTTAGATGAAAATTTTTTCTTTAAAAAAGTATGACTGAAAAGTTTTTTCCGAAAACTTAAGCATTTATGAGAAAAAAATAAATAAGCTCATGTAAAATAGCATTTTATTAAACAACGGCCAACCAAATTATGATTATCATTATGAGACTTCTACAACTAAAAACAAAAGTGAACAAACAATGAACAAAAACCTGTCGAATATCGACAATACAATTATAATAAATGTTGAAAATGACCGCCTTCAGCTTCAATACAAGCATTTACCCTTTTCCTCATAGAATTGCGTATACGATGAAATATTCCTGGAGAATTTCTTATAGTTTCACACCCTGCTTCAATGCGGCTTCGCAGATCATCGATATTTTCAACTGGGTTTGTGTATATCAAAGATTTCAGATATCCCCATATGCAAAAATCCAAAGGATTAAGGTCAGGGGAGCGGGCTGGCCAGTTTACAGGTCCTCCTCGACCTATCCATTGATTGGCATACACCTCATCTTGCACGTATACTAAAATGAGCTGGTGCACCATCGTGCATAAACCATGAATGTTGCCTAATTTGAATGGGAACCTCTTCAAGAAGAACAGATAATTCTTCAAGGAGATGACAATATGCTTCACCATTTAATCGTAGCGGAAGAAAATGGGGACCAATTAAATGATTATCAATAATTCCGAGCCTCACGTTTAATGAAAATTGATACTGATGATTTCCTTCAAAAAAGCCATGAGGATTTTCGTCAGCCCAAAGGTGATTGTTGTGAAAATTTCTAATACAGTCTCTTGAGAAACTCGCCTCGTCAGTAAATAAAATATTACGTAAGAACTGTGGTGCTTGGTCAATCATATTAATAAGCCACTGACAAAAAATCACACGGGGTAAAAAATCTCGAATCATTAACGCCTGCACCCGTTGAAGATGATAGGGATACAACATTTGTTCTTTTAAAATTCTAAAAACAACGGAATGGCTTACATGTAGGACACGAGCTATTCTCCTGGTACTAGTTTCTGGGAATTCTTCAATTGAATTAAGTACGGCTTCTTCTACAGCTGCAGTTCTAACTTCTCTAGTACGACCAGAATCATAACTTCTTTTTTCAAAATTACCACGTTCCCGCAAGCGTCGGTGAATAGTTGTGAACGTAGTATGATGGGGTAGTCTACGCTGTGGGTACTGTTCAGCATAAAGTCTTTGCGCTTCCAATGAATTACCGTTAGCACGACCGTATGTAAAATGCATATCTGCCATTTCCAAATTGAATATGCATTCATATTTTCAATCAACTAATATTTCCTACAATACACAATCATAAAACTTGTGAAACAATAAGATGGGTGACAGAAAATGACACTACACAATCCTAGTGTCAGTATTAATGTTTTTATGCAAAGCACAGGCAAAATACACTCGCGTTAGCTCATCTTTTTGAAAATGCATTGCATTAGATTTTTTTTCTCGTAAATGCTCAAGTTTTAGAAAAAACTTGTAGAGTTAAAAAAGTTAGTCAATGAATTGGGCTTTTCATCTAAAAAAAAGTTGTAAGAAAAAATATCTTAGGGGTTGAAATAATCAACCCCTTCTAAGCATACTTCAGGGTTGAAAAAATTTCAAAAAGTGTACTCTTATTGACAGATAATGTTTACCAAGTTTCGTGTCTTTAGCTTGATATACAGGGAAAATAAAAAAGAAAAAACATTTTTTTTTAATTTTCGAAGTGGTGTAACTTTTTCGGGGAGGGTTTTTTCAAAAAAATTTATACCAAACACTCACATTAATTTTCATCACAGAATCACCCCTTTAATTTTTTTGGTGTTATTTAGATACACCCTGTATATTCTCAAGACCTTCATTGGTAATTGGTCTGTAAGTGGCCCTAGTGCTATGATTGTAAGAAAATTTTAGAGGTGTATCAAAAATTATTCCAGAGTGATCTGAGATACCGTCCAAAGCAATAGGGGAGATATCAAGATTTGATCTATTAAAATTTACATAAACATTATCTAGAGTAGCTTCCCCTCTAGTTTTAAATTTTACCGTTGGAAACAGGTCATATGAGTTTAAAAAGATACTCAGCCTCCTTACAATTCGGCTGTTCGTAGTGCACATTAAAATCACCAAATAAAATAGTATTACCTGTGAGGTCTAATTTATCCAGAACCTGTGACATAACTTCTAAATATGTATTCAGTTCTCCCTGAGGAGATCTGTAAACAGTTAAAATGTTGGTATTGATAGAGGAAATGTGAATACCAGCTACTCCGCACTGTAGTTCTCTAGAAAGGTTTGGTAAATTAAGTTCGCGACATTCCAAGCCTTCTTTGAGATAGATGCCAAGATAGATGCATGTACTTTATTAGTTCTACAAAAACTGGAAATGGCCATGAAGCCTTTTATTTTTATTTGTGAAAACTCATCAGTATGAAGCCAATGCTCATTAGTACAAAAGCAATTAGCCTTCGATTTCTCGAGAAGTATTTCAAATTCAGAAATTTTATCTCTAATACCTTGTACATTAGCGTATAAAACTTTTGAGTTTTTATTTAATAGACCCTTGCGACTTCTTCCTTCCTTTAGTGGCTGGGCGGCTTTTGCAAGCTTTGTATGTTTGGAAAGCTGGTTTTCTGGAGAAATGTTTAAATTACTTTGGTTTTCACAATTAATTTGTCTCTTTATAATTACATCATTCGAGTAATCACTTTCATCTGGTCAGATTTTTAGATCCCCTTTCATTAAAAATTTCCTGTATTGTCTTTATCATCATTGATAACATCTCCAATATTAAAAACTTCATAGTATTTTTTAAAGTCAAACCTTCTATAGCAAATCCCTTTTGGCCAGAAAGAAGGAGTATACAGTTTATCCTTGTAACTAAAGTCTGTGGCAACTATGAAACTTATTGTATTTATACTGCTACGCTGAACCTTCTTCACAATGATTTGTTCACTTCCATATTATTCTGTTGAAAGTTTAGTTTATTTTCTATAAAGGATTTAATGTCCTTTTCATTCACTTCTTTTCCTACTGTGTAAATGTACATGTAACATTTTGGTTTGTTTGCGGCACTCTTGAAATTGGTGTCCTCATTTGATTCACCCACATTTTTTTTAGCGCTTCGTTCTCCTTTGTTTAGTTTCCCATCCATCTTGATTTGGATTTGTATCGTCATTTAGGTGAATACTTTGTTCTTGGGTAGTGATTAATAGTTTATTTACATCATGATTGTTAACCTCATCATTTTGCGTACATTTACGACCTTCGGCAACTGAGCCACTATTACTACCACTTGCACTTGGTATTTTGTTTACCTTTTTTTATGGTATCCGAATATGTTTTTGTGACTTTATCTTTGTCCTTCGGGCTTTTTTCCCCGTTTTTCTGTTCTAGTTCCTGTAATCTTTGAGTTAGCAAATTGTTATGTGCTTTAAGAATATAATTTTTCTCCTTTAATTCAGATAATAATTCTTCAATAAGTTTATTTTCTACCTTGTATGTAATAAACTCGAAATGGGTATATGTATATGTCACTTCACCTTCAGTGGCAGTCAGCTTTTTTGTTGAAAATTGTTGTTTCTCACAGCATGTTTTACGTTGAGAGCAACTTAAATGTAAAACTGCAACACAATTAGCACATTTCACACCTTTTGATGCTTTTTTATTATAGTAAAGACAATTTTTATGAGGACCGACATCGACTACGTCTACTTCATACCATCTTGACTCCAGTCATAGCCAGCAGGCCAGAATTCTGCATCTTGTGCAAGTCCGATTTTATTCATGTGATGTTTGAGTTTGCAGTGGCCAGTAAACAAACCTACTTTAACTGCTCTACTGACTTCTAGCAGTTTGTCAGAGTCCTGTTTTTTTTGTACAATGGGCTAGGCCTGGTATACTTCGGCCAATACTCGAGTTTTTTATTGTTTGCCTAGGATGTTATGACATTCTTAGCAGTGCTATATGCTAAACCGATTACGATGGTCCAGTGAACGTTTTTTCGGCTCCCCTTTTGTTAGGGCGGCCGCTATTTCGTTTCCTTCTAGGCCCGTGTGACCTGATATTCAGACTAGGATAAAGTTGTTGCATTGTTAGTCGGTTTTAGGGTGTCTGCAGTTCCATACTGCTCTAGATTTAAAGCAGTTGGATTCAAGCGCTCTCAGTGCTGTTTGACTATCTGAAAATATTTTTATTGTTTTTCGTGTGTGTTGTCACATTAATCTGGACATAGGAGGTAAAATACAAGTCCTAAAAGCTACGTTTTCAGTAGGACAGCATTTAGTGATCTTAGTGTTATTCCTCTGTCAATTTAATAAATTAACCCTAGAACCACAAGGTGATTCATTTATAGCAAATACCACACTATGGGATCCTATGTGACCCCATGGATGGACAATGGGGTTTCTGATGGAGCAAATGGTAAAAATAAAACTCAATTATCAAAAATTAGAAAATTTATTTTCTCATGAACAATGTAAACATAGTATTTGTATACAAAATCATACAAAACTACGAATAAAAATGTATTTTTAGGTACCAACGACAAAAAATGAATTAACTGTAGAACATAAAAGGTATAATAGATAAGCTGTGTGAAGACAGCAGCCAAAAGTCAGCTGCCGAAATTTCCGGAGTTACCCGAACTCCAGTGGCGTCGGGGTATATTTTACAAGACTGTCAGATGTATTTAATCATTGGCAGCCTGGCTGCTGAGCAGCTAGTGTTCATTTAGGGTTTGTACCGGGTTTTTGTTTATACAGGGGCGATAAAACTTAACAAATTTTGTGAAAATTTGCACGGCCATCAACTAGTCATAGGCATCATAGGCCGCTGTGGTACAGATTCTATATCCCCCGTAGACCAGAATTACTGGCACTCCCGTCAGATTTATACAGGGCCAAAAAAACTTGAAATTTTCTCTGGAAAATTACTTTTCTTGAAAACTCGCACATCCATCAAGTAGCCATAGGCATCATATGCTGCTGTGGTACTGATTCGATATCCCCCATAGACCAGAATTACTTTTGCACTTCCGTCAGATTTATACAGGGCCAAAAGAACTTAAAATTTTCTCTAGAAAATTCATTTTATTGAAAACTCGCACGGCCATCAACTAGCCATAGGCATCCTTGGTCGATGTGGTACTGATTCTATATCCCCCATGGACCAGAATTACTTGCACTCCAGTCAGATTTATACAGGGCCAAAAAAACTTGAAATTTTCTCTGAAAAATTCATTTTCTTGAAAACTCTTGCAAACCTTCCAGACTCTGCTCTCGAGGTTTTGGCATCAATCAATTATTCAAACAAGGTGCCTCTCCTCAATTTTTCAAAAACTCAGTTATATGGTACCACTGCTCATACCTATCCTGGCCAAAATGCCCAAAATGAAGGAAAAATTAGTTCAGAAGAGAGGGACAGAATTTTCAATTGAAAATAAAATCTTGAGTGAGAACAAGTTTTGTTTTCAAAGGCAAAAGAGCACTAATGATGCAATATTTTCCTTTCTAACAAAATCAAAAACACATTTTACATAAATAAGTTTGCTCAAATCAAGTTTAGGTACTCATTCATTGAGAAGGAATATTATTATTCCATATGACCAAATAACCTTTACAGATCCTTCAATTAAGTATGCCTATCCCAATGAATATATACCTGAAATATGTACAGGGTGCTCACCAACCTGGACAACCTGGAAAAGTCAGGGAATTAATTTATGGGTCCTGGAAGTCAGGGAAAAACGTTAAAAAACTCCCAAACTCAGGGAAAGCCAGGGAATTCTATTTTCGGCCATCTAGGGAAATATATAAATCTTGGCATCAATGTCAACTCAATTTCACCACTTATGTAATTTGAAAACACGATAGCAGAAAAATTCATGATTGAAGAAAAAATTCCAAAAAATTTAAAGGATATAGCAAAAATGATTTTGTTGAAGTCTAAATGTAGAGAAAAAGATTCGTTTTTTTGAAAGAATGTCAGAAGTTTTTAGTTGCAACTGCAATCAAAATTTTGCAACGTTCATGTTTAAATTATGAGATTGTTGAGGGCATATCATGTCTTGATCCTACTTTGATTGTAGTACTGTCACTAAAAAGAATGAATATTATTCTGGAAACATTCAATGAAAAAAAAAATGTGTGCCGAAGAAGCAGAGGTACTCAACAACAATTATAAAAATTCATAAACTTAAACTCAAAAATGTTTACAAAGTATATAAACGAACATCTTGATTCTTATTATCATTACTGAAAGATGAAGATGAGTTTTTTTAATTATGGAAGTTGATTAAATTAATCTTGATATTATCTCATGGCAACGCTTCTGTAGAAAGTTGTTTCTCAGTTAATAAGTTGAAAATTTGAAAGAGAGATCGCTTGTAGCACATAGAGTTGTTTTTGTTTACGACATTATAAAGTGTGTCCCACTTACCATGCTCACCATGGGTATCTTTTTAATGGTGAGAGATACGAGGTCGGTTAAATGACACCAAATATGGAGTTTATCAAGGCCAACTATAATGTGAAAAAATATTTTGATAAAATCTATTCGTTTTTGTTTTATACGCAAAAAACAGATTTTGATCATTTTCATGTCTCCTCCGTAACTTCTTTATTTATAAAAATATTTGAATAGGATTTAAACATTCTTATGGCAGTTTTTCTATGAGATTTCGAAAAAAAATTTAAATTCATACCAACTCTTCTAGAATTTGAAATATCAGCACCAACTTTTATTTTTCAAATGTAGGTCATAGCTCACTATGACTTAGTTATGAATAACTTTTTTTTCTCTTACAGATGATGTGTCATAGTAATAGTTTTTTGTTGATAATAACGGAGTTATTGTCATTTATACAAAAACAAGAACCATTTTGAAGTCGCCATCTTGAATTTATAAATTTTAACAGAAAAATCATGATCTCCGACCTCAAAAACCCCCACATATCAATTTTGAATGGAATCGGATCATAATCACAAATCTCGTCCGCCATATTGGAGGAGCCGCCATTTTTAATTTTTCATATCAATAAAAATTCCATAGTGCATTGTCACCAGAATTAGGAACATCTGTCAAATTTCAAGTTATTGGGACCGCCAGAAGTGGGTCAAAATTCACGTGCAAGAGACATGTGAAAATAATCAAAATCTGTTATTTGTGTATAAAACAAAAACGAATAGATTTTATCAAAATGTTTTTTCACATTATAGTTGGCCTTGATATACTCCACATTTGGTGTCATTTAACCGACCTCATATCTCTTACTATTGAAAAGATACCCATGGTGAGCATGGTAAGTGGGACACACTGTATATGTAGGTGGGACCAAAAATATCATTATTAATTATAAAATGTTGAGGTATTGCTGTAAATCAAATAAAAAGTATAAAGAAACACTTGAAGAAAACAAAAACTGAAGCCGTTAAAAATGATAGAAAACTGAAAAACGAAAAATTGAATATGAAAAAAAAAAAAAAAAAATTGAAAATGAAGAAACAAAGAATAAATAGTACTCTGACTAAAGAAAATGAGGACATTCAGAAAACAATTGACAAGTTACAGTTCAATTTAGTGTTTTAGGTGTATTCTCTTGATTTTTGTTAGTGGTTATACTTACCTCATATTGACATTTGAAATGTTTTACTTATTTCAATAAATTTGAAAGCTCCAAGACTTCATCATCGATAATTAACCTACAATTTACTTCCTAAACATTCCCATTGGAAAATAAAAATTTCCCTTAACAGAAGAAATTATTTTTATTATATGTTTTTAATAATAAGAAATCATGATCACTTACTCAGTGGATCTATATCTGATTTATTGAAAATAGTTAATTAGCCATAATTATCCACATAATTGGGCCTAGTGTCGTTTGGACAGTGAAGTTTTTTTTAACGCATTCGTTATTGGTCTTGAAAAACTTGAAAGTCAGACATATAATACCTGGAAAAGTCAGGGAATTTCATTTTTAAAAATTGGTGGGCATCCTGATGTAGGTTGTTTTGAATTTTATTAGTATTAGTAAAATTTTAGAAGGTAGTTTCAAAGTATACCAGATATTTCCATTGAAATTCTATGAGGGGTATAGAATCAGTACTACAGCGGCTTCTGACGCCTGTGACTAGTTGATGGCCGTGCGAGTTTTCAAGAAAATGAATTTTTTAGAGAAAATTTTAAGTTTTTTTGGCCCTGTATAAATCTGACGGGAGTGCAAGTAATTCTGGTCCATGGGGGATATAGAATCAGTACCACATCGACCAAGGATGCCTATGGCTAGTTGATGGCCGTGCGAGTTTTTAATAAAATGAATTTTCCAGAGAAAATTTTAAGTTTTTTGGCCCTGTATAAATCTGACGGTAGTGCAGGTAATTCTGGTTCATGGGGGATATAGAATCAGTGCTACAGCGGCCTATGATGCCCAAAGCTAGTTGATGGTCGTGCGAGTTTTCAATAAAATGAATTTTCCAGAGAAAAAAAAATGTTTGGCCCTGTATAAATCTGACGGTAGTGCAGGTAATTCTGGTTTATGGGGGATATAGAATCAGTGCCACAGCGGCCTATGATGCCTATGGATAGTTGATGGATGTTCGAGTTTTCAATAAAATGAATTTTCAAGAGAAAATTTTAAGTTTTTTGGCCCTGTATAAATCTGACGGTAGTGCAGGTAATTCTGGTTCGTGGGGGATATAGAATCAGTACCACAGCGCCCGATGATGCCTATATGGATGTTGATAGATGTGCGAGTTTTCAATAAAATGAATTTTCCAGAGAAAGTTTTTGTTTATTTTGGCCCTGTATAAATCTGACGGGAGTGCAAGTAATTCTGGTCTATGGGAGATATAGAATCAGTACGACAGCGGCCTCTGATGCCTATGGCTAGTTGATGGCCGTGTAAGTTTTCACAAAATTTGTTAAGTTTTATCGCCCTGTATAAACAAAGACCTGCCCTAAATGAACACAACTGACATTCTTGTAAAATATACCCCCGTCGCCACTGAAGTTCGGGTAACTCCGGAAATTTCGGCATCTGACATTTGGCTGCTGTCTTCACACCGCTTAATAGATAAACACCAACATTTTACTGAGGGCCCGAAAAAGTGCTAGTAATCGCACATAAAAAGGTAAGACCTCGTTAATCCTTGGCTCGCACAAGTTTCGACTTCTAACGGAAAAAACAATTTTTTTTTACTATATTGTGTCATCAATTGGTACCGGGTCAGAGACTGGTGCGTTTACCTTATATTCTTTTTTTCAATCCTGTTTTGGAGTAGGTTTTTCCGGCGGTATTACCACTTACATTGTTTTTTTTTGTTATTTCCGTCAACCGATTGCACCCCTACGCGCAACCCTCGGAAGTCTTCGAGAGACTTGTGTGAGCTAGGGAAGACGCAGCTCTTACCTTTTAACGTGTGATGCCATGCACGAGACCGGTGAATCGGTGGATCGAACCCACGACCCCACGCTTGCGAGGCGTACGCTTTTACCAGCCGACCACCACGGCCCATTTTGGCACATGGTGGCTGTTTTTGAACACATTGAGGTTTTGCCCATGAAAAATCTTTTTTTACAGGTTCCAAAACGGAGTAATGTGTGAAACACATTCCCCTTGATAATCATGAAGTACCCAATAAGAATGGTGGGGTTGATTTTATCATCCGGAAAAGAATCAGTATATGTATTTACAAATGGTAATTATGACAATTCCTACACACCTTGTATTTCATTCGCTATTTGTGTCAATTTTTATAGCGTAGATGACGATAGCCACCTTGGCAGTATAGCGTTACACACAAGAAGCATTAACATATATTGTTGTTAGGTATTTATCCAGGTATTTATCAAAGTATTTATCGGAGTATTTATAGAAAGTATACTATAAGAAAGTATGTAACATTTGAGAAAATTTAATTCTAAGCAACTTTTTTACATACAGTGTGTCCCACTTTGAGCAGCCACACCTTCATATCTCATTGAAAATAAAATAATTTGAAAATTTCATATCATAGCACTCCGATATACCTACCTTTATATTGATGAAACATTTGTATATCCATTTCCACATCTAACTAGGGGTGCGCCGAAGCGACTTTTTTTCGATTCTGCCGAAGCTTCGGCAGTTACATTGTTATACTTCCCATATTTTAGGAAGACAAAGAGAAAATAAAACGCTATTGCATGACTAATTATTTTATTTGTTATTATTATATTACCAACAACAAACAAAACAAAATTTTCATAATAAAAAAACATAACTGTTATTCATAACATTTTATAAAAATAAAATATTTATAGACCAAGCTATAGAGGTTTTTTCCCACACAAAATAAAAGACGCAAACGGCATATACTACTTTTTATAGGATAGTTCATTAATGAAAACCCCGGTTTTCGCGCCAGCAAAATCGCTTTGTGGAATTTTTTAAACAAGAAATAGTGAAAAAAATTACAACTTTTTTGTTTTTTTTTTGCGAATATCTCAAAAAGTATTGGAGGAATCTTTTTACAGTCAAAAGCACTTTTGTAGAGAATTATAAAACCTACAAAATGGTTTTTCATACGACCGGATCGGTGACTTTTTCACTGAGAAAATCCGGGAAAACCTCAAAAAAGTGACCACTTTTCAAAAATTTATAATTTTTATAAATCTGAAGCTGGACAAACAATATTGCGGCAACTGATAGATATTAATATGTGGTTCAACTGTGCGCAAGATGTTTTCTGTACGATGTGTAGTTTTTGCACAATCGCGTTATAAACAATTTAAGGGCAAATCTTTCTAAATGCGCCGTTTTAAGGGAAATCATCTTATTCAAATTCTCTACGGCATATGGAAGTAGAGATCAATGAGAAGTGGGAAGTGTGTTGAAAATGTCACTGAAAGTTACTCTAAATGCTTCAAAGTGCTCCCGAAGTCGCTCTCATTAACTTCATTTCGACTTCGGGTGACCTCGGATGACTTCGGACGCACTCTGAAGCGTTTTGATTAACTTTCTGTGATATTTTCAACATATTTCCCGCCTCTCAGGTGCATATTCAAAATATACAAATTGTAGATATTGATCTCTTATTTCTTGTGCCGTTCACAGAATTTGAATAAGATGATTTCCCTTAAATCGGCGCATTTAGAAAGATTTGCCCTTAAATTGTTTATAACGCGATTGTGCAGAAACTACATATCGGACAGAAACCATCTTGCGCACAGCTGAACTACATGTTATTATCTATCAGTTTCTGCAATATCGTTTGTCCAGCTTCAGATTTATAAAAATTATGAAGTTTTTTTCCCGGATTTTCTCAGTGAAAAACGCACCGATCTGGTAGTATGAAAAACCATTTTGTAGGTTTTATAATTCTCTACAAAAGTTCTTTCGACTGTAAAACGATTCCTCCAATACTTTTTGAGATATTCGCAAAAAAACAAAATAGTTGTAATTTTTTTCACTATTTCTTGTTTAAAAAATTCCACAAAGCGATTTTGCTGGCGCGAAAACCGGGATTTTCATTAACGAACTATCCTATAAAAAGTAGTATAGGCCGTTTGCGTCTTTTATTTTGTGTGGAAACAGCCTCTTATTTTTATCTACAGCTTGGCCTATTATGCATTATGGTACATAAGAACAAGAAACACAAACAAAACAAAGTTATCATAATAAAAAAAAACATCTGTTATTCTATCAACATTTTATAAAAATGGCATACTTATGCATTGAAACATAAGAACAAGAAACAAAAAAATCTTATTTTTGATACTGAAAATTCACTAAAGGTAAATTATGATGAATGAATAATATCATTTATGCAGTTACTGGAAGAAGGCTGCTTCTAGTTTCATCATAAATATTTCCTGCTTCTGAGAAAGACCTTTCGCTATAAACGCTAGAAGCAGGAGCTGAAAGAAATTTCGAACACATCTCACTTAAAATTGGAAATGCTTCTTTTTTTCCTTCCACCAGTTGGTTGGATTGTCAGTTCTATCCATTAAAGGTAATTTCAAATACATTTCAAGTTCTTTAATATGTTTTTTGTGTTCGTTTTCCTTAGTCTTTATAGTTGTGCTCGCAGTAGCTGCAATTTCGTCAAAACATTGCCACCATTCACTTCTTGATTTTTCTTCTTCAACGATAGTCACCGAATTGTTTATCTTGTTAACTAAAGATGATAATGGTGCATCATCTTCTGAGTCACTTGTTTGAGGAGATTGTACTGAATCACAAATATAATCTTCAATTACACACTGTTTAAAATCATTCTGGTTTTCTTTTTGAAAAAATGCTAATTTATATCTCGGATCCAATACAGTTGAAATGACTTAATATTTATTTTCAAATAAAGCATCGAACCTTTTTGAAATCTGATCAGATACAATGTCTTTCATCGTTCCAACACCATAAAACGCCGTGTTCTGGTCTTCTATCAGGAATTTTTTCAAAGTCACAACCGTGGGTAATACTTCAGATATCAACGCTTCATTGGAGCTCATTCTTTTTGTAATTTCTTCGAAGGGTTGTAATAAATTTATCAGTGATCCTAGTAACATCCATTGATTTGCTGTTAAATTATTCACATCATTATCTGCTCCATAGATAGTTAAAGGTCTTTTCTGTTCATGAATTCGTTGAATCATTAAAAATGTGGAGTTCCACCTCGTTGGCACATCTTGAATTAATTTATTTTGAGCCACCCCTAACTCTGCCTGGATTTCTTTCAACTTAGAACATACCGAAGAAGAATGGTTAAAATGTCCCACAATTCATAAATATCGGGAACAATCTTCTCGGTGAAATATTTTCTTCCCGGTATCGTATAGCGAGGAGCAAGTTGAGACACTAACCTTTGAAATCCTGTATTTGTGACAATATAATATGGTAAATTATCCAGAGCTATCATTTCGCCTATAGCATAATGAATGGATCTTGCACGCTGGTCCTCAATGCCCCATTTTGAACATGACTGTAGAGCTTCACCAATTGTTGGCTGTTTCAATTGTTTCCTTGGAAATTTATTTTTGAACTTTTTGTATTTTTCTGCGTGTTTTCTTTTTAAGTGGTTTATCATTGATGTTGTACTAGCATTTTTACCAACACCTGTTACGGGTTTATTTTGCACTAGAAAACCCTTTCTGTTTTAATACAATAACATCAGAAATTCTCTGTCATTGATATACACTTTCCACTCTGTACGCCACTGTATTCTTCTTCTTCTTCAGATTCCTCAAAATGACAACTTGATCGTTGTCATGTATAGCTTGTTCCGAATGTTAGTACTTACCTTTGCTGTACTAGTTCGAGCGGACATGAACCGGCCTTAAGCTAATGACAGTTATCAGTTGTTCTATTTTGCGGTATGACAGCGTTATTTTGTAAACATACTTTTGGTTAGTCTATTGTTTTGTACTTAGAACACAAAACCGTAACATTCCTACTCTATCTCTATCTTGTGTCATTGAGGTACCTATTTCACATTCGAATACTTGACCTTTTGTTTGTTTGGTTCTGAGATTGAGAGGCTGGCGTTTTCGTGTTGTTTCAGTTGGCAACACTGAATCTTAAGGTGTTCTTTTCATAGCTCCTATTAGCTCGAGTTAGTTCCTGGACTGTTCCCACCGAACACTAACGAACAAGAAAGCGCCTTGTCAGATATTGACAGTTTTGACTTTGACGTCTGAGAGATACTCTCTTCTTCCTTATTTGATCTTGATGAGTGACTGACCTACTTTGAAGATTTCCAATTAAAGTTTGATCATCGTTGATGGATCTTTGGAAAATTCATATCAGGAGAGTTTCTCATATTGTTTGCCATTTTTGACGCTATATATTTTTTTGAGAAATCTCCGTTCGCTTTGCGGATTTTTGAGGTTAGAAGTCACTTCATCATTGTGTGAAACCACTGGAACGAGAAACTCGCTATCAGACAGCAAACAGACCATCAAAGCTGTTATCAGAACCCTCCCACTTAATAGAGGTTAGTATTTGCATTTGGGCTCTACTTATGGCCCCATAAAGGCCAATTCACACATGTGGTACTGTGCGCCGACTGTGTCGTAACCGTGCACCGACTGTGTTGTGTTGTGCATATTCACACCAATCATGTTGCGCCACCGTTGGTTAGTTTGTATCATGGATCCAAGAGAGGAGGACGTGGTTATAGCATGCGGAGCGTATCTAGTATTAACGGAAGAGGTGAAAAAAAGAAAGAGGAAGATTTGGATTAACCGTTTATGGAGAGCTAGGGAGGAAGAAGGAGAATTTCACACAGCATTTGCGCGACTCAAAGATGATCCAGAACAATTTGTCCGATACTTTCGGATGACTTTCTTGAAATTTGACAATCTGCTGAAACTTGTAAAACCAGACATACAAAAACAGAACACAAAGTGGAGAAGATCTATATCCGCAGAAGAAAGATTAGCATTAACTTTGAGGTATGTTGTTCATTATTAATACACATAACAATTATTTAAACAATCAATATATTTTCAGTTACTTAGCATCAGGTACTTCCCAGTACCGTCTAGGAATGAGCTATAGAATTGCCCCTTCAACAGTACAATCAATTGTAGTTTCCACCTGTGATGCAATATGGAGAGTTCTGTCAAGAAAGGAAATGCCCGAGCCAACAGAAGATGGATGGAAAAAAATAGCTGATGATTTCTGGACAATGTGGCAGTTTCCCAACTGCATTGGTGCAGTTGACGGTAAGCACGTTCAAATCCAGGCTCCCAAAAATAGCGGATCTCTATTCTACAACTACAAAAAGACATTCTCTGTTGTTCTCATGGCACTTGTAGACGCTAATTATAAATTCATTGTTGTTGATGTTGGAGGTTATGGCAAATCGAGTGATGGAGGTATATTTTCAAAATCAAATCTAGGAAAAGCATTGGAAAAAAATAATCTTCATGTTCCGGGACCAAGACCATTACCTAATTCAGATGATATTGTGCCATTCGTGATATTAGGAGATGAAGCATTTCCTTTAAAAGAAAATCTATTAAGACCTTATCCAGGAAGCACAGCACGAGATAATGAAAACCAGAAAATATTTAACTATAGACTGTCAAGGGCTCGGCGTGTGGTTGAAAATGCATTTGGCATCCTGATTCAAAAATTCAGAATCTTGTATGGTAGACTTCAAGTGAATCCTGAAAACGCTGATAAAATTATTTTGGCCGCATGTGTCTTACATAATTACTTACGAAATGACAGATCTGAGAATACATCGGCCCTGCCTGTATATGAAGAGCAAAGCTCTACTTCACAGCAACTTCCACTAAGGGGACTCCGTCGGTTGGGTGGAAATTCAAGTGAAGTGGCTATAGGCGTAAGAAATACATTCTGTAATTATTTAAACACTACAGGCGCGGTACCATGGCAGTTGGAGGTAGTAAGAAGAGGTATACCCTACCAAAATACAGAGTAATTTTGTATTATTTATATTTTTTATATATTATTTGTAGTTCATATCGAAATATTGCATATTGGGTTAATAAATATTACATATTTATTAGAAAACTGTTTTATTCTTAGAAAGCTAAGTACGTCAACTCTACAAACATAATAAAAAACTTAAAATATTTTGGTTTCATAACGTAAATGGAACTCATGTTAAACAGATTAAAAAATAGAAGAAAAAAGAAACATTTTTTACATTTTGTAATATCTATCTTCAGTTTGGCTGGAGGACCTCGGTAGTGACGGAGGATGGTGTTGGGACTCTGTGTAGCCGGTATCTAGAGAAGGAAGATTTTGTACCCATTGACGTCTTCCATCTGTGAAGTTTGAAGAATACCCATCTTCAATTTGATTAGAAGACCCCGGCACTGGCTGAGAATGGTGTTGGGAATCTGTATAGCCAGCATTTGAAGGAGGAACATTTTGAACCCATTGCTGTCGCTCATCTGTGGAGTTCGGAGAAAACAATGGTAGGACATATTGCTTTTTTCTAAGCAGATCGATTTCTTTGCTGTTGACGAGGTTAAATATATCTCGTTTTATTTCCGCCTGATGTATCTCCGGGAACTTTAGAATACTTTCGGCTATGTCTTCAAAGAAAGTCATTAGCTTTCTTTTTGGTGAAGGTATTGTGACGTGATCATTAGAATCGGCGGATTGTGTTCTAGCTTGGATAAAATTTGTCAAAGCATCAGCCAAAGCGGGCTGAGTGGAGGAAGCACTTGCCTTTCGCTTTCTCGAAGATACTGTTGAGGCCACTGAAGCGGGAGAAGATGGTTGTAGATTATCCTCATTTGCCTTTCGCTTTCTCGAAGATACTGTTGAGGCCACTGAAGCGGGAGAAGATGGTTGTAGATTATCCTCATTTGCCTTTCGCTTTGTCGAAGATATTGTTGGAACCACTAAAGCGGGAGATGGAGAAGGTTGTGGGGTATCCTGATTGTCATCAACTTCATCATCTGCTTCAGTTTCCTCTGACGCATCCAAATTAGAACAGGTTCTGTAACAAAAAGATTTTTACTTATGTTTAAATTCTAAATACTAAATTTTATTTAAATCAGTCCCTGATGCAAAATGTGTGTTTGCATAGCACAATACGTTAACAAAGAAAAACTTATAAATTATAATGTAAATAACGTTAATTTAATGCTTTTTAATGTGACACGCCATGTACCAATTTCCGATTGTTTCAACGACAAGAAAACTTTGCAACTTTTAAATGTTACGTAAAATTTAGATACTTACTGTCGCTCTTGCATGTGCCTTCTAAGAAATTCCATCTGGTCTTCAAACCTCCATTTTTTCATGTTTTTTGCAGCTTGACCACTCACTGTTTTACGCCGGTTCAGAGCTCTTCTGTAGTAAGAGCGCAGCAAAGCCCATTTATTTTTACATTCTTCGGATGTTGAATTCAATTTATTCGCGATGTCTTTCCATATATTATCTTTAACTAGATTATTATCATAATCTTTATTTTGCAAATCGTATAAACATTCATGTTCTTGCACATAAATTATTAAAAATTCTTCATTAACAGGCATTTTTTGGCCTACTCATAACAGCGATGAATTTACACTAACCGCGATGGCGCGATGAGGAATACCAGCGGCAAAATCGGAGACGACACCCGAAAATGAACGAGCGCTGGCCGAAACATGACGGTCGCCCTCTGGTCGCCTTCCAATAGTTCTCACTAGAGCGGTTATGCACGTACCGTGCTCCTACCGTGTCGAACAGAAATCGCTTTCAGAGCGGTCGGAAGCAACACAGTCAGAGCACAGTCTATGCCTAGACCTACATGTGTGAATTAAACAGTGCAATTCAATACATTTTCAATGGAAACTTCAGCTGATAGATTTAGTTCAAATCGACACAGTCGGTGCACAGTGGGTGCCCAGTACCGTATGTGTGAATTGACCTTAAAAGTGTAATCGGAAGTCAGACTGGTATTGTATATTCTAGGGTGCTCCTCTGCGGCTACCACTCTGCTACTACTTTGCTCCGCTGTGGATAGTGCTTGTTACCACTCTGCTACTGCTCCTCTGCGACTACCACTTTGCTACTGTTACTGCTTCGCAGCTGGTAGTGCTCCACTACGGTTTATTGCTACTACTCTGCTACCGATTATTGGTGTTCCACTAATGTGATTGTTCCACTGTTTCGTTGCTATACGATTGTCTTTCCACTGTTCCACTACTGTGATTGTTCCTGCTCAACTGTGGTTGTCCCGGTGTATATCTGTTGTTCAGCATTCCTTCGCTATTCGTCCCAGCTGTACATGTACGTTGATTGATTGTGTCGTACCCACTGTGCACCTGTATACACCAAGGCACTGATGAACTACAACCACAATAATTGGTGAACTTGCATGCTTGAGAATATCTACATAGTATCAGATAAGTTTGGAATAAGACTGCCCCTAAGGCGTAAGTATCGATTATTGTAAGCTATCATCGTGACGTCACAGGCATAGCCCTCACTGGAGGTTTCATATTATATATTCAAACAATACCATACTCTCAATCACAGCATTCACTTGAATTCATCTTGGTGGTTGATATTTACATTAATTTCATTTTCTTTTGTACGGTGAGCTGAACTGTGCACATACAGGGTGCGTAACGATCAATATATTTTATTAGTAACGGACATGACTATTTCTTTTATTCTGGTCCAAGTTATCTAAGCGTAAGGGAAGACAAAACCTCTACATAGTTATATATTCTTATTATACCATTTACAGGTATCTATTTTTTTAATATTTTAGTAATATTAGTGCAGTGGGTTGTCCCATTCCATCAGGGTGGTTTCGGATTTTTCACTAGCGATAAATCCGTGGCGCTCCGGAAAATTAACCCCATATTTCAATCTTATCGAAATCAATTTTTATTGTCTAATCCGCGCCTACTGAGCTGCTGGGTATGTTAGAGGCGTGACACATCATTGCACATTCACTGCTCTCCTTTCCTAAATTTCGCCCCTAACACACCACCTCTGGATATCCCACGATTACAATTATTACACTTTGCGAATTTATTATCCGCACATAGTAAATAGTATTTCCAAATATCACTAGTTTTTCGACATTATTTTAAGGTTTGAGCTACTGCGTGCTAACAGCGTGGACCGTAGAATTGAAATGAGAGCATAGACCGGTCTGCAATGTACGAAATAAGTCTGAACAAGAAATTTTCGCCGCTTCGGCCGAATCGGATAATCTTCGGCCTGAACCGAATATCAGAAAAGTAGACCGAAGCGGCCGAATACCGAAGCCGAATCGATGATGCGGCGTACCCCTACATCTAAGACCAATTGAAAAGTGAAAAAGTGGGAAAAACATATTAGGGATTTTTTCATCACAAAATTAACATCAAATTCTGTTTTAGAGTAATTTTAAATTCCTAGATCACAATGCTTGAATCAATTGATTATACATTTGTAGCAGTCAATGTGATTATCTCTTTTTCGTCAGTATTATTTGCCTAATTTTCAAAATTTTTTCACATCACTTCACTTTTTACAAAATTCACAAAAATAAATAATAATAATAAACGTTATTTATTGGTAATTACCAAAAGGCCATCGACCTAGGTCCTCCAGCCAGTGAACAATAATTTCATGTGTCAGCAAATAGTACATGGAAAAATGTGTGTTTATAAGATAATTGAAAAAAAAAAAAAAAATACATACAGTGTGACCCACTTAAGACCGGAGCACCCCTATAAAATCAACATTTTTCAACCGATTCGAATGATTTTCTTTTTCATTAGGTAGACATTCTAAAAGTCTACTAGGACACCAAATTTCATGAATAAATCTCCATTTCCAGGGCCAACTAATCTGATTTTTCAAGGCCAAAAATCTAAAAAAATTACTAGCGATTTTTTTAGAAAAATTCTAACTACACCACTGGATTGGCGACATTTTCAAATGGTTCTAATGTAAATAACGTTGAAATGCGTCAATCAATAAAAAAGTTATGAGGGAATTAATTTTGAAAAATATGCCGTTTAATCAACCCACCACAATTCAGTTTCAAAACTTTTATCAGAACTTTGACTACACCACTGGATTCAGGAAGTCTCGAAATATCACTGACTTTAATTTCATCGAAATCTGTTGACAAATAAAAAAAATTAGGAGATAAAATAGACATTTTCCTGAAACATATTTTTACAATTTCCAACCGACTCAATTTTTTTTTAGCAGGAAGAGTAACAAAAAGTCTACGTTTGAACAAAACATTTGCAAAATATTCCAAATTTCAGGGTATACTACGATTTTTTTTATGTTCTAATTGCTAAATTTCATTAGCGAATTTTTTCGTGAAATTTCGACTCAGCCACTGGATTCAGCATTCTTCATTTAGGTGAATTCTAAAATTTTATTTGAAAATATTCATTGGCAACAAAGCTATAACATTATTAATTTTGATAACATGCCATTATTTTTGAATATTTCAGACAAATTCTGAGAATCGGCAACACTGTCAACACAAACGTAGAAGATCATTGAGGTTTCTGATAAAAATTCGCTTTCATAACACAAATTGTTCTCGAGTTATAACATCTAGAATGGTATTTTTGGAAAAAATTTAAAATCCATAACGTCGAGAAACCGGCTCCTCGAGATATCGATTATTGTACAATCAACCAAGAACTTTCAAATGAACTGAAAACAAATGACATCGATGATACAACATTGAGTAATTTTGGTCCTAATCAATAAATCTCAAATTTTTGTTGCTTCCACCAAACCACCATTCAATTCAATACATTTTTCGTATCTCTTTCGAATATGTTTTACAGTATTTTTGAGTCCTTCTGGTGTTATTTCTCTACAAGCTTGACGTATTTTTTCACACAACTCCTGTCTAGTTCTTGGGCGGGATTTGTAGACTTTTTGTACAAGAAGACCCCACAAGAAGAAGTCAAGTGGGGTCAAATCGGGGGACCTTGGTGGCCATCCAATCAATTCACTTCCTCGACCAATCCAGTGACGAGGAAACTGTTCATTCAGCCATTGTTTAATAATTCCAGCATTATGCACAGAGCATCCGTCTAATTGGAAATGTAAGTTTATTCGCTCAACAATAGGAAGATCATGAATAGCATTCCATAGTTCAGTTCTGAGAAATTCCAGTAATTTGATGACATTTATAGTTCCTTCGAAAAAAAATGGGCCAATAATTCGTTCATTTAATATTCCGCACCATACATTAACTTTTCCCGAATATTGTCTTTTGCAGTTTATAACCCAATTAGGGTTTACGGTTGCCCAAAATCTTGTGTTTTGAGATGAAACAACACCGTTAGTCGTGAAAGTGGCTTCATCGTTGAATAATATACATTCTAAAAATCGTCTGTTACTCAGGTATTCTCCTTGTGCCCACAAACAAAATTCAAGTCGTTTTTCTTGATCTCCGTTTTCCAGGGTATGCAAAAATTTGGGTTTGAATGGTTTCATTTTGTTTTTTCGTAGGCATCTCCGTATCTTTTCCCTTGGTAAATTCAAATCTAGGCTTGCCACTCTCAAACTGGCATTGGGATTATTCCTAAAGTAATATAATACAACCTGTTCCTGTCCAATCCTTCTTCTCACATTATTCCTCAAAATATTCTTCGATACAGCGCCTGTTTCATTGACTGTCCACTGTACTATTACTGATAGGGGGGCGATCTGGATGTCGATCATTGAATATTCTGCACACTTCTCTTTCACTCCTATCATTGTATCCAGTAAGACGCACAATTTCAATTTTTTCTGGCAAAGACAATTGTAAAGCCATAACGAAATTTAGTCCTATTGCAATTGAATATTGATCAATACCTTTCTCACATTCGAATTGAGACTCAATCTGTCATTGTCAGGGCTTACTTTTGTTTTATTCAAATAACTATTAAAAATATTAACGTCATCATAGCCTACCTTTCTCGAGTTCCATACATTTTAAAATTTTCAATTCAGTAATTGTATTTTGACACTAGCGAGGAAACAAAATAACTTTGTGGAAGAAATCGGATAGCCTGTATGAGTAAATAATACCAGAACCCAAAAACTCTGACAGTATCTTTCAAAAATTGTTTTAAATAAATTTTTATGATAAGCTGTTTTTTCGACTTCATTACTTTATTCCGAATGTGTACTCGTTCCTCGTTCCTAGATGTTATAACTCGGGAACAATTTGTGTTATGAATTTGAATTTCTACCAGTAATCTCAACTATCTTCTACGTTTGTGTTGACAGTGTTGCCGATTCTCAGAATTTGTCTGAAATATTCAAAAATAATGGCATGTTATCAAAATTAATAATACTATAGCTTTGCTGCCAATGAATATTTTCAAATGAAAATTTTCAAATGAAATTTTAGAATTCACCTAAATGAAGAATGCTGAATCCAGTGGCTGAGTCGAAATTTCACGAAAAAATTCGCTAATGAAATTTAGCAATTAGAACTTAAAAATATCGTAGTATACCCTGAAATTTGGAATATTTTGCAAATGTTTTGTTCAAACGTAGACTTTTTGTTACTCTTCCTGCTAAAAAAAATTGAGTCGGTTGGAAATTGTAAAGATATGTTAATGGAATTTCAGGAAAATGTCAATTTTATCTCCTAATTTTTTTTTATTTGTCAACAGATTTCGATGAAATTACAGTCAGTGATATTTCTAGACTTGCTGAATCCAGTGGTGTAGTCAAAGTTCTGATAAAAGTTTTGAAATTGAATTGGTGGGTTGATTAAACGGCATATTTTTCGCGAATCCAGTGGTGTAGTTAGAATTTTTTTAAAAAAATCGCTAGTAATTTTTTTAGATTTTTGACCTTGAAAAATCAGATTAGTTGGCCCTGGAAATGGAGATTTATTCATGAAATTTGGTGTCCTAGTAGACTTTTAGAGTGTCTACCTAATGAAAAAAAAATCATTCGAATCGGTTGAAAAATGTAGATTTTATAAGGGTGCTCCGGCCTTAAGTGGGTCACACTGTATATAAAAAAAAAATACTATTTCTTTGATATTATTTCCCAAATTGTATTTTCTGGATATTTGTATTTCGATTGGTGTCCTTGTGGCCTTTGCTTGCATAGACTGTTGAGCATGTTAAAGTTGGCTTCTTTTTCTGAGAATCTTCGTGTGAGGTCAGCAATTCTATAAGTGATTGGTTTCACTCCGGTCATTTCATATTGGAGGTTGTTTGAAGGATTATGGATAGGGTTTTCTGCTATTGAGGTTGTTCAGGGCTGGTCTTCGGCAACTTGAAAAAATTACGTGAGCATACTCCAGTAGTGGTGGGCTTATCATTTTGTATATTCTTGTTGCTGTTTTTGTATTGATTCCTTGATTTCTGTAGGCCATTTTTCGGAAAGGTTTTCCTCTTGTTATGCATTTCTTTTTGATGATCTGTGTGTGGTTGTTAAAGTTGAGTTTTTGGTCCATATTTATACCCAAGTATTTTACTGATGTTCTGCTTTTCAGGATTTGGTTGTTTAAATTGACACTAGGAAGGTTTGCTGATGGATTGTGGTGGAAGATAATGAATTGGGATTTAGTTGGGTTTCACAAAAATATTTAAATAATTCTGCGAAAAGTAACCAAAAATATTTATTTTCCATGGCAATCTGTGACTACTTGAATTAGTAAAAAATTGGGAAAAATATATTAAGGATCTTTTATTGAAAAATTAACCCCAACTCCTGGATTTGGAATGTCCCAGAACCCCAGAACTCAAAGCTGAATCATTGAAATAAACAGGGTGTCATATGTAGCTAGCAATATCACCAACTCTTATTCATCCATAATGCTCGGTTGATTTTAAAATGTCTACTTTTGTCACAGAGTACCCAAAAATGTTCCATTATTATTGAAGAAAGTAACCAAGAATCACTTTTTCATGGCATGGGAAAAGTATATTGGATTATCACTGAACTAACGTCAGTCAGATTGTGGATCAGAAGACTCTGAAACCCCCAGATATCAATTCCTGAGAAATATGGGTGTCATCTGTATGTGGCAGAAGTTCAACTCCTAAATTGACTCATGTATTTTGAAAATTATTGCGCTTCCTTTTCCGAAGCTGCAAATTCACATCAATTTATAATATTGGTATTTACAGATGACTCGGGGATTAAGACCTAAGAGTATTCTGAACCCATTTCTGATCAGTGGCGTACCCAGACCTTAACCTTGGGGGGGGGGGACATAATAAAAATAATCAAGGAACACATTTTTATTGAAAATTCGGATATGCTTTTTATATGACAAAATCTAGTCGCCTAGGTCTTTTTGCCAGTTCATCGATAATTTCATCTTCGGAAATAGATAATTCTCTATGAACAGACATCATTGCTAGGCCACTAAGGCCGGCCACTCACGTACAGTTTTAACTGTCAGTGAAAACTGTGCAGTTAAAACTGACAGTTTTAACTGTGAACTGATATGTACACAGACGTGCAGTTCAATTGTGCATTCCTTCAGTTTTCTCCATGGATTCAAACGGGGACGACGATATGGCCGCGGTCGGTTTACTGTTTGCAATGTTATTACAAAAAAGAAAAAAGAAAAAGCGTAAACAGTGGTGCAAGAAGTGGCTACAAAAACGAAATGCATCTTCCCACATAAATTTATTAAAAGAATTAAGGGAAGAGCCAATAGATTTTCTCAATTATTTACGCATGACTGAAACAGTGTACCAAAAATTACTTTCCTTGGTTTCTCCTTTGATTAAGAAGCAAGATACAGTCATGAGAAAAGCAATATATCCACACGAAAGATTGACTGCAACCTTGAGATTTTTAGCAACAGGACGTTCGTATGAGTGTCTGAAATTTTCTACAAGAATATCTCCTCAAGCACTCGGACAAATTATCCCAGACACATGTGCAGCCCTTTACAAAGTGTTGAGGGAGTATATGCAGGTATGTACAGATTTGTTCATTTATAATTTCTGAAAGAATAATTAAAACATGTGTTACCAGAAAACTGCTTTTATTTGTACAAAGGAATCGAATTGAATCAAAGAATTGACTTAAAATTAGAATTCAAAGTTAAATAA
This sequence comes from Chrysolina oricalcia, assembly GCA_944452925.2. Lineage (NCBI taxonomy): Eukaryota > Metazoa > Arthropoda > Insecta > Coleoptera > Chrysomelidae > Chrysolina > Chrysolina oricalcia. The sequence goes on from OX101827.2 coordinate 10,347,697, forward strand.
TGGTTTGTGCCTAATTCCTTCATACATCACGGAAAGAAGAAAAATAAGAGGATGTTGAGCTGTTCTGAGAATAATGACTTTCTGACAGTGTGGGACTTGGACTCATATTATTTAAATAAGAAGGTGCTGAGTTGTTCTCAGAATAATGAATTGCTGTTAATGAGCTAGGTGTCTCTCTTGACGGTGACGGTGCGGTACTTGGAGTACAATTATTAATATAAGAGGATGCTGAGTTGTGAGAGTAGAGGGATTGACCACTTCTGTTGTTCTGAGTTTCTCTGAATGACGCACCTATAACCGTTGACGGTGTCTGAGTGGTATTAGGCAGTTGCCGTCCTGATAAACTGTAATGATCCATTGGCGATGGCATTAGAGAATCCATTTCAGTCTCAAATAGCACGTCTAGTATTTTTTTTTCCGCAATGAGTGCCTGACGTTTTCCTAGACTTCTCAATCGCACAGCAACTGTTTTTCCTAGCAGATCATACCGGTCAGATTGTTCCCTAGGTGCTTTGAAGTGGTCACGCACTGTAGTCAGCACTTCTGTTGACAGTTCATCATTCAGCTTTCTTTTTTTATTCAAACCAGGCCTTGAAAGTGGTGGCCTTTGTTGTTTTGCTGGAACATTCTCAGTTGCTGATGTAGCGCCATCAACATCATCGTTTACTGCTTGTTCAACTGGACGTGGAGTGTCAGTCGATTCCTAAAAAATAATACGATATTGTTAAAATACTAAAAAACTCAAAACGCACCTATTTTAACATTAAATTTATTGTGTCCTGCTTGTTTCAGTGTCCTAAGTCAGAAGAAACATGGCAGGAGATTGCAACTTTGTTTGCAGACAGATGGCATTTCCCACACTGCATCGGTGCCATGGATGGCAAACACATTGATATAATTCCACCTGCTAACTCTGGATCTTATTACTATAACTACAAAGGCAAACATAGTATGGTACTTCTAGCAATAGTTGACGCAAAATACCGATTCATAATGGTGGATTTTGGAACAAATGGACGAATTTCCGATGGAGGTGTTCTTCAGAACACATCTTTTTTTGAAAGACTGGTGAACGAGAGTTTAAATATTCCCCAGCCTGACGATGTTACCGACAATTTCAAGAATGTTCCGTATGTCTTCGTTGCGGACGATGCGTTTCCTCTCAGAACGGATATTTTGAAGCCATTTCGGCAAGGACTCACAGATTCCGCCGAAAAAGAGATTTTTAACTATCGATTATCTCGAGCAAGGCACACTGTCGAAAACGCTTTTGGGATACTTGCCTCACGGTTTCGTATCTTTCAGTCCGCAATTATATTAGAACCACGGAATGTAGAGAAGGTAGTGATGGCTGCTTGTGCTTTACATAACTTTTTGATTGAACATCAATCTAGTACATACGCCCCTGCAACCTGTATGTATCAAGAAAATAGTCATGACGGGTCTATTATTTCTATCGGTTGCGATAGTTCTCAATCGAACATGATTCCACTTAATCGTCGTGCTGGAAATATTGGTAATGAGGCAAAAAAAATCAGAAATAATTTCATGACCTATTTCATGAATGATGGCAAACTCCCATGGCAAGATAACCACATATTAAAAAACAAATGAATACCTTATGCACAATAATGATATCGTGTTTTTCTTACCTCTTCACTTTCACTGTCCAGATTTGAAGTTGACGCTCTTGGGGTGTCTTGATCATGTAGAAAATCAAACAGGTCATAGTACCAAAGCACCGGTTTGTAAATGCTGTCTGCAGATGTTCCAGACTTCTTTGTTGCCTCAACTTTCTTTCGCTCTTTGCGAAAAGCTGACCTCAGGCTGTTTATTTTGGCAAGAACAGTTTGTTTTGTGGCACCAGGTTCCAATTCCTCCAACTTCTTTGCCAATTTATTGTATGCTGCATCCTTTTTTGCACGATCATGGTAATCAGCAGATTTAACTTGCCATAAGCAAGGTTCCGATCTATATAGTTCGATAAAGTCAACAATAACTTGGTTTTGTTTACGCGACATGTTGATGCACAGGCTGTCGACACTAACTAAACTGACAAGTGTGGAATATGCCAGTTCAAACCGCCACACACACTCAGTTCAGTTTGTCATTTCAGTTAAAAATATGAATAATTTCATTTCTCTCAGTTAAACTGTACAGTTGAAAAATTGGAGTTGAACTGTGACTAAAATAGCCACACACGTACCGTTGTAACTGACAGTTATAACTGCACAGTTCAAACTGACAGTTAAAACTGTACGTGAGTGGCCGGCCTAAGCCTGTTTTGAGAAGTAGAATTCCGATGGTAGGTTTTTATCGGTTTCAAAGTTGAGAATGTTCTCTCTGGTGTGGCTGTCGAAACTGGTATTGTACAGAATATCAACAACAGTCTGTACACGTTGGGATAAGCTTCTTGGTTGCATAATTCCAAATGCGCTAAAGCTGAATCGGAATGGCTATTCAAATAATTGTGCCACAATTCAATTTTCGTTTTCAAAATGACTTTAGGCACATCAGGCATATAAACATCTAAAAGTTCGTCATAGACATCGCAAACTTTTTTTTCTCCCGTTAGCAAATACATAAAGCCTTTGAAAATTTGTTTATGGTTAGCAAATCTCTCCTCTAACTTGAAATGATCGATGAATGGAATATAAACGGCAATCCTATTTTTTTTTGTCGGGAAATAATACTTTTCAACACGATGTTGGTGCCAATACTTGAGGCAATAGCCTAAAATACGAAAAGAAAGAAAAAATTCAAAAATGACAAAACACACATTTCACATTTTATATTGTAACTCTTACCTGAGCCTTTTGCCATGGAAAAGTAGTATTTGGTTATTTTTTTGCAGTATTAATTGATTATTTTTGTGAATTTTGAGAAAAGTGGATTTTTTTTTTGAAAATTAAGCAACTATTACTGATGAAAAAGAATTAATCTAGTCAGCAACACATGACACCCTGTATAATCAATTGATTCAAGCATTGGGATCTGGGGGTTGAAGGGTACTCTAAAACAGAATTTGGTGTTGATCATAGTTAGCCGTGGAAAATGTATATACGAATGTTTCATCAACATAAGGTGGGTATTATTCCTGAGTACAATAATAATCTTATGGAAAACCGGTTTCGGTGAAAATCGCTGAATATGATGTAGCCCATGCCATCCTGAACAAAAGTTACCATTGCGCCAACTCTCTGAATGCCCGCGTTTGGATTCTACAGGGGGTCAAAGTTCGATATTTTGACGATTTTTCAAAAAATCCGGAATTTCATTTTCATTGTATCGATCTGAATTTTTATAATGAAATAGTCCACAATATGTGCATCAAAAAGTTCAAATGACAAAAGTTTCTAGAATCAAAACTGGCGGGTATACAGAGGGTTGAACTTTGTTTTTGGTAATTTTTATCGAACTTTTTTTGAGAAAATATTCGTTTTCCTGCAGATCCATGTGCAATTGATGATACTTACAGTACATAAGAGGGCGATCATATTTTGCATTTGAACTAACCATCCAACTTTAAATATTTGAAAGATACGGGGCGATCAAAAATATATTTTCAATTTCGGAAAAATGTATCCCTTTGTATAGTCAGCTTTCACCAATATATTTAGCTGATGTTTTGAAAGTATGTAGCTAACATACATACAAATGTGTCACCGTCTGTGCTCATTAATCTGAATCCAAATAAAGTTGCGGCGATGGTCCAAAAAATATGGAGAAGGGATGTTTCGGAATAATTTTGAAATGATTTCTAAAATCGTCCGTGAATTTTTTTTATTTTCTGATATAATGTAGATGAGTCATTCTTGATCAAAAAGTTCTACAGTGCCTACCACGCGAATGCCACGGTTTGAGTTATACAGGGGTTTGAAGTATAGTATTTCCTTGATTTCTCGAATAATCAATAATTTCTTTGTAACGGAAAATAACATTGTTTCCTAGACAAACTTCGAAACATTTCAATGACCAAATTATCTGAAATGAGAATTTATGAATATACAAAGGTTGGTCCAAAAAAAAAATTTTTTTTCAAAAATATAAGTATCCGTTTACTATTCATATTTTTTATATATTCAGAAACTCTATTAGGACCAGGACCACTTTGTCTCCACCCGATGTTTTAGGAAAATCCAGTATGAAAACAATATATTCTCGAGAAAGATCGTGTGCGGAAAAACAAGTAGAGAGAAATGAGATGATTTGGTTTATATTCAGGTCTTCGCAACTGCCATTGTCTTCAAAAAATTGTGACCGCAACTGACAGATATATGAAATATGAATTAAAGTAAGTACATAACATGAATTCAGCACGATTCCAAGCATATGGGCTGATTCAGAGAAAACAGAAATGATGATAGTACCACAACAGCTACTGAACTGAGTCGAATCAATTCAGCAAGTACATTTTTTCCATGAAGACAGCCTTTCGGCCGATTCATATTTCGTTTTCCGAAACGAGTTATACCGGTTTCGGGGTTTTGCCCCTCATCAGTGTAGGGTAGGTCTTATATAGATATCACTGAATAGAGCATGCGACATTCTTAAATAATTGGAAAAATCTTCCATTACAATGATTGAATCTGCAGTTAATTCAATTGCAATGAAGAATGAGGATGCAAGTGATTTCTATCGCAATAAAGAATTAGACTTCAGACGAAATGTCATGCATCCAAATTGACCACCTACATACCGGTCTTGGGTTTTTTGAGGTGTTATTCAAATAAATTGTGAGGAGTTTATTCACCGGCATGACTGTCATCGTTTCACTACCCAACTATTTCAAGCGCACCATCAGGAACCATTTGTTGTGGTCTATTTGCCGCGTCCATTACTGAGTTTAGTAGGGAACTTGAGGGGTATCGACTGTTGGGGTCATGTCGAGCATGACCAAGATACCATAGAACACTGGCAACATGCGCACATGTTCCTAAAGTTCTGGCGCCGGTTTTACAAGTACAAAAATATCCTAATATGGGCTCGTTTGCTTCATCAGGTTCTTCTCCATCATTATATTTGATCCACAGTTGATATTTTGTGGCATTTCGGAACCTCGAAAAAACCCTGACTCTCATGAATCCAGGTTCCTCTTCGAAAATATCGACCTGAAACTCTTCATTTTCTTCCCTTTGCAATTTATCCTGTATATACGAAGGTGAAAGTTTAACTTGGTATATACCTACGGTCAAATCTCTTAGATATTCTATCGTAAGGCGAGGAAAGTTTGGAATCAGGTTTCCATTCATACGGACCCATTGACCATTTCTCAGATGAAGATTGTCCACTTCCACTCGAGCCTGGACGACATTTACCTCCTGTGATTTTCGTAACAATTCTTGTGCCAGCTGAGCATTGGCACCTCTCATTGAGACTGGGGGGTGGAAGCTGTTGATGAGTGCACCAGCGATTTGATATAGATCGCTAAGATTGTGTACGTGTGGCATTTCGATAGTTTTATCAAAAAACTTAAACATGCTTTTCAAATGTCCATTTCTTGCTTCAACTATCCATCTAGTTTTCGTCACTAATCGAGATTTATTTGCTTCCTCAGTGGAAAGCTGTTGTTGCCCTCGTGGAACAATCGCGGGCATTTCATATTGTATGCCAAGATTATTCAGTAAGGGTATGGCATCTCGATAACCCCGATCCACAACAAAAATGTCACCTTCATTAAACCATCCCCTCATGTCTTCTAAGTTTCTTTCAAACTGATTCTCCAAAATTCTTGCGTCATTGTTGCGAGCGTCTGAGAAATAAGGTCCTTGAATACTCAGTATATATCCATCCGGGGCCACAATCAAAACTGGTTTCACCAGATGATGTCCCTTGTACCGGCAGAAAGATTGGCGCAATATCCTGAAATTACAACTTTTATTTATGGCGGCGTATGATCCGTCGATGTAAACGATGGCCTTCGGGTTGTCTGGGGTCGGGTTATATAAAATATTGGAAAACTCACTCACATGCCTTCTAATATACACATTCCTATCGATGGCTGCAAAGCCGATATTCGATGGAACGAATCTTTGCATCAAAGACTGTCTTACTTTAGAAATTGCTAAGCTGGTGGCTTGCCTAGAGGGATAATGGAATATTACCTTCAAGAAATCATCCGACAGACCCTGACGCAATTTACAGAGGAATGTCATAAGGTCTTTTTTCGTTATATATCTATAACCATGTTCCTGCGGAACCATATCACAGAACATAAAAAGACTACGAAATTGTTCTTTGGTTATAGGAGATATTGCCTGAAACTCATCCTCACTGAAATTGTTCTCATCTTCATAGCTGGAGTGTTCAATAGCCACAAAACGAAGCCCTTGAAGGAAAATGGATAGTTGCTGTCCCTTTATCACATAAGGTCTATTTACAAACTGGATTCCTGGTAATAGAAATGGCAAAATGAAACCGTTATCATCGAGATGATGTCTGCACGCCTTCACGTTATCCGGGATGAATATATTTCGATGAACAAAAACATTGGCCCTGCATTTATTGGATAGAGTTTGCTGATCAGCGGCGGCATTGCAGATGAAGCATGTATGGCTCGATGTTTGTGTCAAAACATTAAGTCTTATACAAGTTGGATCAATCGTCAAGTCCCTTATTTCATTCATAATAGATCGATTACAGTTTAAACATATTCTTGTTTCTTCTCCTATGATGAGAGGGGGACCACCTCGTGCATCCCGCCTAGAAATAGCTATTTGACACTTTTCCAAATGTTCTTCTCCATGAAGAAGATGTGACATTCGAGCTGGTCTTGATCGGGTATCGCATACAAAGCAATTTACTTGATTTTGATAGGCCATGATGACCTGGGAATATTCCAATATGAGATACAATTGAATATAATGATTATCTCACCTTATTTAACTTCGAAGAGCAGAAAATAAAAGAAAACAGGTAATTGATGACCAAAACATCAACCGATTCTCTAATTATTAGAAAATACTAACATTTCATCTACGTTCAACACATCAAAATATGTTTGCTATCAAAAACATCCATAACTCTGACAGCAATCGAATGACATTCCAAGGACTGCTCTATTTTGGATATGGAATAATACAGTTACTTGCACAGAAAAGTAGTAGGTACAAGTCTTGGAAACGAAAATGTTCTTATTTTAGTACAGTAAATTGTGTTAATCTGATCTTTTAAAATTGTCTTTGGCTTTTTAAAAACGTTAAAGAGGCACAAAAGAAATATGGCAGTTATCAATTTTAGCAAGTCATTTCGTAAAGAATAAACAACACTACTTGACGGAAGACCATTAATTAATAATGAAAAATGGATTATATAATCCAATCTTCCGCATACAACCTATACTATAGGTAATTCGTCGGCAAGTATACAACAGAAAACAGTACAGCAGTAGTTGTTTTCTGTTGTATACTTGCCGACGAATTACCTATAGTATAGGTTGTATGCGGAAGATTGGATTATATAATCCATTTTTCATTATTAAGCAAGTCATGTTTACACTGCTGAAATTAAGTGTACTACTTTTCTATGAAAGCAACTGTACACAATTCGGGAATATATAAAACCTGAACTACCTGAACTTGAAACTAGTATATCAAAAGACATCATTTGAAAAATAAAATAGTTCTGGGATTGCAGGGAGATGTACGCCCCTTCTACTTGGAAAACTCTGCAGTAACTTGGCCATGCTTGGCATGGCACTTTACTGGCAGACACATTCGAAGCATTCCGAAAATTGTTTTCATCCTGTATTTTCCTGGAACATAAAATGAAAATGATGGTCCTTATAGAATTTGTATTATATTTTCATACACCGTATGAAACATGAATCGTATTCGTATGCTCATGCATATGTCCGAAAATATATTTACATAATGAGACTGACTTGCAACCTTTGTATATTCATGAATTCTCATTTCAGATAATTTGGGCATTGAAATGTTTCGAAGTTTGTCTAGGAAACAATGTTATTTTCCGTTACAAAGAAATTATTGATTATTCGAGAAATCAAGGAAATACTATACTTCAAACCCCTGTATAACTCAAACCGTGGCATTCGCGTGGTAGGCACTGTAGAACTTTTTGATCAAGAATGACTCATCTACATTATATCAGAAAATAAAAAAAATTCACGGACGATTTTAGAAATCATTTCAAAATTATTCCGAAACATCCCTTCTCCATATTTTTTGGACCATCGCCGCAACTTTATTTGGATTCAGATTAATGAGCACAGACGGTGACACATTTGTATGTATGTTAGCTACATACTTTCAAAACATCAGCTAAATATATTGGTGAAAGCTGACTATACAAAGGGATACATTTTTCCGAAATTGAAAATATATTTTTGATCGCCCCGTATCTTTCAAATATTTAAAGTTGGATGGTTAGTTCAAATGCAAAATATGATCGCCCTCTTATGTACTGTAAGTATCATCAATTGCACATGGATCTGCAGGAAAACGAATATTTTCTCAAAAAAAGTTCGATAAAAATTACCAAAAACAAAGTTCAACCCTCTGTATACCCGCCAGTTTTGATTCTAGAAACTTTTGTCATTTGAACTTTTTGATGCACATATTGTGGACTATTTCATTATAAAAATTCAGATCGATACAATGAAAATGAAATTCCGGATTTTTTGAAAAATCGTCAAAATATCGAACTTTGACCCCCTGTAGAATCCAAACGCGGGCATTCAGAGAGTTGGCGCAATGGTAACTTTTGTTCAGGATGGCATGGGCTACATCATATTGAAATTTCAGCGATTTTCACCGAAACCGGTTTTCCATAAGATTAGTGCGGGGTCCTTTCACTTGTAACAATTCATAGTAATTTTTACAATTTGCCGCCATACCAGTGATCACGTGACATGTGTCAAAATTGATTTTCAGGTTGTCGGACACCAATGTTTCCAATGCTCTAATGATAAACTCTTTCTTCTTTGCAGCTCACCCTATTCGAACTGAAGAATACGAGCATACAATTTTTATGTGAGTTTCCCAGGTTAGTTTTGGGTCAAGTGTTACACCCAAGAATTTTATTGAGTCTGTAGTTTGAATTGATTTTCCTTGAATATGTAAATAGAGATCATAGTCAGGAGATATATTTCTTGGTATAAATCGCATGAAGTATGTTTTCATAACATTCAGTTGAGTCCATTCGAGAGCAATACTCATGAAATTTATTAGAAGCGGCATTGCTGTTTGCCACTAGTAGGTCAATAGCCTTATGGGACATCAAAATATTTGTATCATCAGCATACAGTACTATTTGATTTGAGTCACAAAATTTTTTTATATCTGATGTGAAAATATTGAAGAATAAAGGACCTAAAATTGATCATTGGGGCACTCCTACACTGGTTTCTCTGATTGTGATTGAACATTGATACTTGTGTACGGTTAGACAGATATGATTTTGCCCAATCAAGAGTTACCCCACGGACACCTACAGCCTCTAGCTTATGAATCAATAAATTCCTATCTATTGTGTATGTATGTCAAGAACATGAAATAGTTTTGTCTCTGATATTCTCCAGTGGCAGTCTTGCAACTACAAGACCCGCCTTCAGAAGTGTAAAATTCATGTTCATGGCTACACGAAGATTTGGATGCTCTGAGATAAGTAAAATCTGGAAACAATATTCTTTTAGACTTAGTGGTTCAGGATTATATGAAATATTTGCAAACACTTCTCGATTGACTGCTTCGTTCGATGTCACACCTACATTTTCTGGAACAAACTTGCGCATGAGACTCAATCGTTCCGGAGTTATCAAACTAACTGCCTGCATTGAACTGTAATGCATTAACAAATTTATAAAAGCACCCGATAAACCTTGCCGACATTTAATCAGAAACGTCATCAAATGTTTCTTTGTTACAAGGCGTTGTGATCCATACAACTCAATAGGATTGCAATAACTGAATACAGTTTCAAACTGCATTTTTGTGATTGGAGTAAGATTTTAAAAATCTTTTTCAGTGAAATTATTCTCACTTTCAAATTTTGATGAATATTAATTTTTCTCCAAAAAAATTTCTACAGAATCTTGGTTCACTCGCCTGTTTTTTTTTAATATTTAAAACCTCACACCAATGATTGTTGTCATCCAGCAAGTTATGAATTTAACTTTTAAAGTTATTTCCTTTCCCTCCTGATTGAATACATTGAATAGTTTTAAATTTTTCAGGAACATAATAATGTTATCTAAAAACTCATTTTGGGAGTTTTCACCTTCAAATACTTATGGAGATTTCTTCACAGATGAATTCAGTATATCAAACAAATTGTTGAATTTTTTAATGAATTCAGCAGTACCTATATATTGCATTGGGAGGAAGTCCACTTAGACTCACATACGTATTCGTGCCACTAGCAACTGTGTTACTGATTACTTGAGTGGCTAATTTAAATATCATCTTCTTGAAGTTTGTAGGACTAAAATGCGAGTCGGTGAGGGTAGGTACACAACTAATTTTTTGTCTTGTCCAAGAAGTTCTGTTTCTATCCCAATCGAGAATATTTTTCAAGAGATTATTTCGAGTTGCTCTCAGTATATGAGGTGTATCAAATAAATATAAATGTTTTTTATCTCCTACCATGGATACTGGATTATCTGGTGTAACCCCAAGTAGTTTTGACAATTTTATGAAATTTGAACCCATATCCCTTACAAAGGCATCAATAACGAACCCTATATTCGTTAACTTTAGTATGAATTCCTCTATAATTGATTTCAACTCATCTGCTTTGAGAGTTTCATTAACAAGAAAATATGCCAAGGGTTGTTTCCAATTGGAATAAAGTTCTCGGATCATAATAACAGTAGCATGATTTGCTGATATAAACTCTTTGCTACCATTCCCATAGTCTTGTAGCCCAATGATCTTATCACTTTCGTGTGTGATAAAATAAATTGGATTATAAAGTCATTTCACACACAAAAAACAATGTTTGTCGTGTTCCAACATGGTACTGATTTTTTTCCTATGTTTTGAAAAGGAAATCATTTTGCAACTTTCTGTGTGACACGTTCTAATGAACGTTTACTTGGTAAATGTATTTTTTTTTCTAAAAATTGGATGCTCTTGGAGAGCCCAGCAAATGAGGCGTCAAAGCAAACTGTTTATATTCTGCCGTATATATTCTTCCCTTTGCCTTCGTTGTATCCAGTTTAGCCTGTATTTTCACAATATCTGCAAGATAAAAATTGGTCACAAATTTTGTCAAAATCCTCAAGAGGTAACTTTTTTCTGTATTCAAGACTTTTCTCGCAGCACTTTTTTTCTGATTTTCTTTAATGTCTCTCTTAGAGTCTGTAAACTCCAAGAAGCTGGAGTTTGAGTCATTGCAGAAGGGGATAACAAGCTGCTAGGAGTTTCTTCAAGATCATTCACCTTTATAACTGGATTAAGAGATTACCTAGATCAGTTTTCAAATTTTTTGTGCAGAAAACGGAAAATAAACACTTAATGTGGAAGAGATTCGAAAGAATAACCAAAAGAATGGGGAAGCGCAGTGCTTCACAAGAAAGAAGTGTAGATTCACGAAAAGATGGATCTACGATAGCTTGGTTTTAGACATTGCCGTCAAGATTAAAATATTAACGTTCACACGCTCGACAGCTTCTTCTTTGAGTACACTATTTCGTTTCGATCATGAGGAAAATTTTTGGGACTGCTCGAGGAATGAATATAAAATTTCTTAAATCTGGATTTATTTACATGTTACTTTCAAAATGTTCACAGACACGATAATGCAAGGGCGTCGCTAGGTTTTTTTTCTAGGAGGGGTAATTGAAAATTACTGACGATATTATATAAAGGATATTATTATATAATGAGTGAAAGGATAAATAAAATCATGTTCTGTTACAAAGTATAAATAATATCATAAATAAAAATGATTACAGGTTCTTTTGTTCTTATGAATTGAGGTCATAGAATTAATCTATTTCACATTCTCGATAGAAATGTAGAAGTGCTAAGCCTACCAGCCTCTCTTGGCTCATAGTCGATCTCAAGTAACTTTTCAGGCGTTTCAATGAAGAAAATGAACGTTCAGCAGATGCTACACTTACGGGCATGACTGTTATCAAATGTAACGATAAATTGATGATTGGAAAAGTATCTTTATCACACATTTTCAAAATATTTACTGCACTTTCTTGAATGAGCCCTTTGGTTGTTCTGAGATTTTCAACCCACAGCTCAATGTCTGCTGCAATTTATTGAAAATATACTCTTTACTCTCTTTTGAGAAAGGCTGTAAATAATGGCTCAAACTATCAGCCATTTTTTTAATTTTTGCTTGATTTCTCTTCAGTATGAGAGAAGGTAACAGGCCATTGATTTCCATGGCAGAGAAAAAAATTTAACCAAATCGAAAATTGAGATCCTATAAAATATTATCCAGCAATGGGATAAATATGCTGATTCTGTAATATTCTTCAGGATCTTTGGTTACAACATTTGCCCTATTTATTTGTCTGGCATTAACTCTAGGAAGGTGTATTGAAATGTTCAATTTTTCGTAGAGATCTTTTATTTTTCAATACCGCAATTGGATAGTGTTAACGAACAAAGATCCAAGCACCAAAATTCAATTTGGAGAAATTTGAATAAATCAGTTTACTGGGTAAAAAAAGATTATAAATAACTATGCAGGTATTTTCTTGAAGGTAGCGTTCATAGGCGTATAATATAAGATATTTATAACCAAATAACGCTATATTTGTTGAAAATTCTGAAATATTTGATGTTTTTACTAGTGGTGCAACAAAAAAAAGGGAACCAAGCGCCTGGTTCCTTCACAAAAACCCCCGTTTTCAGAGAAATACATCTTTAAATCACTAGCAGACTGCAGGCTTCACGTATTTGGTTCCCTATTACTAAACGTTAATGAGAAATTATTTTTTCTAATTTTTGTCTTAATGCACATGAAACATAGTATGGTTCTTTTTTTGAAAACGCGAGATGCAGTTATGAACGTTTTTTTTAAAAGGATGTAAAGGCTTATTATACAAAAAATTTTGGTCAGTATATTATGTAAGGAAAAATAAAAACTTGTTTTTTTTTTCAAATATATTACCTAAAATAGATTATAATCATATTATAATGAACGGAACATGAATATTTATTTGGTATTTTCTTGGCTTAAAAGTACAAAGGTATATTGAAAAAAGAAATCATAGAATGTTCAGTCTTCTTCACACTCAAAATCCAATTCTCCGTTGTATCCATCGATATCATCAACAACTTCTTCACTGGCTATAAGGGAAGTATAAAAGTCTTGGTCTGCCTCGGGAATCAGATGCATAATGGATCTAATGTCGTTAAGTTTGGGGGTTGAGATTGGTTTGCCATTAGGGTAAAGTACTGGCAAATTATTCAGACTGAATATCTCTGCCTGTTTGTCTTTTTGTTTTGGTTTAATATCAACCTCAACATAAGCATCTTGATCATGACTGAATTTGAAAAATATGCTATATGAAGAATTGTTAGTGACTTTTATTTCTCTGACATTAAGCCAGTTAATTTTTCCCCCGATAGTATCTTTTTTTCTATTAACTATATTTTTTTCTAATACCTCAGATGAGATAAAATCGTCCTTAGTCATTTTATGTATTATAAACGGACTCTTCTTTCTGGAACTCTTCATGACATTAATGTAATCTTGTGGCGTATATAATCTTTGCTGATATTTCAACGCCTTTTCAATGTCGCCAAAGTCTGAATCGTTAGGCAGGAAACTGTGTCCTGATATAAGAAATTTCATGCAAATACGTTGTAAAGTTGGAGATTGATTCAAAATGTATTTCAGTATCAGACAAAGTTTGATGTTGCGGTTCTGTCCACCGCAAGAATCTGACCATAAGTATAAATCTGTTATGTTTTCTTCCAAATAAGTTTCACAGTATTTTTTTAGGCAAGATCCTACTTCCTGCGCACCTCGGCCAGCAGTCCCTTCAGTCCAGAGAAAACAGTAGGACTTATTTCTTTTGCCGAGTGTATGCCCAAATTATACAGCCACAACTGGCGTTTATAAAACACAATATTGGTAGGAATTCTTGGTAGCGGCAAAGTTTTCTCTAGGTCAAATGAAATTGTCTGTATATTGACATTTTCTTTTGCAAGCTTAAAATCATTGTTCATTATTTCTCTAGCTGTTTTGGCAGCTTTTAAATGACATTCAAGTTCTGCTTTTTTGCTTTCATCTACATTACCTGAAGATGCAAGGGCAACTAGTGTGTCGCATTTGTTACATGTATCTTTTTTTAGCTTTTTTCTTGTAATATTAAAGTCTGAGTAAAATATTTTTTTGTAAGTTGAGAGGCTTACCGGATTTTCAACCTCTGCTTTATATAGGTTATACATAGATTCTATGGTCATATCAATGGGTAGGTATTCTCGATCAGTTTGCTCACGACGATAATGGGATTTGTACTTGGGAATTTTTTGTATGTGGCTCACAACTGCTTGCCTTTGATTATCTGGAATTTTAAAATGTTTTTGGTGCTTACCACGACTATCCTGCAATTCAAATGTTCTTGATTTTTTCAGGGCCCTGTTAACCCTTTTTGTTGAAATATGTAGTGTTCGAACAAATAAGTCTCAGCATACTGGAATATTTTCCAAATAATATGTTCTTGTAAAATTGCGTTTTGAATTTCCTTGTACGCGTCTTCTCTTTATTGGGTTTTCCTTTACCAGAGAACATATTATTGAATTTTGAAGAGTATACGAGCCAGTTTGCCAGAATTTTTCAAAGATGGCTTTACGTCCTTCCTCATTAACTTTGTCGTAACATCTGTCTGAACAATTGCAATGATAGTCGACAAAATCTTTTTTTTCTATGGCAGTACCTCTTTTTGAAATATGAGAAGAATTTGAATTTTTCAAAAACTTTCGAGTTTTATCCATTTGTCCAGGATATTTCTGTTTTCGACCCTTCCTTGGCCTGCCTTCTTTAGTTGCAATTTCATTGGAACTACCGTGCTCTCCGTCTGAAGATTCTGAAGATGAATAAATGTAATCGGGATCTCTATCATCTTCTACATCATCCTCGAAATTTTCAAATTCTTCCTCATTATATGCAGATCGAAGATACGACGCTGACGTGGAAGGATACTAAAAAAATAAAAACATACATTTAATAACATCAAATCTCCGTTTTGTAATATTTATAAAATATAAAATTCGGTACAATTTAGCTCAAATTTTTTTAATGTAACTTTTTCCCTACATAATTCGATATTTTTTTCAGCAAATATAAATACCTCTATCGACTTTATTTTATTTCATTAAAAATGAAAAAGAACATATTATCATAATATACCTTTGAGAAAAATTTTAGGTGTCCCGAATTATATATATTACACATTACACTCACGTTTATCTGTATATCAGAAGTAAGTACTACTTTATTGTCAGTTCGTTGATCACTACTTGTAGTCAAAAGATTTCCGTAGAGGCGCAGGGGTCCTGAAGAGTGGAGATATAGGTAAGTAATATTAAGTTTAAAAAAAAAGTTGTTACCTGGACAGTTTCTAATATAATTGCTGTTTCTGAATAGCTCAGTTCCTGATTGCCATTTTCCTTGTTAATTTCCTTGATAGTAGTAGAAAGAACCTAAAAAATCTTTCGTTATTTCACTAGATTTGAATTAAAATTTTGATGACATACATTTGTTTCATTATCAGAAAAAATCTTTGGTCAGTTCGACTCTGAAAAAAAATAAAATATTTGGAAATGCACTAAGATTAATGTACGAAATCTAAACTTCCAAAAACCACATTATCCCAGATAAACCTGAAACTATTTTTTTTCAAAATTTTGAGATTTGCTTATAAATTGTGTATGAATATGTAAGTTGAAAACCTAAAAAAATGTTGAAAAAATTTTTGATAATCGTGTTTTTCAAATATGAGGTGTTCTTTTAAAGGAACAGTAGGACAATATACAACCATCAGAGTATAACATAATTTATTGTGAATACAATTACAATTTACAAAGTGTGATATAACTGGAAACATTCTTTAGGATGTAATGCAATTCCACATTTTTTGCATATAAAAAATGAATTTTTGTGACAGACACGGCATCTTGTTTGTTTATTCTGATACTGAACCAAATGATCTAACCTGTCATGTTTCGAAAATTCATTATGGTTTCGAGGTAATTTTGAAGGCCCTCTTCGAGAAGTTTTCTTGAAAGTCTCCAAAATATTCGTCGCTATACATCTCCTGAAGGCCAACTGATCTACTTTACCATTGTTATTTCGGTGAAGCTGCCACGCATTTTGGATAGCCATGTCGATGGCATGACAAAATAGTGGGAAATACCATTTTTTTCCTCTGATAGAGATTCTGTTTAGCCCGATATTTTGATCAGCTCTATCTACTCCTCCCATGTTTTCATTGTATTTTTGGATTAGATGGGGCTGATCTATATAAATATGCTTTCTGTCAGACCTGGAGTATCGTTTTACCTTGTTTATGGGATGAACTGACAAGGAATTTGTGGCTATTGACACTACATTGTTATCGTGCCATTTGCAAATTAGTACTTTCTTATTTCCAGTTTTATGAGTACATGAACCCCTTGGTTTTTTTTCATCACTTTTGATGTGTCCATTGGATCCGAAGGGATTCTATTTTCTCTTATGGTTCCCGTGCATCTAATGCCCCTATTTTTCAGTTCTTCTAGTAACAAAAATGACGTGAAGAAATTATCACAGAAGATATGATATGGGCGACAAATCGTACTTGTGAGGGTATCGACATATTGTAATACCACACTTGAACCAAGTCCCATGTCCTTGTATTTATCTGGGAGAGTAGTAGACGACCCTTGATAAGGATCAAACCATACAATATATCCTAGCCTGGTTGTTCCCGTCCAAAATTTATATCCCCACCGTATTGGCTTGCCCTTTATGAATTGTTTGCAGCCATGGCGCCCGAAATAAGGCACCATGGATTCATCAACGCTGTGGTTTTCTTCTTCGGGTGCAAACAATCGAAATCGGTAATTCAATGAATCGAACAAAGGTCTCATTTTAGAAAACTTATCTTCCTTGTTCAGAAGGTTATTGTCATTACAATGTAGATTTGACATTATGTATTGGAACCTGTCTCGAGAAATTGCTTCACAAACGAGGGTATTATTTGCATCTGGAGAGTTCTGCCAGTACATTTTACGACGACTTACGATGACATATCCGCTTAGAATCAGAACTCCAATGAAGCAATAAAATTCATCTTCAGTCACTGTAGAACTTTGGTTCTTCTGAGCGGCGTAGATATTCGTATAGTTCACTAACATTTCAATTATATCTTCGTCAAAAAAGTACCTAAATAAATCTAAGGGAGATTTATTATCTTAGGACCATATTCATCTAGCCACTCAGGAAAGCAGCTGGAATGTAAATTTTCTTCAGACCATCTGACCTCGAGCTTTTTGTTTTTTCTTTTTTTTTTGTTGGCTACAAACGTTGATAGAGGTAGATCATCCTCGCTATCAAAGTCGCTTACACCCTCGTTATCAAAGTCGATTACATCATTCCTCTGGGTGTCTCTATCATTAGTGAAAAAGGCTTCAGCCCTCAATTGGCTTCCCGGAAGATTACTCGGTACAACAAGATCTTCATCTCCTGAATCTTCATCGGTATTCTCGTTATTGGCATTTTCGGGTGGTAATATCGTTATGCTATCTGGTGGCAAGGAGTCATCATCGAGATTATCTATCTCTTCCAAAAGTTCATGAAGTTTCAATGGCCTTCGTGCTTCATAACGTGATCTGCAACAAAGAAAACAGTAATACAAATATTTCGTTACATTTGCCATAAACAGAGTATATTGTCCTACTGTTCCTTTATCGGAACATCATTTTTTACGCGTGCTCCCAGAGAGAAAAATAGTTGCTTGTAATTTCTAATCTCTCAAAATGTATTTATTGATGTTTTTTAATACCCAGTAAACTTTTAATCACAAGATTCATTTAATGTTTTTGATTTACTTACCTCCAAGAATCCATGATGCACAAATGCAACCAAACAATTAAAAACAAACCGCTCTGAACTCTTCCGTTACTACTCGGGAACGACGATGTAATGAAAAATGAAATGCTATTTTGTCACCGATACTATATTGGTAACGACATCTATCGCAAGATTAGGGAGTTAGTGTGTGCTACACTGTAATGCTCGTGTTCTTTTAACGGAACGGTAGGTTCATCTGGGTTATTTTAAAAATAACCAAACGACGTTTTAACGTAAACAAACGCCACATATCTCAAAATTCCGTTTCTCAAAATGGAACCACAGTTGTATACATTTGCAGGTTATGAAACAAAAATATTGTTAAATTCTTCACTTACCTTTGAAATATTTTGGGTTTCAAGCATCTGAAGAATCTTTCTTCCTCTAGATATCATGACTTCACTTTATTTTCTGCAACAATCGCTAAAAAAAGAACATATACCGGCACAATAACAAACAGCACGAGCAACACGTGGTTCTTTTTACATAAATGGAATTTTAACAATGGCTGGTATTGAAGATAGATTTTCTGTCACTAGATGGCCATAGCTGCCTTTTCGTGAGTGGTTATTTATTGAACTACTGGACATTGTATTCATTCACC
This sequence comes from Chrysolina oricalcia, assembly GCA_944452925.2. Lineage (NCBI taxonomy): Eukaryota > Metazoa > Arthropoda > Insecta > Coleoptera > Chrysomelidae > Chrysolina > Chrysolina oricalcia. The sequence continues at coordinate 10,366,346 of OX101827.2, forward strand.
TGTTTGTCAAGAGAACTTGATTTTGGCGAAATAGCGCTTGGTTCTTTGTTCGTTAACACTATCCAATTATACCTCCAACTAATTTTTGTGCAACACTTTTATCAAGCGTTTCTTTTTGTAGAATTCTGCTCAAGTTTTCTGTTAAGCTTAGAAAATGAGCCAAACAAAACAAAGATGTTATGAATTTCGTAGTAAGCAATGAATTCATCAATAATTGTGATTTCGAAGAAGAGTCTGTATCTTTCCACTGAGATATAAGTTGCAAGGCTTTGATAATATTCTGGAACGAGAGCTTGAATACTAAAACCGCTTCGTGTCTTCCTGACCATCTCGTTTCACATAACTTCACGGGTTGAACATCATTGCAATATTTCAGAACATGATTTCGTTTTGGTAAACTTTTGAAAAATTTGATAGTTTCCTTAATGATCCCTACCGCATTCCGTATATCTTGCACATTACTACATTTGGAAATGGATAAATTCAATGTGTGGTTATAACATGGACATTAAATTGCATTCCTGCATGTATTCGTTATCTCAGAAACAGCCCCTTTTTGGTTAGATAACATAACACTACAAGTATCAGTTCCTATACCCACACACTTTTCTTCGGGCAACCAATATCTTTCAAAAATATAATAACAGTTTGCCCTAATATTTTGCCAGTTAAAACAGGTTCTTGAGTTCCATCATCATAGTTTTCTTCATGGCAGTTGATGAAGGTGAGAAAATCTTCGTGAACTTCATAGTTTTTGTCCAAATACCGTATCACAAATGACATTTGGGAGTTATTGCTTACATCAGTTTTTTCATCAAAATAATACTGTAGTACCCTGTTTCCTTGATTTCCTTAACTATAGAATTTATCATTTCTTCGCCACAGCGGGAAATAAGCTCATTTTGAATCATGGCACTCAAATATCTGGGCGGCCTGTAGCAGTTTCAAAATGATTTTTCAAAACCGAATCATCTCCACAATTGACAAAAACACAAGTGGTTGGAAATTATTGATTGATGTTGTAGAACCGAATAAAATATCGATTTAAAAAAAGTTTTGTATGTATATAGCCCTTCAATTTTTGTAGGTCAGTATATTTTCCTGGGGGGGGGGGGGGTAATTACTCCCATTAGCCCCCCGTAGCGACAATGACCGTACAACAAAACTTCTGGTGATTTGTTCAATAAATCTTCTCGATTGCAAGCTCAACCAGTCTCTGGCTCTGAAGAATGTTTTATGTCATATCTGTCGATTTATTCAGTTGTTATATGTGATTTGAAATACATTGAAGAGTGCGATAACATTGAGCTATTTCTTGCAAACAATACTTTTCAACATCTCTTTGAAATCTAAAGAGAGACGTCCCCTTTTAAGCACAAACACTCCCACTTTGGTAGCTAGCCATCTTTGTCACTGTTTCTTTCCTTTTCAATAATATGTATACCTCTATTTGTAGATATTTGGCTTGCTTTTTCATTGTAAAGCCGATAGCCCTTTGTGGTTTTTGAAAATTCAACTTGAAAGATCTTTTCAGATTTCTTGTCCCATTTCCTACGTTTTTCCCTTGATATGTGAGTCATTGCTATACTTCCAAATATTCGCACATTAGCCCAGAAGCCTTTTTCTAAACCTGCTTTATGTTTTCTCTATTAGAGATCTATTCAACCTTTCTGGACGTCTATTTTGTTCAGGTGTGTAATGTGTAATGTACTTGTTCACTAATGGGGTGTTTTAGTAATAATAATAATGGACTGTATATTTAGTTGATTTAACTTTGATTTAATACTTTACTCAATATATACATACTCAATATATACATACAACAAGACGTTCTCGCTAACAATCTCTTAATTACTAAAAATACCACTAATCGGTCGATGGTCTGACCCTCGAACCCTTGATTTTCAAGTGGGGTTGGCGTAAGTCGAACAGATTCAAGTCATTTCGCCTGCCTCGTTACAGGGTTGGCTCAAGGGTCTATTTTGAACTTAACAGTACTCACCTCCGTTATCTGAGCGTAGTACTTTGATTTTTCTGCCAACTTGCTTCTCGACTAAACTTTGAAAGTCTTTGAATCTTACAAAAGTTTCAGCTTTTGTTTTGACAAAGTATACGGATGGAAAACGACTAAAATCATCTTGAAATTGAACAAGGTACTTTGGAACCTGCGATAGAAGTTATTTCCATTGGTCCTGCTAGATCCGTGTGCACTACATCGAGTAGACCAATTGCCCTAGAACTGGAGTGTGTTAGAGGTTGTCGAGCTTGCCTCCCTTCACAATTTTGAAGTTGATTTTTAATTGACCATTATAGTTGATTCCATCCACTAGACCATACCTCATTTTATTAAGGTAGCTGGAGTTTATATGACCTAGCTTTCTGTGCCATGTTTCGCCAGTTGTTGAAGCTTTTCCCGCAAGAAGCACATTTTCTTACCCCCTCCCCTTTTTCCCCCAGCTCCTATTACGAAACGCAAAAAAATATTTCTCGAGTGCCTTTAAATGCATAGTCGAATGTTCAAATATGCCTAAATAAGGGAAATAGCAATTTTTTATGATTATCCCCCCACCCCCCCCCCAATGACACAAAACGAAAAAATTTGGATTTTTCTAAATTTTTAATATGATGCAGCTCAAGTTATTTTGGATGGAAATAAATTGGGTGGCAAACCCCAAAAATGAATGGACTATTCATTATTATAGGCGGAAATAATAGCTCTACGTATTTTAGTTTAGATTATGCTGATCAATTGTGTAATTTTTATAATTTGAAAATCTAAAACCTCCCCCTTACCCCCTACCCCTATTTTAAAATATGAAAAAAATTAATTCCCGACTACTTGTAAATGCTTTATCAAAATAAATGTTTTAATCAGCTGAAATTGAGGAAATCGTACAGTTGTTTAATTTCACCTTTCCCTCCCTTCAGAAAAATATTGGTGGAGTTCGCTGACTTCTTAGTAGGGCGTGGTTCATGATTTTTGAATTTCAATTAATTGGGCGAATATCTTGAAAATAAATAAAAATTAAACATCCACAATTTGAATTTGAGGTGGTGATTGAATCAATTTTTTTTTTTGTTTTGAAAGAGGCGTTGGGGGTAAGGGGGTTTCAGATTTTCTATTTATAAAAATTTAAACAATTGTTAAATTTTTTCGTTTTGTGTCATTTGGAGGGTGGGGGGATAATAATAAAAAAATAATATTTCCCTCATTTAGGCATATTTAAAAATTCGACGATACATTTGAAAGCACTCGAGAGATATTTTTTTTACGTTTCTTAATAGGAGTTGGGGGAAAAAGGGAGGGGGTGAGAATTTTTTTATAAAACATCACAATATTGTGCAACATTAGCAACAATGAAACAAGTAGAAATATTGTTACCGGGTTCAAAAATAAATAGTCTAATCCGCGCAAGGGATGATTTCAACGCCCCCTAGCAGCAAAACTGTTCATTTTTCTAGGTTGGCGCAATGGCAACATTGTTTGAGAATTACAAGGACTACATCATACCAAAAATTTATAAAAATCCACCGGGACCCAAATTCCATAAGGAGTTTGCGGGGTCCTTTGGAACACTGGCAAGACGCCATCTTGGTATAGTCTACACGACGCGACGCCATAACAAAAAAAAAACAATTATACATCGTATTGAAGAGTCGATTTCTTCTGTATCAACGGAACTATACTTGTGAACACTTTACTTTCGTCTACAAACGTCCTGGGCCAAGAACCTGTTATGATTTCAGTAGGAATGGACGAGAATAAAACAACAACAGGTCTCTTATGAAACTTGGAATAGACTGACTTTATTACAATAGAAAGAGACGAACATAATCATAATGGTTCGAAGAAATATCGTTAGATGGAGCAGCGAGTGTTATTTTGAAATATTTTTCAATAATAGCCTTGTCCGCGAATATTTACAATTTATACATTCAAATTCTCTAATAATAAAAATGGAGATTAGGCAATCCATACTTCTGCATTTAACCTATGAACCGGTTCGTAGGTGATCCCCCATGTAGGTTGAGACATGTTTTGGCGTTGGGATTGGGAAAACGTTGCAAAGTAGTTCTTGTGGAATACTTTGCCAAAAATCTAACAGATCTAATTCAATGATCGTAGGGGCAGTAGTTGTTTTCTGTTGAGGACTTGTCGACGATTATACCTATTGTATATGTTAAATGTCTTGATCCATTTTTATCATTAGTTTAAAGGGCTTCTGCCAGTGGCGTGTCTAGAATTTATGACCCCCCCGCGAGAATTGGGCCAAGGGCCCTTGTTTTCAGCTGAATTTATTTACTAATTTTGTTGTGAAAACATGCGTTCTACTTCTATGCTATATCCACCTACGAACACTGTGAATAAGTAACAACTTCTCAGAAAACTTGGAGAATTTATATTGAAATCTCAAAACAAACGTATAATTCTTTAAAATAACATAAAATATAAAAAAAACGAAGGAACAAACAGTGAAAAAGGACATGAAATATGATTAAAAAATCAATAACAATATCAAATCCCTCGGAAATGATCATTGAATATAACCAAAACATGTATATAATAGAAATTCAGTGAAAATCTCTTCTTCTTGCCTTCTTATCTGCAAATTCGTTTATAAAAACTGATTTGTCCATTGCAGCTGCTTCTTCTGCTTATATGGATAATATTGCAAGTCCACTTAGTCTCTCTTGTGACATTTTGTTCCGCAAATAATTTTTAATTTGGAAAATGACCTCTCAGCAGAGGCCACAGTTACAGGTAAGGTCAGAAACAGCAACAGGGATGTAATTACTTCAGAAAAGTTGGAAGATAGCGTAGAATTCATGATTATTAGGAACTCTGCAAACTCTCTTATATTATCAACTTCACTATTTCTTCTTTTAGAGGTAAAACCGAAATCATTTCGAAAGGTAAAGTAGAAGATAAGTCACTGGGGTATAACTTCTGTAGGTTTTCGGATGATTTGAACAAATCCTCTTCCGCCATTTCAACTAGCAATTTTGGATTAAGAAAGTTGAACTTGCTGACAATGGTATTCATGGCTTCGAATCTATTTTTGATTTGATTTGATGTTTACTTTGAAGAAATGTTCTCTTTCAGAAAAAAAATATTGTGTGTTGGGTTCCCCAAAAATTTTTTTCGATGTAATGTCTCTTTTTTCCAGAAATTTTGGTTGAATACTCCATTTTGCGGCGACATTAGTAGCTTCCGACTTCAGTTGGTCGTAATCATGTCTATACTCATTTATTTTTGTATAAGTTGACTCTAGAGATTTGCAAGCCTTGGACAAATCTAAATCATCCAATAGATATTTCTAATGGCTCCTTAGACCCTGATAATTAGAGACAAAAGTTCTTAATTATACCATCCTTGTTGTCAGGGGAGGCAACTTAAATGTTTGTTCGACAGACGTCTTTCTTATTGGTTGTTCAAAAATTTCCTATGCAGAAACCAATCAGAAATTAGAATTTTAAAACGGCGATTGTCAACAATGTCCTCAATGTCGAACAAAAACAAAAATCCATGTATTCCAAGTTTGCAAGTGGCAATAATGGCTGTGGCGTGTGTATATATATATTGGATTTGGATGCAGATTTATCATTAATCATTATTAATATTTGTGTCTGTTTTCGTTTATTGTGCTACTTATATGTCGTTTTTATATTTCGTTTATTTTCATTGTTACACAATGAACAATATAACTCTTCTTCCCGAAGAAGTTCCAGGAGCAAATCTTCGAGAGGGAATCAGTTTATTCGATCATTCCATGCAAGAATTAAAGAGATGGTTAGAATGCCGAGGACTCAAAAAGACGGGAAAAAAAGCCGAGTTGGTGGAAAGGTAAATGATTCTTAATATTTCCAGAATTCATCATACTAAATATTGCTTTTTCAGAATCAAAAACTGTATTGATGCTGGGAGAGAGCACTGTATATTTTTGGGAGTTGATGGAGGGTTATGGTATGATAAGAAAAGAGATACTACCATTCAGGCATCGAGCTCTGCAGCGAGTTCTGCAGCGTCATCCTCTATACCATCAAGAAGTGACGGAAAGTGGAACCAATTTCCCTCAATAAATATCCCTCAGTATTTCAACAAAGGGCATATTTATAGTTACATTGTTGGACCTCGTTTTGAAGATGAAGAATGTGAAATTCAATACGAAAGCACTACTGAAAAACCTTTTAGACGTGGAAGTCAATATGTGGATAGTGATCATGTGCACAATGTAAAGGACAAACTAGAAGGCATAGTTTACATGCTGAGAGCATTTTGTTTTGCCTCGTTTCAAAAAGATCAGAGGTATCTTGTTGAAATTGAAATCAATAACAGGTCTGGGCAAGTGATATCAGGAAAATGTGAATGTAAAGCATCCGCTCTTGGGCGTTGCAGCCATGTTAGTGCAATTCTACTTTTTTTGGAGAAGCATTGTAGGGAAAAGGGTCATTCGTCTATAGCCTCAACAAGCAAATCAAGAGAATGGGGTCTTGGAACGAGAGACAAAGATCCCGATAAAGTAGGCACAAAGAAATATTCAAATATGAAAGACCCCTCATTCAGAACAAATTTTGACCCAAGACCATCAGGATATACAAGAGAAATAAATTTGAATAATTTTGTGGCCAATTTGCTGCGGAATAAAGAATCGTGCATTTTTCAATCTTTATTCAAGATTCAATATGATGATTTTGCTGTTGATGAAGAATATAAAAATATAGTGAGAATGAAAGTTGAGCAATTTAGAGACAATATGAGAAACTTTCTAGATGATCAGTTGATTTTCAGAAAAAATTTAGTTATACTACGTGGAACTATTCAGGGATCAGAAAAATGGAAGTTAATGAGAAGTTATTTTTTCACCTCTTCCCTGACAAAAAGAATTTCCAGCCTAGTGAGTGATTCTGCGAAAACAAATTTCATTAAGGACCATTTATGGAGCTTAGACAAAAAATTTCAATCTAGTGCGATGAAATATGGAACTGAAATGGAATCCGTGGCTCGTACCAGCTACATTCTCAGAAAACTGGATGAAGATGAAGAAGTGCAACAAATTGGGCTAGTTGTCAACAAAAAGTATCCATTTTTGGCAAGTAGTGTAGATGGTATTGTGTTGAAATATGGAAAAATCATAAGAATATTAGAGATAAAATGCCCAAAACTACTTGAAGGTCAGGATCCTCACAATTTTGAGAATATTTTAACAAATTCTCAGAAAAATAACTTTTTTTTGATAAAAACAAATGGAGAATTTTACATAAAGAAGAATCATCCGTATCTGTATCAGGTGGTAACTCTAATGTTAATTTTTGAAGTTGATCAATGTGATTTTCTAGTATACCTAAGTAGTGTCGATATATCCATTATTGATAATATCAAGTGTAAATTGAAACATATGTATTATGGGTGGTATGTACCTGAAATGTTCCTAATGAGATCACCTAGGAATTTAATATGTAATGAAATAGATTTTGAAGAGCATTAAATATATTGTCTTATCAAAGTACTTTTTTTTTATTACAAATTCATTTGAATATGTCTTGCTAGATGAGTATATGTAGGTATTGGCAGATCAACTCAATCTAGTACAACAAAATATAGCAATGTATTTCAAACATCGAGTTATTCTCTCTTAATAATTTTGACATGATTTTTTTGGTACCAATAGCCAAACAAATCTTTAATGAATATGAAATATGAGAAATTTCGTTATTAATTACAAAAAAAACACATGAAAAGAAGGTAAACATATATTTCCTGGTTATAACAAAAATATATTTCTGGAACATTTAACTTATTCAAAAAATAAAACATTTTTCTATGTGTACAAAGTAAGAAAATAAGGACTAGAAACCATAATAGTCCGCAAGCCATCGTACAAAATCTTAAGTGATAACCAGCAAGCTGTAACTTTGTATACTGTTTAAGTAAGCCGAGTCCGCCAAGCTTTCGCAGAGAGGAAACCTTGACAGTGGTATGTTTTCCTTTGGCTTTCGGTAAAGGTAAGCTTATCGGGCTTCTACGCAAATAAAAAAAAGTTATGTTACTTACGTAGTTTGAAAATTTTGGATATCTCGGGAAGTAGTAGAGAACGCCGCAAAATATTGCGTAGGAGCCCGATAAGCTTACCTTTACCGAAAGCCAAAGGAAAACTTACCACTGTCAAGGTTTCCTCTCTGCGAAATCTTGATGGACTCGGCATACTTGAACAGTATACAAAGTTACAGCTTGCTGGTTATCACTTAAGATTTTGTACGATGGCTTGCGGACTAACACACTGTGTTCTGCTTATCACAAGAAATATAAATGTATTTATTATTTCTATTGACTAACTAGAGGGGTTAATAAGACCACCCTAGCGTGAAAAGCTATTGGCAACGGAAATACAACATAACTTTCGAAATATTCAACTTTCTATTGGAATCAAATTATTTTGAAAGTTAACAAGAAAGCATATCACAGAGAATATACTAGAAATACTATCAATCATATTCATTTTTACAACTTTTGATAAAATTTTCCAATTTTTTATTTGACCTATCATTCTCTCAACATGAATACGAGCTTTAGCAATTTTTTTTGTTATTATTTCTTCTTCAGCAGTCAATCTAGGTCTTCCTGCTAAAAATGGAGGTACGTATAATTTATAATTTTCTCTATCACATATCTCTTGGATGAGGAAACCTCTATCAGCCATGATGGCATCTCCAGGAATTAAGAAATGCTTCAGGTCAGATTTTTCAAATAATGCCTGATCCGAAATACTTTCCTCAAAACCTTCACTATTATACATTAATGCACCATTAACACCAATCCCTACCAAAAATTTAACAGTGTTGAAGTGCTTGTAATTGGAATGAGTATTGCCTTGGCGCTGAAAATTTGATGACATTTCTGGTCTGATTTCTGTTGCATCTATTGTAATTGTTATAGCATCAGGAAATGTTGTGAAGCAACGGGCCATATTAGTAGCTTGTCGACAGCTTCTGAATATGTCACCTCGAAGACCAATACATTGGAGATATAGAAACTGAATGAGGGTAAAACATATTGCAGCCACATAAGATGTACTGATTTCACAAAAAATTGAAAGTTCTTTCAAAGTTAGCCCTCGTCGCATTCTTATTAATGTTAGTACTAGTTTATCTTTGGCATCCAACTTTCTATTGATTCTATTCATTTTGACTGGAGTTTTTTTGTGAATTTGATAATACTTCAATTTACTCATAACACTGGGATCTAGAAATTCGTAATATCCTTCAAAATGTTCTACTGACAAACCAGTGAAAAATTTAAAATTTCTTTCAGTTTTAAGCCGATCATATCTGAAGTAATTATTATTAGCATGAATAAGAACCTGGATGGCTGAATCAATCTTGGTTTTGCAATAATCATGGTCCTTATAAATGGCTTTATAATGTTCTTCAGAGTCTTCATTATTATTTTCGTCACTTTCACTATCACTTATTTCAAATATTTCACAGTCTCTAGTAAGAGGTGCCTGTGAATTAGTCAGCTCGATACTGCCAGTCGAGTGAATTCCAATAGTAATGCAAGCACCTAGGTTCAAATCTGCGGATATGTCTTCATAAAATTCATGAGGGACAGGATCTTCATCACCAACATTCAGAAAATGTTCAGAACATATGTAAGTGTTTTTGTTTATAGTATCTATGGTTAAAGAGGGATTGCCGCAACGTTCCAACCATCTTAAGCATTTCTGTATACTTCTTATGGGTTTTGGGAATGGAAAGTAGGTAACATTTTTACACGACCATGTCGCATTTGAACAGCCTCTGTAGAAACACCTCGGCATTTTTCCTTAAATACAAAATACTTCAAAAATCAGTCACATCATCACATTCTGTGAAATACTTTTTTTTGAGATACTATATAAGTGAGCACAATAAATGAAACATTGGACATAAAAATAATAATATTTAAAATACATGCAATATAAACGGTAGACAAAAAACGAACGCATCCGTTCATCCTTACTGTTTTCTGATTGGTTCCTGAATAGGAACTTTTGAACAACCAATGAAATAGACGTCTGTCATACAAACATTTACGTTGGCAACTCTGGCAACAAGGATGGGATAATTAAGAACTTTTGTCTCTTTTTATCAGGGTCTGCCGAGCCATTAGAAATCTCTATTGCAGCAGTTTTGATGCTATGTTAGCATTTTCCAGTATTTTAGAACACATAGTTAGTATAAAAATGAACTCAAACTGTTCTAGACTTTTCAGCGTGACTTCTTTCTACTGTTTTTTTGAAATTGGTGAAATTTTAGTGAGACTTTTGATTATATCAATATATCTTAGTTTCACAGCCAATAAAGACAGACCGCCCTGACCATCGTGTGGGATTGAGTCTTTTCAATGTAACTATTGGTTCTCCAGTGATGGATTTCAATATATCCCACCTGTTCAAACTAGTACCAAAAAACGAATACAAATCACTAACCACGGAAAAAAAGGAGAAAACCTCTTTAACTTGAGACATGGCATCGTTGATGACAAGGTTCAAGTTATGAGCAGCACAGTGGACGTAAACTGCAGTAGGTTCAATATTCATAATCCGATTTTGCACGCCAGTATATACCTCACTCATCACACTTGCACCATCATATCCCTGACCACGACATATTTTTATATCTAAATTAAGTTTTTCGAGTGATGATATAATATTTTTGACCAGTCCTTCTGCACTTTGATCCGTCACATTTGTAAAACCCAAAAATCTTTCGTTAATCGCCAGTTTTTGGGGTTTACCAGATTCATCTTTTACAATTTCCACATAACGTATGGTTTTACTTAATTGGTCAACCTTCGCAACATCCTGAGTCGTGTCCATTATAAAAGTAAAAAACGGACTCTCTTTAATTTTTTTTACCAAATGTTTTTCTAGGCAAAGTGAAAGAGAATCTATCTATTTTGAATGATGTTGCTCAAATAATTTACTCGCCCTTTACCTCGTGGCCTTGAAACGAGTTCTTTCATAAACGGATCATATTTTGATAAAAGATTCACGAATGTTAGGAAGTACCATTATAAACATCAGTGATATTTTCTCTGTGTCCTCTGAATGCCAGTGAATTTTTAGCCAAAGCTAGAATGATATCAACAATTCTGTGCAGAACTTCTTTCCAGAAATTTCTTTCTTTTGAAATATCTTCCATCAAGGCCTCATCTATCATACCCTTTTTACTCTTCCATTGATCATAAATGAAACATGAGGATTAGTGATCGACCGATACCGATACCCATATATCGGCCGAGGGCCGATTATCGGTATCGGCCGATAGATGTGAGTATATATCGGCTATATCGGCCGATGTATAAAGACAACCATAGCAGCCTAAAACATTTTTTTATATTTAAATTTAAAGTAATATTTGAAATAAGGTAATCTTAAGAAATTATGGTAGATATAACATGAAATAGGCATTTAATATGAATACTGTAGTTTTGGCAAATTATCATGTAAAAAAAAATAAGTGTCTCGGTTGTTTCTGGATTCAGCCGATTCCTTTTCGCCGAGTTAACGGTTCCAGCGTCTGAAAACATTTGCTCACTTGCAACACTGCCAACTGGTGCAGATAAATATATAAGAGCTTGATTATATAATAATGGTAGAACTTCTCTTTTTTCTTGCCACCAAGAAATGGGAATCGCTTTTCTTTCAAGAAGAGGATGTTTCTTATATTCTGTAATTTCAGCATTCACTTTTTCACAAATGGATGCTCTAGAAGATGATTTTGTGTCACAAGATGTTGTTGGAATGGTTTTTGTTTTTGTGGAGCTCATCCCTTCTCCGGCAAAGTTTTCGTAGATTTCCCAAAACAGATTTTGGCCAGATGTTCGACTAGTCTCAGGTTCAGAAGTTCGAACATACTTAGCAAGTGGTTCGTTGTCATCACTATCAATTTTTATAGTTTCATTTATTGTATGGTCTTGATCTTGAATGTAATCCGAAATGTCAGGGGAACTGGAATGTTCTACAGATGTATTGTTTTCTTTTATTCGGAACTTTAGATTTGTAATTATGTATTCGCATATAAAATTTGTTAAAAAAATTTCTTTGAAGCGAGGATCCAAGAAAGTCGCGATGGTATAATGTTTTTTTATAAATATATTCTCAAATCGTTTATTCAAGCTGTTTTTCAATTCTTCTTTCATTGTACCTACTCCTGCAAAATTAGCGTTTTCTTTGTTAAGATAGGCAGTGATAGTCGAAACAAATGGAATGACTTCAGATATGAAGCAGTCTGAAGAACTTGTAATTTTTGTTATGTCTTCAAATGGCTTTAACAAATTTAAAATGCTTCCAACTAATTCCCATTCGGAAAATGTCAAGTCTGTAAGAGTCCCATGATCCAAAATATATAAATTCACTGCTTGTTTTTGTTCAAGTAGGCGAGAGAGTAGATAAAATGAGGAATTCCAACGTGTTTGTACATCTTGGAAAAGTTTGTGTTTGGGAAGGTTTAGTTGTTCTTGTAGTTTACGTAGTTTATCGCAAGCAGTTTGAGAGTGATTAAAATGCGAGACGATTTTTCTTGATTTTGCTATTAAATCACTGACCGAACGTTGACTTCCTATAGCATCCTGTATTACAAGTTGTAAAGAATGAATGAAGCATGCTTCATAATTTACTTTTGCCTTAACAATACCATTCCTCATATTGGCAGCATTGTCTGCGAATACTAAGTGAATATGTTCCCTTTTTATATTCCATTCTTGTAACAAAGAATTAAATGCTTCAGCTATGGCGTCTCCTGTATGAGATCCTGGGAACTTCTTGCAGGCAAGTGAAAAATGGGATCTCTGATTTAAACTTAAACATGTTTTTTCAAAAAAATGTATTGTGAGAGACAAAAAAGAACTGTTTGTATATTTGCACGTCCAAATATCTGTAGTAAAAGATGCTTTTCCCAACATATTTGAAATTTTTTGAGTCACTTGTGCTTTACATCTTGAGTAAATATCCGGTACAACTTTTTCTCTGAAGTATTTGTCAAAAGGAATTTGATAATTTGGAATAGCTCTCTTTAGTAGCCGAGTAAAGCCATCATCTGATACAATGCTGAATGGCTGATTATCTAAACATATCATTTCACCTATAAGGTAGTGAAACTCCTTCGCTCTGGATGAATCAATGTCCCACTTTTGCATTTGCTTGAAAGAGTCAGCCAGTGAGACTTGCAATAGCTTAGAGTTAGAAGTACTACTAGAAGAAGGTCCAGCCGTTTCTAAAAAAAAAATAGAATCATATCGTAGGTGTTAATGAAACGATTTAAAGTGATGAAAAAGAAAAATGTCCCCCCTCCTACACAAATTCCTTTAATTTCCCCAAATTCCCAACAAATTACTTAATTCTTCAGATTTTTAGCAAAAAATCTTTAGGTGGTTTGCCCCTGGGGGTAATTTTTTTACACAAATTCCCTTAAAATTCCCTAAGGCCTAAATTCCTAACAAATCCCTAGAATTTTAGCAAAAAATTTGCCCCTCAATCCTATATAATAATATAATCCTGAATGAGCAGTCCTCTCCTATTGTTGGTAAATATTTTATTTTTATAATGCGAACTGGATAATAAGCTGAGCTGAGCTGAGCTTGAATCAGTGCCTTTCAATTTATAATATTCTTGAGGATGTTTTTTCTCTAAATGGTATTTCATGTTTGAGGTATTCGCCGATTTTCCCACTCCCCCCAATGAAATGGTTATGTCACACAATTTACATTTTGCGGTGGATTTCTTATCTGCTGGGGATAATTTATTCTTTATGAAATATTTCCAATAAATACTTTTTCCATCCATTTCGCTACTTTGCACTCCACCAAACTCCAATAGGATTATTATTAACTATTAATATTATGTCTTTGTTAAAGATTAACTAAATTACGCCAAGAAATAATCGAACTTGAAACGATCTGCTTTAAGAATGCAATACTGAATGCACGGCAATAAACGCATGGGATTCACCGAGAAATTAAGGGCATTCACCAATGACTTGGCGCTGAGCCACATAAATTACCGCCTATTGCAATTAAGTGCAATTTTTGTTTTTATTTTTATGATTTTAAATTGAACGTTAAAGAATTATAAATTATATTACAGAATATTCAGATTTTAGAGATTTTAGAGATTTTAGACAATAAAATAATAATTAATAATGTTATCAATTAAAAAAGGCCGATATGACGATATATATCGTTATCGGCCAAGACATTATCGGTATCGGCCGATTATCGGCATCGGCTAAAAAAGTCATATCGGTCGATCACTAATGAGGATACGTGATTCTGAGATTGGGCATGAAGCTTCAATTTTTTTTAAAGTCCCTGCCAATCCTTAGTACCATCTTGAAATGATGACATCTTCACTTTTGAAAATAACCAGCAGGGTTCACAATATGCCACGTTATTTTTTGGCGAATAACATAACCATTTTCTTTGAATACTGATTCCAGCATGGTTTGTTTGAGAATAATAAAATTTTGAGAAAGATCTATTACTGCCATCTTTCGGAAACTGAAGATCTGGCTGACAAGGTCCTTGATCAACAATGAACATTTTAATTTTATCGGTGAGGGTCCGATTTTCGAAATGGCCAAATCGGTAGGATAGGCTTCTTTCAAAATCGAATATGAAAAATCGTCATCCGAATATACTATATTCATACCTTCCGTAAACTTCGTAGATTTATCAGGCAACAAAACAGTTTTCGGTACTTCTGGCACTGAGATTGCACGTTCAGTCAAATTTTCCACTTCATCACCTGTTGTTCCACTACAGTCGATTTTTCTTCTTCAAGTCTTTTCCTTTTCCTTCTCTTTGACTGCTCCATGTTCCATACTAGAAGGATTAGGTTTGTTTTTCATGTAGTTATCAATTATTTGTAATATATAATTCCCTTACTTTCACTTAATTTTAGTTTATATACTAACTACTATACAACTATACCATACAATTCCTTCCCCTATTCGCAATGCAACTCACTCACAATAGTAATAGTTACTTTTACTTAGTTCTGCATAGTCAGGAAGGAATAATTGCC
The DNA here is from genome assembly GCA_944452925.2 of Chrysolina oricalcia. NCBI lineage: Eukaryota > Metazoa > Arthropoda > Insecta > Coleoptera > Chrysomelidae > Chrysolina > Chrysolina oricalcia. The sequence goes on from OX101827.2 coordinate 10,381,411, forward strand.
TGATTCAATCACCGGCGTTCATCGATACGGGATCATAGAATTTATAATATATATTTCTATGTACGGTGTACGGACATTGCCGACAAATAACGACCTCTAGTGCTGAAAGCTTCGACACAGTATATACTCATACTCATGAGTAATACTGTGGCTTCGATTCGGAACGCAGGCTGCTGGGCTGGGCTGGCTCAAGAAGAATAAACTCCTAACAATAAATTTATTTGATTATCACTCAAAACTTTCCCCAATATATCTTTAATTTTATTTTCCCTCATTCTTCTTTCGAAGAGCTTATTTTCGTAAGAATAGGAACGTTTCTCCAAAGCTCTTAATTTTTGTTGGGTTTGTTAGATTTTATTGGTTAGTTCCAAATTATTTTTTCGTAAATGATTATTTTCTTCAAGAGTAATGGCATAGAGATTTTTATAATCCAAATTTGGTACTTCTGGTCTGTGCACAAATCACAAACATTCCTTGGTGTCACAAATCATATGAAAACTAGTTCCATACTGCGCCACTGGTGAATATGGATGACAGACATGACTTGTCCTATTACGTCACATGACGTCACAAGATGTATTTTCATCTCTTTCTGTTCGTGCCACCATTGTCTTATGGGGATTGATATCTCCTTGTTAGGAGTTTATTCTTCTTGAGGCTGGCTTGCATCGACTTGCGACAAATAATATTTAATAACGTGCACTCGCGTCACTCTCTGCACACAGAGGGTAGAATATTTGCAGCACATCACAGTAAGAGTCGTAAGAATGGAGAATATATATCCTTAAAACTTATTCGCATGTGGAAATGTTTCGAGCAGCTTACGAGAATAACAATTTTAAACATGGTTATCACTTCCGCGTGGGCCCTCTGGGCCCCCGTAACATCCGGGCCCCACCGCACCGCTGGATTTCGCGGTATAGTAGAACCGCCACTGGCTTCTGCCATGTAGTGTCATCAAATATTTTCTTCTGAAATTATTTGGCTTCAGACGAAGTCGACACCATAGTCGGAGTGCTCTGTGAATAGCATTTTTGTGGATGAAAAAGATTCTACGTGGAAATCATCATTCTCACAAATGCTGAAACACTCAGGGTGGTATTAACATTCCAGTGGTGGCGCCAAAGCTTGTTGCACCAGTGTTTGCGCTGGTCTCACAGACCGAATGGGGAGGGGGTGAGATTTTCTTCAAAAAAATTAAATGACTTTCAACAAAAGGTTCATTCAAGAAAGTGTACTACAATTAGAAATGAATTTTTTCAAATTTACGCGTCAATTTTTTTTAAAATTATTTTTATTTATAATTTTTATAAATAAACACCAACTTGGAAACTTAAACAGTGATACGAATTCTTGAGAACAAAGGCTATGAAATCCGAAACATACAAAAAAAATTAATAAATTTATTGTCACTCCCGTAAAGGCAGGACCACATATGCGCGGTGGCGGTGGCGGTGGCGATGGCGATGGCGACAGCGGTGGCGGTGGCGGTAATCACTAAACACATACATGAGCGGTAGCAATGCGGTCGCTCATGCGGTATAGTCTCTCAAAACATCCAATTGTGAATAATATTGGGTAGACTTATCCATCCTATGGATTTCGAAGAGGAAGTATTACTTTTGGCAGCCGCCAATGAAGAAGAACAACGGGAGTTGCTCCATCAGAGGAACCGAAGGTACGTTTTTGTTCAAATGTGTTGGATTAAAAATTAAATTTTCTTAATGTTATTTTAGAATGCATGAAATAAATCAGACGCGTCTTCAGGAAGGGGAATTCCACACGTTATATAAACAGCTACGAATGAATGAGAAACGGTTTTATATTTATTTTCGAATGAATTTTGAATGCTTTGATGAAATATTAGCACGTATAGAGAATGATATAAGAAAACAACACAGTAAATTCAGGGAACCAATAGAACCTGCAGAGCGGCTTGCAGTTACCTTAAGGTCAGTACATTCATTTGAAATAAAATGAAATCAAGAGTCGATGATTTAAAAATAATTCGAGTTTTTTGAAGTAAAAAGAACACGTTTCACGATTTAGCGGAGTTATATTTGAGAATGCAACATACAAATATAAAAAATCCAATGTTTACAAGACTTTCAAATTAAGTTTGTAGTTTTAAATTTACTTCTACGATGCTACTGTTGACTAGGTAGTAGTGAAATCAAACGCAGAAAAAAAAATAGTGCATATCGTAGTATATTTATGTTGAATATCAAAAATACGTAAGAACACAAAAAAATTCTGAATACTGGCCAGGAACGTAGTACACAATAACAGAAGAAACGTAGAAACCCAGCAACAAAAGTTAGAAAACAAATAAATTTAAGTCAAATATTACTATTGCCAAAATTTTCATACCAAGTAGCAGTGGCCGATAGTGATTGTGAGGTTATTGTTTCAGTATTTGGAACATGATACGAATATTCTGGAGAACTCATGACCGACAATGAATGCGCATTCGAGTTTGAAATATTGCATACAGACGAAGTTGGGATTTCCTGTTGCTGTTCCAATTCGTTTTCCATAATCATCTTAGCAATACCAAATTTTATCATTGTTTGTCTTCGAACAGCTGCGGCATAGCCCAAAAATATTTTGTCTATTTCATGGCACTCTGCTACCATCGACCTTTTTTGAAGGTAACTTAATATTTTCTCAGTACCAGTTGGTTGTGAAGAGGGTGTGACTTTAGTAACCTCCTTTTTTCTGCTAGTTTGAGGTGTGGGTAATTGTTCTATGTCTTCTGTTTCTGTACATTGAACAGTATTCACTGGCAATTCCAATTCGTAGTCAGTAACTGAGTTTTCGTCATTTGGTATTTCTAAAGAATTGACTGGTGAATCAGCTGGCGACTCTTCTTGAGTCGACTCTAATATATCAGACGATATACCTGCACGAGAAATATTAGACTCCGTTATTGCAAACCGGAGGAATGGCCGAAATGGTTCCATTTCCCATGGCCACTTCTTATAACGACAAATTACTGATGCTTTCTGTCCAGTTGTCGTTTTTTCTGATCTAAGATGTTTGGCATAATTATCGCGTAAATTTTTCCACTTCTTTTTAATATGTTCCCCTGCAAACAAAAAAAAAATATTATTTTGTTTCAGATTTCTAGCAACAGGAGATTCATATAAAACCATTGGACACAGTTTCCGAATGGGTTTCAAAAATTGTTGCGCAATTTGGACGAGACTGCAACCAATTTATATGCCAGAACCCACTACAGAAATTTGGGAAACTTCAATTTCCGGTTTTAAGGATATATGGAACTTTCCTAACTGTCTAGGAAGTATAGACGGCAAACATGTAACTATAAAGTGCCCCAAAAACAGTGGATCCCTACATTATTGTTATTTAAAATTTTTTTTTTCGATAGTGTTAATGGCAGTTGTGGATCCGTACTATAAATTCATTTCCATAGATGTCGGAGCCTATGGAAAAAATAGTGATGGTGGTATTTTTGAAGCTTCAAATATGGGTAGAAAATTTGAAAAAAGAACCTTTAACATTCCTGCCAATAAACTTTTGCCTGGGAAGGATGAGCCACTTCCTTGTGTCTTAGTTGGTGACGAAGCTTTTACATTAAGCTCGTAGTTAATGAGACCATTTCCTTATCGACAAGTACGCCAGGACGCCAGAAAAGAAAAATTTGATTACCACCTATGCCGAGCTCGTCGAGTCGTGGAAAACGCTTTTGGAATTTTGGCTCAAAAGTGGCGGCTATTTTTTAGCCCTCTAGAAATGAAAGTTCCAACTGCAATAAGTATTGTGAAAGCTACTTGTGTTCTCCACAATTTTCTACGATCAAAGAATGTAGACGAACATTTTCATCATCTAACTGAATATGATCCAAGACCAGTGCAGGGATTAAATAATTTGCCAGCTGACAGACGAAGAGCAACTAATTATGCTTTTTATTTACGTGATCAATTTGTTGATTATTTCAATAGCTTGTAGTGTTTAATGTTACTAAACAATGAGTTATATTGACATAACATAACAACATAATAAATTACCAATACACAATAACACTAATATTTCCATACTTACCATCCATGCCTTCAACATTTAAACTTCTTGCCATTTCGTCCCATGCTTTATTCTTAATCCGAATATTTTTGTAATGAGGATGAGATAAATCATATAACACCCTGCATTTCTTTACATGTTCTATAATTTTTTCAGTGTCTCTTTCTTCAATTATAGACATTTTTGCGAGCGGTACGCGTTTCAATAGCGGTCGAACTCAACAGCCCATGTTTCACCGCCACCGCGCATTAGAACGCTGCCGTACCGCTCTGACCGTAGACATGTTACGACAAGTGTGCAACGGCATATTTGATTGTACATGTTACGTCTGAACGCCACTGCGTACTCCACCGCCACCACTACCGTCACCGCGTATATGTGGTCCTGCCTTAACAGTTTGTGAGTCAAATTATTCTAGTGGATTTCCATTGCATGTTGAACATATACCAATGAGGTGCTCCAGGCACATGAATTTTCCACATTTGCAGCAGGAAAATCATGTTTTCCGATTCTTCTTCGTTCCACAAAAATTGCATCTTCCAGTTTTTTGTTGAAAGTTGTCATTTTCATCGAAAGGAATTCCACAGATCTCTACTAATCTAGATTTCAAATTGCTGGGAAGTCCATGAACATGAGCTCGTTCGTGTAAATGAGGCATAATCAGTTTATTGGCTATATCTTTGAGGAAATTTCTTCTCATAATATTTTCAATGGGATTATTTGCATGATAGATCACCTGAGAGTTTATACCTGCTATATTAGGGCCAGTGAAAATATTACAGTAGGCCATCTACGTGTGTTTCTGGAGCAATCATAACTGGCACATAATTTATCCACCACATCTACTCCTCCTTTCGCCCTATTGTCTGTAATGATAACTGGTTTATTGGAATCACCTGTTTCTTTATCAATCTCATCATCATGGTGAAGCGAGGACCACAGAAGAACGTTTTTTTTTCCTTTTTTTGGAATGTGAGAAACGAGGGTGCAAATTTTTCTAAATCCAAACATGCTAGTACTTACTGGTCGATGAACAGGTTTTGTAAACTCCAAAGGTAGTACTTTTCTATTTTTTTTATTGTATCTATGGTTGTGATATTATGATCTACATCCAATATCTCAACAAGCGATAGCGATGTAAACCAATCATCTATTGTAAGATTGCGCCCACTTCCCAAAATGTGATGCAAAAGTCTAAGAACAACAGCGCTACTAGAATTAAAATCTTTGTCGATAGCATTTTTACCAAGATATACCTCCAAATTACTTGTGCAAAACATTCTAGCATCACATAAGACTAATACTTTTATGCCGTACTTATTGGATTTGGAAGGTATGTACTGCCGAAAGCTGCACCTTCCTCTAAGAGCTGGAAGCATTTCGTCCACTGTTACAAATTAGACATATGGTAACCATTCTTGCAGTTTGACGTAGAGGCATCGAAGAAACTACGAATAGGAGCTAGTTTATCTAAGGCCTTTCGCTCCGTACGTGTTTCTTTGAGATCAAATCTCATGCAACGGAGTAAGAATCTGAACCTCTGTAAGGACATTGTCAAACGGAAAATTTCAATTCCAGATCCATCTGTTTTCCACAAATCTTCAGTATTCAGACGATTTGTATGGTAAATTCCAGCCATATATAGAAGACCTATCAGAGCACGAATTTCAACTGAATTAGTCAAATTAGCATTTCTTTTGCGAGAGAATTTATCGGCAATTGACTCGATATGATTATTTGTACCTAGCAGTATCATATTTATCATATTTATCATATATGTAATGGGTCAGTTGAAGCTTTGGTAACGAGTGTGGGACCAGGAAGTCGTTTTATTATGTTTCTCTGCTTAGCTCTACCTCTTTCCACAATTTTTGTAAATTTACCCCAACGAGTAACTTCATCTTTGGAGATGTATGAATATTTGGTGGAATTATAATTTGGTATATCTTCCGCATCAGACTTATCTTGTTCTGTATCACTGCTCTCCAAATCTTGTTCTTCGTGATCTGATTCATCATCATCAGATTGGTCGAATACAACATCTTTTTCGTTGGTTTGCAACATTTGCAAAAGCCGGGCCTGCTCTTTTTCGTAGGAGCACATGATATATTCTGTTAAAAAAACAACAATTAATATTGATAAAAAACAGAAAGAATGAAACAAATTACTCCGAAATCAAAAAATAACAAATCAAAACTGGCTTCGCTGAGAGGTGGCGTAGGATTCTGGGACCGAAAACAGGCACAGCAGACGATACGTCACAGTCAAATGAATACTGATTGACTGTCGCCTCAGAAAACTAAATTACGCGGAGCGATAGCCAGCAGCCCCCTCCCTATTCGTAACCATGGCGATATTTCTGTTCTTCGGTCTCCTAGACAAGTGCGCCACCACTGGAAGGTTAATGGTAAACTTAATAGCTGTTTTGGTTTTGTTCAGTTTCATATGGTTTCTATCTGCTATTTGTTTATAAAGGTTTTTTTCAGCAAGAGCTGATGCATTGTGTTCTTTGTCGAGAAAGTTAGTGTTACTCTTTATGAGGCTAGAAAGAACCACAAAAATGGATTTTTTGTTTTGTTGCGTAGGTAGCTGTGATTTTAAATCTGGATATGGTTTCAAATTTAAACCACTTTTTAAATAAACTTTTTTAATAACGTCGAAAACATGGGTAGTTTTATCTTCTATCAAAACTTCTATTTTTTGTTCTCCCTTGTACACCGTTCAAAAATCTAGAAGTTTGACAACCCAAATCCAAGTTTCCCCCAATGCACTCTTTTTTATCAAGAATAAAATGGATAATATAAAAGTTTTGCATATGGTGTAAACTTCCTGTAACTCACCGTATAATATGTAAAAAATTATAATGTTAATAATTTTTTTGGATGAAAATAGGAATGAAGTTCCTAGGGCACCACCTCACCCGTGTGCGATGTTAGGTAAGAAGAGCTTTCTTGGGGGGAGGGTTGTAAACGTACTAATTTTTTATATTTTCAGTCGTCAAACTGCAGCAGGGTTGTTTTGAATTAAATATGTTAATTTTTATGTGAATATTTTATTAAATATATATTTTACAAGATATTTTTCTAGTATGAATAAGTCCTAGTTTATATTTTACAAAGACAAATTCGCAAAATTATTGCAAAATTATATGAAAATTTCAGATTTTTTTTATAGTGTTTCCTAATCTAGGTTATTTTTGTTAAAATTATAAACTCGATTTCAGGTCTTGGAGATACCAGGTATTCACGCTGAAACATGTACACTGTGGTGTACATCATGACTGAGGGAAGTGTTAACGATAAAAACTAATAAAAAATAACACTCCACAATTTTCTATACAATTAAGTATTGTTATTTATTTGATATAGAAAGAATAAACACAATGTTTGTCTCTTGCAATACAAAGCGAAACGTTACATTTTGTGCACTGTATATATATTCGAAATTTACAGTTCTTTTGCACTGCCATATTTTTTCACAAAATATAGGAAAATGACCAGAGTTATGGATACGGTCTTGGGTAACTGCTGCACGAGCTTTGCTGAGTGACTACGTATGTCTTTGTTTTATATTAGGATGCCGACGAATGACGAAGGAAACTTTCAAACCAAGATCGTCCAGAAGACTTGCTCATGAATCAGGTGTCTCTGCCTCCAGCCTCTTAACACTTACAGTTAGAGTTTTTTTGTGTACAGGGAAACCTTTTTTGGCCATTGCAAGAATCCAGTGTACTCATAAATCTTCCTCTGTTTTAGACAGTTCAATTGCAGGGCCCATTTTTCTGGACAGAAGAACTTTCACTGAAAATTTCCTAATTAGAGTGCTTCGTGGGACATTCTACTTCAAAGCTGTCTTTTTCTTGCTCAAACCATTTTCCTTTGTCTCTATTAATGGCTTTTTGCATGTCATCTTCCGATTAAACAAAGAAAGACCTTTGTTTCTTCTTATTTTTTCATACTTCATCTATTTCTGAAAACACATTCAACAAAATAAAAATTAATGAAATTTCTATCAAGGAAAAAACAATGCCTGAAACAAATATAGTATCAACCTTATATATTATTCTTTTTATGGTTAGTACAGGGATCTTGGGAACCATACAGAACTTTTTTTAATCTACTACAATTTCCAGGATCCCTGGAATGAAAACTGAAAAAAACTCACCCTCTATAATGTGAATCATCCTATTGAATGATTCAGCAATTGTCTGTTGCAATTTGACTTGATTGATTCTCGAAGCAACTTCATCTTGACATCATAGTAGGGGAGATCGGTTGAAGATGACGCATCTATTAAAAAAAAAATATGTTGACCAATAAAACTATAGTGGTAAGTTCGCATTTATTTATAACAAGAAAACTTCATAATAAGTATGATAAATTTGTATAAAAAAATGTCAATGTGTCGTCTTTCCCAGTAGATTGTCAAAGATGACGCAGTCGATTGGCTGAGACGAAGCAAAAAAGTGGTATGGTAATTCTGATTTTATTTGTACATGAATTATGAAAATCTTTATTGAACACATCAAAATCTGACAAAAAATAAACGAATTAAGTCTATATAATCATGGTAACCAAAAAATAAAAGTATTTTTCTAATATTGGCCCAAATTATTTTGAGTCATTTATTTACAAAAATAACATTCTTTATGTGCCCATTTACCACACTTTGTGCACCGGAACCAAGGTACATTTCCTACTCCGAATTCATCGCAAATTACACACAGAGGGATCAGGAAGGTCATCCATTTAGTTGTCATCGTAAATTTGACTTTTATCCATCTCATCTGCTATCACTATCAAACACTTTTTTCTTTACTCTCATTTTTGTTGTCTGAATCCGTTTTTTCGTTAGTTTTTTCATCATTTCTAGGTGAATTGTTTTTTTTTTATCATTTCTGGATGTTGAAGGTTGAGGGCTTCTATTTAACCCTGCGTTACATACATGGATAATTGTTGCATCAGTACATACGTGCGGTGTGACAAACCCCATTTCCTGAAAAATCGTATTTTTTTATCTTGTTCTTTTTCTGATATTACGTTGTTCCATAGTATCAGGGGATCATTTCGGGACAATAAAAACACGCAAGGAATAATCAAATAGGCTTTATTTCAAGAAATCTGATATAAACTGAAAAAGGCTACTTTTTCATGTACCAAAAAACACCGCGACATAAAAAATCATGTGAGATAAATGAACATCTCACCCCGGAATGAACATTCGGAAACTAAAATTTGATTATGATGAAATACAAAGAAAATAATTGCAGATTGAAAAACAGAAAGGAAAAAAATTAATCGCTGTCTGAGCCATGCAATTTTGGCAAGTAATCACACCCCAGAGCACTTAAGTTCCATATAATAATAATAATAATAATAATAATTTGTCTTTATTTGTCCTCAAAAAAAATACATACAGAGGGCAAATGGGCGAAGTCTAGTCATGACCAGACGAATCTAGTCAATTCCTACTCAACTCAACCCTTCACAAAAAACTTAAAGAAAAACAGAAAAAAAAAAGAAATATAGTTCAGACGAATGGTTACTTCGAATATGAATTGATTTCTACTAATACTACCTAATACTATATTTAATGTCTAACTATTCTCAAGAACATACAAGTTATCTATCAATTCACTTTAGTAATTAAAAGGAAAATGTTTTAACAAGCAGTAGCCTATAATGATAATAAACAATATATATACATACATATATGAGGAGAGGAAACAACAAAATAAAAAAAGAACAATGATTATATAATACTGATCGATTTTGTCAAAATTAGTTCACGTAATTGGTACTTGAAAGAATTTTTTGACAAACTTTTCAATTGGCGGGGGAGGTGGTTGTAAATGCGGGAGCAGTCGTATGTGAAAGACCTTTCGTAAAACTTTGTTCGGTGTTTTGGAATGCTTAAATTATTTTTATGTCTGAAATTGATGTTGTGAATATCTGTTCGGTAAGTCAACCTTCGATGTAGGCACTTAGGTGTTTTGCTGGTGACGACTTTATGATAAAAACAGGCCTTATGTAAGAATCTTCTTTGTTTCATGGAAAGCCACTTTAATTCGTTCATTTTATGAGAAACTCTATCGAATTTTCTAAGCCCATAGATAAATCGAAGACAAATATTCTGCACTCGCTGTATTCTACCAACAGTCAACGCATCTAAACATGAATCATAAATTACATCGCAATAATTGAATGCCGACAGAACCAAAGAATCACACAATAACCTCTTCGAACCAAGATTGAGAATATTCCGCGAATTGTATAACATTCTCATTTTAGAGAACGATTTTTTAGAACAGTTTGATATATAACTCTTGAAGCGTAGTTCGTCATCCATTATTAGACCGAGATTTTTTGTTTCCCGTTTGAGTGGTATAGGAGACTCATTAACAGCGATGTCTATCAGCGCGAACGCTAGCTCTTTCGCCTTCTTTGGCCCAAATAGCAAAACTACACTTTTACTTGGGTTCATTTGCAAAGAATATGTCTGAGATACATAATCAAGGCTCTTGAGATCATCATTAATTTTCTTACAGCTTTCCATGACGTCTGAGATGTGGAAGGATAGCAGTAGTTGTGTATCATCTGCGTAATATTGAGTTTCACAATACGATAAACATTTGTATAAAAAAGATGTATAAATATTATAGAGTAATGGGCCAAGAATGGACCCCTGTGGTACTCCACTTTTGACGTTTCTCAAGCTTGACGACGTATTTTTTATTATAACTCTTTGTGATCTATTTAATAAGTAGCTGCGAAAAAATTCTTGCGCTTTCTTTCCAATTCCTATATAGTTTAGAATGGACAATAATAAATCATGATTAAGGCTATCGAAGGCTTTCGAGTAATCCAAGAGTGTTAAGAGAGTAAGTTTATTATCGATGGCTCTTAGAATTTTATCTGTAACATTGAGTAGAGCCGATGCGCAACTATGCCCATGTCTGAAACCAGCTTGAGTTTCAGGTAATATTTCGTTCACGTTTATGTGAGCTGTCAATTGCATGTTAATTATTCTTTCCAAGATTTTCGAGAGTGCCGGTAATATGCTCACAGGTCTCAAGTCTTTGAGTAATTTTGCTTGATTCACCTTTGGTAATGGCAATACCTGTGCGACTTTCCATTTTACTGGAAAATAGGATTGTATGATGCAAGAATTTACGACGTGAGTTATATATGACAGGAGAAAAGGGCAACATAATTTTATGAAATCTATTCCAATTCCGTCAGAACCAATAGCATTTGATTTGATTGAATACATTATTTTTGTAACTTCTGTTTCAGAGACAGCAATGAAATCCAAATTAGAGGACAATAGATTTGGTTTTTTATTGGTTTTATAAAATTCTATCGTATCTATAGTTGCCTCTGTAGATATTAAAGGAATTGAGTCCATGAAGTAGTTGTTTATTTCTTCAGCATTACTAAGTTCATCAGGAATATCTCTGTTTTTTCTTCTGTCATATACATTCATCTCTCTAAAATCCTTCCAAATGTTATCAGAGTATTTCACTCTATGATTTAAATATGCTTTTTTTTCATGTTTTACTGCTAGAGTAGTATAATTACGAATTTGTTTATAGTATTCCCAATTACATTCATTTTTGTTTTTTTTATAGCGATTTAAAGCTTTTCTCCTAAGCTGTTTTAATATTTTGATGTTGTCCGTCATCCAAGGAGCGAATTTTTTTGTGAATCTTGATATTTTCATGGGACAATGAATATCAAGCAGAATGTCTAAATTTTGATAAAGAAAATCTATTTTCCCTTCAGCCTGCTCTATGTCGAAAATGTTTCGCCATGGAATGGATGCGAGATGGGATCGAAACTGACTCACGTTAACATCTTTGATACTCCTGTATTCCCTGATAATTACTTTGTCAGTAACAAAGTTGGTATGTAAAGTACAGTGAATCAACTCGTGATCAGAAATATCTGGTATGGATATGACTTCTTTCTCAACTAATTTCATACCATCACTAAGCAAAAATAGGTCTATCAGCGTTGCTGAATTGCCTGTCACACGAGTTGGCTCATCAATGATTTGAGAGAATGACAACGTGTCCAACATTGATAATAAGTTATTCACAGATGATGATTGCACATCCATGACATCAATATTGAAATCGCCACCACAGACAATTTTATTTGTAGTCAGTAAAAAGCTTGCCAGAGTATTCTCTAGAGTATTCAGGAATTCATTGCAATTTTGAGTTGGAGGTCTATATAAACTACCGATACAATATGATTCTGTTTTAAATTTCAAATTTATCCATATTTGCTCGATTGAATCATCAACTTCCATAAGTTCATAATGATAACATGATTTGATGTACAACTTCACTCAGTGTCTACAAGATGCGGACATATTTTGGAAGCTATTAGGAGGGGCGTACGCATAAGTTTACGTTTGGCTGTTTGGCATATTGTCAAAGCGATTTTCGGCGGCTGGGGTCCATCACACCCCACGTATGTAACGCAGGGTTAAATCTGTTGTTGGATCCGGAAGCACAGTCAAAGTGCTGACAGGTTCAATTTCAGGTAGAGTATTTGGCTCCTCTCCCTCAACTAAGTTGTTTAGTATGATCACATTCTCCTTATCTTGATCTTTCTCAAAATTACGTGATACAGCAAAGTCATATTTTCAAAATTTTTCGTCATTGAATAGAAAAATTTCTGTTGCATTTTCCGCTAGTTTATGTGCAGAATTGAATATTTCTGCTATATAACATTGACTTAGTATTGGTCAGAAACAGAGTTGATTTAGATCTCAATAAAAGCTTGGCATGTCTGCTAAAGCGCTCTTGAGAGAACCAAAAAATGTCACGTCTAATGATTGGAGCTTATGTGATGTATGGGGTGGTAAACTAATCATTACAATAGAATTATTCTTACAGTATTCGTATATTTCCAAAGATATGTGACTACTGTGGCTATCCAAAATTGATAGAATCGGATTTTCTTGTGAGCAGTGCACCTGCTGGATAATTTTTTTTTATCATTTGCCTGGGGTGAACAAATAAGGGAGGTATATACGATCCAACAGTACTTACAGCACAAATAACTGAATCATTTTGTCACGTTTTTCTGATGCAATCATTTGTAGAGGAACTCTCAGGGTCGGACTTTGCCGAAATCTCAGGGATAGTGTTTGCTGGATTGAAACACAGATTCTTTTGCCAGTTGGATTTTAATTGTTCGCTTTGCAGGAATGTTTGTAACCATACAAAACTTTTGAACACAACTAATATAAATTTTTCAAAGTCCGAACCTGCTGCACAGTGTGAACAACTTTTATTTTACACCCTGATGAAAACCCATCCTTTACATTATCGATATACCAAATCAACAAAACTGGATGTTCAAAACATGACCTAATGTTGTTAATCTTAGTAACTCTTGCACCAAACTGTGTGGCCATTGTAAAATTTGCACTAGGCCCATCAAAGTGATTGAAATTAATCTAACACCAACGTTATGTAATTTTTTAAGTGATTCATTCACAACATTAGCTTTTTCCGATCCTGTTAAGGAATCAATCAGTAAATAACCAATGGGAAACTTCCAATTGCTATTAACTGAAACAACCATCAAAACTAAAGCCTCTTTTGCATATTTCAGTTCATCGTCTGATACTTGAGTTCCTATATCTTCATATCCCAACATTTCGTTATTAACAAACTCCACTTATTTTTTTATTGCTATCTCATTGATAACTGAGGCACATAAGGTTTCCAGATTCCAAAAACCTGGTTCGCAATTAATAGTACTCAACCAAGACCTTAATGTACTTGGAGCTTGCAATGCCAACCTAAAAACTTTCCGCACATAATTATAGGCCTTGCTGGAATAAAATTGCAGGGTTAAGCCGGCATCCCACGGCGCGTGGATCGGCGAGCCTGGCTCGTGGCTTGGGCTCGTCAAGGCTCGTCCAGGCTTGGATCGTAATCAAGGCTTGGTAATTTGGATGCGTTCCCACGACGTGTGTGACTTCGTAGTGAAGGCTCGTGTAGGCTTTGACAAATCTTGTTTTCAGTCTTGCCAGTGGTGTACATTTCGTGAACATGAAAAATCGGCGAAGACGAGTAGCAGCTTGTGTGGCTGCCGCCTATTACATCATGTTAGGCAATTTTCGAAACACCAAACAAAAGCAAAAAAAAGGCGTTGGTGGAGAGTATCTTTGTATAAAAGCCGCAACAGGTGAGTACATATACATGGTATCTTCTGAATCCTCTACAACTTGATTTTGCATACTCCTGAGCTGCAAACCAGTCGATTCTCCCCAACTCAGCTTCATAAAAAAATGCATCCTAAGTTTTCTATTCTCATTACATAATGGGTGAAACACCCACAGCCCTTTCGAAAAACACCCTAGGAGTACGCAGTATCATATTGTACAGGATCGAAAAGAACACTCTATTTATTGATATTTCTTAGTTTACTTTTAACTTACCATCCATATACTGCTAAGAATTTTTTATGAATTCAGGTATTGAAAATCATAGTCCGGGAGGTACTGTCACTTGGAAACACGTCATAGTATGCACGATGAGATTTAGTTTTTATTGTAGTATACATATCACCTAATACTACGAATGAGGATATTTTGAAAGTAGATCAGAACTTGGAAGTAGGTACTTATAAACGATACATCATATTACATAGAACTTCTTGATTATGATTATTATACTGATGCACTTTTTCAAATTATTTAGTAAAAATGAACACACTAGATGATATTGTTACTAATGGGGAAAAATCAGATGAGAATGCGTTTGAAGACACTATAGTGATGGCAGTTCTCTAAACACCAGCGATTCCGATTATGAGGATGAGAAATAATAATTGTCTTGAAATTTTTACGGAAAGTGTTACGGAACAAAGTTGTTCAGAATTGAACATTACATTCAGATATCCAATCATACCTATCTACCCTGAAAAATTTTGTTATATTTTACATTTTTCTTCGTTTAGTTCTAGAAAAAAAATTGTTTATAAAAAGTTCAACATAGTTGAAACCTAAAACACAACAAAAATTAATTGAATAGGAAAATATTAAAAATCCAGCGTGCATACCATGACGTATTCCAAAGTGACAGTACTCCCGGACTATCATTTTGGCCTTGGTCTAGGCCATGAAATGGTAAAATATAATGATTTGCCATAGAAACCATTATTGAGTACCTCACCAAAACTCCAATCATAAATTACGGAAAATGCTTTTGTGAATTAGAGACTCGAATATTACAATTATTAGTACTATTAGGATCAAGATAAACTTGTCTAAAAGTAAAATCGATTTGTTGAATAACTTAATGCCAAGTACTTTTATTTTCAGGTATAGTGCCTCAAATATGTTACTGGATCTACGTCAAGAACCGTCTGGATACTTCGAAAATTTTTGTAGGATGTCAGCCACTGATTTTGAATATTTTCTAAATAAATTGGGCCCAATTATAGCTAAAAGTAATACAAATATGAGAGAAAGCATACCTGTTCAGGAAAGACTTGCAGTTACGTTAAGGTTTTTAGCAACTGGAGACAGTTTCAAAAGCCTCTCGTACCTTTTCAAATTTTCCCCTCAAACTGTTTCCCGATGTGTAAATGATGTATGTAGAGCACTTATTGACACCTTGAAGGATGAAATTAAGGTAGGTACACAGTTTATAAATGCGAAATCATTTAATGAAAAAAGATTTATAGCTAACTTTACAAAGTAAGGAAACTGTTAAATGACATACTGTCACCATTTTCGTTTGGAGCTCCATCGTTAGCACTTCTGTATGTTGCAGTTTCTGCATGAGGCATTGAACCTGATCGGCATGATGATTCTGAAACACTCGAGGTTAAAAGTAGTTGGTGGCTGAGAATGTGGTGATACTGGTGAAGTCAACGGCGATGGCGTTAAGCATTTGGTCGAGAAAGGGAATTGAGTTGTGGCTGATAATAATATGTAAGGTTTTGAGTCGCTGGGGGTTGATGCTGAGCAGGATAATTGTGAGTGAAGTACCTGTGACTTGAAGTCGGATAGTGTTTAATGGAAAACATGAACTGATCAATTTGGAGCATTGCACTTTCTCTTGTAGGTTCATCTAAGGCTCTCAATTTTCTTGCCAAAAGTTCGCAATATAAAGAACACTCATCAGAATCTGCCTCCAGGTCAACTGCTGAATATTTTTTTAATATATGATAGGCTTCATCCATGCGCTTTGCGCTATCATCTGTAATGTTTGCTTTTTTCCTTTTCTTTCCTGTTGCTGAGCCTTCTGGAGGCTTCAACGGATACCGTTTAGTTTGCTGTGGAATACCAGATGGCCCCGCAGATGGTTCTTGAAAATTTTGTATTTCAGGAATTTCAGGAATCCAACGATACCACGTTTGATGCTGTTATCTCCAAAGACTTTTTTTTTCTTTTTTTTTTCATTTACTCTATGTCTAATAATTTAAATCATATTGTTTGTTTCTAGCTGTTTTATGAATTCCTCAATTCTTTAATTTTTTTTCTTTTTCTATTAATGGTTAGTGTGTGTTAGTATTATTCCCTATTCTACTAAGTGTTGGATGTTTTTTCACATTCTTTCCTGTTGTTCTTTACAATCAATTTTTGGTTTTCTTTAACATTTCCAACACCTTTTCTAAACCTATTGTTAGTTACTAGTATCTATATACCCTTCATGCATTTATGCATTTCTACAATTCCTGGCATTCCCATGCAATTCATGCCATTTGTCAATTAATCTAAAAACTACTGTTAGTAATACCTAACTACATTTATAATCATATTTACATGCATGTTACATGTCACATGCTACATGCTATTTGCCGCATGCATTATTCTGCCTCCCTGCCATGGGTCGGCAAACATGAGCATTTCTTCTCAGGGTGGCGGTTCGGTGAGCCTTTGGCCCTTTCCGGAACGTTTCCACCCTGATCAGTCGCGTTGTCTTCTCTTCTTCTTTCTTCCTTCATTATGATGTTTAGTTTGGTTAGTTTGGTCTTCTCGTTGCGTTGAAAATCTCCTGTTGTTTCAAGGAGACCTTCTGTAGTCTTTGTCTCTCATCGTGTATGCCACATCTTTGGTATCTCCGTCTTGCATTTCTTACTAGGGTTCTTTGTCTTGTAAGTTCATTACTCCAAGCATCGTTTCTTGCATATTTTGCCTTATATGTCTGAGGGATGGCTAGATCCATCACTCTTTTTATTTCACGGGTTATGCGCTTTGCATAGTCATGTATGTCACCCTCCTCTCCTTCCAGTCTCGGCACATCGAACTCAGCCAGCAGTCTTTCCCAGTTTGCTCTGCTTAGATTGTATCTCTTCACCATCGGTCCCACGTTTACTGCCTCATCTTTTTTTATACCGAAGCTTATCAGGTTGTGGTCGCTTACTGTCAGGTTGTCTTCGACTTTCCATTCCATGATCTGGTTTGCTGCTTTCGCATTGGATATCGTGATATCTATGTTACTCGCAGCGCCAGCCCTGTTCTGAAAAGTCGGTGGATTGCCTGCCTCGTTGTGAACTTCAAGTTGAAGTTCATTTATGAGGTCTTCCAGTAGCTCTCCTTTTTCATCTGTTGTGCCCGAGTGCCACAGCACTGATTTCGCATTGGCATCTGCTGTAATAATTACAGGGGTGTTTCTGTATGTTGTGAGAATTCTTCTCATTTTATTAATGTATTCTTCAATTCCCTCATTGAATTGGCAGTATATGTTCACGATGATGAATTTCCCGTTTTTTGTTTGTAATTCCACACAGATGCAGTGCTCATCGCTGAACTGCTTTAGCAGGAATAATCTATGGTTCTTGTTGAACAGTACAGTTACTGCCATTGGATTTTGTCCTATGCCTTGCACCTGCGCCGTAATCGGCATGTTTGCCATCTTGCCATGTTTTTTATATGGTTCCTGTATACACACCATATCCAGTTTGTTTTCCTCCGTAACCTTCCTTATCTCATGACCAACCGCTGCACTGCGCATGCAGTTGATCTGTCCGATTCGGATTGCTACGGGGATCTTAAGTGTATGTGGCACTCAGGCCAGCTTTTCGTATGGTCAAATGCAATTCTGCCGTAGGTCTTTGCAAAGTCCCTGTATAGTTCTTCTAGATCCAAGACGTCATCTCTTCTTCCGAATACTTGTTTCAGAAGGCCTTCCAGTTCATTGATATCTGTGGGAATATTCAAACATCTTAGCTGAATTCGATCCACCGCTCCCGGAACCGGGAAGGTGATCTTATCTCCGTTTGTATGCTTGTTCCTCACATAGTGCCTCAGGGCCGTCGTGAGGATCGTGGGTTCTTCTAACCTGGAGAGTCTCATGTTTACTTCCATATTTGCATATATTTCAATTGTGCTTGTTTTTTGTGTTTCAGGTATGGATTCATTGTCTCTTTTGTTTTCTTTCTTCTGAAAGATATCATTCTGAGTCTGTCCCTTAGGCTTTTTGATAGGGTTTTCTTCCCTGATTTTGTTTCTTCATCTTTTTGGTCTATGACCGTCGTCTCCCGGGGGAGATTACTGGCCATAGTCCGTATTTTGAATCATTCTGTCCAGAAGCATTTTGTGCGTCTGGCAGTCTGTTATATTATTTTTGCACGTTTTCCTTCTTATTTTACATGGTACACATGTGCCCGCCTCATCTTTCTTCGGGCAGTCTTTCTTTTCGTGTTCGTTTTCTCCGCAGTGTCTGCAACTGCTTTCTGCTTTTGAGCAGTATTTCCCTACGTGCCCTAGATCTTGGCATTTCACGCATCTTGGGACTACTATGTAGTCCTTAGTGTTAACACTGGTGAAACCAATGTATAATTTGTTGCCTTGCATTTTCTTTCTGAGTTGCGGAGATACCTCTGCAACTAAGTTTGCTGTTGACTTCCCTTTCGGTCCTGTTTTGAACCTTATTTTAAATTCGTTATTAAACTCCTCCTCTGAGATATCCTCAAAGTTCTGTCTGCGGATGTCCTCTATAATGTCATTGTCTTGTTTATTTGTTGTTACATCGTATATTATTACGAGTTTTTTTGTTTGGTAATTCACATTTGAAGTCCTTTCTCATCGTTGGATGGTTCATAATTTTATCTAGATCCTCCTTTGAGGATGTTTCTATTATTAGTGCTTCTGCCGTTGTACGCATCTTATTAATTATCAGGATTTGTGTCCTGGGGTCTAGGATTTTCGTAACCTCATCTTGTACTTTTTTCCCGTTTGGGAATTTTTCTGATGTCACGAACAGTGTATGCTCCGGCTTTTGCCTTAACTTCTCTATGATTCTCTCTCTGAGAGCTTATTCGCGGGTTTTGAGGCCACTGCAGCGTAAGATACTGGCATCACATTGCTTAAGTTCTTTTCTTAGTCTTTCGTTTTCTTCTTTGAGGGTCTTTATTTGTCCCTCCATATTAGCTTGTTCTAGTCCCCACACCTGGACTCTTTCTACCAGTCCTTCTCTTCCTGCTTTTGCCAATCGCTTGCTTGGGTCCATTTCATTATTTATGAAGGTCAGCATCTCTGCAAACCTCGACTGAGTCGACTTGCTCATGTCTGCTTCCCCAATGCAACTACTACTACTACTTCTATTTCTGTTTCTATTACTATTGCAACTTGTGCGACTCATCTCTCCTTCCATGATTTTCCCACTGTCTGGGGTCTCCCTCCCGGGAGGCCCTGAAACTGTTCCTACCCACAAAGGTGAGCTTACGCGCTTTTAGTGCACTTAGCCATACCGTGGAGCTTATTGCGGGAGTACCCCGACTAATAGCCACGGAGTGGTTTCCGCCCCCTACCACGTGGAGGTGGCACTTTCTCTCCCACTATCTATACTTTGGTTTTTCCGAGTTGCCCAGTACACACTGAAGACAATCGGTAAAGAAAACTTCTTGATCAAATTTCAATCGCCTTGATCGCTTCGCCGTTTTCTACAGTGACATTCCAACAAATGATCACTGGCCCGAGGACCAAAGACTATGGAGATATCGCCATTTATTTCATCCATAAGCTCAATGAGTGTGAGAGAGAATTTATTGACCCGCAAGAAAAAAGTTTCTCTCTCCCAGTCTTTGGGCTTATGGATAAAATAATAGGCGATATCTCCGTAGTCTATGGAGATAACAGCATCAAACTTGGTATCGTTGGATTTCTTATGATTATCCCTAAACGATCATGCTATGATACACAGGGTGTCCTATTCAAAAAAATAAACTTCCAGCCGCTGCACTTTTTTGAGACACTCTGTATAAATGAAACCGAAACTATCAAAATGACCGAATGAAACCCTACAACTTATGCCTTTAACATTTTTTGTAATATGTAAAATATTGACTATTGGTCCTCACTGTATATAATTACATATATATATATATATATATATATATATATATATATATATATTATATGTATATATATACATATATATATATATATATATATATATATATCTGTACCTCGGAGGGATACATCACTATGTCCATTTCCATAACTTTACAGGAGAGGAGTTTTAAACTTTTTTTCAACAAAAAGTGTTATTGGCACAGCTATTTATTGAGATGTTGAAACAATATTTTACCAGAACATTCTATTTATTGTTATTTACATCATGCAGTTGTTATAAAATAGAAAAAAAACTTTTTTACGTTTTTTTTTTCACTTTTTAATGGACATGGTGTTGTATCCCTCTAATAGAGTTATTGTACTATAAGACCTAATGTGGGATATTCAATAACAAACACAATACTATTTGACTTACAACATGTATTTAACTATTTTATTTATAATTCTCTTTACAAATACAAATAATACATCTATGTATTCAACTAAAATGGTATTGTAGATGCAAAAAACTCAGTCGTCATCAGCTAAGTCACCTTCAGGGTACTCACTAGTGGTATTACTAGTATGCTTTAAGTTTTTATAAAAGTCATGGCAAACTGTAGGAACATATGGTAGTAATGCCAATAGATCATTATACTTTTGTTGTGATATTGGTATTGGACTTGGTGTTACCAGTTGCAAATCGTTTGGCAATGTAAGGTGTCGCCTTCGAAACCTAACAAGGTCAATCTCCTGGTTTTCATCAGCGAAATTACGTTTCAAAAACAGAGTTCCCATGCTGTTCTGTTTTACTTGCAGTTGAACACAGGTTGACAGAAGAACTTGTTCTTCTTCTTTTTTTCTATTAATAAAGGGTGGATTTTCACATGTTTTGACATCGTACAAAGACCTAAAATTTTTAAAATCTTCCAGTTCCATATTATGCACAGTATATTTCATTGAGGTCTGTCTGACTAACTGCTGCCAATCCCAGGGCGTTAGAATTGTCATGTTGTTAAGTTTTTTTCTCTTCCGCTCTATCAGTGCATGGACAGTATCCGCCTCCATATGCGTGTGGCCCTTTAGTAGAAACTTTTGAGTGATGATTTTTACTTGAGGATACTTATTGAGTATCCAAAAGAAACACATAATAAGGCTAATATTCTTATTCTGGCCGTAACAATTATCCGACAACAGAATGATTTCATCAATGTCACTGCCAGGAATGACGGTATCTGCCCATTTCAGTAATGCAGATCCGATTTCATTTCCGCCACGAGCTCGTTTGGATTCGTCCCACATAATACAATGGACTGACGAATCAGAAGAATCAAAAAGGGTGTAATTCAACGTCCAAAGTTTTCTCTTGTAAAAGCTTATGCAATTTGTCATAAGGGGTGACGGCAAACATTTTTGAAGATCACCCGTTAATACCTTAAGGGTATTGTTAGCCCTTTTGGTGTCCTCGCTTTTTAAATCATACCTTAATTTAGATTCATCCAAATGTGCATTATGGTCTTCCTCAATAGAATTTTTTTCATCTAGAGTCAAATTATTTTTTAATTTTGCTTGAAAAGAATCACATGTGTCACACGTGTCTATTTCTGGTGGTTTGAAATTCAACTTAAATTTTTTGTTGAACACATCGTAGTAGAGCCATTTTTTAGCTATTAACAAAGGGTTGAAATCATTTTCATTACAATCCTCTACATACAGTTCATACATTTTCTCTATGTTCAGGTGCGGACCCAAATACTTCATATCACTCTTTTCCCTAGTGTAATGACTGCTATAATTTGGGAAGGAAGAGATGTGTCTTACTTACTACACTTTCAACAGTGTCATTATGTGTTTTATTGACGGGAGTTTGCTTACCCCTTTGATCGATTTTTACAATTCCACCTGGTTCAATATTTTTCAAAACATTAACTACCACGGTGTTTGATACAGATAGTGTATTTAAAAACATAAGTTTACATACTCTAGTTCGTATGCCTTTTACTGTAAAATAATATTTTAGAGTATTTTGTTTTGACTTATTGGAGGCCAGGTCTCGTTTTCTTGAACGGACAGTACTATGCTTCTCTACACATGAAACAATGAATTGCCGTTTTGTGTCATTTCCCTTCTCCTGACTCCAGTATGCATTAAAGATCTCCTGTCTGTCACTTTGTAATAATTTTTCAGAACATTTCAGTCTGCAAGAACAAGGAGGTTTAATAATTCTGGCAGGGACAACTTTACCCTTTTTACTAATATATTCTTCACCTGCAGAATATTTACGTTTCTGAATATTACATGCCCATTCACTGGTATGAACAACACGTTTTTTACCTATCTGAGTAGAAATAGATTTATTTTTCACTTTTCTCCTTACGCCTACTGTTCCTTGCAAATCTAGGCCTACTTGATTTGCTGCAATATTTTCATTGTCGCTGCTTAAATTTAAGTCTTCCTCAAGTAAACGTAGCTCATGTCCATTTGAGTTTGTTTTAGCACTAGTTTTATTTCTACTGACCTCATTTTGTATTTCATTAAATACAGGGACATCATCACTGGAATCCGTTTCAGAGCTTGGAGGTTCATAATTTTTGTCCCGATCAGAATCATCATCATCTTCGTCGAATCTCAAGTCATCTCCATTATCCTCTTCATTTTCAACATCCTTGCTGTCTGTATGATTTGGTTCTGAAATAAAACAAGTCTTATAATATTACATGTAAAACATAATATTTTGAAGTTTAGGTTCATAATAAAACATTACATTAACTGTTTGAGGTTATGTATATCACATTAAAAATAATGAGCAAAACAGTAGCTTACCTGTAGTAGAATCTTTTTTAGAACTTTTCAATAGTTCCAGAATCTTTCTCCCACGAGATTGATCTCCATTATCCTCTTCATTTTCAACATCCTTGCTGTTTGTATGATTTGGTTCTGAAATAAAACAAGTCTTAAAATATTACATGTAAAACATAATATTTTGAAGTTTCGGTTCATAACAAAACATTACATTAACTGTTTGAGGTTATGTATATCACATTAAAAATAATGAGCAAAACAGTAGCTTACCTGTAGTAGAATCTTTTTTAGAACTTTTCAATAGTTCCAGAATCTTTCTCCCACGAGAATTATGGTTCATTATTCTTACTATTACTAAAAAAGAGCAAATATTATGACTTACAATACATCCAACTATGTAAACTCATCAGAACTGTCAAAAGTACTCTTACTAACAATCCGCCAGGCTGTGTAGAGGTATACAACACTATGTCCAGTAGTAATTCACATGCTTCAGAAGGATAAAACACCAAGTCCACATGGTGTTCTATCCCTCTAAATGCAAGTGGACTTGGTGTTGTTTTAAAACATGCTATATCCGGTTCTACCTGGTTTCGGACATAGTGCTCTATTCCTCTAAGAAATATGAGAAAAGCTGATTTTAACTCTGTAATAAAGTCAATATGGACACAAATGGACATAGTGTTGTATCCCTCCGAGGTACAGATATATATATATATATATATATATATATACATATATATACATATATATATATACATATATATACATATATATATATATATATATATATATATATATATATATATATATATATATATATATATATATATATATATACATATATATATATACACTATTTACATTCCGTTGTCAAGATGAATTAGTAAACGAATGGAATAGGCCATTTACCTGTTTTGTTGTTAAGCATGTATGGACTATTTACAGTGTCGGCAGCAGCGGGAACATTATTTATATTATGTTAAGATTTTCAATAAAATTATAATAAAATACAGATAAATGATAATGTATCAGTAAATTTCACAAAATCAACGAATATTGTTAGATTCAGATTCCAGTATGCAGTGCTCAAGTGCTTGAGTTGGCAGTACTTCGGAACTTTTTTGATTACCACTGTCCGTTTCTGCGGTGGTGCCAAATTGGACGTGTGAAGCGAGAACATTTCATAACACGTTGAAAGTACTTTCGAAAATATGACAGAACAATTCCGTGCGATAATTTATATACACATACATTCAAGAATTGTCCTCTGGGGGCCTATTCTCGAGTGTATGCGGTAACAAAAGTATACTTTCCTACATGAAAAACACCGCATGGAATTATATTCTTGTTTTCTCGAAACAATTTTCAACGCATACGTTGTAAATTTTACCTGCGTCATGTTCCAATTTGAGAAGAGAGGTCAAATTGATAGGGGTACTTCAAATGTCATTAATTTAAGGCATTCTATGAACATTTCCTACAATTTATTATTCAGTTCTATGCGGTTCTCTGTTGTTTGTGGTTTAGTGACGAGTTTTAGTTATTTGTCTCTTTTTCAGCGATTAGTAAAAAAGGAAAAGTTAGTGAAGAGCAAAGAACCTATTTACTACAGTTTTTAGAGCAAAATCCGGAGCTGAGAAGTGGAAAGTTCCTTTCCAATTTCACGTATAAAACATCACAGAAATGTTGGACTGAAATTTCGGCTCAACTAAATGAGTGGTACTAGTACAAAAGGACTGGAAACAGCGGCGAATGGTAAATATACGATTTATTCTTGAATAAGGAGGAAAAAATTATGATTTGTTGTTTGTTGATTATTTTAGACATGGCAAGACATGGAGTTAAAAACTAAGGGAAAGAGTTCAGAAATAAAAAAGATATGCGTGGTACGGGAGGAGGAGAAACTGAAGGAGTTCTGTTATAGGACAAGTTGTAGTGAACGGTCATCCAAATACAATATATTCACCTGTTACATTCAATTATATGGAAGTTTCCATACTACAGGACCACAATTATAAAAGTTTGGATATCCATAATGCAGAAGCCATTGAAATAATAAGCATTCCAGCAGAAGTTGACAATATGGCACTTGCAGAAGCCAAGGACAATGAAAGACTTGATTTTCTATAGAGAAATCCTGACTCCAAAAAAGAAGTTGACAAAAATGTGCCAACTAAGCAACACAATAGGAAAGAAGCTCATTAAAATTAAGAGACTAGGCAATAGTGTTCGTGCTACAGAAAAGTTGGCTTTTCAAACAGAACCTAAAATATAAATGAAGAGGGAATATTACCAGGCCAAATTGAAGTTACTTCAAGAATCAATTACTGTTCAAAAACAAGTTGCAGTGGCTCTAGGGAAAATTGCTGAAGCAATGAACAATAACTAGATAATAATAAACATAAGATCCATAAATACATTATTTTTATTATTATAAAATTTCAGAATAATGTTGACAATCAAGTGATTTATTTATTTTTGTACAGATTTATATGTATATGTAAATTTCTAGGCATGAAACTTGTGATTTATTTTATTTATAGTTCACTAAAATAATTTCTAATAATGTGTTGCCTAACTCTGCGTCTTGCTACTAACTCGTTCACTTGATCCTCTAAATTGTTATCATTGTTGGCAGGTGGTTCCATCAATCCGAAGTCCCATTCGTAAACGTTTGCATTATCATTTGGCAGTGGAACGTTTTTTTCAATACAAAAATTTTGCAACATCACATATGTGTTGATTATTTTTGATGCTCTTTCAGGGTGAAAATGTAACATTCTGTGTTTCAAGAGACATCTAAATCTTGATTTTAGTATTAGTAGTCCATTGCAACGTTCAATAGTAGAACGTGCACTCCTCAGGCAATTATTGTCTCATTCTTCTGGGCTATTTCGCTATTCAGCGGTGTCAAAAGCCAATGTCTCAGTGGATATCCAGAGTCTCCTGGAATGGAATTTATTGTGAATGAGAGATTATTGGATATTTTTAAAGTGAAAATAGAAACTGTAAGATTTTGGAGTCAATCATTTACAGGACTGTTATTCCAAATGAAGGCATCATTTGTGCTTCCTGGATATCGAGCACACACATTAAGGATTCTGAGATTTACATCACATATCTGAAATAAAAAAGTTATATTTGAAAATTGTGAAAAATCATCTCAACCCTATAAAATCCACAACCTGAAAATACCAACCAGCTGTACAATGCTTCGGGATACATCGGATCCTCATTTTTGGTGCAATTATGGCAACATGTGTGCAATCTCCAGGAATACCATATGGATGGAAAAATCTGAAATTAAGTGTCTATTGTAACAAGCCACCAATTACTACAAGATTTTTCTTTCTCCACTTTCATTTCTTCATTTGGAGAAATTTCTTTCACTTTTGCTTCCGTTAGTTGAACCTCCTTGTCAAATTAAAGGCAAGTTATCCTTTCGTTTTTTTCAAGGTTTCGGATTGGGGTATTGCAGAACTTCCTGAAGAATATTTTCAATGGCCCTATCAGAATCCGAAAAATTCATATTCGAAGTAATTTATTTTGATGATGATTGGGTATATTGATCAGTGTTATTACTAGTTGTTAGGAAATTGTCTTGCAAAATATTAATTTTCTCTTTAACTTGGTGTTCGGAGACTGTTTTGATTTCATTTATATCACTGATTTATTTCATCTTTGTTCTCTGACTGTTGCTACGTCTGTTTCAATTTTATTAGTTTTGTTATCCGTATCATCATCATATTCTTCATCTTCGAGTTTCAAGTTCCGATTGGTTTAAATATTTTGTTTGTGGAATCATTTATATTTTGACTAATTTCTTGTACTTACATCTGCAATCACAGTTAGTCCGTTTTTAGTTTCGAGCTCATTTTATTTCTTCGGGATGGCCTCATTATCACTACGAAAGGAATCATTTCATTTGGGAAATGGAAATGTTATTGCTTCATCAACGAAACGAAGGTCCATGATCAAACCGTAGTTGATACCCTGATCAACGGAATCGTTAGTTTTACCTAATACTTCCTTATCCATAACTATATCGTATTTGATACTGGCACTGTCATTGATTGATACATTGTTCTATATTAGGGATCAATCAGCACCATACAATATTTCCAGAATTTATCTATTCCTGAGAAGGCTTGATGTCCTTGTCAATCTTCATTATTTCTATGTTTCCAAAAGTAAGGTTAATACAGTCATTTCTAAAAGGTAAAAGGTAGAAATTTGCAATGGTATTGAGGTGGAGTTGATCCTCCTGATTGAATTGTGCAGTGTTGAAAGTTAACAAATTTGAAATGTCTGACACAGAGAGTGAGAGTGAGCAGGAAGACTACTGCGATGATATTTATCGTTGAAAGAGTTCAGGCATTTCCGACGATTCTCGATGAATCTCAAGCTCCAGCGGACAAAAAAAAAAAAATTTGCGTTGTCTGAAATCGTTGAGAAATATGTGAAGGAGATAGAAATTAAAGCTCTTCCAAAAAAAGTAAACAATTTGAAAACACGACTGAAATAGAAAATATGAAAATAGAACAGGGAACAAGCCCATTCGCCTTCTGTCCTGGAAGAAAGTAATATTGAAAGCCGTGGCTGCAAACATAAATCCTGTACCGACGTCGGGTTCCAGCTGAGACATACATACATACAAGTTCACCATCAGCACATACTCGCTGTGTATATTTTTATTAGGGGCTCTTGTAATTGGTGTTTCCATATCAATCTTCCTCACCTAATTCAAGGGATAACACTACGGAAAGTGATGCCCATCATATGACAGTGTCTAGAGTTTTAGCTAACAAAAAGCTAACAAGAGTATTAATTGGATCATTATGTATGCTGTTCTTTCTAGAATGCCTGCTATGCTCAACAGCTGTATCTCCTTGGTCCGGCAGTGAGCACTGTGTTGCTGAAGAAACGAGAATTTCAGTTAATCATTTTCAATATCGCTGTCTCAGTGCAACACAGTAACATCTCAAAATTTTTAGGTTTTGAGATAAGTGCATATTCATACTCAGCAGAACGAAATCTATCTTATGCAACACTGTAATATCCTGAAATATTATCTTGTAGTCCATATTTTTCAATATAGTTTACTATGTCTCTACATTCAAGTGATGAATATGTCAGAACAAGAGTATAATATCCCAAGATAGTTCAGTTTTGCTCTGGGATTTACCTTAAAATAACTGAAAAACTAATATAATCAACTAACTATTTCAACAAAATATCTATAGATGTTCACAATTGATAGACTATTCACCAGTTGTAAAAAAACTTTAAACTCGTTTTTCTCAATATGGCTGATTTGAAAATGTTACAGTTTAGCACTGAGGCAGCGATATGTTATTTTCTCTGTGAGGATTTTAATTAAATAATTTCTGAAGTGGTCAATTCTTCGTCGTATTTAGTAAATGTGGCAGGAGTCTGATAGGGATGTAGATGATTGAAGAGCACACGGGAAAAACGATGAATGTCCAAAAACAATAAATTTTCAGGAGAGCGTTTTTTAATTCAAATTCGAGTTATTGGGTACATTCAGGCGGTCCCCAGCGGCTATGTATGTTCAACATGTTGTGGCCGCTGTTAGTAGCGTGTTGGTTTCTGCTGAATGCGTGGCTAACTTACAGCGGATGCAAATTATTGCAAATGTCAAAAATCATAATAATAACCTCATTTATGTAGTCAAATTCAGAAAAATGGCTAATGGGTTACTGCGGCAAATTGTTGAGGAAGCCCTTCAAGACGACATTAATTTCAATGGGGTAGTCGTGGCTGTAGAACAACTAATCCAGCCTGTTAATATTGTTCCCAATCCTAGGGAGAAGCCCCCACGAAACAAAAATTATATGAAGAAATCATTCCCCAGTATAGTCCTGACGATTTT
Source organism: Chrysolina oricalcia (assembly GCA_944452925.2). NCBI lineage: Eukaryota > Metazoa > Arthropoda > Insecta > Coleoptera > Chrysomelidae > Chrysolina > Chrysolina oricalcia. Next base: position 10,410,464 of record OX101827.2, read on the forward strand.
TGGTGTCACTTTAGGATGAGTCGAACAACTTTGCAGGTATTTTGGTACCTAATAAGTATGGATCTTACAAAGTGACTTTGATGTATTTTTTAGTTTCTCTTAAATCAAGTATCAAAAGGCCAAGAAAGATTAGAGCATAATATCCTTGTGGAGAAAAAACTGCTGTTTGCAATATGGATATTAGCAAAGCCAGAAAGTTTTGTTGCAGCAGGAGATAGATTTGACTTAGCTGCTGGAACAGGTGAACCGAATTTGTCAGTTGAGGCATAACACCATTGTATGGCCGAATCATCATGAAAGGCAGCGCATTGCAAGAAGAATTGTCGCTCTGAAAAAAATTCAGTTATAGCTCCTAATATCAATGCTTAGTAATTGAATATGAGTAAAATTATCATGCATTTACAGTCATCAATACACGATAGACATACAAGTTAATATATTAGTTGAACTGTTATTTACCTAATACATCTGGAGCATGGATAGTATTTAAACTGGCAGTTCTTATAATAATAATATTCTGGCCTCCTTATCCTAACTCAACCTATGAATAATATTCTTGTTTAGGCGGTAAATGAAGAACTTTGTAGTGTCAAATTTTGCCATAGAGAAGGTACCAAACTTAAAAGTGATGCAACAATTAATACTATATTTTTATTTTATTTTTTTAGACATCACATACCCTGATTAATGAATCTAGAAGTCTGAATTTTTCATCTCTGCATGCTCAAAATAAATTATTTATGGGGTAAATTCAAGTGGAACTTCTGTGACTGCTCGCTACAATATTTTGATAACTTCCTGATATCTCCATATTTTTCTTTAGACAACGGCAGTAAGTCTAGGGAAATAAAAATATTTATGGTAGCTTAAATTCGCCACTTTGATTGGATGTGAAAGGCTTTCCAACAATATCAGCTGATTCTCATGCACCATTGTATGAAACGCGATAATAAGTCTACGATGGTCAACAGAAACTTTTATTTCCCTTATAGGCCTGGAAGGAAAAAGACATTTTTTCTTTTTGTAGAGCGGCTCTAGGTGTGTCCCCCAAGAACGAAAATAGTCTTGGTTTGTGTCTTCCACGTCAAACGGGGCAGGTTTTACCCTAGTTGATCGTAATACATCAATTCAGTCGGACGGAGTTTCTGTTTTTGATTTCCAAACCAAAATCTTTGTCACACTCCATGTATGAGTGGCCACGTATGGGGAACGTTACCTGAATCTCTTCTAACCTTCTCTCATAGTGTATGACATGGTGCAAAAATCGAAAAACGGTGTAATTCTTGTTCTGCCCTCCGCAAGAATCGCAGAATATCTGAAGGCGTTTAATATTGGCAGGTAAGTAGTTGTACATGTAATGATGTAGAAGGGAACAGACGGTGTCACTTCCTTTTTTCCCTATTATTTCACTGTATGCATAAAAAAACACTTTGCTGATTGAAGATGACATGCAAATTGAACAAATACAATGATAATTGACGGCTATAATAGACATCATTGTAGTAATCCATACAAACTGATTCCAAGTCTGCTTGTTGTCTTGAGGATCTTTTGGATGCCTTTTCTGTCATAAAATACAGTAGCTCTGGCAATGTGTATTTTTTTTCTGTTTCAAGTTTCTTCAGATCACTCAAAATAACTTTTTTATCATTAATGTTTGCTTTGGACAACTTTGATTCTAGATTTTTCACCTTCACAGTTATTTCATCACATTGAGAGCAAGTATCTGAGCGTGGATAACCGAAACTAATGTTAAATTTTTTATTAAAAATTTCTCTGTAGCGGTTGTATGATATTTTGGTTTCTGGGTGCTTAATTTTGAATAAGTCGTACATTTTAGAAACACTAAGTTCTTCAGGAAGGTATGTTTTGTTAATCTTAGCCAGGCTATAATGGCTAGATCTGCCTTTAAACGATGAAATATGCTCACATACTTAAGTGATTGTAGCCTTCGTAAGTTTATGAGGTCTGCTTTCGTGACTTCCCCTACCATCTCTGGGGGCACTTCCATCGTGTTTCAAACTAGTCTGTATGGTTTGAATTCTGCGAGGAGTTATTCCATGCAAGGATCATGCTTTGTAACAGACCTGAATGTCCATCATATTCTCATTGTCTGGTGCCCTGCATCTTACTCTGTAGGTATATGAAGCGTCGTTGAACTTAGGTACTTGGGCTTCAGCAAGTCTAGGTCTTCGCCTTTGAACAGGCACGACGGTTATAAGACCAGCTAGGTAGGAGTTCTGTTCGTCGAAGGTTTCAAAGTTATTAAACATTTTAAGAATTTATTTTTTGTCACTATAACTAATCACCGAGAAACACTTGTGGCGTTTGCACTGACAATCAGGTCCAGTTTCATGACTATGTACTCTTAGTTTCTTGGCAACATCCACCATTCTTCCATGTCGTTTACGTTTTTTTGTTTTTTCTTTCATAGCACAAACAAAATTACTGACGACACTAAGGACCACGCACAAACCTTATGGGAAAAGGCTTTTGGTGAATTCCGCTGATCTTTTGGTATGATGAACTTTTCGATGTCCTGATCAAAAGTCTCCACGGGCACGACAAAAAATAATGGACAGTTTTTGAGTAAAAAATTGCACAAAGTCGCCCAAATGGGGAATTTGGTATAGTAAAACGGGAGAAATAGACCGTGCTATTTTGCAACTTCATGCCTCTTGGAAATTGTAGCATGCGCTTAAGCAATTATTTTATGGGTCCTGTGTCTTCACAGCGCCGTTTGCCAATAAATTTAGTCTATACAGGGTGACGCATGAAGACATAATGCGAGGAATGAAAAAATGATTTTTAGAAAAACGTAGATTGTGAGAAAATAAGGTTTGTGCATGGTCCTTTGATAAATAATATTCACACGATGTGAATCTAACCTCAAAATACCACGTGGATGCAACAACAACTACTGATTTAGAACTAAGCAGTCACCGAGTCCGTTGTGTTTCTAAGGACTGATAGGCGGACCCTCATCATTTTTTCAAATTACGGATGGACTTTCATCGTTTTTCCCGAGTGTGTGTATTGTTTTCATGCATTTTTCTACGTGACTGTTATCGATATTCCCGTTTATTTCGGTACCAGAAAATGCAGCTTTTTAAAAGGAATAATATTATGCATTGAAATGAATTTGGCAAAAATGGACTTTCATCGTTTTTCCCGTGTGCTCTTCATATGCTTTATTTGGATTCACCAGGATTCACTTTGCCCAGCTGTTTGACTGAAGTTCTTGCTAGAGAAATTGCTAGAGAAATTCCTGACCAAACAGTCTAAGTCGACTTGATAGGTTGTTTTAATATTTGATTTTATCATTTTCATCTCCATTCTTCCTGTTTACAGGAGGCATTTCTTGGTTGTCCTAAAATAAGCTGCGGTAGGGGAGGCCGGGGCAAAGAGGTCACCCTAATATTGAAATACATATGTATATAGAGAAATAAATGTGAAATCCCTAAAAATTGAGGTTAAGGATACATTCATATAATATTTTTCAACATAAGGTATAACTCTTGAGAAATTAAACCACGTTTCCTCTTATATATGGGTAAAGTGTCCCCCCTAAAATTAATATAAGTTAAACACAACAGTCACAAATATAAAAATCAGCGTCATTTTCGTCCACTTCAGCGCATGCTCCGTGTGCCAAATTTTTATATTTAGAGCACTTTATCCATCCATCGTCCTCGTGGGAACATAAATATCTTCATCTTGGGGTGATCAGTTTTATCATTATTTCCTTGATTTGGAATTTCTGGTCCATTTTTCTTCTCTTAATTTATTTCCTTTCGGTTTTTTTCCAATATTAAATTTCAAGGTCTATTTTTTTTAAAGCTCTTGCTTGGCGTTGACCGCCTTTCTTTCAATTTTCTCACCTTCGTTTTCTTGTCAGCATCTGTGAATATGTCTTCATGAAGAGGATATATTCCGGTTTTCTTAAAACCATTTATAGAAGTCATTGGTATGGCAGTACTTAAATAAGCTTCCCCAAAGAACTCACTTACTTGAAATTAGGTGACTGTTCTCCCAGGATTATTCCGTTAAATTCTTTCAATAGCTTTGATGTAAAATGTGTTAAGGGAATACATAAAACTTAGATCAAGGGGATTGAAGTTTGTGACTTGTATGGGGCGGTATACACAAAACTGTAACGTGGTCGTCTCGGGCTTTATGAATAAGATTAATGTTTCTAGGTAAACTATATTTGTAATGAGTTCTAAATATAATGTGCAAAATTTAACGGAAAATTATGAAACTTACGTAAAATATTTCCTTCCTCAGCATTCGAATTATTTGGTACATTGACTGACTGAAATAGCATCTCGTATACTTGTACTTGGTGGGACACTCAGAACTACTGAAAAAAAAAATTGGTGAATTACTTTACTCGTTCACAACTGAGTATTTGTGAACTTTGGGATAACGGTTGAATTTAATTAATATCCACATTCAATAAGAAACATACCAGAGTAGTTGTGATCTATGTCAACTCCATCGTTTCAATCAAATAAAATTTCTTCACATTCTATCAGTCCTGCATGATCAAATATACAATCAACTATTGTTGATGTTTTCATCATTCTCATTTACGAAGTTTAACGCAAATGATTCTCTCGCCTGTCTACCTAATTCTGTTACTTCTTTTTCTTTGGATAAGGTAAGGTACATTTTGTCGAGTTCAACTTCAAACTGATATAGATAATTTGCTATTTATGCTAGAGTAATGATTTTTTCTGTGATTGACTTCAAAGTAGTTAATGAAAATATGTAAAAACACATGCTCGCTTACCAAATCTTGGGGGTGGGAGATGTGAACCATATCGTTCTTTTTTTCAGAAGAAACATCTGCTCGTGTAGGATATTTGAAAGCCGTGGCTCCATTATAATTGGAATGCTTCCTCATGAACTTAATCATTGGCTCACCTATTCAATGATCTCTCCTACAAAATGCTTGATCGTTTTTTTGCCCAAAAATTTAACCAGTACCCAATCTCCAACAACCATGTCATCGATGTCTCTGAAGTCTTCAGCATCGTGCTCTTCTTCTATTTTCGCATGTAAGAGTCAAGTCATCATCACTAGACTTGTACTAAACCCGAAAATGCACTTGCCTCACCCCAGCTTACACCTTTTTTTATTAGTACCCCTTCACATACGCTGCTCACTTCGCTGTAAGGATCTTCAGAACCTGATCTGAAAAAGGAAACCAACATCTAAGTAAAACTCAAAGTCGTTTGCACAGTATATATTTCACCCCAATGAGAAAGGGTAAAACTTATCACCGCAGCTTTGGCAAAAAACTTGTCAAAAGATTTGCATCGCTAGTACATCAGTAAATCAAAAACTTGTTTTCGAGCATAGTAATGCTCATCTTCAGTTCAAATGAACATGAAGAAACCAGTAAAAACAACTAATTACAATTTTGAAAAATATATGAAAAATGCAAGTAGAATAGGTAAACCTAGAAACCAAAATACATGGCATGGAAACATGGAGGAATATCAAATAAAATTACATTTTAATTAAATTAAATATGTGTCGCAAATTAGAGCCCACATGTTGGTGTTGAGATGGAATGGTGGGAGATCATTCTAATTGTGAAACCACTATCAAAACCATCAAAAAGGCAGATAACTCACAGTTCGTTGTATGCAGAAGAAGGAAATGGAGTAGATGAGTCGATAATAAAGATTTATATTTACGATTTATATGTTTCTTACCTAATTTTGGTATTGTTATCTTTTTTAGTCCACAATTCCAATTAATGTTGTTTCAATGTTTTTATCAGAAATTTCTTTCCTAGGGATATTTTCATATCACGTTGTATTATCTCCCATCCTGCGGGGTTTCTTAGTGGGTTGTGGGCAATTATCTACCTGAGTAAAAATATATCGTCATCATAACTGAATCTCCAGCCTCTCCATAATTTTTTCGGATTTGATTTGCCAAAATTGACTTCAACAGACCGCTGTCAAAATTTTCAAATTTATCAGTTACCGTGTCATGTCATATCCAACCGATCATGTCACGATCTAGCCCGAAATTGAAATAAAGGAGCATTATATTCTCGACTTTGAACGTCCATTAATAAAGGAAGCTCTTATTTTAATAAAGTTGGCCTTATTCCAGATTCACACTGCTTACATGTCAAAATAACGACAACCTCATTAGTGCGTGGCGTTATTAGGCACTGTAATATATCTCTACTCTCTTCTTTTTTTTCGCCAGTTTCTTATTCTCCATTGAAAGTTTTTTCTTCCCTTTTTCTCTTCTCTGTCCTTTCTACTGTTGGTTCTCCTTTTTTTCCTAATGTACTCCTGCCATTGTTGACTTGTGACTACTGACGGAATTTCACCTTTTTTTCTTCTTACTAACAATGGTTGTTTCAGCCCAAAATAGAGTTCTTTTGAAAGGACTTGGAATACTCGGATCTGTCGTGTTATCTCCTTCGGTTTGGATAGTTGGATAGTTGGATAAATATTTGTTATTGAATGTGACAATTGGTCAGATGTAGACGAAGTCACTTCCAAAAGGCGATATCCCTGAAAATGGATTCGTTTTAGGAGAGTTGATATATATCCTAATTAGTGTAATAAGTGTTAGTAATGGTCGAAGTGTTCTGTCGAACGATTACATTTGGGATACGAATGAAATAGCATTTTCAAATGTATTCTCTAGAAAACTATTTTTTAATGCTTCATGAAGCGCTTCAGTTGCTACTGGTTCTGAATCTGGAAGTACATCAATGTCAATGTCTACGTGGGGATTGTCAAAAATCACGACTGCATCAGTGATCATCTTGAGAATTTCATTTTGCTGCTTGATTTTTTTCCATTTAAGGAACAGCAATTTATCACATTCTGGCCCTACCCAGTTTTCTTCATCTGCAGATAGATTGAACATATCCAGAGTATTGTTTTCAATGAATTTTTCAAATTGTTTGACTTCTAAATGAGCATCGGCCCGGTCCGCAACTAAACTTTTCTTATTTATATTATGATCATTCTTGGAAGTCTTGGAAAACCACATATTCGAAATACATTCATCAATACACTGGTTGCTACTTTCTCCTGAAGGGCTTCATTTAGTAGGGGGCAGAAATGTCTTCTCTTCAAAGTACCCAATTGGTGTTCAATTCTCGATAGGTGTTAACCTTCTCCTTCAATCATATCTTCATTGTTCTGAAGACAGCAACAACCATATACTGCAATAAGTGTGTTGAGTTGGAAAATGATGTTACCAGAATGATTCGCTTTTCAGAGCAAAACTGTCATCCGTCCATTTTCGGCTGTACTAATTCTCCAATCTTTTGGAACACTTAGGGCCGGTTGTTCAGTCAGAGATAATCTGCAGTTTTATGTGAATCTTGGTTTATCGAGTTGTTCACTGCATAGTTGGAACTTTAATCCTGGTTTGATTCCAGGTTTCGCTAAACCATCAAAATCGATGGATTAGGCACTCAATGACATAACAACATTAGAACTGCAATAAGAAATAGTATGGAAAAATATTCTGAAATAATCGGAAATCACTTTGATGATCATGGACGGTGTAATAACATAACTGATGTTTAAGATATTATTGAAGTAGTCCTAATAGGGCACCTCGTACTTATAGATTACGTGAAAATCATTTCGAGAAATGGTCACATGAAAAAAGATATTGTGAGGATTATTGTGAAATGGTTTCTCATGAAATAGCTAATAAAACTAATTGGTTAGTGCATCATGTAATTTGATACTATTAGGTAATTTTGTGATGATTCTATTACTGAAAATTACTTTGTGGTTGACGTACACCAAAGATTACAATGGCACATTCCTATACAGGATTTTCCTTTTCGTGGGAACCAGCTAGGACATATTTACATATCTATCTTGAACAAATCTCACATCTACCTTAAAAGATCCATCACATAGGATGGTTTGCTCATGAATTTCATTCTATTTCATCGTTTAAGGCGCCTTCAATGAGTTCGTTTTCTACCAAGGTTTCCAAAAAATTACAAGAAAGTAAGAAAGTACGAATGGAAAATGTTTGGTTATATTTGATGTGATGATGTGTTTTATTTTTATTCTGATTAAGGTACATGAGCTCGTTCTCGCATCAGTGAGTCCTCGTCTCCTCAGGTGGTACTGTAGGGTTTTCCAAGTTTTTCCCGCAGTTGGAATAGCAAATACTCCACCTTTTATTTGTTAAGTCGCCCCATGGTGCATATGGTGGTGGTACTCTCTGTAGTCTGCACTCATGTTCAGATCGGGAAGACTATCACCATTATATTCAATAAAACATTAACTATTTTACATTTTCATTCATACCGTCAAACGGGGCTAAGTGAATCAAAAATAGCGCATTTTTCGATATTTAACCGAAAGTAATGAAACAAAAAATATGAAAAATTAATATAGGTAATATAGAAAAAAAATCGGGAAAAAAACGCTGTATTTTCATTACAAAACGGTATATTTAAACATCAATGTACGGAACAGATACAAAACTCATTATGAAAATAAAACAAATAAACAAAAAGCAATTCTTAACTTAAATCTCACTCATAAAATCACAAAGAAATAAAAGAAATTGGTGCCTTTGGTATAAAAATTATCACAAACTGAAAAAACTACTATAAACCCAATAAAAAAACTTATTCCAGAGTTTGGAGGACTTTGACGCTAATTTTGAAGACATGTTGTCCCCTTTTGACATATTTCAATTTTACTTTTTTGACAACTTGGTTGTTATCAATAACGGAAATATCCTTAATGTCAGGATAAACACGTCCTTTCTTCCTTAAAGCGTTAATAGTCAGTTCCTGCCCGTCAATATTTTCAATTTTGCCAATGTAGAGTCTCGTCCGCTTCACCATTGGGAATTTGACAATAATGAAGTCCCCTACATCTGATGTTTCGTTTTCATCATCCGAAACCTCTGCCTCACCTGGCTCCTGCGACCTATCACTGTCATGCGATGTGGATGGTTCTGGCATCGGATCCTCTTCATTTCCTGATTCGGATAGTTCACTCATATCTGATGATGAGACGGACTCTTCGCTGTCTTCTTCTGCTACTTGGGTTTTGTTTTTCGATCTATTTGGTTTGCGTTTTGGTGTTTTATCAATCACAGTCGAAATGATTAGGTCCGCCGTGGAAATGCTTTTTCCGGCTGTAATATTGATTTTTTTCCCTCGTTTAACAGTGGATCCAGTAGAAGATCTTAATCTTTGCAAGTGTTCTACTATTGATTGAGTCCATGCTTGTGCATCGTCGTTGTCTCTATTCACTGTAGGATTGTTTCTTGGCACTTTATGGAGGACAATATCTGGATTCCAAGGAGAAATGCCACAGGCTTTGAAACCAGCAATAGAGTTTTCCTTAGATCGTAAGCCAATTTTTTCAATTGTCTCCCTCAGAAGCCTTGGAAATTCCGTTTTTGGTAAGACACCACGATGCTTGATTTTCCATTCTTCCAGAATTCTCCGCCAGCATGCCTTAACCGGTCTGAAGTATGCCACATCGAGTGGTTGCAAGAGATGTGTGGAGTTGGGCGGGAGAAGAACAAATTTTATCTCATTATTCGCACACGCATCTATTACACTCATAGTGATATGGCTATTCAGGTTGTCACCTATAAGGACTTTAGGGCCATTTAATTTCCTGAAAAATGGCAGAATGATTGTTCTGAACCAATCTTCGAACAACTCGGAATCAAACCATCCACTCAAAGATCTATTGTACCTAGCATTTTCAATGCCGCCTACCGTCCATCCTTCATATGAATGTTTAGCTTTATACACAGTGTATGGCGGCAATAAAGTGCCATCCGCCGCGATAGCAAACATGACAGTAGTGCTGCTCTTTGAACTATCAATAGTCCTATGTGTGTGTTTCGCTCCTCTTCTTGTGACAACTTTAGCGGATCCTGGATCGTCGACGAAATTGGTCTGGTCATAATTCACTATGTTTGAAGGAGGAATGTCTTCTATGGTTCGCCTTAAATTCTCAAAATATTCTTGAATCACCTCATATGATAATGCAGCCCTGACGCGCTTCGTGTTCTCTGCCAACTTAATCGTTAAATCTCGATTTCTTTTCATAAACCTCTTGAACCAGTCCAATCCAGGAAGATTATCTTTGAATCTCCTCTCTACCACTCCCAACTTGTTCAAATATTGTTGCACGATTCCCCTTATATCATTAGATTTCAGAGGAAACCCCCACTTTGCGCAGACCTCAAGACTATCTCTGATTCGCAATTCTTGATGTTTGGTGAATACTGGTTGGCGGCCATACTTTAAAGGATGGTGTCCATGGTATCGTCTTTGAATTGTGGAGAAAGGAACTCCATAATGTTCCGATGCTTGTCGCATGGACATGCTGCTCCTACGGACCGCCGCCACTGCCCGGTGCACATACGCGTTATCATAATTGCACTTTCCCTGGGGCCCCAACTTTTTTACATATGTTCGTGGCATCCTATGAACAAAAAATCAATGAATAAGCTGAAACTATATTGAGGGGTGGGGGTCAATTAGGTCATACTATGCATTGAAATATACCATGATTATTTTGTCAAAAAAGGAAAATAATTCTTGAATCACTCATCAGATCAAAATTATTATGATTCAAATCCCATGCAATCAAAGATGATTCATTTTCCCCACTATCTAGTTCATTTTGCATAAAAAATATTCTGAATTCTCAACTAAATCAGACACAATTTTTTTTTCATGGAATTCGATTCCTAGATGACTCAGCAAATCATATTATCAATAGTAGTATTTCTCAATATAACCCACTCCACCTCACAACTGAATGATTTCGGCTTTTAATGAGATTGCAAAGTAAAGCTTATCCAGAATAAATAGAACGAACACTTACCTATTAGCAGACTCGAATTTATACGCATCGCACCACGGTACATACACAACTGACTAACGAATGACGCACGAATACAACCTTACAAAGGAAGAATGTCGAGTCTGCGCGAAAGAAATCTTTAAATTTACGGATTGATTCACTTTACCCATACCGATTCACTTAGCCCCGTTTGACGGTACTTGAAAAACTTCTTCGATGAGTTGAAAAACTTCTGACATTAAAGTATATTTTGACTTTGACATTTCATAAAATAGTTCAGATGAACTGCAAAATCTTGGTTTTCATTATCCATGGTCGAATTTCTACTGAACAACACATTTGAAGGTAATCTAGGATTCGACTCCAAACCAAGTTTGATAAATCTTTGGATTTTACCATGGACTGAACAACCGGCCCTTAATGATATGCCGATATGTTAAAATATCACCATGGGAGGGGCAGTTTGGCCCGCTGCATTTGAATTAATGAGAACAGTTGAGGTTGAGTTTTTGAGTTTTTTTTGTGTCTGCATTGTTTGGTCATTTGAGCTACTTGTGGTGCTGATGACCAGGCATCTTCCGAATTATGCGACTCCCATAATGGAACATATTTTTTTGCTGTTACTCGTTTTTTTGCAGGACTTTTACTCTCCAATTTCTGTTTTCTCGATAATTTATCTTCTAGCTTTGCCCTTTTCTCCGTCTTTTTTCTGTTATACTCTTGTTACATCTCACTCCTTATAATTTCTTGCTGCACAGTTAGGTTAGTATCAGAAACCACTTCTGATGAAACTGAGTTTGCTGCATCATAATTCATATTGGATTCTGTAGTAACACTGAGTTAGTCTGGCAACACTGGCGGTGAACAGCTGAGTGACATTTGGCGCGCGACAAGTCAGTCTATCTGACACGTCGATCCGAACAGGACTAGATGACTCGTTAATTAGTTGTAAACAGTTTTGTGAATACAGTTTTACTTGAAGTGTAATTTGTGTTTGTTACATCCAGCCATCATACTACATTTTGGCGACGAGGTTACTCAAGAGCCCAGTGTGTGAACTGTGAAACAGAAAACAGTAGCTATGGCTGAGAACGTGAACGAAGCTTACAAGAACTTTCGATTTAACAATTTTGAGCCCGATACAGAACAGTGGGATTACTATTTACAAAGGTTTGAATTAGAACTTCAGATGCACGGATTGATGACCGATGAAAATGCTGAAGTAAGACGTAACTTGCTGTTATCTAAGGTAGGCCCGCATGTTTTTAAAATTTTAGTAGACCATTTCAAGCCAGATAGGTTTACGACAAAGACTTATACAGCACTCATTCAGGTGTTAAATCGTTTTTATGGCAAGAAAGTATATATATTCGCCGCTGGATGTTTTCGCAAAGAAAATGAATCTGTGACTGACTATGTGAATCGTTTACGTGCTTTCGCGGGGGCCTGCGATTTTGGTAGTGGTTTAAATGAAAGAATGCGCGATCAGCTTATTTTCGGTATAAACAATCGTGAGTGGCAAGAGAAAATAATACAGAAACATTCATCTAACCAAACTACACTGGAAGAGGTAGAGGCTACAGCTAGCCTTTTAGAGCAAGCATCTATACAAACAAAACAATTATCGTGTTTTCAACCTAACCTACAAAAAACTGATAGTTATGTGAACCGCGTAAGAAAATCAGACAGACAAACTACATCTAAACAAACAAATAAAGTGCGTGAATTATTTCCGGACATTGACTGTCTCTACTGCGGGGACTTGAAACACCCACAAAAGAATTGTCCTGCTTCCGGTAAAAAGTGTGGCAGTTGCGGAGAAGACAATCATTTTTCGCGAGTTTGTGTAATTTCAGGACATGCTATCAAAAGCGCGTAAATACGAGGGGAAATCAAAACGTTCAACACGCTGTGTTAAACATGAAAGTGACAATGAAAACGATAATTCTTCGGAATATAACAGTGAATCGGAATCCGGGGATACAGACTATAATTCGACCGTTTTAAATATTAGAAAGGTAGGAACGGCTAGTAAAGTGATGTTACCAGTTCAAATAAGTAACAAAAATATCGACATGCTTTATGATCCTGGCTCTGTGCATGCAGTAGTAGGCAGGTTAATTTGGAATAAAATTGGCAGTCCATCACTGAAAAAATCAAGTGATTTGATTGCCTACGGCGAAAAACCAATAAGCACTTTGGGAAAATGTATGGTGGAAGTGGAAGCTTTTGAAAACAAATGAACTTTGCCCCTTTATGTAACAAACGATGACGACATACCACTTTTTGGCTTGGACTGGTGTTTAGCTTTCAAATTACCTCTACCTCGTGGTGCAAAAATATATCATATAAAAGAGGACCACCACGGTATCAATTCAAATTCTATCAAAAGTGGGGGAAAAGACCATCAACACAAAAGTATTATTGACAATTATTGACAGTTTCAGCTGAACTTGATCGATTGGTCCAGGAAGGTGTTCTGGAACCAATCGATACAACTAACACTGAGGTTTTGTGGGTTTCCCCTATTGTGGTTGCTTTGAAATCAAATGGCAGGTTGAGGATATGTTCAAATAGATGAATACCCGTTACCCCGTTTTGAGGACATTACAGCAAAATTATCTGGAGGGAAGTATTTTTCTAAAATCGACCTGAAGGACGCATACCTTCAAATGGAGGTCCACCCAGACTCCCGCAAATATTTGGTTATCGCTACACAAGGGCTATTTCACATACCGGCGATTACCATTCGGGATCAGTTTTGCACCATCACTTTTTCAACGAACTATGGACCAGATACTGGCAGGAATAGAGGGCGTAGTATGCTATCTGGATGACATACTGGTGACAGCCCCAAATCTAATATTGCATGCCCAGCGATTAAGGGAAGTACTGCGTCGTTTACAATCTGCGGGAATAAAAACCCAAAAATCAAAATGTGATTGGCTTAGATCTAGTGTGACCTACCTAGGTCACAAAATTGATGAGAATGGCTTGCATCCGACTGAAGAGCGTATAGAAGCTATCAAGCACATGCCAATACCGCAAAATACTTCCGAACTTCGATCGTTTTTAGGCACTATCACTTATTATGGCAGATTCATTGAAAATCTCCATGTGAAGTGCGTACCTTTACATCGTCTTCTAAAAAAAATGTAAAGTGGGAGTGGTCAAAAGAAGACACTGAAATATTCGAAAATTTAAAGCAAAGCCTAACCTCAAATGATACCCTTGTGCATTATGACCCTGAAAAACCCCTGGTTGTCACCAGTGATGCCAGTAATGCAGGTGCAGGCGCAGTGCTATCACACAAATTCCGAGATGGAACTCTGAAACCAATTGTCTTCGCATCAAGATCTTTCAGTGATGTCGAAAAACGTTACTCCACTATTGACAAAGAGGCCTTGGGATTGGTATATGCTGTTACCAAGTTCCACCAATACTTATATGGTCGAAGATTCACCCTTATTACGATCATAAGCCATTGGAGCGTATTTTTGGAGAGGATCGTCAGACTCCAAAAATAGCAAGCAACCGACTCTTAAGATGGGCCATGACGCTAAATAGTTATAATTTCAACGTTTCCTATCATCCAGGAAAGGAAAATTGTCCTGCAGATTCACTTTCCAGGCTGCCCTTGAAAGTAATAGCGGAAAATTCAGCAGTACCAAATTATGCGCGATTATTGCATCTGAGAGTACGGAAGCTTCCTATGTGCAAACAAGAATTAAAAACCCAAACTTTAAAAGACAAGACACTTTCACAGGTTATAAAATATGTTCAGTCATATTGGCCCGACAAGAAAAACCTCTCTACCGACTTTATTCCATTCTATGAAAAACGAGATGAACTGTCATTTGAAGAAAACATACTTTTGTGGAAAGGACGCATCTGCATACCTTCTATTTTGCAGTCAGAGGTATTAGCTATGTTACATGACGGCCACCCGGGCATAACTGCCATGCAGTCACTGGCAAAACTACACGTTTATTGGCCAAATATTAACGATGACATCATTGATGAAGTAGAAACATGTTTTTCATGTCAACAGTCCCGAAGAAACGACAGAAATGCACCACTACATCCATGGGGTATATCCCCAGACCCTTGGTCTAGTCTTATCTGGATTTTGCGGGACCTTTTGAAGGTAAAATGTGGTTGGTATTGATTGACTCCTATACGCATTGGTTAGAAGTTATACCGATGAACAACATTACATCTAATTCCACTATAGACATCCTCCGTTCGATATTCGCTAGACTGGGTTTACCCAAGTTCTTGGTGACGGATAATGGGCCACAACTCACTTCAAGTGAATTTGAACATTTCTGCAAGGACAATGGCATAATACATATTAAAGTGACCCCTTATCATCCGAAATCGAATGGGCTGGCTGAGCGCACTGTACGTACCTTCAAAGAACGAATGCGAGCTAGTAACCAAAATCTTAATCAGTCACAAAGACTTGCAAGTTTTTTTATTTTCCTA
The DNA here is from genome assembly GCA_944452925.2 of Chrysolina oricalcia. Taxonomy (NCBI): domain Eukaryota; kingdom Metazoa; phylum Arthropoda; class Insecta; order Coleoptera; family Chrysomelidae; genus Chrysolina; species Chrysolina oricalcia. Next base: position 10,425,814 of record OX101827.2, read on the forward strand.
CAGAAATACCGTAAGAAGATCGACAAACAGAACACCAAGCCAATTAATGTTCGGTCGGCATTTAAGATCACGATTTGACCTCCTCAAACCGGATGTTACTAAAAATATGGAGTTGGAACAAATTATTCAAAAACGAAATCATGACCATTCAGCTGCTCCACTGCATGATTTTACGGAGGGAGATGATGTATGGGTAAATAGGCCATTAGAAAAGGGTTCCGAGCCGGGAAAAGTTGTTAGGCAGTCTGGACCATTGTCATATCTCGTAAATGTTGATGGTATCCTGCGCCGCAAACATTGTGACCAAATGCGGAGAAGAGTTTCGGATATAGCACCCAATCTAGAGGTAAACCCATGGGTTGTACAATGTGCTGCTGACGAATTAGGAAGTCACCTCTATACTCAGCCAAACAAAGGTATCTAAAACGAACCATCACCAAGCTGTCGTTTCGAAGAAGAACATCACCACAACATACCATGTAAAATTCAACCTGAGGATGTTGAAGAGGAAGTCGACATAGAAGAGCCCCCAAGTCAGGCACCCCGAAGAAATCCTTCAAGAAACAGAAGGCTCCCTGCTCGCTTCAGGGAATAAGCTTATCATTAGTGGGGAAGGAATGTAGTAACACTGAGTTAGTCTGGCAACACTGGCGGTGAACAGCTGAGTGACATTTGGCGCGCGACAAGTCAGTATATCTGACACGTCGATCCGAACAGGACTAGATGACTCGTTAATTAGTTGTAAACAGTTTTGTGAATACAGTTTTACTTGAAGTGTAATTTGTGTTTGTTACATCCACCCATCATACTACAGATTCCATTTGATTTTTGCTGACATTATCAGGTTCTAAGTTCTAAATTTTCAATAGACTCTAATGTTTGTTTTGTATCTTCAGTGTCGGAAATTGATGTATTAACATCCTGTGTTGGAGAAAGGACTGTAGAATCCTGTTCATTAATTATTTCTATATCAATGTTGGGCTCTTCAAAGATAATTTCTGCTTCATTGATTAGGATTTCCATATTGATTTCTGGGAGATGTACGTTCGAAGGGGTTGCCTAATTTTCCAAATGTCAAATAAAAATGTATCGCATAAGCGGGGGATAGTCGAGTAATTTATACCAAATCATTTCCAAGGTTAATTTTTTTGGTATGTATCATGAATTGTTCGCCGAATCACATCTTTTGTAGCACCATCAACGTTTGCGATTTTTTTATTCCTTTGTTTTCGTTTCATTGCATGGTCAATGACATCCCCTACTTTAATGACTCGAAGAACTGTCGAACGAGATAGTTTCGTTAACTCGCATAGTCTATTCACAATATCATTCTGTAACGTGTGACAGTTTTCCTTCTTCAAGCATTCATGAATATTTAAAATTACTCGCTGAACTTGAACATGTAAATCCTTATTTGCAAATTCCGAATTCCTGTCGATTGACACAGATTCCTCACACGTAATGTTATCATTTGTTGAAGGTCTCCAGAAAGCCATATTGATGAAAGTACACAAACACACTAAGATTTTCACAAAAATCGGTTTGCTTCATCCATAAATACAGTAATATAGTCTGACAGGTATTACTTATGGGTACATTAAAGGGATTAACGGATGAATACTCAATTTCCAGGAAACATATTTAAGAGTGGCGAATCATTCAAATTTACCTGGCCCATGTAAATTTGTGTACCTTAATTATGGATTTTCATCAGGTATCGGCCGCGTCTATTCAACAAATTGATGAAATTATTTTCAACGAACACTGATAAAGAAATATTGTGAAGTGGCCAACTAATTTGTATTCAGCCAGCCCTGCTAGCCGAGCCTTCATTCCCCAACTACCTTTTATGGCACGTTAGCTAACTATCTGGGCGACTAGGGGCCACAGGCCAGACATGTTTATGATTATACCAAATAAAAGCACTGGTAGTATATACATTTGCCATTTTGACCAATCCATTTAGAAAAAAGGAACATTCATCTGAAAAGCAGATATTATACAGGAAATTTAGATCGCCAATACAGCGTTCACTCATTTCTTCTACAAATTGTAACCGTCGATCATAATCATCCTCATTAAGTTCGTGAAGCAGTTATCTTGTAGGGGTAAAATTTGTGGGCCTTCAAAATTCTTCTAACGCTTGTTCGTGAAACACCAGAAACTTCGGCCAATTGCCTCGTACTCAATGTGTGATCCATTGTAATGTGCCCTAAAACTGCGATTTGCACGGCTTCATTTCTAACGACACGAACCGGATTATCCTTTTGGTTCTGCACTGTTCCAGTTTCCAAAAACTTCTCCATCAGTTGTCTAACGTAAGTATGTGAAACATTTTTATCCCGATGTCTTTCATTAAATAGTCGTGCTGTTTGTCTTGCACAGTCATTGTTTTTGAAATAAATAGACACCAATTCGACCCGCTCAGCTACAGTGTAAACCATACTTATCAAATTTCGCTATAAACTCTCGAACTAACGCTATGTAAATGATGGTGCGACCATGTCTAGTAGAAATAAAGTTTGTACAAACATACTTTTTTCTTCAACGGCCAAAAAATCGGATGTTTCTGTTAGTTTTTATGTCAATAGGCGAATACTAAAATTCCTGCGGCGGAGATTATTTTTAATTATTGTCTGTTCCCTAATGTCACGCCTAAGAAAACCGGGGTGATTTTATTATAGCACGAATGTTCATGGCTGACATTTTGAACAGCTTGGAATTTAAATTTGACGTGTCCACCTCTAATTATTTGGTATTTTTATTCAGAAAATAAGTAATCTATTTCCAAGAGTTTGACAACCTGTCATTTCGTTATCGATGACAATAATAAGGCAAAATTATAGGGTCATGAAGAACTTAATGAGACCTTCAAAAAGAAGTATGGCACGACCCCTTTTCCCTATTCAAATTTTGAGAGTTGTTCACCCCCCTGCTACAGGGTTTAAGTTACGGGGGTGAAAAAAACTGAAAATTAGTTCCCCCTCAAATCAAATATCGACGTGTTAGAGCGTTTTTCAAAATTTTGATTTGAAATCCTACAAATTAGGGTGGAAAGTTTCCATTGGCCCTCCCTGTATATACAATTGTAGACCAGAGATTTTAGGGGACTATTACAATTCGTAGGCGGAATATTTCACGAAAAGATGCGTGAAACCGTCAAGATAAATCACTCATGATTGAAAGAAAAACAAAACATTGACTAGATTATCAGTAACTTCCTCTTGCTCATAAAATTATTTGTGAGAAAAATAGAATTTCTCGGGGTGGTCCGCAAATAAATGAGTTAGAGTATACTCGTATGATTCAGAAAAAAACTTTCTATAGGTAAGTCGTTAGTTCTTTAAATTATTCCTTGTATACTCGTCCAAATTGATATTACACATACAGATGTTGAAAGAATTCAAATTCTATTTTTCCTTGTCGATCGATGAGTAATACGAACTATTTCAAGTCGCGATTTATTTGAAAACAATACAGTCAGTATCAATCCAAAGCTCAATCCAAATGAAGGCACTAAAATTATTCAATTGTATTTTTTTCAGTGTATATATTTATAGTGTACCAATAAAAGAGAAAGGGGGAATAGCGTAAAAATTATAATTCTCCCAGCTTAATGTGAATGCATCTGAAGCTATCGCTCCTGGATCTTTACGCCATGTGACGAAATTACTTCACTTGTTATTGGCATTGCTTGCAAATAGATCTATTGTTTGGCTTCCATATCGCCGAATTACTTTCTGAAAGAACTCATGATCTAAACTATAACCAGTTTCATTTTTCATGGACCTAGATTCCAAATCAGCTATTGTATTATCTCTTGATGAGATATAAGAAGCAAATATAAAACTTTTTTTTCTCTTCACAACATATCCAGATATCTACTCAGTTCAGTCAATTTTTGGAATCGAATAGTCCCCATTTTATTTATATATGCAAAGGTCGTCTTATTGTCCATGCGTAAAACTATGTTTTAATGACTTTTGTTATGAACAAAATACTCTAGGGCGTAAAATACTGTCAAAAGCTCTAAACAATTTATATGATTATCTCTCTTGCTTCTCCCAGAACCCATGTATTGTCGAATCGTTGAATACCGCCCACAGCCCATATAGAATGCATCTGAAGCTATCGCTCCTGGATCTTTACGCCATGCGACGAAATTACTTCACTTGTTATTGGCATTGCTTGCAAATAGATCTATTGTTGGGCTTCCATATCGCCGAATTACTTTCTGAAAGAACTCATGATCCAAACTATAATCAGTTTCATTTGTCATGGAACTAGATTCCAAATCAGCTATTGTATTATCTCTTGATGAGATATAAGAAGCAAATATAAAACTTTTTTTCTCTTAACACCATATCCAATCTCTACTCAGTACAGTCAATTTTTGGAATCGAATACTCCCCATTTTATTTATATATGCATTGACCGTTTTACTGTCCACGCGTAAAACTATGTTTTAATGACTCTTGTCATGAACTCTGGGCGTAAAATACTGTCAAAAGCTCTAAATAATTTATATGATTATTTCTCTCTTGCTTCTAGAACCCATGTATTGTCGTATCGTTGCATACCGCCCCCAGCCCACTTGGGATGCATCCGTGAAAATCTCCAATTAAAATTTTTCGATATTGATTATATTGCTTGAATTCAAAATTATATTCTCCCACCATTTCAGATCGATTTTCACTGTATCCGTAACTAACATTCTAGCATGATACGCATCGCAATAACTGATGATGTAATGTTAATCTTTTTCTCTATAGGTAACTCTATAGTGAGCTTGTGACTGTCATAGATAAATCCTAAACATTTATTAGTTTTTGGTAATTTAATTTTTTTTGTAGTTTATAATAAAAACCTTGATTTAGCCTTGATTTAGCGATGATTATAATATCGTATAAATAATGATACATAAAATCTCGAACGATCTGAGCTTATTAAGTACTGGTTCCAACATTTTGTTGAATATATACGGCGCAGTTGATAAGCTCATTGGCATGACTTTATGCTGAAAAACGCAACCGTTAAATTCGAATCTTAAACATTTCCTCGATCTATGAATAACAAGCGTTTTCCCCCGAAGGGTAAAAAACGACATATTTCAGGTCTTGCCTAGGCTTGACCTGTATGAGATTACACCCTGTACTTTTTGTGCATTTTCAACGGTCTTTCTCAATAATTCTTGCGTCTGGCCAGTGCGCCATCGCCTTTCGCCCCTCTTCTTCACCCGATCTAGCTCGGCCTTCTTTGAATAAGTCGTCAAGAACTTATTCGGTCAAGCCTAGGCAAGACCTGAAATATGTCGTTTTTTACCCTTCGGGGGAAAAACGCTTGTTATTTCAGGTCTGTGCCGTCGGCTTGACCTTTATGAGAAGTGGCATAAGATGTCCGGAGGACTGCTCATTGCTAATATCCTATACAATAGGAAAAGTTGGATCGAAAATCCATCAGAAAACAACTACTTTCCTGGCTTATGCCACGACGAACATTGAATTACATCTGATGAAATTTCCGTGCAGAGTTCCTACAAGGTTATCTCTGCAATTGCTTGGTTGCATGGGAATGATCATAGAAACATTCGGACCACCTATATATCGATTTCGGAGTGTTGCTCCTCATCAGTATAGGGTAGGTCTAGCAGTCAATAACTAATGACTGCAACGAATGAATCGACGACCATTCCCATTTAAAGACCGAAACTGAGATCGCGCCCGCACAGTAGATTAACTCCAAACTGCGAGCGCCATCCCAGCGCCGGAAGTCCAACCAAGCAATATCCGTGCTCCACGATCGTCAAGACCGTATAAGTTTGTATAATTTCTATCACTGTTTTCCTCTGGTTGAACATTTTCAAAATCTACAAAAGGTTGGATTTCTATCAAAAACGTCAAATCAATTGATCAGAAATACATTTGAACAATCATAATTGAAAAAATGGGGTTATGTTTCCTTACCAGGGGGTATATTATCAGTATTTACTGAAACAGGTTCAATATTTTTTGTTAGCACCATATTAAGCATTTTACGACCCCGATTCATTTCGGGAATGTAGTCACAATAGACAAAGAACAACCACTTTTTCCATACTTATTCTTTAAATTGCACAGCGTCCTAAAAAACCAATTGCGTCTCAAGAAGGTATTGTATCGTTAGAAGAGCAATGAATATGCCCTCCGATATAAACCGTCAAAGGCAGGCTAGGAATTTCGCAACATGTTTTTTCAGTAATAACACGTAAGCAAATATACGTTCTCAAACTCATCTCAAGTCTAGTTTGGTAGGGTATGGAATAAAGACGTATGTCGAATTCTTTGTAGCTGCTGAGGACTTTTTTCAGAAGTGATGAAAAATGACGTATTTTAAATTACACTGTTATCACGGACGAAACTGAAAAAATTATTAGTATTACGTCTTTATTCCATTTCGGTATCTCTGGATGTATAACTCGTGGACTTACGTCGTTTATACTGTTCAATTACTCGTGCGTCCCTGATCAACATACAGTAACATTCGAACAAGGACGTACTTCGAGTTACTTCCTTGTTCGTTGGGGGTGTCGATATAGTGGTGCGCGAACGAACCAAATGGCGGTGGTTGAACAATGAATTTATCAAGATTTTTCAAATTCAAAATGAATCGAAAATGACCATCTGATATCAAAACCAAGAATGAAGAAGATAAATATTCCTTTCTATAATAAGTGTACATCTACTTATTATAGACACTTTATAGCTCTGTCTAGTTTTTCTTTTTCTGATTTACTATGTATTCTATCTCTGGGTTTAGAAACTTGAACGGGTTGTTTCTCTGAAAGATATTTCATACCCTTCCAGTCAGAATAAAATTGTCGAATTACTTGTTAAATTTTCCTAATGTTTTCTGATTAGTCTTTCTTCCGCCATATATACTCACTTTGTCTATTTGTGATATACTCTTTACTGATATTGTGTCAACTTCGCCTGAAACTTCGCAGGTTGCTTTTTCATTTTGTTCTTGTAGTATGTTCCCCGGTAGTTTAAATAACCACTGGATGTAGGTTGTTTCCTGGAATAATTTGCCCTGACATTATGCTCTGGCAGTCCAGAATTATTGATGACAAAACGCCTATTTGTCGTTAAGTTGGATTTGACATTAACGAGACATTTAACAAAGGACACACCTTTACTGCTTCTACATCATGGGTTATTACAATGCGTTTGCCACTTTTCGTTTCTGTGGAATAAAGGTCGATTCTCATATAGCAGTGACGCGACAGTGCCGTGACCGACACGTGATTTCACCGGCCGTAAAGTCACAGTGATTACTATTCATATTCGTCAGTGTTTCAGAAGGGCCGTGGCAGTGTAGTTTATGGCCAAATAGAAATATTTTCAGATGAAGAACTTTTGCAGATCGCATTGGTTTTGGACGACGAAATGGAAGAACAAGTAGGGCAGGTAGAAAAAAGACAGTGGGTCCATCCAGCATGGAAAAAGAGAGGAACAGAAGGGGAATTTATAACATTATACAAGGAACTGGTGGACGATGCAACAACATTTTTTGAATACTTCAGAATGTCAGAAAATTCGTTTAACTTATTATTGTGCAAGTTAGAAGTTCATTTGAAAAAGCATGACACACGCTGGAGAAAAGCTATCACAGCAAGGGAAAGGCTTGCTGATTGTTTCCAATCTGATGTAGACCATGTAGACACCTAGACATTAATTGAAAGCAATCCAAAAATTAAAACTGTTTTATTAGAAAACTGCTGTCAAACAAATGAAAAAAAGTTAATCGTGAATCTTAAGCTCAGGTTTTTTCTTAATATTTTTAATGAAAGGTTTGGTAAAACTCCGTCATTGAGTTGGGTGTTACAGTCGCCACAGATTGATCAGTAGATGAGGTTGATTGATCCCATGAAGCCTGGTAGCTTCCTGCAGGAGAAAGTTGTCCAGTCGAACACATGACATTAGAACCCGTTGAGGCGGCAAACTGTTGTCGGTTCAGCATATTCAATTCGAATCTTTGGACAGTAGCAAAAATTTCACCTTTGGCGTAATGCCAGTCTTGTGGGGATAATTTTTTTAAAGCTGGAGCTATTCCTGTTAAAAAAGCGTCAACAGGATGATGCGGTGGTGCTGGGCAGTTCATAGTTTTATTTCGTTCAACAATATACTCCATAACTGTAGCGGCAGCCGTTTTGGGGGGAGCAGTAGGCTTTGAGGCTGACAGCTTTCGAGTTTTTCGTGGAATGGTATCTGCTGTTGTTAATTGCAACAAATTTTGACATTCTGATTTTTTAGTCATGGCATCGTTAACTGCTGATGCTGTAGAGTCCTCCGCTTCCTTATTTTGGTCGTCAATTTCGGATACCTCTTCACGCCATGCGACGAAATTACTACCTTTGTTATTGGTTTATCTTGCAAATAGATCTATTGTTGGGCTTCCATATCGCCAAATTACTTTCTGAAAGAACTCATGATGTAAACTATAATCAGTTTCAATTGTCATGGACCTAGATTCCAAATCAGCTATTGTATTATCTCCTAATGAGATATAAGAAGCAAATATAAAACTTTTTTTCTCTTCACACCATATCCAGTTATCTCCACTCAGTACAGTCAATTTTTGGAATCGAATACTCCCCATTTTACTCATATATGCAATGTCCGTTTTATTATCCACGAGTAAAACTATGTTATAATGACTCTTGTCATGAACAAAACACTCAAGGGCGTACTATCAAAAGCTCTAAATAATTCATTTGATATTTCTCTCTTGCTTCTCCTAGAACCCATGTATTGTCGTATCGTTGAATACCGCCCCAGCCCATTTAGGAGGCTTCCGTGAAAATCTCCAATCCGAATTTTTCAATACTAATCTTATTGCTTGAATTCAAAATTCTATTCTCCCACCATTTCAAATAGTTTTTTACTGTTTCCGTAACTAACATTCTAGCATTACACGCAACCCAATAACTGATGATATAATGTTAACCTTTTTCTCTATAGTGAGCTTCTGACTGCCATAGATAAATCCTAAATATTCATTAGTTCGTGGTAATTTAAATTTTTTTGTAGTTCACAATAAAAACCTAAATTCTCGAAGAGATAGATAATTTTTTTCACATGATCCTGCATTTCTTGCCTCGATTTACTGATGATTATAGTATTGTCTAAATATATGAAACATAAAATCTCGAACGATCTGAGCTTATTAAGTACTGGTTCCAACATTTTGGTGAATATATACTTTATGCTGGAAAACGCAAGCGTTATATTCCAATCTTATTTTTTTTTCGATCTATGACCAACTGTTATCAAGTAAAAAGCATCTTTAAGATCTGTTGTGGCCATCAAGTAACCTTTCAAAATAAGGTCCTTCACCGTCTTACAATTTTCTAGTTTGAAATGCAGAGGTTGAACAATAAATTTTTCAAATTCAAAATGAATCGGAAAACCATGTGATTTCAGAACTAAGTACGGAGATAAATATTTCTTTCTATTATAAGTGTACATCTACTTATTATAGCCTTCTCTTCTAGACATTTTATAGCTGTGTCTAGTTTTTGTCTTTCTAATTTACTAAGTATTCTAATTCTGAGCTTAAAAACTTGAGCAGGTCTTTCTCTGAAAGATATTTCATACCCTTCCAGCTAGGATAAAATAGTTGAATCACTTGTTACATTTTCCTAATGTTGTATGAGAAGTCTTTCTTCCGTCATATATATTCACCCTGTCTATTTGTGGTATACTCTTTACTGATATTGCGTTAACTTCGCTTCAAACTTCTGAGGTTGCTTTTTCATTTTGTTCTTGTAGTATATTCTAGTTTAAAGAACCGCTGGATGTCGGTTGGTTCCTGGAATAATTTGCTCTGACATCATGCTCTGGCAGTCCAGAATTATGCTGGCAAACGCCTATTTGTCGAGAAGTTGGATTTGACAACACCGAGGCATTTAACAAAGGACATACATTTACTGCTTGTACATCCTGGGTTATTACAATGCATTTACCGCTTTTCGTTTCTGTGGAATCAACCGGTTTGAGTTCTCTTGCCCTATTTTTTCGCTCGATATGTTTGTCATAATCCTTATCGATTGATCACACTTCATAGCTGATGTTATTCCTTATACACGTATGAGATGTTATTCCAGTAAATTGGTTCGATGTATAACTTATTTGTTGACGATCTACAATAATACATGGGTAAGTTTTCTTCTTTGCCACGACAAATCTTTTGGTATTCCTTATACACGTATGAGATGTTATTCCCGTAAATTGGTTCGATGTATAACTTATTTGTTGACGATCTACAATAATGCGTTGGCAGCTTCGGAATCGTATCTTCCGCATCCAAAAATTTATTTAATATTGTTTTCGCAGCAGCAGTACTTGGAGGTGTAGCGGAAAGTTTCCGATTGCTACTGGGATGGAACATAAAATCTCAGGGTTTTTGGATGGTGGTGGCAAGGCTGGTATTAACACTCAAAAACACGTCTTGAGGTGTTTATTTCTCTGAACAAGTAAGAAAATTCTCTCAGCTTGGACATTAAAAAAAGACCAAAGATTTACACAATTGTAAATACAAAGAAATGTGTTAATCCTATTGTAATTTAACTTGGGAAAAGGACATAAAGGTTCCACTTTATAGCATGCAAAGCTCGAGAATAATTCGACTTTAGCGTTTGATGCTAATGAAAATGTAAAATTCTCCCTTTTACTGATAAGGTTGTTAATTAAAAAATGCGTAGTGAAAACCCAAAACGTAATTTGAATTTTTAATATAGGAAACGGCCTGGTGACACCATCTGACAAATGATCGTACCTCATTAGGCTACGGTTATAGTGGTTGCGTGTTCTGACGAACTATCGTTCTGACGAACACGTCAGAATTGTTGGTCAGATCGACTGTGGTTATAGTGAATACGAAGTCTGTGTTATCGAGATATTCAAAGATGGCTGAAACGGAGAATTTAGCACTTGATTTGCAATTTTTAGAAAGCCCTTTATTGAAAATATTACTACTGATGGGGAGCAAAACAGAACGCGCGAATAAACTATTTTCATCAAGACCAATTACGGGAGATTACCACACGTTGTTTCCAGACCTGTTAGAGCAACCAAACAAATTTTTCGAGTACTTCAGAATGTTACCATAGACGTTTAACTACATTCTAGAAGGAATCGAAGAAAGGATTACAAAGCAATCAAATTTTGTTGAATGCATATCTGCTAAAGAACGATTGGCGCTAACATTAAGGTAAGGTGCACTTTGTTGAGCCTGTTATTTAATTCGAAAGAAACAGCACTTAACTGTTATATTTCCACTTTATTTTAGTATGCAGTTGGATACTTTTACTGATAAGGGTTGGTATTTGCAAAACAGGATGCTAAGGTGTCATACTGCCGCTTTTCAGAACTTGGCCTAGAAAGAGTCACCAATTCAGGAGAACTAGCGTAATCATAATTGTCCATGTGGTATTGCAACCTGTGTACACTACTTGGCCCAGACAAGGTCGTAAATTCTGAAGGGCTGCTAGAATTTTCCAAATGATGTTCAGAACTTTGTACACTACTTGGCCTAGAAAGTTCTGCTGAGAGGCAGCTATTACGAGATGGATTCGTTGACGTGGAATTGCGGGATGCACATTGTTGCCTTGCAAGTTTCTGTTCATCACTAAACACCTGTTGTATCTTGATGTATACAACTTGCAACAGTTCGCATATAAAATCAAATCTGTTTGAACTTCTAACTTGTTCTGACGAGTTCGTACGTAATCTGACGATCGCACCGCTTGCAGTATAACCGGAATAATTGCCTTCCTATATTTTTGATTATTCATGCGAGTTCTGACGTGTTCGTCAGAACGATAGTTCGTCAGAACACGCATCCACTATAACCGTAGCCTTAAGCGGCAAAGAAAGAATCCTGTAATGAGAATTATAACTTGGAGTTACAGATGGCAGACGGGAGATTGATAAATTATGTTTCCAAGACGTAAATGATAACAAACATAATCATAACTGAAATTATTAGATGTGACTCGCACAAACTAGAACGAGTATCATACGGGTTGAAGATATGTTTCGCTGTACTACAAAGGGCACTTGAAGATGGATGCATTCTGAAACTAATTTCCCCAGGAATGGGATAAGAGTTGCACAAGTTTGACTTGAATGTTTGAGATTGACTTGAGTTTGACTTGAATTTTAGTCAAACTCAAGTCAATCTATCAGAAAAAAAATTCAAGTCAAATCAAACTGGACAATGGTTACAGGTTTGAAAATTCAAACTGTTTGTCAAACTAGTTTGAAAGAGTTTGAAAAATAATGTATCTAGTAGATATACCTTAAATGGGTAAAATATTTATGTTAAATATAGTAAGTAGGTACAACAAATACATTTATTTCAAACAAAACGAAAATACATTATTTCACACATTTTTTTTTAATCAACTCGAACTTGTCACCTCAAAATTCTTCGTGGAAAGTAAAGTTCTTAAAAATTAAGTGAAAGCAACAATATATCGTCGGCTTAGTACTACAACTAGGTAACTTGAAATTATTCGATATTAGTTATCCATTCTGACTGAATCAACGTAAGAACCTCTGCTGATTGCTATAAGTAGATAAGTCTAGCACGCTTCGTTGCGATAGGGTTAGTCAATACAATAAGTAGGTATGTGTAGTGGCGAGAGATCTTTCAATGCTAAAACTGTATAACTTGAGTTATCCAGTTGTGCACGTGAACTTCCCTTTAGTGAAAGGAGTTATCCACTCCTGCATTCTACTCAGTCATTGTCAACACAGAGACCAAGCAAGTATTGTATGTGTGTATTATTATTTGGATAAAAATAATGGGTTCCAGAGGAAAGAGAATGGTTGCAGCTGTTCTTCAAGATTGTGCATTTCAAGCTGGTATGTAACTGTAACGATAGTTTTGCATGATTGTCATCAATTTGATGATTTTGAGGTTAGGTTTTCCAATTATCATTGAATCTCTTTTTATTCTGATTCTTGTATGATTAGAAACATCTGATATGTGTTTTCAAGCATTATGAGGACGTTGTTTATCAGAAAAAAAATTATTGCAGATTCTACCCGTGTTCTGAGGGATCGACCAAATAATGAAAATAACCCATTGCCTTCTACATCGACTGCGATCATAAGCAATGACAATTCTGATCTAGAATCAGAAGTTGAGCCTTTTTCTCCGGACGTGTCTGATTATCAACCTTCCTCAGACAATAATTCGGATGCAAACAACGCAGTAGAACAAGCGGCTTCAGAAACTGAAATCGAGAATGAAGAGCATTTACACGAGGAAAGAGGATTAGAAGGCATGGAAGAAAAACCGACAAGGGCAGAGAATCCTAGAAAACGATTGAGACGTCCAGAAAAATGGGGAAGGAATATCTCAAAAAGAAAACGGCAATGCGGGGAATGCTTTGTTTCGTCCAAGAAAAATCATGTTCCTGGCGCTGCCTTGGGAGATACATGTGGAGACAACTGCAGAAAACAGTGTAATCAAAAATTTTCAATGGAGGAAAGACTGGAAATTTTCAGAAGGTATTACAAACTAGAGACATATAAGAGAAAACGAGATTTTATCCATTGCAACACAGATAAAATTCTGAAGAAAAGCACGTCAACAGTGGGTTCGAAAAGAAATTTTACTGTAGTCTTTTATCTACCACGAAGCAGTGAAAAAATTCAGGTCTGTAAGACAATGTTTTTGAGAACACTTGGCATTCGTAAAAGTGTTGTCGATATTGCTATAACGAAAAGAACTGCAGAAAATACAAGTGAAGGAGACAAAAGAGGCAAACACGTGAAGAAAAAGACTTCAGTTGAACTCCTTAATGGTGTGAGAAACCACATCGAAAGATTCCCAGTAGTTGCTTCCCATTATTGCCGCTCAGCAATAAAAAGGAAATATCTAGATCCCTCGCTTAACATCACAATTATGTATTCTATGTATAAGTCAGTATGCGCAGAAAATAATCAAGGAGCTGCTAGTATAGGTACATATAGAAAAGTTTTCACAGAGGAGTACAATCTAGGATTTCATCACCCAAAAATATATGCATGGCGTATAATTCTACTGGGAATAACAGTGATGAAATGAAGGCAGAGTATAACTTGCATCGTTTAGCAAAAGATAGGGCCCGAGCCGAAAAAACGAGGGACAAAGAACAAGCAGAAAACTCCAACAGAACCATTGTGAGCTGCAATTTTGATCTCCAGCAAGTTCTGTTGGCTCCAACTGATCCAACTAACAATGCTCTGTTTTATAAGCAGAGATTCAAGTAGTTCAATTTTACTGTATACGATGTCGTCTCAAAACAAGGAGATTGTTTCATGTGGACAGAAGTACAAGGAAAACGAGGCAGTTGTGAAATTGCGAGCTGCTTATATCAATATTTAAAATCTCTCCCCCAACTGTGAATCACATCTCTTGTTTCAGTGACAGATGTGGAGGGCAAAATCTCAACAAGTTTGTTGCTGCAATGTTCTTGACCGCTGTTCAAGAACTACCTAACATAGAAACAATAGATCTGAAGTTTCTGGTTGTGGGTCACAGCGAAATGGAATGTGATTCTATGCATTCCGCTATAGCAACAGAACAAAAAAGAGTGGGAAAAGTAAATTGGCCTGAAGATTGGAAAACCATTGCCCGTAGTGCAAGAAGAAAGGGTGACAAGCCGTACATTGTTCACGAGATTACCCACGAAAAAATAATGAATTGGAAATCTCACCTGAGGAATCACATGACTATGAGGAAAGAAGACGAAAATCGTAACCCAGTTAGCTGGCAGAAAATGTGCTGGTTGAATTTTACGAAAAGCAGACCATTAACCATACGCTTCAAAGAGAATTTTGATGAGGAGTTTAGAATTCTTGACTGCAAGAAGAAAACGAGGGTCAACATTAAGAAACTTTCATTGTCAGGCACGATTCAACCTTTATACACTTCCGGTATCCCCATTCCGAAAGAAAAATATGACAATTTGAATTCTTTATTTTCCTTAACTCTTCCAGCACTAGGATTAGAATACCGGCCGTTCTACGAAAGTTTTCCATACCAAGGCGATGCACACAGAAGTGGAGTCAGTCGACAGGAATCTTCAGGAAGTGATACGGATCTTGCAGATGAATGAAAAATTCTCATTTTTACATTTTTTAAGTATTTATAACGTGAATAAATTTGGTTCAAATTACCTCTGATTGTATTCCTTTCTGAATTATTGTATTGTATTGTCACAAAGAATATTAATCGAACGTTTGAATTGTAACGCCCAGGACAGCATTTCCAACGTAGAGTCCCATCTGGTTTTTACCTCCAGTTTGGGAATGGTCATGTGTAAATTTAATGAGTCGCAAAATTTTGCGAAGTTTAATCTTAACATTCCGGAGTTTTTAATTTTTTTACAAATTACCTTAACCTTTGCAATTGTTGCAGTATTTTCAGATAATGTATTTTCATTATCACTAGTATCAGAGTCTTCGTCTTCGTTTTCTTCAGACGTTAACTCAAACACTTGCATTAAATCTCGAGCAGCTAAGTCAAGAATATGTGCAAAACACACGTAATGCTTATTCGCACCATCAAAATTTTCTATTATGTTTCCCAATTCTTTTAAAAACGTGAAATTACTATTAGTGTTGTCAGTAGTAATACCTTGAATAGAGTGTGTAATATTGAATTCAGCCGTTATTTTAAAAAACAAAGTTGCCATTGCAACGCCAGTATGTTGTCCTTTTGCGGGTACAAAATCTAATAAAAAAGAATGTAATGTCCAGTCACTATCAATAAAATGAACGGCTACTCCATAGTAGCCCGTCATCGAATGGGAAGACCATCCATCCATCGTAAACGAAATTTTTGAGTCACAAGCATTTAAAAGTATCTTTACTGAATTTTTCAAAACATCAAATTTGGAAAATATTCGTGACTTCAACTGGTTTCTTGAAGGGACAATTAAGTTTGGATTAATGTATTGTATAATTTGTGGGTTATATCATCTTCAAAGAAGTTAAACGGCAAATATTTTTTTACAGTGTACTCCACTAATAGATCCATAAATTTATTTTTCTCTGTCTCCAAGTCCAAAGTTTTATTTTCAGTTTGCCCAGTAGAATTCTAAATCAAACAAAAACATATTTTTGACACCATTTTAGAGAAACTAATCAAAAATCAAGAAATCTGGCACTAGAGCCCCCTGGTAATAAAAATTACAAGTACAATAAAACAAACCGCATATTTTCAACTATAAGAATAAAGGAGATGCCGTCCAAAAACTATTTTGACTCGATTTTGATAGAGGCGACTATAGCGACCGCGGCGCTACGCGGCGGCGTTCGAATTTACCACGTGATATCGGGGCCTCTTAAGTAAATTTATTACGAAGGTAGATGGTAGGTGACCTCTATAAGGCCAAAAACCACTGGCGCAGTCATGAAAAAGCGAGCAGTGGGGTAACACAGTTGTGGTTCTAGGATTAATTGTGTAAAAACTTACCAGGTCATTTTTACAATTTTGGATCCAACGTTTTATGTTGTTACTACCACAAATACTACTTGTTCCAGAAGTTGTTGCTTCCTGCGGAAATTCTTCTTCATACAATTTTTTGTGGCTCTTCATCAAATGTCGTTTTAAAGAACTAGTACCACTATTTGGCATTTTATACCGTTGTTCTTTATTTTTACATAATTTGCACTTTGCAATTTTCATTGTTTAGGAATTGCCTGCCGCAACATCAAAAAAATCTGTGTATTTCTTTTTCTTGTTGATTAATTTTGCCTCGTCTACAGATTTTTTTCATAGTTTTTGCATGGGGGAAATCTTCAAAATCAGACTCACTTTGTTTTGGTACGTATTCCGAGCCGCTACATGAAAAAGGTTCAGGTTCAGACATTTCGACTTCAGACATTATCGCACAACGCACACACTTCAAAACAAACGTAACAAGCCAAGCGTATCCTTCTAAATATGAACTATAACCAATTTGCGGAGTAGCAGAGTACAGGTTCAGGCATGAAAACAAATGGCGTTAGGCCGCTCGCAAACTCAGCCACGTGTGGTCGCCACCGGTGGTCGCCACACGCTGCGGACGACATTTTGTACACAGTTCTAATGGGCTCGGCGCAAACACAGCGTCGGCAGTAGCTTATTCGAGCCACACGCTACGGCGGTAGCCGTATCTCGCTGCTTGTGGCCAGTGACGACCACCGATTTGTCCGAGCAAACACAACCACCAGTCGCTCGCCACCGTTTGACAGGTACGGATCGATCGTGAAGACATGACGGCTAATATAGATATAGATTTGTTTATTTCGGTAATCGAAAGTCTTCCTGCTATTTGGGATATGCGCTCTGACCTATATTCAAACAGACAGGAAAAAAGTAAAGCCTGGAAGGAAGTGTGCTCAAAGTTCATTGTGGAGTTTGAAAAAAAAACTACAAAGGAAAAAAACACTGGAGGTGAGTAAAGTTCGTAATATTGTTTATTTAGTGTTTGATATCGGTTATAAAAGACAAAAATCAAATTCTTTGTTCTTGCCATGGTATTCTTCCTTCTTCACTCAAAAAGAAATTCTGTAATTTGTCTCGAGTTGTGATTGATCGTAGTAGTGGCATTTGAACGTTTTCAATATTGTCGAGTCCAGTAACAGTTAGTGTGTCGTGAAAATTATACCCATCTCTTTTACGAACAAAATTGTGCAAGATGCAACACGCCTTCACTATATGTTCTGCAAATTCTATAGACACGTTAAGCGGACGATGCAAAATTCTCCACTTGTTGGTCAGTATTCCAAAGCTACACTCAATGCAACGTCTAGCCCGTGATAGCCTGTAGTTGAATATTCTTTTACCAAAATCCAAATGTTTGCCCGAATATGGCCGTAACATATGTTCTGAGAGACCAAATGCTTCATCACCAACAAACGAAAAGTTCAAAGGTCCAGAGGTTGTGGAAATTGGTTTCGGTGCTGGAAGGTTGAGAGATCTTTGTTGCATTTTTTGAAATAGGACACTGTCTTTATAGACAGTTGAGTCTGAAGCTTTACCATATGACCCAACATCCACAAACGTAAACATATAATTTACGTCACAAACAGCAAGTAGTACCATGGAAAAAAATTTCTTATAATTATAGTATAACGATCCACTATCTAAAGGCTGGATTAT
Organism: Chrysolina oricalcia; assembly: GCA_944452925.2. Lineage (NCBI taxonomy): Eukaryota > Metazoa > Arthropoda > Insecta > Coleoptera > Chrysomelidae > Chrysolina > Chrysolina oricalcia. The sequence goes on from OX101827.2 coordinate 10,443,997, forward strand.
CCTTATATGCTTTCCATCTATTGCGCCTAAGCAATTTGGAAAGTTAGCATATTCGTTAAATCCGTCAGCTATATTTCTCCATGTTGCCTCTGCGGGCTCTGGTATGCAGACATCTTTTAAGTGTTTCCAAATAATTAGACATGTTTCTTGTACGATCATTCGTGCAGTAGACGAGCCACACCGATAAACAAATTCGAAGTCGGCAAACGTACATCCAGTAGAAAGATACCTGTAAAAAATTATGGTAAAAATATTGGATAGTTTTAAGTATCAGGAATATATTCAGGTATTTACAGATGTTTTACGATTTGTTATATACGTATTGTCGTTCACCGTATAGAGTTTATGGCGTTGTACTATTTCTGAATCTTACTTAATGAACAAACTAATGTCACCATGGAACCGTCGACGTATAAAATTTAATGTGTGACTTTTTTTGTTTCAGCTGCTCAACTACAACGCAAGTGGAAAAGTTTGCGCGACAGTTACAACAGAGAACGAAATAAATTGAAAAATATCAAGAGCGGGTCGGGAGCATCAGGTCGAAAAGAGTATATTTATTTTAAACAACTATCTTTCTTGTCGGTGTTGGCGGAAACGGTTGGTAGAACGCCTGTTGATCGCAAAGGTAACACTAAAAAGTTTAAACCAATGTCAAGTGTAGACAAAGCTGAGATTGAATTGCTCAACAATATTAGTAAACAAATGGAAGATCAATCTGACAATGATTCAGACCGTAGTTTTCTGTTATCTCTTCTGTCGGATTTCAAGGGTATCAAAGAGGATTTCAAGTTAGATCTTAAGATGGAAATGTTATCATTAATAAAAAAATATAAGAATTTGGTTATCCCGCAACCCCATCTTATTCAGCCACACCATATTCAAAATCAGTCCCAGTATACTGAAAAGCAGTCACAATATGGATCCTACACTCAAGTAGGCCAACGTGTATATAGTAATATGGAACCATTACGTGATTACAACAGAAACTTCACTGCACCAAGCTCTTCTCGAGATTACAGCACTTCTTCATTGGATACAACACCAGCTCTATCACCTGCTCTTTCTGCCTCATATCATTCTCTGTCTGAGAGTGAAATCATTGAGGACATGTTTGATGACAATTAAAAATGTTTATATGAATAAAGATATGTAATACAACATTGTCTTTTTCACCATGATATAATTTAATTGTTTTAATAAAATATTCAATGATGAAATAGCGGTCTATCGTATGTCTTCGTATGTAGGCTATATAATGGTTATACAATATGAATAGATACGCTTATATTACTGTGTTTCTTATATGTTACAGTTGTGTTATCGTAACAGAAACATCGTCACAAAAACCCTAATTTGAATGACGGTGAATTGATATCGAAACCTGAATTTTAAATAAATTATATACATACCTCAATGTGATAGCTAGCCTTTCTGCAGGAGTGATACTTTTTCTCAATCGTGTATCTTGATGTTTCAAGTGCTCTTGCAGCAAATATAGTAGTTCATTGAATGTTGCTATGCTCATTCGAAAGTACTTGAAGAATTTGTCGTCATGTAATTTCAAATCTTCGAATAGGGTATTGAAGTGACCATTTCTCTCGCGAGTACTTAATAATGGATGCACCCAGTACCGACGATATCTTCTTAATTTGCGCCGTCTCCGCCGTCTTCTTATGATCACCAACGTAGCGAGTGCGTCCATGCCAAAGTTGTACTGAATTAAAAACTACAGACGGATCTGACTCAAATACTTGGTGAAAAGTGGTGGTTTTAAGAATGCCGCAGGAAGCGACCACCTGTGGCGGCTTCAGGTGGCCATCTCTAGCCACTTGAAGCGGCCACCGGTGGCGACCACAAGTGGCTGAGTTTGCGAGCGGCCTTAGGGGTAGGGGTTAGGCGGTACGCTCTCAATTATTAGAATTGGATGTAAACACGTTGCACAATATGATTTTCAACTTTCAAACTGTTTGAAGAAGTTTGATTTCAAGTCAAACCTAAAGATACAGAAATCAAGTCAAGTCAAACTTTTTTACATAAAAAGTTTGATTTTCAAGTCAAGTTTGTTGAGTAAAATCAAACTAGTTTGACTTGATGCATCTCTGAATGGGATTGACCCAGTGATGTAAACTCATGCCAAATATAGACTTCATCATTTTTATTCCTCATAGAATAAATGAAAGGAGCGTTTCTTCGCGAAGTTTCATTGGAAGCTTTGCTTGTTTTTTAAGAAGTAACCAAAGAAGAAATGTATACTTTCCATTGGTCCCAAGTCATCTTGGACCAAAACATGTCAAAAAGAAGTTTTCTCTCAGCTTCACTCATTTTATTGCAGTATCTTCTTTTTGACTTTTGGCATAGCTAAGAAGAACGTGGCCCATTTCTCGTGGTTGTCGATCCACTTTTTGCTTTCTTCCCTTTATTAATCTTCAGCCTACATAAGCCTTGCCTAGTTCTCAACTTTGTTTTTCGTATCATGCCAACTCTCACAACATTTTACCTTCCTACTTTTGATGGTAGCTGGTACAGTATTTATATCTCTGTTTTCGTATTCTTTCCTTTCTGACATAATATAATCGATGTCTGTTAACCGTTGATGTGAATCTTTCATCGCAGAATCCGAAAAGGCGTAGCTCTCTCTATCCACCCAATCAAAGTCGTTGCCATTTTCTTTTTCTTCACTAGAGCTTATTAACAGTTCGTTATTATGCTCGGTCTAAACTCAATTATTTTCGTATTCTTAATAAAATTCTCATAAAATAATTTCATTTAGTACATTTTCTGTGTCATTTTCAATGGTTTTATTCATATAGACGTACTATGCTGTAATGCTGAAAATAAAAATGTCACATTCAGTGAAAATATTTCATGCACCTTTAGGGGCTACGCTTCCAGTGGTTGGAGCACATTTTCATTTGTTATAAACCTTTCATCAGCCTCCAAGACATCTTCTGACAAAACTATTGTGTCAGTTGAACCAGTTTCAGTCACAGTTACATTTTATTTTTCTCATTTCTGTCTGCAGAGTAAAACTATTTTTTACCGTGACTTTCCATAGCCCACAGCCAATCAATTTTACTATCTTAAAATATAACTATAATTAGCGAATTGTGTAACAGTTTATTGAAGTAATTTGTTTTCTACAGATGAAGCAATGATGAAGATACGTAGGAGATCAGAACCAACGCAGCTGTTAGTGAAAAGTGATAACTTGTATCTTTGTCATTATTTATGTAGTATACTCGATATCTTCACTAATTAATAAAAACAAAAAACAATATCTCCACGTATTGTTGGATTCCGACTATAAATATTATATAATGCATTCTGAAAAATGATAGAAATTGCACAGGACGCTTACCTATTATCAGTTCACGACCGTCTGACACACGAGAACTAACATACATACGAGTTGTTACTTTAGTTTAGTGCACGAACCTTCTACGAGGTGACACTACTAATTCTTTTTCACAAATAATAAGGTTCTAATAAATGAGACGAATCACCAGAAATATGCGTCTCCTTTCTCTGAGGAATTTGGTATCGATATCTCAATTTGATCAATTTTGGTAGTTACAAGGTGTCTATTTTTAACCGACGATATGCAAAATTTTTGGAACTCCACGAAAAGTAGGTATGAAATCTACTAAAATTAGAATGAAGAAAAAACAAAATAAGGTTTTTATTTAAGGAGTTCCATAAGTACAAAACAAAACTGTTACACTGCGATATTTGGCAAGTGGAAATTCATACAAGTCTCTGGAATTTCTTAGCAGGATTTCACGATCAATAGGAAATTTCGTTCCAGAAGTGTGTAATTCAATTGTCACTGTTTTGAAAAAGAAGTATTTGTTTGGAGGTATGTTTGGAACTGGTATGAAATAATATTTTATTTTCTAAACGTTGGGTAATTAGAACTTTAGTACATATATCAAACTATTCTTCGAAGTGCTCGTCCAACTGGGCAACTCCATTTTTTCCGCAATAGTCGACAGTTCAGCTTTACTTTTCATATTATTTTTATAGCCTGCCTATATTATGTTCCATGAACAGTCATTCTCTTGATATAACTGGATTATTCTAAACAATTGTTCATCCGAGAACGTAATACGTTTTACTTTCGCCATAATTATTTTTTTTACATGTGCATCTGCCATCAACTGCGATAGCAAAAGAAGATAAGTGTCTACTCATCGCAGTAGCTGCTATAACAGTCGAATGCGATCACAGTCGTATGATTCACAGTTGACATTATGGCCACGCCTACATCACAGTCGCTGTTCAGTCTACTGCTATGTGAAACTGCGAGCCAAGGATTAACGAGGTCTTACCTTTTTAAGTGCGATTCCTATCACGATCCGAGGAGAATATCGAAGAGAATATCGATAAGTAGGTCACCCATCCAAACCACGGCTTCGCATAGCGTTGCTTGGCTTCAGATATCGGTGAACCGGCGCTCTTCGTTTGAGCTATTAATAATCTTTGTCATTAGTTTCACAAAAATTTGTTGAAAATTTGTTTTGATTTGAGCCCGGAAGCTCAGACCCACACTCCGAAATAGGAAAAATATATTAAGGACTTACTTTTTCTGGATCATAGAGCAACACTGAATTACCCAATTCAATAATTTCTTCGAAGAGTTGTTTAGTTATTTTGAAAAAAGTTATTGATACTTTGGTTGCTTATGAGTACAAAATTACAAATATTTGAAAAACATCATTTATTTATGGAACAACGAAAAGCAATTTCTTTTCACACTACAACATAGAAAAATGTTGCAGGAAACGCATTTGGCAAAAGTTAACTTCTTATAACCCAAGTATTGACATTTGGAGAGTGTATCTTGTTCAGCTTCCATGAATTTTTCCGAGGAAGTAAGCTTGCTTCTGTCAACGAATGATGACAGAAGCGATGTTCCTGCTAGTACAATTGTACTATTTCTAGTACTTTTCGCTACCTTCTGGTACGCTAGTACTACTATTGATAATTCGAGGAAATTCTAGCACTATTTTCAATTTTCGGCTGTGACGTTTCATTCACCGGCCCTTAAAAATATGTTTAGGAAGAAGAAGACTTAAAAAGACAAGTTATGAAGATTTAGAAAAACTAATGACAAATGACATGACTTTTGACTTTGAATTGTCGATGTTTGTATAGATTGTTTTTGTTTATTGTTTTGGGAATATTTGTTTTGAAGGATTTTCAAAGAGAGATGGATAAGTAAGTATTTTGTATAATTTTGCATTTAGGCTGAGAATAAAAATAGTGACTTTATAGAAGACAGTGGTGATCAGATTATGAATACAGAAAATTATGAGGATGAGGAAACTAACAGTGACAAGGAAAATAATGATGAGTATGAAGAACTTAGTAACACTGATACTGATATATGTGAAGAACCTACACCCAAAAAGAAAGCTATCAATAGAAAAAGAAAATCGTACCCTCAAAAATTTAGGAAAGATTGGATGGCAAGGTTTCCATTTATAGAAGAACAATATGAGAGTATTTTCTGTAAAATTTGTCATATCAAAATTGTTGGAGACAAATGTCACATTGAACGACATGAAAAAACCAAATCACATATCAGCAAAATGAAGGCTGCTAGGACAAATGTGAAAATCAATGAAATTCTTGTTGATGAACCAAAATTGAAATTAGATAAGGCAGTAAAAAGAGCTGAACTGTTATTAACAGCATTGGTAGCAGAACACAATCTCCCATTCAAAGTAATGGATCACTTAGCAGAGCTTTGTGCATCAGCTTTTCCATACTCGACAATAGCAAAAAATGTCAGAATGAATAGAAAGAAATGCACTCAAATTACTGTTGGTGTATTGGGTCCTGCGGGTAAATCAGAAGTAATAATACAAAAAATCCTTTCTCGGTTATACTGGATGAAACCACGGATGTCAGTTGAAAAAAGTGTTTGGCAGTGGTCGTTAGGTTCTACAAAAATGGAAAAGTGCAGGATGCCTTCTTGGATTTGATTGAGGTAGATTCCTCCACCTCAATGGGAATCTGTTTGTGTTTTAAAAAATTGTTAGACGATAATATTCCCTATAAGAATGTTGTTGGAATTGCCGCTCATAACGCAAATGTTATGATGGGCAAAATTCAGAGTGTTCAAACACTTCTCAGGGACAACATTAATAACAAAATTATAGTTATTGGCTATACCTGCCACTCGTTCCACCTCTGTAGTTCCCATGCTTGTAATAAACTTCCGCCTTATTTAGAGCAGTTCATCCACAATGTATGCAATTACTTTTCTAGTAGCTCAAAAAGAAATCAAGTGTTAAGTGAATTTCAAAACTTTGCAAATGAAAAAAATTCAAGGATTTTAAAAAGTTCTACTAGATGGCTGTCTCTAGGTATGGTTGTGAAAAGAATTTTGTTACATTGGAATTTACTTAGTTTATATTTCCAAAATGAAGTTCTGGTCGAAAATGAGTAGAAGGCACAACATATCACAAATAATTTTACAAAAATAACTAAATGTTATTTACTATTTCTATCCTATATATTGGAGCTTGTAAATAAATTGGTTTTAGAATTCCAGAACGAAGGTGCACCGTTTACTTGAAAATATGACCAACTTATATAAAACTATTCTAAAAGCATTCATGAAAAAATCTATTATGAAAGTATATGATCAGAACATAAAAACCTTAGTCATAAATGATCCTGGAAACTTTATGGACATTGAACATATTTACTTTGGAGCAGAATTAGAAGTTTATTTATGTGAACACAGAGAAACCATTGACCAACTTGAGCTGTTGACTTTTCAACGGCGTGCTTTAGATTTTTATGTCGAACTGTGTCGACAAATAAAAAATAGGTTCAATTTTGAAAACGAAGCTTTGCATTTTGCATCTTTGTTTGATCCTGAAAACGTCACCTCAGGCAAACACTATATCGATAGCAAAAGCAAAAGTGCTTTTTAATGGTTTAGACGTTGATTTGGAAGAATTAAACTTGGAATGGCGTTCGGCTAGTATATTCAAAATTAGATGAGGATGAGTTTTGGAATTCAATACTAGCTGAATGTAGTCGATGCCTTTAAAACACATAAAAAAAATAATAGCTGAAAAAAATTCACTTGATGAACAAATGTTTAGCAATCTTGCTAAAGTGGTAAAACGGGTATTGGTTTTGCCGCACTCCTCAGCAGCTGCTGAGAGAATTTTCTCCCATTTAAATTTAATAAAAGTCAATACAAGAAATAAACTTACAGTAAAAACAGTATCATCTTTATTACAAACCAAAGAATTACTGAAACAGAATTGTTCGAATTAGTGTTACAAGTTTGAGCCAAACAATGATTTGCTGAAGTATAATCACTCTAAGATATAGAATACTGAGGTTCTGAATGAATGAGTAAATTTTTATTGAATATTTTAGTTTTTATGCACAGAACAAATTTTTTCTTTAAGTTTTTGTTTGAGAATATATTTTTTGTTTTTGTTTAGGAATGTATTTATTTGTTTTAGTTAAAGAATGTATTTTTGTTTTCCATATTTTATCTTTTAATTAATGTTCCGAATAAATGTTAAAACATTAAGGTTTTCATTCGTAATAGGTAATTTGAATTATCCGCCTCTTAACGTCGGTATAGCAGGTAACTTTCATTCAATTTCATTAAACAGCAGTTTCACTTATGACGTAATTGGCATACTGACGCCACAACAGCTACTACGTAGGTACATTAAAAATTTAATCTAGTACCTTGTATCTGAATCTGGTACGAAAAATAGTATATTTCTAGTACAATAAACTTCAACCCAGGAACATCACTAAAATTCGTCCTTTTCGAATGAAGCAGTGATATAGCAAGCCGTAGTTTGAAGTCCAAATAATCCATTTTGTCTTTTGGAGCATAATTTTATGCAATGGAATTTCCTCGATATTCAAGCCATTCTGCAGCAACATCGAAATTATAAAAAATAAATAAAAATCCACTTGTTTGTTTTCGCCATTATAGGATATTTCCCTATGACTCGGTCTCAGAGATAGACTCCTTCCTTGTTTGAATTATATTTTTACCCACGATTGAATGTTGTTTTATTTCAATATACTTATTGTCAGATTTCAACCTTCTTCTACAAGTGCGTTCCAAAACACGAACTATCTTGCACATATCGGATCACAAACGTTAGTTGGTCGACATGAGAGATGTCGGGCGTAGAATAAACAACAATGGAAAAATATTTTTCTGACTTTATCTTAGCAACAATTATACATTTAACTTTGTGCGCCATCAGTAGAATGAATTCTTCGCAGATAGTAGAAGACAAATAACTGGTGTTACCTCTGTCTCTGTTGCCATACCGAGAAATGTGTTCTGCCAAAAAGGTAGACCTTGCGAGGCAAGAGCTTTTACTGTTGTCACTACACGTTTCAGGATATTTCTCCAGTAAAGTACTTCCTCTTCGAGTTGAACTGTCAAGTTTCGGTCTATCTGACCACAAAATTTCCCATTTTTTTTCAAATTCAATAAGAACAACTTGTGGCTAGATGAATATTCGTGACTTGGTACCCTACTTGAACCATTCTTCCAGTCGTTGAATCCTTCTTTGCAACCAAATTGAGACCCGCCATCGAATGGCCCTATTCGAATAAAAATGTGAAAAAACGGAACTGGGCCGGTGAGAAATTTTTGCGAAACCGCCCTTGTACTGAAAGTGTTGAATCTTTGTCTTCCTTTTGAAATAGTTAGGGGACTTTTGTAGGCTGAGGGTGTAATAGTAGTAGAACCAGGTAAATTCTGTGTTTTTGTCAATTTTCTGGAGATATTTTTTGACGTGTTTTTTTTTCTAAATCAACGTGGTAGGAAATTTCAGATAACAAATCATAGTGCACGTGTATTAGGTTCGGGAATTCCTTTTCTATTTTTAAGCATCTGACTTTATTCCTTTTGATTTCATTACTATCTACACCAACATCAAAATTGTTTTATTCAAGTACTTGAAATCAAAAACAGGTAAAGTATAAGGTTATTGATTTTTTTTATAATTCACTTAAAATTCGTTCCATTTTTCAAAACAATATATATATATATACAGGGTGTCAATTTGAAAACTTCCCACCCTTAATATCTTCCTTCCAGTAAACAATATGAGTAATCGAAAAAACAGGTCAATTTTATTGTCAAGGGGGACACTTTCAAGGACTATTTGTAGCCCTCGTGGTTCAACCCCCTAGGAGGGGTAGATGTTACCCTTAGAATTTTAAAAGGGAAGGGGGGTCAAGTGGCACATCATTTTGATGGGCGTTCAATTCTTCTTCCAATGGTACCCTGACTTATTATTTTGCGATGAGCATTTTCCGAAAAATTGCGTTCTAAACTAACAGAAGTAATTATTAGAACGCCTATACTGAGATGCATGGTTTGGCCAGAACTGGTTAGAATATTAGGTGGTACCGTTCCAACCCTTTATTAGGGGTAACCTTAGCCATTAGCTCCAAACACTTTACATAAAAAAGTAGTCTAATAGTAAAACGTAGATGGTATGCTGAATTTTTAAGTGTCATCGCAGAAATTGTACAGATAGCCTTCCTTTTTTGCTACTTCTGCTGTAAAAAGTTTCTGTTTTCCGGCAAAAAATTGGTTAGCAAATTTGAACTATGTGGTAGTATTGTGATACCGTTGTACCTGTTGGGCTGTTTAGGAATTACTTTAATAAGTGAATAAAAGTGTAAAAATGGTTTACATTCTTCAAGACAGAATTGAAATGATTGTAATTTATGGCGAAGTTGGAAAGTGCGCACGAAGGGCGGCATGTCTTTTTAACGAAAGACATCCAAATTGTAATGTAAGTCACCGGTATGTGCTTGATTTGGTGAATAAGTTTTACGAAACTGGTTCAGTGACAAATAAAAAAAGAAATAACCCCAGAGTACTAAATGAAGCAGCTCAAATTGAAGTTTTGGGAACATTTGCTGCAGAGCCCACGAGCTCCTTACGATCAGTATCAGAACAGACGGGAATGTCACGCGAGACTATAAGAAAAGCATTGAAAATGCATAAATTTCATCCATATAAAATGCAGATTCTTCAAGAGCTCCACGAGGATGATTATGATAGAAGAATAGAGTTTTGTGAAATCATGTCTCATCGAGTCAATGCCATCCCTAATCTTCTGTTAAACATCTGTTTCAGCGATGAGTGTTCATTTTTTCTGAATGGCAATGTTAATAGACAAAATTGTCGCTATTGGAGTGACGAAAACCCACATATTTTTCGGGAAGGGCATACACAACACCCACAAAAAGTTAATGTTTGGGCTGGTATTCTTGGAAATGCCATTCTTGGTCCATTATTTCTGGAAGAAAACTTGACTGGCAATCTGTACCTTTATATGCTTGAAGAGACTATCGATCCTCTTATAACTCACGAGCTAGAAACTCAAATTGATGCAGAAGGTAATGAACTTTTGCAGGAGGATCTGTTACATTTCCAGCAGGACGGTGCTTCACCTCATTATTTTCTTCCCGTCCGACAGTGGTTAAACGAGAGATTTCCGGGTAGATGGATTGGCAGAAGGGGAGCAGTTGAATGGCCTCCGAGATCACCGGATTTAACACCCTTAGATTTCTTTCTTTGGGGGCATCTTAAATCCGTTGTTTATAAAACACAACCTTCTGATATTGACGAACTTAAAAGACGAATTACAGCAGCATGCCGGTCAATTCCTAGTGAAGTTTTCCGTAATGTTAGAGGGGAGTTCGGAAACAGAGTGTATTACTGTTTAGAGCAAAATGGACAACATTTCGAACAGCTAATAAGATAAGCGTAAGTAGATTTTATGTTGGAAATGTCTTTCTCGCAAATTAAATTTTATTGTGTAGAAGGAAAATAACCACCAAATAAAAAATCCCATGCGTAATAAATTTATTCCTGTCATTCAAGGGTTGGAGCGGTGCCACCTACTCTACTAACCATTTTTATTAAAGGGAGTCAATACAATAATGCATCTCAGTATAGGCGTTCTAATAATTACTTCTGTTAGTTTAGAACGCAATTTTTCGGAAAATGCTCATCACAAAATAATAAGTCAGGGTACCATTGGAACAAGAATTGAACGCCCATCAAAATGATGTGCCACTTGACCCCCCTTCCCATTTAAAATTCTAAGGGTAACATCTAGCCCTCCTAGAGGGTTGAACCACGAGGGCTACAAATAGTCCGTGAAAGTGTCCCCCTCGACAATAAAATTGACCTGTTTTTTCGATTACTCATATTGTTTACTGGAAGGAAGATATTAAGGGTGGGAAGTTTTCAAATTGACACCCTGTATATATATATATATATATATATATATATATATATATATATATATATATATATATATATATATATATATATATATATATATATATATATATATATATATATATATATACAGGGTGTTAATTAAGTACGTTGACAAACTTCGGGAGGTGATTCTTTGAAGGTTTTCAGGACGAAAAGTTCATATAAACATATGTCCCAAACGGCTTGGTTTTCGAGATACAGGGCGATAAAAATACATTTTTTTCAAGATTTTTTAGAGTTAACTTCGACATTTTCGACAATAATCAGTTCAAATTAGGCAAGTACAATCCATTCAATAGGGCGCACGATACAAAATAATGCATTTCTTAAATAATTCACAGGGTCCTCCTTTTTTCAGAGTCAAGCTTTGTTCAACCCTTCAGAATTTTTTTTTCCGCCGCCACTGACATATTATGAGAAAGGAATAATCAATGCTGTTTCATTTAACATCTTTTTGATATCTTGCATTTTTTGATTTACTAGTACGGTTCAGGGGCTATAATGAAAATATTAATTTAAACATTTTCCAGACTGGCATAACATTAGAAAATTTGAAAATTAAACATTTTCAATTATTGTAAATTGATGGAAATATTTTTTCAGAATTAGAAAAATCTACGATGAATAAAAATTATTCAATAAAAAATATAAAGACAAGTTTTTATACAAATGCACTGAAAATGAAAAAATAATTTGTTTCATTTTTTGTAGATTATTCTGTGAGTATCAAAATCTTTCTGTACAAGATTACCTAGATCAAACAATGAAATGAATTATTTTTTCCTTTTCAGTGTATTGTATAAAAACTTTAAAATGTTTTCTTTTTATAATTTTCATTTTTAACATTTTAGTTTATTTTTTATGTGAAACTGAAAATCTCCAACCCAAAAACCATCACATACCAATTTTGAACAGAATCGGATCATAATCACAAAACTCGTCCGCCATATTGGAGCCGCCATTTTGTTTTTTAACAAACATTTTTTTAATGCATTGTCACCGGAATTACGGAAACCTGCCAAATTTCAAATTAATCGGAGTATTAGAAGTGTGTCAAATTCAACTTTTATTAAATTGTTTGTTAGTTAGTTACAAGTGAAGCTAAATAAAAGCTTGTTATTGTAAAGATGTGATATCTTTTTGTGATATCTAACAGAAAACTACTATCTCCCCGTCAGTGCGGTACGCTGGATATTAAACTAGATCTGTCAGATATTGGGAAAACCTTAACTTTCAACCTGAAGATTCTGATGGTAAAAATGTGCATTTTCATTGAGATATTTGATTAAAAATGTTTTTACCCATCAGTCTTGATAGAGAACTCATACAAATTTTTTGTTATTTTAAAAAAAGATATTTTTTAGTTTTCAATTGAACGTTTCCTTTTCAACATAAAAAACTTCCGAAAGATAATCCTGTAATGGAAGATAGTTAATAGGGTTTATCTAATAGTCGCAGATCATTACACATTTGATTTTCATTTATGAATCTCTGGTCATAACTCCGAAAAACTAAATCAAAAAAATTTTTGTTTCCGTACGGAGTACATTATTTTATCAGAAATTTCGGTTTGTATTTTCTTCTGCAGTAACGCAGAAATTTTGTAATCAATTTGAATTCATGAAAATAGCAGAGTGGGCTTTGATATTAATTCATTTATTTAAATATCAACAACTTGACAGTTATCGAAAGTTGAGAAACTGTCTCATTGTTAATTCTTCATTAGTGCAAGCTATAAAGCAGATTCATTCAATATTCCTTTGGATAAAATGGTTGAATATACAAATTCAGAAATGGCAGACATGCACTTAATGTATGGCTTAATGGCTGATGGTAACGCTCGTGCCGCCAGACGAATGTATCTAGAAAGATTTCCACAACGTCATATTCCCAGCATACAAATGTTCATCAATATTCACTCCCGTCTTCGTGAAACGGGTACTTTCAAGAGGTCTGCTGTTCTCATAGGAAGATCCTGGAGAGTTAGAACAGTTCAGATAGAAGAAGCTGTACTTAACGAAATTGAGCAGCATCCAGACACCAGTACAAGACAAATTGCGGCACAGTTTAACGTAACCCATGTATTGGTATGGCAAATTTTAAAAGAGCAACAACTTTATCCCTATCACATACAGCGTGTTCAAGCTCTTCTGCCAAGGGATTTTCCATAGAGATTAACTTTTTGCACTTGGATTCGAAATAAATTGTTGGAAAATCCATGGTTTTTATCTCAAGTGTTATTCACCGATGAGGCATGCTTTTCCCGTAAAGCCATTATTGATTTTCACAACAATCATATGTGGGCTGATGAAAACCCACACGCCGTGATTGAAAACCATTTTCAAGAGACGTTTTCTGTGAATGTTTTGGTTGGAATTGTAGGGAATTTCCTTATCGGGCCACATTTTCTGCCTCATAGACTCAATGGTGACCATTATCGACATTTTCTTGAATTCATCTTACCTGGACTCCTAGAAGAGATCCCACTGAGGGAAAGAATTGGAATTTGGTTTATGCATGATGGTGCTCCAGTACACTTCAGATTTGTTGCACGCCAATATTTAGAAGAGAATTATTCTGATCGCTGGATTGGGCGTGGTGGGCCACAACTTTGGCCACCAAGGTCACCCGATATGAATCCACTTGATTTTTTCCTCTGGGGGCACCTTAAATCATTAGTGTACCGAACTCCAGTTCAAAGTGAAGAAGACCTGAGGAATCGCATACAGGAGTCATGCGGAATTATAAGAAACACTCCTGGTATTTTTGAGCGTGTCCGTCAGTCTATGGTTAGGCGCATAAACGCATGCATTGAAGTTGGCGGTGGCCATTTCCAGCAGCTGCTGTGACATATCAATTTCAATAATGGTCCTTTTCTGAACTTAATTTTATTCCTAGGGAATTTATGTTACTTTGCTCTAGTATTTGATAATAAAGTTATTCACTATTGAAAATGTCCAAAATTATTTTGCCATAATTAACTTTGTGCAATACATATTCAACCTGAGTTATGGTAAAAAATGTATGGGAGCTCCATAACATTACATTTTCTCTACACGAGCAGAAAATAGCTATTTATGTAATGAGAAAATGACGTATTGCGTCACGCGCTAATCTTTGGAGAGTGGCAATGACACTTCGAGAAATGAATTATTTACTTGTCCAATTTGAACTAATTTGGATCGATTATTGTCGAAAATTTCGAAGTAAACTCCAAAAACTCCTAAAAAATGTATTTTGATCACCCTGTACTTCGAAAACCAAGCCGCTTGGGACATGTTTATATGAACTTTTCATCTTGAAACCTTTCAAAGAATTACCCTTCAAGTTTGTTAGACTATTTGCTTCTCAAATTTCTTTATGTTATGCGTTACTGGAAAATGTTTGCGTTAATATTTTCATTGTAACTCCTGAACCGTACAAGTAAATGAAAAACATCAAGAGAGCAAAAAGATGTTAAATGAAACAACATTAATTATTCCTTTCTCATAATATGTCAGTGGCGGCGGAAAAAAAATTCTGAAGGGTTGAACAAAGCTTGACTCTGAAAAATGGAGGACCCTGTGAATTATTTGAGAAATGCATTATTTTGTATCGTGCGTACTATTGAATGGATTGTACTTGCCTAATTTGAACTGATTATTGTAGAAAATGTCGAAGTTAACTCTAAAAAATCTTGAAAAAAATGTATTTTTATCACCCTGTATCTCGAAAACCAAGCCATTTGGGACATATGTTTATATGAACATTTCGTACTGAAAACCTTCAAAGAATCACCTCCCGAAGTTTGTCAACGTACTTAATTAACACCCTGTATATATATATATATATAAAGAAACTTGCTTCTATCGGGGATTCGGTCTGGGAAAAGAAGTATACTCTTTTTTGCTACCCCAGCTTTCGCAAATTTTTATTTGCTTTTTCGAGGGCTACAATATAATTATATGAACACATGTATAAAGTTAAAAAAGGTATAACATACTGTGCAATGTGAGGTTTTCTTCGATGTTGAAAGTACATAATTAAAATTGAAAAATAGAAAACGAAAAACTTGACACGAAAATTTTTGAAGGACTGATCATTTGTTTGTTGATGTCAAATAATATGAGGACTATACAGAGTCGTAAGTTTCAGGTATTAATATCTCATGTATGATTATGTGGTAAAAAAATGTAAGAGTAAATTTTGCTAAGATTATCAATGTCAGTTTTTTTGTTCATATTATCAGTTTGTAAACTTATTTCAGCCATTTCCAAAAAAAGTCTTTTGTTGAAATTTTTTTCCACATGTAATATTTTTGTATCATCATAGTTCATGATATGATCATTGTCTAATACATGTTTGGTTAAGGCACAAGAGTTTTCTTTCATAGTTCTACAATTGCTTTTGTGCAAAGCTATTCGTGATTTTAAATTATTTTTTGTTTGACCCAAATATTTTTTGTTACAATCAAGACAGGGAATTTCATAAACTACATTGGACTTTTCTGTTATAGGATCTTTTTATTTCAATTTAGTAAACAAGTTTTCCAATGGTTTGATTTTCTTTTGTGCAATTTTGATATTTTTTTTCGTGCTTGAAAACATTTATAATTTTGCTGGAGAGTTCAGGAATGTACGGTATAGAAGCATATTTAATAGTTTGTGGAACTTCAATTTGATGGTGATCTGTATTTGTTTCATTAGTACTAGAAGTAGTATTGTATAATAATTTTTTCAAGAAATGAGATGGATAAGAATTATTCAATAGTATTTCATATAATAATTTGATATTCTTGTCTCTCAAAGTCGGATGTGCTAATTTCTCAATTCTGTTCTTAAGAGCTAGTACTAAGTTAAATTTCATTTTTTTTGGGTGGCTGGAAAGGTAGTTCATGTATATTCCTGAACTAGTAGGCTTTATGTACCAATCCAGTATTATAGTGTTATCAGATGTTCTGATGAGTCGAGTATCTAGGAAAGGTACAGAGTTATTATTCTTCTCAACAGTAAACTGTATAAATGGATTATAACTGTTGAAAGTAGATTGAATATCATCTATACAGTCAACTGGTACTGCACAAATTATGTCATCAACATACTTTTTTATAAAAGGAAGCCTAAACTGTAATTTGGGTATACTGAAGTCTAACAAATCATCCATTACATACTGGGCTACAATTGGAGAAAGAGTAGCGCCCATTGGAGTTCCATGTATTTGTTTATAATATGTGTTATCAAACACGAAAAAAGTGGTATCAAAAATGAATTCTATAAGTTCCATGAAAATAGATTTTGTTAATTTGGTATGAATACTTATATCTACCCAATGTTTATCAATACTTGACTTTATCAAATTCAGTGGAATGTTACTGAAAAGCGAAATAACGTCTAGACTTATAATGACAAAGCCTTTGGGTAGTTGAATTTGTTGTATATAATTTGAAAATTCGAAAGAGTCTTTAACATAATATTCATTATCACTATTGTAGGAAAAAGTCAAGATATTTGTGACTAACTGTGAAATTTTACTATTAGGGGCATCAATGGAGGAAATGATTGGTCTCAAACTTAGCGTAGGTTTGTGAGTTTTTGGTAAGCCATATAATTTTGGAGTGATTGAATTGTATATTATGAATTCTTTTTTGTCAGAAAGACTAATGTGCTTTTTATCATAAATTTTTTTAATGAGCGCATTTGACTTTTGTTGGATGGTTGAAGTTGGATTACGGTTCAATTTTGTATAGTATGTTTCGTTGTTCAACTGTTCTAATGATAAATCCAAATATTGTGCTTTAGACATGATAACAGTGATATTGCCCTTATCAGATTTCGTAATGATCATTTCAGGATGATCATTGATGAAGTGCCTAGTTTTTTTGTAAATGTATGAAAAGTAACTGTTAGTTTTAGGTTTATGAAGAAAATTTGTCAAAATATTTGTGATTTGGGCCCTGAATATATCTCTTTTGTTATCGTCCACATTTGCTATCAGATTTTCTGTCTGCCAATAAATGAGTAATTTTGATCTCCTTCGTTTCTGGTTGAATACTAAATTTGTGTCCAAGAGACAAAAAGGCCAAGATATCGCTAGGAATATCAATATCAGTTAGATTTTTTATCCAATTATCTACTACCTTTAATTTATCTTTCTTCTCATTTTTCAAATTGTTGAATTTATTAATGTTACGTTTTTTTATGAGAAAAAATAAACGGTTATACTTAACTTGTTGTCGGTTTTTGAATTCGTCCCATACGTGATTGGGAAGTATTTTATTAATTTCACTGGATAAATTGGTTAGTAGGCTTTCTAACTGTATAAGATTCTCATGCGTTACCTTAATTTCGAGAGACAAAATTTTGTTTTTTAGTTTTTCGTTGAAATTGAATACTAGTTGTCCAGTTCTTCCATTATTCGTTTCTATCAAGTTTTCTATATTCTTTACATTTTTAATTATATGATTCGGAAAAGCACCATGAGTTCTACATTTGAGTAGAAATATCTTCCTGTTTCTCATGGAGGCAATTTTCATGTTAGTTTTACACCAGCACTTGAGGTTTCCTGTTGTTAATTGTCCATATTCTGCAGTGATACGCTGGTAGAACCCCATCCTTCATAAAGAGGAAATTATATCGACCGTCTTATCTTAAAGAAACTTGCTTCTATCGGGGATTCGGTCTGGGAAAAGAAGTATACTCTTTTTTGCTACCCGAGCTTTCGCAAATTTTTATTTGCTTTTTCGAGGGCTACAATATAATTATATGAACACATGTATAAAGTTAAAAAAGGTATAACATACTGTGCAATGTGAGGTTTTCTTCGATGTTGAAAGTACATAATTAAAATTGAAAAATAGAAAACGAAAAGCTTGACACGAAAATTTTTGAAGGACTGATCATTTGTTTGTTGATGTCAAATAATATGAGGACTATACAGAGTCGTAAGTTTCAGGTATTAATATCTGATGTATGATTATGTGGTAAAAGAATGTAAGAGTAAATTTTGCTAAGATTATCAATGTCAGTTTTTTTGTTCATATTATCAGTTTGTAAACTTATTTCAGCCATTTCCAAAAAAAGTCTTTTGTTGAAATTTTTTTCCACATGTAATATTTTTGTATCATCATAGTTCATGATATGATCATTATCTAATACATGTTTGGTTAAGGCACAAGAGTTTTCTTTCATAGTTCTACAATTGCTTTTGTGCAAAGCTATTCGTGATTTTAAATTATTTTTTGTTTGACCCAAATATTTTTTGTTACAATCAAGACAGGGAATTTCATAAACTACATTGGACTTTTCTGTTATAGGATCTTTTTGTTTCAATTTAGTAAACAAAAGAAAATCAAACCATTGGAAAACTTGTATCTGTTAGGGGGATGTTTGTGAAGAGGGATACTACATCGAAGCTCACCAGGATGTCGGTACTTTGGATTCTATGGGATTTGAGAAGATCTATGAAGTGGAATGAGTTTTTTACATATGATGAGGCTTCCTCTGCTAGTGGCTGAAGAGTGCTTGCTAGAAACTTGGCTAGGATATGAGTTGGCGATCCGAAGGCACTTACAATCGGGCGGAGTGGGGTATCGGGTTTGTATATTTTTGGCGGTCCGTAAATACGAGGGGTGCGTGAGGACTTTTCTCTAGGTATGGTGGCTTTCTTGATTTCTGCCGGTAGTTTTGAATTGTTTATCAGAGTTTTGGTTTTCTTTTCGAAGTAGGTTGTCGGGTCTCGTTGGGTGATTTGATACTCGGAGGAATCTAATAACGTTCTCATTTTATCCACATAGTCTGAAGTATTCAGAACTACTGTAGCATTGCCTTTATCTGCTGGGAGGACTAGTATGTCAGGGTTGTTGTGAAGATTTTTAAGGCATCTTCGTTCAGCAGGTGTAATGTTGGATGGTGGAGTTTTTGCTTTTCTTAATGTGGTGGCTATATCTTGTCTGGTCTCTTCCGCTATGTTATCTGGAAGATGGGTTATGGCGCTTTCTACTTGTGTGATGATGGTTTCTGTTGGGATTTTGTTTGGTGTGATAGAATAATTGAAACCTCTGGATATATATATATATATATATATATATATATATATATATATATATTGACCAATGTATAAAGTGAGGTCCGCTTGTGCAAAAATTACGGAAGTTGTGAGGACCATGTCGAAGTGAGGTCCGTATACGGACCTCACAACGTTTCTGCCGTTCCATGTGGAGGATCCTCCTCTGTACAAGTTCATTGACTAACCTAATAATCGTTCTAAGTGAGACAGATATAGTGTTTCGTTCCTTTTTGTGCATTTACTACTGTTAGTTGAAATATCGCGTGAAATATGTGGTCCTCACTCTGGTAGGAATATAGAAAAAATCGTATATTGTAGTTTGGGGATTTGCCACTTGAAGGCGCTGCTGAGAATGTATATTTTCTGTACGTGCGTATTCCGTTCCTTGTGGGATTATATGGTCAGCACTGAGTGAGGTCCGAAAATGTGGCAACATATCGTGTTACGCTGAACACATTGATGTTTATTAGGTAATGAGTGTCACTATATTTCACCTCATTTTCTCTACTTTTGCAAGTTTTTATTCAAATTGCCCTGTTTTTCAAGGATGTAAATGAGTAATTCTGAATCTGCTGAATTCGTTCAATAGGGTTAAATAATCTGTGAATCGAAAACTACCCCTCAACAACCCTCCGATGTAGAAAAATCTTGAAATAATAGAAATGCCGAATTCTCTAGGTTTTTTGACGAAAATAATTTTTTTCACATCTGCTGAATACATTCAATAGAGTGAAATAATTTTTGAACCAAAAACTACCCTTTAACAATCTTCCGAAGTAGAAAAAACTTAAAACAGTTGAAATACCCGTTGCTCGAGGTTTTTCTGACAGAAATGAATTATTCTTCTCCTGCTGAATACTTTCCATAGGGTGAAATATTTGTGAATCGAAAACTACCCCTCAACAACCCTCCGAAATGAAAAATATCTTGAAATAGTTCAAATGCCCGTTGCTAGAGGTTTTTTCACAGAAATTAATTAATCAACAACTGCTGACTATGGTCTATTGGATGGAATAAGTTGTGAAGCAAAAACTACCCCTCAACAACCCTCCGATGTAGAAAAATCTGGAAGTAGTTGAAATACCCGTTGCTCGTGATTTTTTTGCAGAAATGAGTTATTCTATACCTGCTGAATACGTTTCACAGAGTGGGATGATATGTCAAACAAAAATTACCCCGCAACAACCCTCCGAAGTAGAAACTTTTTGAAATACTTGAAAAACCTGTTGATAGACGTTTTTTGACAGCGATAAAATAGTCTACACCTGCTGAATACATTCTATGGAGTTGAATAATTTGTGAACCAAAAACTACCACTCAACAACCCTCCGGAAGTAGAAAAATCTTGAAACAGTTAAAGTACCCGTGGCTCGAGGTTTTTTGGAAGAAATTAGTTATTTCACTCCTGTCGCATACGTTTTATAGAATGAAATAATTTGTGAAAGAAAAACTACCCCTCAACAACCCTCCAAAGTGGAAATATCTTGAAACATTCAGAATACCCGTTGCTCGATATTATTCGACAGAAATAATTTATTTTTCACCTGCAGAATATTTTCTATATGGTAACAAATTTGTGGATCGAAAACTACCCCTCAACAACCCTTCGAAGTAGAAAACTCTTGAAATAGTTTAAATGCCAGTTGCTTGAGTTTTTTTGGCAGAAATGAATTATTCTATAGCTGCTGCATATGTTGCACAGGGTGAAATGGAAATTAACCCTAAAACTACCCCTCAACAACCTTTCGAACTGGAAAAGTTTTGAAACATTCGAAATACCCGTCGCTCGATATTTTTGAAAGATATTGGTTATTTTTTACCTGCTGAGTATGTTCTATAGGGTGTCAAAATTTGTGGATCAAAAACTACCCCTGAACAACACTCCGAAGTAGAAAAATCTTGAAACAGTTGAAGTGCCCGTTGCTCGAGTTTTTTTGACGTAAATGAATTATTCTTCACCTGCTGAATACGGTCTATAGAATAAAATAGTTTGTGAATCAAAAACTACCCCTCAACAACCCTCCTAAGTTGAAAATTCTTGAAACAGTTGAAATTTCCGTTGCACGAGATTTTTTGACAGAAATTTATTATTCTATACCTGTTGAATACGTTATATAGGGTGAAATTATTTGTGAAATGAAAACTACCCTTCACAAATCCTCCAAAAGTGATAAATCTCGAAAGAATTGAAATTCTCGTTGTTCGAGGTTTTTTGATGGAAATAAATTATTCTACATCTGTTAAATACGTTTTATAAGGAAAACTTATTTTGTAAATCAAATACGACCCTTCGACTACCCTCTGCAGTAGAAACATTTTAAAGCAGTTGAGATACACATTGCTCGAAGTTTTTTTGACGGAAATTAACTATTATTCACTGGCTCAGTACGTACTATGAGGTGATATAATTTGTGAACCAAAAACTACCCCTCAACAACCATCTGAAGTAGAACATTTTTGAAAGAGTTGAAATGCCCGTTTCTCGAGGTTTTTTGATAAAAATTAAATATTCCGCACCTGCTGAATATGTTTCATGGTGTGAAATAATTTGTGAACCAAAAAATAACCCTCAACAGCCCACCGAAGTAGAAAATTTTTGAAACAATTGAAATATCCATTGCTCGAGATTGCTACTGAATACATTCTATAGCGTAAAATGATTTGTGTATTGAAAACTACCCCTCAACAACCCTCCGATTTAGAAAAATCGTGAAACAGTTAAAATACCCGTTGTTTTTTTTTTTTTGAGAAATGAATTATTCTACACCTGCTGAATACGTTCGATGGAGTGAAATAATTCGTGAACCAAAAACTACCCCTCAAAAACCCTCCGAAAGTAGAAAAATCTTGAACCAGTTGAAGTACCCTGACTCGAGGTTTTTTGAAAAAAATTAATTACATAATCCCCTCCTGTTGCATACGTTTTATAGGATGAAATAACTTCTGAACGAAAAACTACCCCTCAATAACCCTTACGGAAATGAATTATTCAACACCTACTGAATACGTTCTATGGCGCAAAATAATTTGTGTATCGAAAACTATCCTCAACAACCCTCTGAAGTAGAAAACTCCTGAAACAGTTAAAATACCCGTTGTTTGTTTTTTTTTTTTTACAGAAATGATTTATTCTATGTCTGTTGAATATGTTTTATACGGCAAAATAATTCGTGATTCAACAGCTACCCCTCAACAACATTATATAGAACGTTATCAGCAAGTTTAGAATAATACATTTCCGTCGAAAAACCTCGAGCAATGGATATTTCTGAATAACATAAGCAAAAATAAAAACCGTTGCTGGGAAAGCCGTTGCTGCTTTTACACTCATCCGCTTGTCTGTTTATGTGTTAATTCACTCATCTGTACTATCTGGTGAAATTTATAGTTCGTCAGCCCGCTGCCAAAATGTATAATTATTTCATAACGTATGCTATGTAGGGTTTTGGTAGTTATAAATATAATGATCAATGAACTAGCAATCTTAGCGCTTGCCCGTGGAACATAACGATAATAATAATAACTAGTTTTTTCTCAAATACATGCATAAACACGTATATAATTTGTCAGAAACTAGTTGATTATTGTGGATTGCATGAAGAAATCACGTATTTCGATGATATTTTAGCGTATGCCAAGCATACTACCAAACGATATTTCATCGAATGAAAATCAGACGGAAACCGATCGGCATACATGTCGCGTTGGTCCCTCAATTGTGTTGAGAAATAGGGTAATTTTGAATCTATACGTGTTTATGCATGTCTTTGGGAAAATAAAGTATGATGAAATTTATAATTATAATACAATTATCGTTATATAATTATAATATAATATAATTACAACAATAATTATTGTTATTGTTTTATTCCACGTACATGCGCAAATTTTGCTTGTTCATTGATCATTCACAACTACCAAAACCCTGAAGGGAATACCTTATAAAATCATCAGACAATATGGCAGAGGGCTGACGGTCTAATAGAAAGTGAATTTTGACCCTCTTCCAGTGGACCGATCAAATAGAAATTTGGAATGTGTTCCTCTTTCCTGTGACAATGCGGGATTGAACTTCTTTTAGAAAAACTGGTCGGAGATAATGGATTTAATATCAAATTAATGAATTCAAGATGGCAAATTGCGAATTTTGTTCTTATGGTCTGATTCTATACAAAATTGGAATACTGAGTATTTTGAAATATGAGATCAAGATGGAGAACGCGAGCTTTGGGATTATGGTACGATTCTATTCATAATCGGCAAAATGAACCAAAATCAAAACCGCGCACAACTTCGGTTACAGCTGATTTTATGTTTGTTCTGTGATTTCAGAATTGTTTTAACTGTCAAATTTTAAATAGTTTGTATACATGTAATCTTACAATTATATTGTTGATTATTTCATTAAGAAGAATAAACATTATTATTATTATTATTATATTATTACTTGGGGGATATTTCAGATTATAAATTTTAGGTCCAAATTGGTAAATTCAAGACGGTGGACAAGCTTGGTGTTATTGGTCAGTTTCATTCAATTTTAGTATGAAAAGATGTTTGGGGTCAGAGTTTAGGATTTTTTTTTTTATTTATGAATTCAAGATGACGAACGTGTTATGTGATTATGACACCATTCTGGTAAAAATTGGTGAGGTGAGTTTTCGAGAAAAGAGATTATGAAAATTTTTGAATTTGAATTGGCAGCTACAATTTGGCCAACGTGTTTTGCAATTATCATCTGATCCAGAAATACTATGTGGGAGTTTTCGAGGTGTCAGGATTGCGGAGTTTCTGTGACCATTGTTCGTTTTCATTCAAAGTTGATGTGTAGGTTTTTGAAGTCAGAGATCGTGAATTATGACAAAACGATTCATGATTCAATCGATCATTGGATGTTCATCGGATCGAAGAGTTAGAATACACAATATTGAGTATCAAGAAGCCCTGGTATACTGAAGCTCTTATGGAAATGAACAGAACGAGGAGTATCTGATTACTTATGACAAAAATACAAAGAAAAAACATTTAAAGACAAGTTTTTATTCAAATTCACTGGAAAGGAATGAATAACATTGAGAGAAAGAAAATTTTAAAACTGCTATTGAATACACTGAAAAAAAAAGTCTGCTTCAGATGTGTTACGTCGGTTATTCTGTGAGTAACACATTCAAAAGCTAGGGATTGTTAGTTTTGCTATATCACACATCTAATGCAATAATTTTCACCTTTCGTGCATTTGAGTACCAAAAACCTTTTGAATAATTTTTTTCCGTTTTAGCTTCTACAAATTGAAGTTTTTTTGTTATTTCGCTGTTTACTACTAACTATTACATATTCATTTGTTGATTCTATTTTCTTCTGGTTTGAAAGAGAAACAAACACCTGTAAAATTTCGAGAACATCTTCGGAATCAAGATGAAGTAACTAGGAATTGGGGTTCCTCTTAAACATTTGGAGTATGTAGGTCGAACATTTCTGTAATCCAAATCTTCGCCGTTCTTTGAAAGAATGAGTCCTGGTGAATAGACGGCAGTACCAAAGGTGACAACAATAGGTGTGATGACTGAACTTGTTGATGGAACTGATAAAGGTGAAACGGCCAAAGATAGTGCAGAAGAGATTGGGTTATCAAAACATCTCAAGAAGGAAGACAGTTCACCAACCCTTTTGCGGTGTTCCAGATAAGTAAGGGAATCTGTGCCTTTTTCAAAATATTTCATTTCTATTTATGATTCAACGAATTGTCATGTTAGGTATGTTTTTTCCTTTCGTATAGGATTAAGACAATGAGCACCGTCCTGGTATGGCTGGACACCTTGTTTCTTTGTTGACAAGCGCTCATTGTGAACAATGCAGATTTTTTTATTTGTTTATCACTTGTTATTTCTCTTTCTTATTAAATATTTTGTCGAATACATTTATTCTTTGTTTCACCTATTCTCCTATCTTTTTACGAACCTTCCAATCTATTCATCAATCTTTCTTTCAGATAGACTAATTTAATCGATTCTGATTCGATTGTCTAGCAGATTTTAGTATAATGTAAATCGAAGGGAAGTCAATATGATTCATCATCCAACGCTGTATTTGCCAGTAAAGCACTTGTCAGAGGGTTGCCTCATATTCCTCACTTATTCGATTATCAGACAGAGAGAATTTTTTACGTCAAATTTTTTACTTAGTTGAGACAGTTTCCATATGAGGAGTGCAGCCCCCAAACACACACTGAAAATTTTAGATTCTGTCCAAAGAAACGACAATCGTTTAGTCGCTCAGAAACTCGCTAACTTCTATGGAACACAAAAAAAATGAAAAATCCGCGCAGTATTGGCTGGAAAAGTAATTGTTTTCTGTCAGATATTTGAAGAAAGATTTTTGGAAAGGGGGGTGATTTGACTTTGTCAGATTTCACAAATGACACTATACAGATACTGAATATAAATTTCTTTATGAATTACTCGATACAGTCTAATTACAACAGTTCTTTATATTCTGCAAATACATCGTTGTATTTGTTTTATGATCCATCCTGTCAAAATTCAAAAACATACCATGCCTTTAATTACTGAATTTTATTGGATGAAACAAAATCGAAATACCTCTTTTTCCACAAATTCCCACAAAGTGGCAAATATCTGATAGAAAAGATTTTCTTTCCCTAACGGATATTGAATTATATCTGGCATCTATTTCTGCAACGTTCCTCAAAGCGGTCACAATTTCAAGTGCTAATTTTGATCAAATAGTGGATATTATGCCTCATACTTCAACTACCAAGCCACTGAATTCTATTTTTCCGTTTTTGTCAATCACATTCAATTATATTGATATGAAAAAAGAAATTGAAAGCCAAATTTCGTAAATACCCTAAGAGACTATTTCACTCAAAGTTATATGTTTGATTAAGCACTACTGCTTTGTGATGGTTATATATTTTGTTTTGCTGCACCCCATGAATGACTTTTCCACTTATATTTCATCTCTCATTTGTACTACTTAGGTTAAGTGTAAGAGTGCCCTAAACTAAACTTCGCCTATTTCGTACCGAAGAATATAAAGACGATTTATTATTGTTTTTATCATTTGATTTCAAATGACCATCTGCAGACATGTTTCAGGATTTTTGCATATCTTCAGTGCTAGGGTTCGTCGAACAACATAAGAATCCTCCTGTCCCACCAAACGAATGGTGCCCTCCAAGCATTAATTACCCCTCATCCAGGAATGCAGTCGCGACTTACAAATATGTCAATTTCTGCGACTCACGATATGTAAATATTTTTATTTAATTCATATGATTTTCATTATACTCTCCGTATCGAACTTTGTCCGAAATAATACCGAATATTGCTTTCGTTGACGTATAAACTGCCAGAATTGTTACCATATACAATGCAGTACTGACTAACAATCATAATTTTCGGAAGAAAATATTTGATAACACTACTTGGCAGAAGCTCATCAAACTGATAATAAAAATGAATTAGTCAATCCAGACTTCTGCAGTCAACCTATACAATAGGTATAATCGACGGCAACAGAAAACAACTAGATACACTGATGATCGGCAAAACCATGTGGGTTGAGACATGTTTTGGCGTTGAGATTGGGATAATATTGCAAAGTAGTTCTTGTAGAATACTTTGCAAAGAAACTATCAGTTTTAACTCAATTGTCGTAGGGGACAGTAGTTATTTTCTGTTAGATACTTGGCGACGATTATACCTATTGTATAGGTTGAATGCAAAAGTCTGGATTGCCTAAGCCATTTCTATCAATAACTATAATTTTTGCTTGTCTGTACTTACTGTCACATGTACCGCAAAAGTGCCGATCGTATGTGAAGAGAAATTTGTGAAACTTGGCAACGTTCAGTGGTCCTCACTTTATACACCTCATACTAATAATTAGGTTATACGGACCTCAGTTTGGTAGGATTCTGCAGACAAATAAACGGACCTCTCAATGATATCACGGAAGTATGGTCCTCACTTGGTTCCGATATACTCGTAAAAATCAAATTTGAAGTGTTCAGTAATTCAAGCGTATATTAGAGAATCTTGGTGCCCCCCACTCTGAACAAGAACAGAAAAGGCTATGACGAGTGTCTAGCACCTTTCCTTCCAGTGGTCCTCGCAACGTTGATTCTACGGTGTGTCCTCAGTTTGATAGTTGGCGCTATATATATATATATATATATATAGGGTGTTAATTAAGTACGTTGACAAACTTCGGGAGGTGATTCTTTGAAGATTTTCAGGACGAAATGTTCATATAAACATATGTCCCAAACGGCTTGGTTTTCGAGATACAGGGTGATAAAAATACATTTTTTTCAAGATTTTTTAGAGTTAACTTCGACATTTTCTACAATAATCAGTTCAAATTAGGCAAGTACAATCCATTCAATAGTACGCACGATACAAAATAATGCATTTCTCAAATAATTCACAGGGTCCTCCTTTGTTCAACCCTTCAGAATTTTTTTTTCCGCCGTCACTGACATATCATGAGAAAGGAATAATGAATGTTGTTTCATTTAACATCTTTTTGCTCTCTTGATGTTTTTCATTTACTTGTACGGTTCAGGAGTTACAATGAAAATATTAACGCAAACATTTTCCAGTAACGCATAACATAAAGAAATTTGAGAAGCAAATAGTCTAACAAACTTGAAGGGTGATTCTTTGAAAGGTTTCAAGATGAAAAGTTCATATAAACATGTCCCAAGCGGCTTGGTTTTCGAAGTACAGGGTGATCAAAATACATTTTTTAGGAGTTTTTGGAGTTTACTTCGAAATTTTCGACAATAATCGATCCAAATTAGTTCAAATTGGACAAGTACAATCCATTCAATAGTGCGCATGATATAAAATAATTCATTTCTCGAAGTGTCATTGCCACTCTCCAAAGATTAGCGCGTGACGCAATACGTCATTTTGTTCTCATTACACAAATAGCTATTTTCTGCTCGTGTAGAGAAAATGTAATGTTATGGAGCTCCCATACATTTTTTACCATAACTCAGGTTGAATATGTATTGCACAAAGTTAATTATGGCAAAATAATTTAGGACATTTTCAATAGTGAATAATTTTATTATCAAATACTAGAGCAAAACATAAATTCCCTAGGAATAAAATTAAGTTCAGAAAAGGACCATTATTGAAATTGATATGTCAGAGCAGCTGCTGGAAATGGCCACCGCCAACTTCAATGCATGCGTTTATGCGCCTAACCATAGACTGGCGCACACTCTCAAAAATACCAGGAGTGTTTCTTATAATTCCGCATGACTCCTGTATGCGATTCCTCAGGTCTTCTTCACTTCGAACTGGAGTTCGGTACACTAATGATTTAAGGTGCCCCCAGAGGAAAAAATCAAGTGGATTCATATCGGGTGACCTTGGTGGCCAAAGTTCTGGCCCACCACGCCCAATCCAGCGATCAGAATAATTCTCTTCTAAATATTGGCGTGCAACCAATCTGAATTGTACTGGGGCACCATCATGCATAAACCAAATTCCAATTCTTTCCCTCAGTGGGATCTCTTCTAGGAGTCCAGGTAAGATGAATTCAAGAAAATGTCGATAATGGTCACCATTGAGTCTATGAGGCAGAAAATGTGGCCCGATAAGGAAATTCCCTACAATTCCAACCCAAACATTCACAGAAAACGACTCGAAAATGGTTTTCAATCACGGCGTGTGGGTTTTCATCAGCCCACATATGATTGTTGTGAAAATTAATAATGGCTTTACGGGAAAAGCATGCCTCATCGGTGAATAACACTTGAGATAAAAACCATGGATTTTCCAACAATTTATTTCGAATCCAAGTGCAAAAAGGTAATCTCTTTGGAAAATCCTTTGGCAGAAGAGCTTGAACACGCTGTATGTGATAGGGATAAAGTTGTTGCTCTTTTAAAATTTGCCATACCAATACATGGGTTACGTTAAACTGTGCCGCAATTTGTCTTGTACTGGTGTCTGGATGCTGCTCAATTTCGTTAAGTACAGCTTCTTCTATCTGAACTGTTCTAACTCTCCTGGGTCTTCCTATGAGAACAGCAGACCTCTTGAAAGTACCCGTTTCACGAAGACGGGAGTGAATATTGATGAACATTTGTGTGCTGGGAATATGACGTTGTGGAAATCTTTATAGATACATTCGTCTGGCGGCACGAGCGTTACCATCAGCCATTCCATACATTAAGTGCATGTCTGCCATTTCTGAATTTGTATATTCAACCATTTTATCCAAAGGAATATTGAATGAATCTGCTTTATAGCTTGCACTAATGAAGAATTAACAATGAGACAGTTTCTCAACTTTCGATAACTGTCAAGTTGTTGATATTTAAATAAATGAATTAATATCAAAGCCCACTTTGCTATTTTTATGAATTCAAATTGATTACAAAATTTCTGCGTTACTGCAGAAGAAAAAATCTGTCAGATCTAGTTTAATATCCAGCGTACCGCAGTGACGGGGTGATAGTAGTTTTCTGGTAGATATCACAAAAAGAAATCACATCTTTACAATAACAAGCTTTTATTTAGCTTCACTTGTAACTAACTAACAAACAATTTAATAAAACTTGAATTTGACCCACTTCTAATACTCCGATTAATTTGAAATTTGGCAGGTTTCCGTAATTTCGGTGACAATGCATTAAAAAAATGTTTGTTAAAAAACAAAATGGCGGCTCCAATATGGCGGACGAGTTTTGTGATTATGATCCGATTCTGTTCAAAATTGGTATGTGATGGTTTTTGGGTTGGAGATTTTCAGTTTCACATAAAAAATAAACTAAAATGTTAAAAATGAAAATTATAAAAAGAAAACATTTTAAAGTTTTTATACAATACACTGAAAAGGAAAAAATAATTCATTTCATTATTTGATCTAGGTAATCTTGTACAGAAAGATTTTGATTCTAACAGAATAACCTACAAAAAATGAAACAAATTATTTTTTCATTTTCAGTGCATTTGTATAAAAGCTTGTCTTTATATTTTTTATTGTATAATTTTTATTCATCGTAGATTTTTCAAATTCTGAAAAAATATTTCCATCAATTAACAATAATTGAAAATGTTTAATTTTCAATTTTTCTAATGTTATGCCACACTGGAAAATGTTTAAATTAATATTTTCATTATAGCCCCTGAACCGTACAAGTAAATGAAAAAATGCAAGATATCAAAAAGATGAATGAAACAACATTGATTAATCCTTTCTCATAATATGTCAGTGGCGGCGGAAAAAAAAAATTCTGAAGGGTTGAACAAAGCTTGACTCTGAAAAAAGGAGGACCCTGTGAATTATTTAAGAAATGCATTATTTTGTATCGTGCGCCCTATTGAATGGATTGTACTTGCCTAATTTGAACTGATTATTGTCGAAAATGTCGAAGTTACCTCTAAAAAATCTTGAAAAAAATGTATTTTTATCGCCCTGTATCTCGAAAACCAAGCCGTTTGGGACATATGTTTATATGAACTTTTCGTCCTGAAAACCTTCAAAGAATCACCTCCCGAAGTTTGTCAACGTACTTAATTAACACCCTGTATATATATATATATATATATATATATATATATATATATATATATATATATATATATATATATATATATATATATATATATATTTATATATTTATATATATATATGTGGTGATTTAGGGGGGGGGGGGGGTGTGGGAGGGAGGGCGAACCGACTGCGCACAACTCAGGTAACTGGTTTAAGTATGCGACCAAAACTGAACTTTTAGGAAAGTGAAAGAGAAAAGTTATGCGCAGTGGGTGGCATTAACCATACTACCATACATGTCGATGATTCTATTACATATTTGTACTGAAAATGTTTTCAAGACTGGAAAACTGGATGCGCACAGGTTTTTTAATGAATATATAGATGCGCAGTTGGATTCACTACTTCCGTTATGTATTATACTACATGGCTGCTAGAGAAAAAATCACAATTTCTAAAGGAATATCCCCTCCCCAACCAACTAAAATACTCAAGAAAGATATGAAGTGTAACTGAGAGCATTTTTCACAACAGGGGAGTGTTCGGAAAATGAATTTTCATTACTACGCATTTCTATAACTTCCCGTTTGCGCATTGAACCAAAATGAAGCTATTTAAAAATGTGGGGTAAAAATGTATGCGCAGTTGAAGGTTTCGGTCTTATTTTAATACAATTTATATACATCACAACAAATTTTGCTGAAATACCAACTATAGCTGGAATAAATGGATGCGAACTAGTTTTTCATTGAACATTCTGATGCACAGTTGGGCTTATCACATTCATTTTTATGTATTACATAAATTTTTTTATGATAAAATATATATCTCACACTTTGAAAGTATATTTTGAAGTTGAAATACACCCAGGAAAGCATATGTGTCTGAAAATATGTTGCAACAGAAAGTAGAAATTTCAGAGTATTTAAACAATCTCACATGTGTAGTTAGTGACATCAGACATTTCCAAACACAGCTTCTGAACATAACTTCTCATATTTCTTCGAAATGTACACGCTAGTAGTATTTATACCACTTGAATATTTTTTTGAGCTATTATTCACTATAAAGCTATTGATTGTCAAATGAATAAAACATATGTTCATTTAAAATATATATATATATATATATTTCAGTCTTTTTCCCGATTATTCTGTTATATATCATACAAATGTAACATATAAAAACCCCGACTCAAGTCCAATCGCATGAATCTTCTTCCATTCGGATAACCTCTTCCCCGCCATCTTCATCAGACAATTGCATCGGACACCACCAATGGCTTTGATCTGGTAAATTCCAGTCCAATTCAATTGTCGAACAATCGCTGATGTCATCCGGCGGTTCGTACTCCTGAACAGAAACACTTCTACACCGAGGCACATCACTGGAACTGTCTGCAGTGCCGTATTCCAGTAATCGGGAATTCGCAATCAATCTGTAAAATTATGTCTTTTTAGAATTGGCGTTACAGAACAGGCAAGTGTCAATTAGGCGCACTTGACAAACAGTCATTCCACAAGCCACACAGTCGTATTCAGGAATATTATTGAAGTCCGTTTTATAATGTAGATCTATATTGTTATAGTATCCACTATCGACTAACTCACTGTACATCATGAAACACTTGTGGCATAGAACTTTACGATTCTCGGTGGTTGTTACCACTATCCAGCATGAAATAACAGAACAATACACATTTCTGCCGACATCCCTCACACTCTTTATATTTTTGAAAACGCACCTGTAGTCACCATCTACATCACGATCATCTTCATATACCCCTCCATCCTCACTAGCACCATCATCATCGTTATCGGCAACTGCAATAGCACCACCTTCTGCCACAACATCTGCTTCAACAACTTCCACTGCTGCAACTTCTTCGGCTATTTCGTCCACTGCTGCAACTTCTTCAGCTATGTCATCGTCCACTTCTGCATCTTCTTCGACATGATTTATATCCATAGCCACTAGGTCCCGTAACACACTCATTCTCTGATTTTGTTGAGCTGCCATTTCAATACTAACTACTCTGATATTTCAATGAAACTGATGCAGAGGTGGTATTCGTCCTCTCCTTATATGGTTTTTTCCAAGACTGTGAGGGGATGAAGGTCATTTCCAATTCGAAGGTCACAAGTTTCTACAACTAATTTTGACGCTTTTGTGAGTTTTTTTCCTTTCTTATCAGTAGTGTACTAGTAGTTTATTCATTTTCAACAAATAATACTGTCTGGTATCTTGAGCATGTAACAATTCCCTTCAAGCTCCTCAACACATAAGTAGCTGTATCACAAAAAAATTTCATTGACATAATCTGTTGAGAGAAGCAGAGAGGAGAAAATCTAAAGCTTTTATGTCTTCACTCAATTTATTTTTGAATGATACCTGCTCAGCCATCAAAGAAAGATCTTGACCATTCTCATCGATAGTTACTCTACTACCGCTACAAAATAATAGTGA
This sequence comes from Chrysolina oricalcia, assembly GCA_944452925.2. Lineage (NCBI taxonomy): Eukaryota > Metazoa > Arthropoda > Insecta > Coleoptera > Chrysomelidae > Chrysolina > Chrysolina oricalcia. The sequence goes on from OX101827.2 coordinate 10,477,364, forward strand.
GGTTGCTTCTAAGTTTATACAATTTCCAGTTTCTCTAGCTTCCATTTCTGAATGAACTATCAACCTCTTATATGCTGCCTCAAATTATCTGGCAGTATTGTTATTGATTTCTCCACTACTTCTTACCGCTCCAAAAAATAGTTCAACGTGGTCTTGCGACAATTTGTAGGTGAAAATATATTGGAGTTTATTGGTTTTACATAAGAATCGTAAAGACCTTTAAGGATTTCAATACAAATAAGAAATCATGAGAAACCTTTAACTGAATACTATAGCTTTCAATGAATATATTTCGCGAATCTATTTTTGAGTTGAAACTGTATCGGTAAAATAACGAATGAATAAATAATGCAGTTGCCTCAGCTCCCTTGAATTCAATCAACAATAAATCTTTACACAGATATATCGAAGAATATTCTTCACTTTTACTTAAGCGGGCCATACACGATGCAATATATCGTAGAACAAGTTGCACGACAAATTGCACGACAAATTGCAGAGACAATTGGAACGACAAGTTGGAAACAGTGTTGTCCACACACGAGTAGATTAGTTGATGATCTGTAGTACAACACATTGGTGTTCAGTTCAGTTTTCGTGATGGCGCCTATGATATCAAAAAAGAAGATAGCAGCTTCACTTGTTATTCTACTGGATGAAAAAGCAAAGAAAAAGAAAAAAAGAACCAAATGGTGCAAGGATTGGTTAATGAAACGATACTTTTTTTCACATATGAAATTAATAAAACATTTACGGGTTCATGAACCTGCAGACTTCCGAAATTACTTAAAACGCCCCACACACTATGCAATCTGTCGTACGACAAGTTGTACTGCAGATTGGACAAACAATCTGTGCAACCAATTGGTTGAGTTATTGCCCACAGACACGAACGATTGGAATATCAATCAGTCGTTGCAACTGGCAGTTGGGAAACCAATACCATTCGTATACAGTGTCATGGCAAAGACTATTGCCAAAAAGATTATAGCGGCAGTAGTGGTCATTCTGTTGGATGATAATGGAAAAGAAATAAAAAAGAAAAAAAGTAAATGGTGCAAAACGTGGCTCTTACAGCGACGTATATACACGCATATGAATTTGCTACGAGAATTACATCGAAGTGAACCAACAGATATTAAAAATTACCTGAGAATGGATAGCGATGCATTTAACATATTACTGGAGTTAGTTAGACCCAAAATAACGAAACAAAATACACAAATGAGAGAAGCAATCACTCCTGAAGAAAGATTAACTGTCACGCTAAGATATTTAGCAACTGGAAATTCTTACGAAGACCTTAAGTTCAGTACTGCGATATCCCCTCAGTCCATCGGTCAAATAATTCCTGAGACATGCTGGGCCATTTACGAAGTCTTAAAAGAAGAATATTTAAAAGTAAGTAAAAATCACATTTGTATGTATTGAAATTTATTATATAAAAACAAAACTTAAATATACCATTCTCGCAAATAAAAACACAAAAATGTAACAGGATATTCTAAAGCGGTTGATACGTTCGGAAAAACTCGCCAGTTGTTGAAGTGCTCGCGCTGGTTTGGGTTTGTGGATTGTCCAACAGCAAAAGGCTGTGTTCGTTTGTTGTTCCTTGAGGTCGTGGGTAGGGTGAATAATCATGCGCTTGCGTGTAGTTTCTCGGAAAAGTGTTGATGTGGTGAGATCGAGAATATATTTGTATACTACTATCTTCCGTAAGTTTACCCATTTTTGCATAGAACATCACGTCAGATATCAATTTTTCAGCAATGATTCTCTGATGTTCTTCGATGCCTCTTAATTGGTATCCCAGTCGCTTACCGGTAATCTGGTATTCGTCTTCAGTTTCATTACTATTTCTTGATAAAGCCGTATGAGCTAAATCTAATAACGCTTGTCTCTTGTGTGCGGTGGCATTATTATTAGTCTTCTGTCTAACATTTCTTTGTTGAAAACGGCTTTTATTAGAAGATGATGATGCAGACGTCTTTGGAGTTGCTGCAGACGCCTGAGGAGTTGCTGCAGACGTCTGAGGAGTTGCTGCAGACGCCTGAGAAGTTGCTGCTGTAGTCTGCTCACGTGTGTGTAAATTGCCTGGTACTTCTGAGTCACTCATAGAAGAGAACGGTGTTAGAGGTGATTCATCATATGCTTCTGTGTCTACATTATTGTTCGTCTCAAAAAATGTATCTATCTGAAAAAAAAAACAACGACGTTAAACACGTTTAACACGATTTTAAGAATACAAAGTAACATCTGATATTTAAAGACATAATATTATTTTTATTTTCAGTGTCCGTCAACAGTAGAACAGTGGCAAAAAGTGGCGCATGATTTCAAAACCATGTGGCAGTTCGATAATTGCCTGGGGGCTATGGACGGGAAACATATTCTTATCAAGAAACCACCAAAGTCTGGATCATTTTACTACAATTATAAAGGCACCTTTAGCGTGGTCCTATTTGCAATTGTCAATGCAAATTATGAATTTCTCTATGTTCATACTGGTACCAATGGGCGTGTATCAGATGGAGGAATCTGGCGGAAGACAGGGATTTATAAGCGCTTGAAAGCAAACAAACTGAATATACCAAATCCAAGTAACTTTCCCAATACAGAAGATGTGGTGCCTTGCGTTTTTATTGATGATGAGGCATTTCCACTAATGGACAATCTAATGAAGCCATATGCGCAAAAGGGAATCACCCATGATGAACGAATTTTCAATTACCGGCTTTGCCGGGCACGTCGAGTAGTTGAAAATGTTTTCGGTATTTTGGCATCACGGTTTAGGGTATTTCTGCAGCCTATTGCTATTGATATTGCAAGAATCGATGCTGTTGTTCTCGCATGTTGTGCACTACATAATTTCTTACGAAAGAGATCCAAAAGGGGATACATAACAGAAACTTCTGTAGATTACGAAGAGACAGATAATGCTAATGTTATACCAGGAGAATGGAGACAAACTGGTAATCTACTAGGTTTGGCTAGAAGCAATACAAACAAAAATGCAAGCACTTCCGCGAAGCACGTTAGAAATGCATATAAACACTACTATAACACCATTGGGAAAACTCCGTTTCAAGAACGAATGATAGCATAAACATATATGTATGTTATTATATGTATGCATATCATACATCATACCTAACTTACCGTATCGTTTTCCAAATTGTCTTCTACTTCGTCTGTGGATCTGCCTGTCCTGCCGGTTTCTGACTGTGCGGTGAACAAAAGCAAATCGTAGTACCATAATGTTGTTTCATATGTGTCGCCACCTGTTCCCGTGCGCTTCGAAGCTTGTACCTAAACATACAACATGAATTGTAACTACATATTATTATAAGTAATAAATAAGTGTTAGAATTCTGTTATAATTCTAATTGTCTCCACTTACCTTTTTCAGCTCTCGTCTGAACGCCGTTCGCATGTTATTAATCTTTTTCTTCAAAACGTCGACAGTTGCTGTTTTATTTATTTCTGTTAATTTCTTCAACAAAATATCATAGCTTGCATTCCGTTTATGTTTGTTTGAATAGTCATTTGATTTTACATTCCACAAACATGTTTCTTCACGGTATAATTCAATAAATTCAGTCCAAAATGAATGATTTTTATCCATTTTCACTATTTTAGAAGTATATGACACAGAACAGCAACACAACAGAGCTTCAGGTGTTTTTGAAATCGTTCCAACGAGTCACGACAGGGCCACACACTATGCAATCTGTCGTACATACGACGCGGTTGTACAACAAATTTTTAGCCCGCCAAACTTCCATACGATCCAACCGTGTCGTTCAATTTGTTGAACGACAGCCCCACACACTATGCAATTGTCGTTTCGACGGTCGAAACTACTTGGGTTGTACAACTTGTCGTACGACAGATTGCATAGTGTGTGGGGCGTTTAAGAATGGACGACAATACGTTTAAATTACTAGTAGAGTTAGTTCGACCCAAAATTAGTAAACAAACCACGATTATGCGGGATCCAGTTAGCGTTGAGGAAAGATTAAGCGTAACGCTAAGATATCTTGCGACAGGTTCTTCCTACGAAGACCTGAAATTTACTTCCGCAATATCAGCGTAGTGCATTGGTAGAGTAGTACCTGAAACATGTTGGGCCATTTACGAGGCTTTAAAAGGAGAATATTTAAAGGTGAGTTATGACGAAGTTTAAATGTTCAAAATTTATTCCTATGTAAACTAAACTACTAAACATAAACTATTATAAGAGACAAATTAAAAAGAAATTTCTTTCATATGACCGAGAACAACGACAGTGTTTTTATTTTAAACCGAAAAAATACAAAAATTAGTTCACTCTTGTTGCTCATAGTCATAGTTACTCAAAAAGTATCTGACATTCTGGGTGTCACCTTGCATATTAGAACTGTTCATAGACTCTACTTGTGAAACAGGATAATCTTGCGTTATTGTAGATGGTGGTTGCAAGTCTATGTAGCTTCGTGATTGACGGCTAACTGGTGGAGGATGGCCCAATGTTTGAAACTGAGAGGTTGTGGGCTGTAATGTCGAAGAATCATATGCACTGTTAGCAAAAGCTGTACAGTTTACAGTTGCATGTTCTGTAAGTTTGCCTATCTTGGCGAAATAAATAACATCAGATATCAATTTGTCTGCAATTATTCTCTGATTCTCAGCTATGCCCTTCAGCTGGTAACCGATTCTTTTTCCGGCAATCATATATTCTTCGTCATCAGTAGTTAAGGCATGTTCCGCTAAATTCAATAAATTCAATTTCCTCTGTTCGACTGGATCAATTTTTTTTCTTTCGGCCATCGTGAGAAGTACGAGATGGCGATCTATTTGTCTAAGGTGTTTGTGTTTTGCGAATATCACTAGAAGCACGAGATTGAGATCGACTTGTTGGTGGGGTTGGTATTCTTTGAGTATTGTCATATGTACTTGTTTGTGTTTCTGGTGTATTTTCCTCCGAGTCAAGTGGAGTGACCAACTCCCTTACATGAGTCGTGTAACTTATGGGCGACAGTGGAGCTTCTGTTTCTTCATATTCACATTCCTCCATATTGTCCTGCTAGAAAAAAAAAAACAATATGAGAACACTTTTTCGATGTTTTCCTTTATTGGTAAGTTATGAACTTCTTATAAACATTGGATATAGCAAATAATTAATGGCACGAACTTGAATTAGTCAATTCTTCCCAACTTTTGGGTATCGTTAGGGAAAAATAAATTACATTCGCATATTCTTGACTCACAGGATTAAGTAAAAAAATATCTAATATGGCTTTCCAATACACAGTTTAGAGTATACATTGTATAAAAATAAATCGAAACATTTAAGACTTATTAGTGCGTTAAACAGTAACTCCAAAATTGTAAGTTGTTTGTTTTAGGTTCCCTCTTGTGCAAACGAGTGGCAGCAAGTTGCAGATGACTTCAAAAATATGTGGAATTTTGAAAACTGTTTAGGGGCAGTAGACGGAAAACATGTCCTCATTAAAAAAACCTTCTAATACTGGATCATACTATTACAATTACAAAGGCACATTTAGTGTCGTATTATTTGCAATAGTTAATGCAAATTATGAATTTGTATATGTTCATACTGGCACCAACGGACGTGTATCGGATGGAGAAATAAGGAAACAAACGGGAATCTATAAGCGTTTGTTGGCAAATACACTGAATATACCCAACCCAGCCCCACTTAATAATACAGGTGATGCATTGCCTTATGTCTTTATTGGTGACGAGGCATTTCCGCTAATGACAAATTTACTAAAACCCTATTCACAAAGACCTATTCAATTACCGACTTTGTAGGGCTCGCCGAGTAGTTGAAAATGTGTTTGGCATCTTAGCAGCACGATTTAGAATATTTTCACAACCCATTGCCATTACTGTTGACAAAATTGATGGCATCATTCTTGCGTGTTGCGCACTTCATAATTTCTTACGGAAATGGACAACAAGGAATTATTTAACAGAAACCCTTTTGGATCGGGAAGATACCAGTGCTGGTGTAATTGTTCAGGGCGAATGGAGGCAAACTGGCCAACTCTTAAATCTGGGAACAGCACATTCGAAAAATGCAGCAGCGTCGGCCAAAACGATAAGAGATTCCTCTAAAAATTACTATAATACCACTGGCAGAGTTCCATTTCAAGACAAAATGATAACATAAAATAAGTGCATATTCATAAATATACGCATGATTTTATGCATTAAAGCGATAAATTACTTACTAATTGTAAATTGCGCCCTCTTCTTCATCTGTAGATTTGCCTGTTCGTCCAGATTCGGATTGGGCTGTAAATAACAGTAAATTGTAATACCATAGGCTTGGTTCATATATGTCGCCTCCCGAACCTGTGCTTTTTGACTCTTGCACCTGTAATGAATCAAGACTTTACAATCAAAGTACAATGTGCATCTTGACCATATTCTCAATGTTTTCAGTTTTTCATTGTCTTACCTTCTTCAGTTCCCTTCTGAATGCTGTTCTCATATTATTAATTTTCTTTTTTAAAACTTCCACAGTTGCGTTTGTGTTAATTTGTTTATATTTTTCCAAAAGGATCCTGTAAGCAGCATTTCGTTTATGTTTGTTAGCATAATCTTTTGATTTCACTTCCCACAAACAAGGATGTTCATGGTATATGTCAATAAATTCTTCCCAAAATCTTTCGTTCTTTTCCATGATTGCAATCTTCAATGAAATCGAACATTCAATTGAATGAATGAACCTACACGTTCAAACTTGTCGTACGCAGCACTCATTTGTACAACAGATTTTTGTGCATGTCAAACTTCCGTACGATTCGACGCGGTCGTACTGCAGGTTGGACTTCAACGCCACTAACGTTGCAATTATCGTTTCAACGGTCTCATCAACTAAAATTGTACAACTGGTTGTACGATAGATTGGATCGTGTATGGGCGGTCTTACCGTTTGAGTCGCGATCTTCACCTTAATTTTTTCTCAGTCCACATGATGTGACGCCTACGCAGTTTTGTTGCAACATTCAATCCCTCATTATATTGAATGTCAACTAAATTATCAGTATGACCCTTCAACTCACTTGGTTGTTATGATAATCTTTCTTATATTATCCTCAGTTTCGACCTAATTCTATCAGGTAGCATGGATCCTGAAATAAGTGTACTTTTTCCGTCATAAAAGGGTGACCGAAATTAGTTTTCATCGGTGAAATTTTGAAACCAGTTCTCAGAATTGAAGCCATTTTCAAGTTGGCTTTAGTTCCGTCAAATGTCATAGACCAATCAGCTCTAAACATTTCTTAACAAGCCCAGCTTTGTCGGATCCAAAAAGACCACCCAAAGAAAATATCCAACAGGTATCTTCCAGGAACTGTTCAAAGTAACCAGCATAAACATCAGTAGGGGTGAGTGCTGAACCTAGGGACAGTTTTTACAATTTATTTATTGTACACTCTTGGGAGACATCTGCTTCATTTCTTGAAATGCCGTTATGAATAAATGGTATTTCACTATTCTAACGATATTGTTTTGTTCTTAAAATATGGTCTTTCTGAGAGAAAAAAAAAACTGACTCGTAGTGATTTGCTTATTGTCCCTTAGTACAACCGTGAGTTGTACCAGTTGACATGCAGTGGACAAAAAATGTACCCAGCGACATTCAGTAAAAACTATTATTTCTAAGTGATTACTTCTTTATTCAACAAAATTACATATAAATCTCTGCAGCTGACAAAAAATATCCTTAAACTAACCATTATTTTATAAAAAGAATGCTTTTTAGCTTTGTAGCAAAGATACTGAAGTATGTTTTTCAACCCATGTTATAGTTCTCAAAAGAAACACAAAAAACGGAGAAGGTTCTTACTTCGGGCTGTCCCTCCAACAGAAACTGGTGGCGGCAACTTCAAAACTATGTCATTCCCGTGGACAGAAAAAAATTCACTTCCTTAGCAGAAAGTGATCAGTTTTTTGCATTTTTTTCAAATACATCACCTCTAATTCTTGACCATCTGATTCATTGATAATATTTGATACAAAATGCTGTGCAGACTTCTTCCCTCTGCACTCAACTAAAACATAATCTCCTGCTGTAATAGTAGTATTAGGAAAGTCTGAATATATTTTATCTCCGTGCATTTCATGATCAGAATCTACATCATCAGAATCGTTTTCATTTATAACTACAGCAGCATCACTTTGCCTTTGCCTTTGGTTTTCGCTTCTGAGTGTTTTCTTTATTCGTCTTCTTTGTTTTGTTCTTGCGCTCGATTTCTTCGTTAACTGGTGTGTCAGTTAATATGAGGGATTTTCCTTTTTTTCATTTGTAACCTATTTTTCTTGCTCCAGCTTTAGGGAATGGCCGAATCATTTTGAGGGTTATTCCAATACTGTGAACAGGAATAGATGGCCTTTGTAATTTGTCCAGTATTTCTGCTGAGTTCATTTTGGAAGCCCTCTCTTCATTATTATTTGAAGAGGAAGTGGTGCTTTCCAATGTTTTTACACAAGTAACGATTCCTGTGCTGGTTGTCGGTAAACTTACGTCATGTTCGATGTTATCATTCACAGATGGCAATGGACGATCTGTTACATTTGCAGGAAGGAACACTGACTCATCAAAAATGTTCTCATTTGATGGAATTATTCCAGAGATTTTAAAACCACTTACGATATTTTTTAGAGTGAAAGCTAATTCATAAGCTTTTCCAGCGATTTCACAGACATAATAAATTGTGCTTTTCCAGGAGTGCACATCCACTCATTCACATACTCAGATTTCGTGAAGTTCTGAGCAACATCAACTGGCGCCTAGGTGACCCCATAACCTGCATCGACACAGAAATTTGCAAATCTCTCAAAAACGGTTGTTCCTAGCGTTATTGAACAACCATACCTGTTTTGCTGAGAAAAAGTGTGGGATTAAGATTTCGATTTAAAAGGTCCCTAAGGTTCACTGTAAGAAAAGTTAGGGAAAATTAAAATAAATAATAATGAGAGCGTATTCAGCGCCCTCTGAGTTCTACGTACAAATTAATGGCAAATTTCGATTTCCACCTCAAATAAACCTTGTTCCAAATTTTATTCAAAAAGTTATTCAAAATCATTGAATTTAACATTTCAACTTTAATACCCTGTATCTCCTAAATGCGGAAACATTGTTCATATGTACTTTTCATTCTGAAATTAGTCAAAGATTCACCAATTGAAGTTTGTACAAGAACATAAAGGAGCACCCGTATACAAAGGCTTTTGCACGTACGACTGGGAAAACCTACCTAGGACTGGGAAAACCTACCTAGGACAATGTGACCATTTAATTATACAAATATAAAGCAACGGTAGAGGAATCCGCTGGATACTAATGATTTCTTATGATCACGTCATTGGTACATGTTGGGAGTGGGGGACTCTGCAGTCCTTCCATCCATTCTGTAGGACAAAAGTTTTTTCGAGTACTTTATCGAATTATCTCGAGGTTCAACTAAAAAACTAACTGTTATTAATGACTTTTTTGCACTCGCCCAATCGACATGATTGACGCCTGCGCATTTTAGTAGCTACCACTTTCGAGCATTTTCGTAGAGGAAAAAGTTGGCCGTCTCATCAAAACGAAGCTACTCACGAAGATTCAGCCTGTTACTAATACTTTTTTTTGTACCATGGAATTGACAATTTCGGAGCGTAGGACTGGGAACACCTACCATTCAATTTGTAGGACAATATTGCCAGTCAATTATACAAATATTATTCCAGCAAAGGTTAAAAAATCCGCTGATTACTAATGATTTCTTATGACCACGTCATTGGTACATGTTGGGAGTGACTCTTCAGTCATACCATCCATTCTGTAGGACAAACGTTTTTTCGAGTACTTTATCGAATTATCTCGAGGTTCAACTGAAAAACTTACTGTTATTAATGACTTTTTTGCACTCACCAAATCGACATGATTGACGCCTGCGCAGTTTATTAGCTACCACTATCGATAATTTTCGTAGAGGAAAAAGTTGGGAGACTCGGCAAAATGAAAAAACTCAGGAAGATTCAGCCTGTTATTAATAATTTTTGAAAATAGGCGTTGGATCCTGGTCTATGGTTGCATATTTAAATTTTTTTATTCAGTAGAAATACATATATACCGGTTAACTCGGTCTTAATGGGTTAAAAATATTGGTAATACTTGCTTTATGAACAGTGTTATCCAGTGTTTGTCGAATACTGAATGGTTTTTGAGTGTTCAAAGAAGGACGCCTACACTAGGGATATAATCACCAGTATATCTAATATGAAGGGAGCTTCAATCAAAACTTTCGCGGAAGTGATCAAGGAACTGTGGTCAGAAGATTCGTTGGATCGAGTGGTTGTAAATGCTGATCACTGTCAGTATTTAATGTTTCTCCAAATTATTTCTATAGGTGTCTTGATAGATACTTCAAGTTGAAAATAAGACGGATTATATGCTTCTGTAAGGTAAAGACTCTGGTTGCCCCAGGAAATTATATTATAACTGATTATTGAAAATGCCAAAGCATAATAGACATTATTCAGACCTTGTACATTAAGATATTGTTTGAGAGAGCAAATGACAAGAAAAAACCTTTTTTCGGCATTCCATATTTGATGTGGTTGAAAGTTGAATTTCTTCAAAACTTTTTTATAATTGGTGAAAAATTCGGCAACAGTTGTTTTGTTAAAAGCAGTGGCGCGTGCTGAACTTGGGGCTTCAGGTTTCCTTAGAGAAAGCTCAGGGTGTCGTGTGCGAAACCAACTTACTCCAGCAATTTTATTTTCCTCCCAAGCAAGCACCTTTTTCTTATTGGCCTGGGCATAGTCATAAGCTAATTTTCTGGTCTGGTAAATTGTCAATCCATAATGAAGATAGGCCGCTTGCTTCAAATAATCAATTAATTGTTGCTCCTCTTCTGGAGAAAATGTTCTATTGATGTCAAACTTCCGATTATAAGAAAAATCAGTTAAGTTATTATTAGATCTGATGTTTCTGACATATCGCCCTATTGCAGATTTGCCACTTTATATTTATCAGTTGCTATTCGTTAAGACAAATTATTCTCAAGGACCGCCGCTTCCATAGCATCTTTTGTTGGAATTGGTCTCTTTCCCGTCTTGCTGCGAGGCATTGTGAAATCTGAAATCGAACATTTTTACAATATATATCTCTAGTATCATGTACCAAGGGACGTCCTTTGGTACATCAATGCAGACTGTCCCTTGATACAAATATTTTATATCTATCGAATTTCTTCTTTAATTTAGTTAACTGATATTAGGACGGCAAACCACTCTCAGAATGTTTATTGTGCACATACCATTAAAACAATTTGGATCCTCGATCTCTCCAAACCAAACACTCACAAATTCTCTTAAATATTTTACGTAAACACTCCAGAAAATTATATGATGTGCTCTACTTGAAACCAGGCGTCCAACTGAGCGAGTCGTAGAAATTAGAAATACTAAGAAATATACACTGTTGCCGCTTTGAAAGAATTATGCGGGTATCATTATCACTTCTGTGTTAGATCAGAAATCAGTTAGTCGCCAGGTTTTTTTCTTCCTTTCGGATGCTGGTCCTGTCACCAGCTGCACCTCAGCCTCTTGTACTTTTTATGCATTCCAATTAGTTTCACAGCATCCTTTTCGTAACTCTAGTCTCCTGTACCAGTCTGTACAGGTTCTTCACCGGTTGACTGTTGTATTCTTCGGGAGTTAGCCTGGGTTTCCCGAATATTGCCTGTCTCTTGCGGTCTAATACCTCGCATTCTGACAGTACGTGTTTGGCTGTTTCTGTTCCTTCACCACATTGTCTGCAGGAAAGTTCTCCGTTGTACAGCCCCATTTTGTGCAGGTGTTTTCTCATTGGGCTGTGACCAGTGAGAAGGCCCGTCATTGTTCTAACTTGATTCCTGCTCAGCTTGAGTAGTTCTTCAGTTTTGTGTTTTAACGGTTCTTTAATGTATGTTTTCCCATGGTGCATGAGAGGGGCTTCGTTCTAGGCCCTTTTTTTTCGTTTGATCCAGTCCTGAATGCATCCTCGAATGTCGTCGGATTTGGTAATCCCGAGTGCGGGTTCTGGGCCAATATATGGAGTCCCCAGGTACATTCGTCCCTAGTTACAGCACTCTCCCCTACTTCTTTTGCTTCAGGAAGTTGACCGCTATCCAAATCAGTACCAATATCCACAAACATTGTTGCCAGTCCATTTGTCTTTTTTGCGAATGAACATTTCATCGAAAACAAATTGCAAATAACACTTTTGATTCCTTGTTTAACTGCATCAGCCGTCAGTTTCAATGCTGTGAATACTTCCGGTGTCCATCCAGGAGCACCGTCAACTGACTGGTACCATTTTGATATAATTGTTGGGTAAGGTAGAGAATTATTAAATGTCTTCCTAACATAATTATTATTGAATTTCAAGAGTCAGGGCACTAATATGGCCGAAGATGACAAAACTGGTATTTATATATTTCTTTCAGCGATATGATAATATTGACTGCGCGATCGACTCGCGGTCCGCTGGTATTGGGCCAGCCAATCGCAGCGTGCGAGAGGCGGTGCCCAGTGAACAAAACCGGGTCGAAGTTTTCGACTCGCATTTATTTCTCTTCAAAACTCTCTAACGAGTTTTGTTACCTTGCAGATAGCCATTTGGAATATTTTTCATTTGAAAAGCAGTTTTCAAGGGAATTTATAACAGATTGCTTGCTTTCACATGCTCGAATTTACGTCTCGCCTCCCATACATTGATACGAATACCGAATACAGCGCGCGCCGACCGTAAAGTTGTCTCCAGAGCATATGCATACTGAATTTATACGAGACTTCTGTATCGGCTGAGCTGACTTTTACAATAACAAATAAGTAACTTCGTTTCAATGTTCATTGAAAATGCCATACAGAAAATTAGGCTCAATGTTGGGGCTTACAGTCTGGTTCACAAATGCCATTTTGTCAAAAAGCTGACCTAGATCATACCACAGAACACACACTCTCTATTGGCAATGCAAAATAAGCGATACGCTCTCTGGTGGACAAATCTGAAACTATAAACAGGCAGTAGTTGGATTTGTTTACATAAGAGATAGTGGTTGTTAGTTCATCATTTATTGATATTGTTTATTTGTTTTAAAGTTTTAATCATGAGTCGGTATTGTTCAGTGCCTTTTTGTAATTCGTGGGGGAAAAACATCCTGAACTATCATTTCATTTGTTTCCTAAACCCGGACAACGAAAGGTGTACATGGAAAACAAAATGGGCACAAAGTCTCTAGTTGACCATCAGAAGGCATGGATTTTGAAATTAAAAATTGGAAAACCTGTTACCAAATTCATGAGAGTGTGTTCTCTTCACTTTACATATAATGATTACTTCAGTAAAGGTGAGTTGAAATTCAGTTTGTGGCTACCAAAACAAAAACACCAGCACAATATTCATACCTGAATAATAATAATTCAACCTTTTTAAACATTTTTGTTTATTTGAAATCGGCACTATTTATCAAAAAATATTCTTAAAAATTAAGTGAACTTTTGTTTTCAGCTGACAATATCGATAAAAGAAGGCTATTGAAAAAGACGGCTGTGCCCTCCCAGAAGCTACCAAAGCAGAGAGTGTCACCAAGATCTTGAGTACAGCAGAAAGGAGGAAACAGCGACTCGCTAAGAAGGAGGTAGCCTCCAATCAATCTGAAATTTAAATTGAATGTGAAGAAAATGAGGAACCATAGCCAGGAAGATATTGCTGCTGCTGAAAGCTTACTGCTAATGCTTCAATCCCAACCTGATTATACTGGTCCAATACAAGTCAGGGATTCTGAAGTTCAAGTGAACACGCCAAAAGTGTTAACATTATGTGATCTTGTGATTAGTGATTCTGCGCTCAATAGTTTTACTGGAATAAGTAGTTTCAAAATATTAGATGCAATAATTGAAGGTGTAGGAGTTGTATTTAATGATATCAGATCTCATCGTTTGAGCATAAAAGAGAGGATTGTTTTGGTATTTACTAAACTCAAGTGTGACATGTCATATATAACACTCTCAATTCGTTAGATATGTTGCCAGTTTTGGGCCAGGTGTTAAAATCCTGCATACGGTTTCCTGATTCAATCGAAATAAAAAATAATATGCCAAAATATTTCGAAGGTTTTCAGGATGTTCGAATTGTTCTGGATTGTACTGAAATACGTATTCAGACACCAAAATGCTTATGCTGTCGTATAAAATTTTACTCTCAATATAAGTCCCATGAAACAGTAAAATTCATGACAGGTGTATCACCTGGTGGAATAATCACTTTTATCAGTAAACCATATGGAGGTCGTGCATCTGATAAGTTGATTTTCGATCAAAGTAATTTGATTACAAAATTGACAAAATCAGTTGATGCAATTATGGTAGACAAAGGATTTATGATTGACGATACATGTGAAAAATTCTAAATAAGGTTGATAAGACCACCTTTCTTGCTAGACAAAAAACAACTTTGTGCTGAAGAGGCCTTACTTAATTCAAAAATAGCTGCTGCTCGTGTACACATTGAGAGAGCAAATCAACGTATCAAAGTTTTCAAAATATTAAATGGAAAATTGCAGTGGTCATTGATTCCCATGATTCATCATATTTTTGTCATTGCCTGTGCTGTTGTGAATCTATCAAGCCCAATTTTAGCAGACAACAAGTTTTTAAGCTGATTTTGCCAACCTTCATGATAAAACTGTATTCTACAAATGTTTATAACAAAATTATGTATTTAATATTATATTAGGTATTTTGCAATATAGATGAGTTTTCAGCAAATAAATATTTTTTTATATTCAAATGTCTTTTATTTACTATTGTGATTAGTTTGCACCAGTCTGTGTGCTTCAATCAATAATAAACTGAAATACAGGATGAACTCATTTCATAGTGGGAAAGGAACAAATTAAATTAGAAAACATTAAGGAGATATAAAATATAATTATCATAACCAAACAGTACTTTCACAATAACAACTTATAACTATCATATTTGTAATATGGATTCACTTTCACATAAATTGTGTATCATATTTTCAAAAAAAATTATTTTTACTTTTTTCAGCATTTTTAGGGTAAAATCTCTATCATAATTAATTTCAATGATGTGCATACTTTTATCGAATGAGGCAAAAAGGGCCAAATAACAGCTGTCCAAATTCAGTAATGCCATCCCAAGCTGAATCTGTCCATGGTACTTATGTTTTTCCTTGAGATAATATTTTCTATTCAACTTATAAAGATATTTTGCGTTGGACATTGCTTCCATTATTGTAGATGTGGCACCTGAAACAAGTATGAAGTGTAATATCCATTGATTGGAAGTTTTATTTTGTTGAGGAAAGTCGCTTCTTGACTTTTAATCTTCCACAGTCTGAAAATGAAAAATTGTAAATTTCATTTGACTTTGTCTCGACTTGGTCAACAAAGATCTTATTGTTTCACGAAGAATTTACAGTTGTTCATTTTCAGACTTTGGAAGGTTAAAACACCCAAAATACCACATAATATCAATTTGTCTAATATATTACCTTCATACAGACATTTTATCTCCAGTAAAGCAACTGGCTTCAATTGTGTCACGATTATGCCATCAGGTGAAAATCCTAGCCATTCATTACAATGTGATATCACCATTCCACATTCAATTACCATCAATCCAGTTTTTTCCAAATTTCCAAATTTGTTGGTGAAACCTTTGAGGAAGAAATACTGTAGAGATTTACTTTTCCACTCCTGTTTGGAATATGTGAACAGCTCATAAACCCGTGATCCTGTCACCCTGTACTTTTTATTTGCTTTCCATTCGTTAGAGTGCTGTGATTGAAAAATTGCGTTATCTGAAATGTCCTTGTCGAATAGCCTATTGTACAGGATTTTGCAACACTCATTTCTGTTGGCAGTCTCTATTGATGCCAACTCCATTATTATGGTTGACTGACAGGCATGATTTAAAATATTTGTCCAAAGTTCTTTTTCATTTGATTCCACAGTACTACTTGATGGGGAACTTCCCAAATCTCTGCGACCAACACTAAAAGTAAAAATAATTCATTAAATGAAAATATACTTAGGAATAAGATAAACTTTGAGAAGAGTAAAATATACTACCAACCTATGTTTTGTAATTGCTGAGTCACATATCTTTCTCATAAAAAACTCCCCCATTGTTTGTTCGTCTACATTCAACTCTGGCTCCACAATTTTCGCTTTCAAACATGGCATTTCATCTATCGAAACGGCTTTGTACTTTTCTATTGTCAAATTTTTCTGCGTTGACCACACACATTTAAGGGCTGTCTGTGACATTACGTCTAAATCATCAATATTCTCCCTGAAATGAAATTTTGAAAGTCAATATTTTCAACATTAATCAGTATGGTAAGCTGATTATCACATCCCTGTACATAATAGGGAAATCCTTTACACTACTCATTCAGCATTAGGTATATTAATTTTTCTCAAGGTTGGAACAACCGACACACCTTCACATGTTGACTTTTTTCAATTCATAGAAAATTGTGGTTAAGCTAAACACCAAACCAAACAAACACCAAAGAACTTACCTTGACATCTTATCAAAACTGCTGAAACATGTTTGCATTTTCCACTATTTCCAGCTTTACAGGTACAATCCATTTTCACAACTTTTACATTTCCTCTTCCTTCAATATGCAACATTCCATTGATATGATGCGGAGCCGATTTCAAAGCGCTTGTTTGTAAGCATGATGCACATAGCTTCACATGTTTCGTGTCTGCTGTGCATATTCTTCCTAGTGTGATAATATGCCCAGCATTTACAAGTTCCTCCCCTTCATGAACACATCTTGAAGACTCTGTCCCTCCCAGATACCTCATATACTCCACAATTCTTGATCTAGGCATTTCAGCTTTATCTGAAACCAGTTATTTTGAATTAAATTCAAGGGGTAAGAAAATGAATGGAAAGTTTTGAAAAAAGGGGACAAATAATTTCATCTTGCCTAACTAGGAAATAACTGAACTGAACTTACAAAAATAATATAATGTCTCTATCACTCCTTACAGAAGATAATTAAACGGCACTGAACGAAAAAACACAACGAATTAATAATAAAAACTGAAAACAACGACACAACTACAACAAACATCCATTACTGACAATGCTACAGTCTTGGGCAACTACTGTCCATCTGTAGTTCAACTTTTGTCCGCACTGTCCTGTGATCTTAAAACCTGATACCAATGGAACTGCCCCCGACAACTCGAGGCAACCAGCAATACACCGAGATGCTGGCGTAAGTGGGCTTGACGTTCAAGCATTCTGCACGTTTTCATTGTTTGTCTATTAGTCAACAGATGCCGCAAAATTCCATTTTACATATGCTTCCAGGGCGACATTTTGCGGTGATAATTCAAAACATTTGAATAGACATGGCACTGGAACTTCACACAAGACACAAATTGTTAGAGCAAAAGTGCCTTGAAAATTAATGAAATAATTTGAAAACAATGAAAAATTTATGAATGAAGTTAGGTGTGAATTTGGAATAATTATAAGTGGAAGAACTCATTTAGCTTTTTTCTTTGATTTATTCAAAAACTTGTGATGGGCTTTCGGTTTCATTGGATCAATGAATGACAAATCCTTTTGTTGTTTCATATAAAAAATGGATTTGGAATCTTTACCTTTAGTAATTTTGTTGACAGTTCTACACCAAAAATATAAACTACATTTTACAGCCAGTTGACATATATTATTTCCTGACCTACTTTTTCTGGATCATAGAACAGCACTGAATGACCTAATTCAATAATTTCTTCGAAGAGTTGGTTAGTTATTTTGGTAAAAAGAGGTATTATATTTGATACTTCCGTTCCTTATGAGTACAAAATTACTTATATTTAAAAAAAATCATTTATTTGGAACAATGAAAAGCAATTTCTTTCTACACTAACACAGAAAAATGTTGCAGGAAACGCATTTGGCAAAAGTTAACTTCTTACAACCAGGGATGTTGACATTAGGAGAGTGTATTTTGTTCAGCTTCCATGAATTTTTCCTAGGAAGTAAGTTTTCTTCTTCAGAACTTGACTTGCTTCTCTCATTATTCGCCTTTTTCGAATGAAGCAGTGATATGGCAAGCCTTAGTTTGAAGTCCAAATAATCCATTATGTCTTTTTGCGTATAATTTTATGCAATTACATTTCCTCGATATTCAAGCCATCCTGCAGCAACATCGTTATAAAAAAATTAATGAAATCCACCTCTTTGTTTTCGCTATTATCGAATATTTGCCTATGACTCGGTCTAAGAGATCGACTCCTCCCATGTTTGAATTGTATTTTTACCCACAATTGAAAGTTGTTTTATTTCAATTTACTTATTCTCAGATTTCAACCTTCTTCTACAAGTAGGTTTTGGATCACTTCCAAAACACGAACTATCTTGCACATATCGGATCACAAACGTTAGTTGGTCGACATGAGAGATGTCGGGCGTAAAATAAACAATAATGAAAAAATATTTTTCTGACTTTATCTCAGCAACAATTATACATTTAACTTTGTGCGTCATCAGTAGAATGAATTCTTCGCTATAGTAGAAGACAAATAACTGGTGTTACCTGTGTCTCAGTTGCCATACCGAATAATGTGTTCTGCCAAAAATGGATCAGGTAGTTTCCATTCCGTTGCGACCCAAACTTCTCATCATGACCTCTGAGAAGTAGACCATGCGAGGTAAGAGCTTTTACTGAGGTCACTACACGTTGCAGCATATTTCTCCAGTAAAGTACTTCCTCTTCGAGTTGAACCGTCAGTTTTCGGTCTATCTGACCACAAATATTCCCCTTTTTTTCAAATTCAGTAAGCACAACTTGTGGCTAGATGAATTTTCATTGCTTGGTACCCTACTTGAACCATTCTTCCAGTCGTTGAAATCAATCCTTCTTGGCAACCAAATTGAGACCCGCTAAAAATGTAAAAAACGGAACTGGGCCGGGAAGACATTTTTGAGAAACCGCCCTGGCACTGAAAGTGTTAAATCTTTGTCTTGCTTTTGAAATAGGTAGAACACCTCCGTAGGCTGAGGGTATAATAGTAGTAAAAGTAGGTAAATTCTGTGTTTTTGCCAATTTTCTGGAGATATTTTTTGACGTGTTTTTTTTTCTAAATCAACGTTTAGGTTCGGGATTTCCTTTTCTATTTTTAAGCATCTGACTTTATTCCTTTTGATTTCATTATCATCTACACCAACATCAAAATTGTTTTGTTTATCCAAGTCCTTGAAATCAAAAACAGGTAAAGTATAAGGTTATTGATTTTTTTATAATTAACTTAAAATTCATTACATTTTTTCAAAACAATATATTTATATATATATATATATATATATATATATATATATATATATATATATATATATATATATATATTTTGAAAGAATCTGAAATCTTTTTCAGCATTTTCACAAGTTTCTACAACAAATTTTGACGCATTTGTGAGGTTTTTTCTTTCTTATCAGTAGTGTACTAGTAGTTTAATCATTCTCAACAAATAATACTGTCTGGTATCTTGAGCATGTAACAATTCCCTTCAACCTCCTCAACACATAAGTGGCTGTTTCACAAAAAAATTTCATTGACAATCTGTTGAGAGAAGCAGATAGGAAAAAATCTAAAGCTTTTATGTCTTCAATCAATTTATTTTTTAATGAGACCTGCTCAGCCATCACAGAAAGATCTTGACCATTCTCATCGATAGTTACTCTACTACTGCCACAAAATAATATTGAGGTTGCTTCTAAGTTTATAAAATTTCCAGTTTCTCCAGATTTCATTTCTGAATGAACTATCAACCTCGTATATGCTGCCTCAAATTATCTAGCAGTCGGGTTGTTGTTGAATCCTCCACGACTTTTTACCGCTCCAAAAAATAGTTCAACGTGGTCTTCCGACAATTTCAAGTTAAAAATATATTGGAGTTTATTGGTTTTGACATAAGAATCGTAATGATTTCAATTCAAATAAGAAATCCTAAGAAACCAGTCTTTCAGATGCAATATACAGTGCGGATTTTTTGTCCCCCATCCTGTTAACGTTTGAACGGTTTGACCAACAAATATGAAACAAGAACCATTTAGAATTGTATCACATATTGTACTTTTTGAAATAAAATATATTGCCCATCAATTTGAAAGTTTCAAATTAGATGGGGGGTCAAATTACACATCATTGAAAAAAGAATTCGGTTCTCTTTTCAACTTTAAGTATACTTTTTTTTTTTAATTTTCGTTAATACGTATTTCCACAATTTTGATTTCTCTGCCTTTCGAAATTTTCAAGTTGATGTGCCCCCAGCGCCATCTGTATCTTCTCTCAAAAAGTAGTACGGGTGGTACCAATCAAAATATTTTTCTTCCATTGTCATATATCAAATCGTTCAAACATATCAAGATAATGGTACTATTCCGATCAGCCCATATACTGGATATTTCGAGTGTGTATGGTAAAAAAATATTCAAGGACTCCAAAAAAAAATTGATGGTTTTGAAGAGAATTTAATTCAACGATGTGTCACTTGACCACCCATGTCATTTAATTTTTTAAATTGATGTTCCCCTCCCCCTTCCCTTCTATCAAGCAATAACAATGTCTTTCATTTCAAAAAGTGGTATCGGTGATACTATTCAAAATGGTTTCTGTTCCATTTTTGTACGTCAAACCGTTCAAAAGTTAACAGGAGGGGGACTGAAAAAAAGACGCACTGTATAGGATCGGCACGCCAGTTATGGCCATTTTTAGGAAAAAATCAAATTTAGCAATGTTTAATTAAATAATTTTGGCTGTAAAAATTCAATGATATTCTATGGAGTATTCTCAAAATATTCCATAGGAAACAAAAATGTTTTTCTCAAAGGAGACTATTGATTTAAATTGATTTAAAAAAATTGTCAGATTTTGCTATTTATGGCCACTTTTTGCCAGATGTGGTCACATGTTTTTGCCACTTATGGCCACTCCTTATAATTCACTGTGATTTCTCTGACATCATGTCTGATTTTGTACATATCTAACAACAACATTGCAACCGAGCGTGGAATAGCATTGAGAATGAAAAAATACAACAATTACAGTTCAAATTCTTTTATTCTTTTTCAAAGACTTCTACAGGAGATGAAAAAACTAGTGTTGGCTCAGGGAGCTTGCCCAAAATATCCTTGGTGTCTGACCATATATCATTTTCAGTGTAAACAAATGATCGTTTTTAGCTATCTATACTCTTCATACAATGTACTTCAACCTCATTTTCGTTATTTATTTTTGTTATCGAAGCTACATATTTATAGGTTGTCGATGATCTCTAGCCAAGATATTTGAAAGCCACCAGAATGAAATTTCCTGGTCTCAGGTCATCTATTAACAAGAGATCAACTGGATCCATACCCATTTCAGAGTCAATGTCATCTAAACTACTGCCTCTTTCTTCCCATTCCCCTTCATTGTCCTCAGAACTGGAATCCTCGCATATCTTCAACTTTTTGGATTTTTTCGTTGATTTTTCTTGCTCCTTTTCCCTTTTTTTTTCGCTCCCGTTCCTCCTTTCTGTTATGTTGCTGCTTTATTTTGTCTTGTTTCTCTCTGTCTTTTAGTTCGAAAAACTCTACCCACTTATCTGATGTAACAACGCTAGGAGTATGAAAAGTATAAAAAAGATAACAAAATAAAATGGTTTAATGAAAGCCTCAAAGGCATGAGAGAACACCTGAACTTCTTACACGATGTTACAAAAACACACCCTGAATGTAAAATACATTACAATAAAGGCCGCCACAGACATCGTTCTTTTCTGGCGGTTTTGTCTGCACGGGTAAAACTGTACGGGGAAAACGGTTGGTGTGTGGCTAAAAACTGTCCTTCTTGCTGGCGTTCAAAAATATCTGTCGCGGCTTGATTTTGAACCGTCCGATTTGAACGTGTTCGTTCAAGTCTGTGCATGTGTGTGTACCGCGGTTAAAACGGACGGTTTTAATCAGTATCGTGCAGACGACTTTTGCTGGTAGATTGGTCCATTGGTCGTGGTAATTAAACATGAGTGATTTAAGAAACATGAGTAAACAATTTATTACAGAGTTTATAGCACTTTATAGATCTTACCCGTGTCTATGGAAAGTGAAATCAAGCGAGTACTCCGATAGAGACCAAAAAAATAAAGCCTACGAAGACATGATTGTGAAATTAAAAGAAGTAGACGAGTCTGCCACAAGAGAATCAGTTAAAAAAAAATAGATTCTATGCGTGGTTGTTTCCGAAAAGAATTAAAAAAAGTGAAAGCATCTAAAAAATCAGGTGCGGGAGCAGACGAAGTGTACAAGCCCCATTTGTGGTATTACGACCAGCTACTATTTCTTGCAGACCAAGAGGCACCCAGGGAAAGCGTAACATCTCACAGTCAAGTAAGTAAAAATAAAAAAAATATTTATCTATTCATTTATTAAGAAAATCAAAAATCTAGCGGAACATCGATAGTAGGTACAGTTGCAAAATATATTAAACAAACTTCTGTTGCCAAGGCACAGACCCCTCGTTATTAAAATAAGTCATATATAAATTACGAACTCGCTTTGCTTCTTCAGACGCATGTCTATTATGCCCCCGTTGTAAATTTATAGTTTCTTGTTCTGAAGTTAAACCGTTTTCTGTGTTGCCTGTTTCGTATTCTTCTGAATAAAAACAATTTGGAGGTGCGTAATTTTCCCGTCGCTTCCTAATTAGAAAGTTGTGTAGAATACAACATGCCAGAACGACTCTATCAATGTTTTCTAATTTTATTTTAGATTAATTGCGGTGTGAAAAATCCTAAATCTTGCAACCATAATTCCAAATGCATTTTCTATTATTCGTCGCGCTCTGGATAATCTATAGTTAAATATTCTTCTTTCGCTATTTAACTGCTTTTGTGCAAACGGCTTTAAAGAATTATCTCTTAACGCGAAAGCTTCATCTCCAATAAATACATATGGCAGTGGTACTACTGTTCTCGGTTTTAGATCCGGATGGTAGTCGGAGAGTACCATTTATAAGTTTCTCATAAAATAGTGTGTTTTCGATTACACCACCATCAGACACTCTACCATTTGTGCCACAGTCGCACATGATGAATTCATAACTTGCGTTAGCAATTGCCATTAACACGATACTGTGCCGACCTTTGTAATTGTAATAATAGGAACCGCTTTGAGCAGGTGGTACAATATTTATGTGCTTACCATCCACAGCTCCCAAACAATGAGGAAAATTCCAGTTTTGGTCAAAATTTTTGGCTATTGTTATCCATTCTTCTTCAGTTCCGGGAAACTAAAAAAAATATGAATTATTGTTTGCTTTTAATATTCATTTTATATCTATGTTTTGTTTGATAATACTGTTTTTTTTAATAATTGCAAAGAGTTTTAATGTGCCTCTTAATAACTAAATGTTTTCTGATAACATATTATAAAAAAAAGGAATTTTTTAGTGCCCTGAGCATGACTTAATATAAGTCGAAACATTGGCAAACAGACTTTTGTGTGAATCCACCTATTACTGCACCTATTACTGTAAGAATTATTTATTTTTTAGGATGAATCCAACGACACGCCACTACAGTCTCCTGCACCTTCCACTGAAAATCTCCATATCTCGCGACCACTATCAGCAGCCTCAGATAATACCACTTCAGTCTCAGTATGTTCTTCGATAACACCTAGGGGTACAAAAAAGCGGGTAAGAAACAAGGCTGATGAAGTTTTGGATAAAGTAAATGCTAGACTGGATGTGAACGAAGACAACTTTGACGTTTTTGGAAAAAGTGTTGCCCACAAATTACGAAATTTGTCTCCAGAAGCTGCTTTACTGGCGGATAAATTCATTTCAGACATTCTGTTTGAAGCAGCACTGGGCAATATTACAAGACACACAAAAATGTCTTTAATAAATGACATAAGACAACATGTACAGCCTGAACAAGCTTCTCAACACGCAATACCAAGGCAACATCATCAATCTGCAAACAATGTCCCTAATACATCAGCCTACGGATATCTGTCTAATCAAAATGACGTTGATTTTTCTGAACAAGCAAACAAGAAGTTATCTTTTAGTGTTTTTTTTTATATATATGTTCAATATAGTATTTTACTTAATCTAAGAATACAATTCTAGTTTTATTAAAATTTTAATTTTGTAAAAAATAAAATAGTTGTTCTTACCTTTAAATACTTGTGTTTCAAAACAGAATATATAGCAGTGCATGTTTCTGGTATAATTTGTCCAAGCGCTTGGGGCGATATAGCTACAGAAAATTTTAAATCCTCATAGCTCCTTCCTGTTGCTAAAAATCTTAACGTGGCGGTAAGACGCTCATGTGGTGAAATACTTTCTCATAGGTGTGTCTTGCTTTTTAATTAGCGGTGTTACTAAGGTTAGTAATTCTAAATACGTTTCTTCATCCATCCGTAGATAATTAAACCAGTCTCCAGGTTCTAGTCGTAATTCCTCTAAAATATCTACGTGTGAAAAATGCCTCCGCTTAAGCAACCATTCTTTCGCCCATTTAGAACGTTTTCTTTTTTGAGAAACCTTTAATTTTATAGCCACTGTCGCCGCCACTGCCAACGTGGTCGTAGTATCCATCTCAGTAATATCAAAGAAACTGAACGATAAATCCGTTCGTATGTGGATAAACGTCGTGTTCGTTTTTCTCCGTACAGTTTTACCCGTGCAGACAAAACCGCCAGAAAAGAACGATGTCTGTGGCGGCCTATAAATTTAGAGAAAAATACAGACATGCAATAAAAAATTCGAAATACTTAGCAAATGAAAAATATATATTAAATTCTGATAACAAAGTAAAAGCAATGTGGAATGTAATAAAAGGCAGTTCCTCTTCCAGAACCCCATTGAAAACAAATTTAACACCTGAGGAAATCAATACATACTTCATCAATATTCCTCAAAATATCACAAATGATATACCACAAAACGAACAGAATCATATGGATCTGCTACAAAATTTTGCTTGCAATATCGATCAGCATCTAATGTTTAGGGAAATTTCTATCATTGAAACTAGAGATATAATCCACAACTTGAAAAATTCACATTGTCGTGATATTTATAATATAAATTCACAAATTATGAAATGCATAGGTAATTTATTAGCTATTCCATTGACAAAACTCTTCAATCTGTGCTTAAAAGAATGTGTGTTCCCAAAGTCATTTAAAAAATCTATAATAATTCCTTTACATACAAAAGGTTCTCGAAATATATGCAATAACTTCAGGCCAATTACTTTAATTCCTGCACCTAGCAAAATTTTTGAAAAAGCTTTAAAAACTAGAATGGTAGAATATTTAGAAAATTTTAATATATTGAACAAAGTTCAGTATGGGTTCAGAAAATCTCTATCTACTACTGACGCTTTTAACAAAATGATATCATACATAGAAAATAGATTCAATAACAAAGAATGTACTGGTAGCATATTCTGCGATCTTACTAAAGCATTCGACTGCGTGTCTTTTAATATTCTCTTGGATAAACTCGCCTACTACAAATTTGATAACAATAGCTTGAGATTGATGAAATCATACCTAGAAAATAGACAACATTGTGTTTTCCTAAATGGCAAATACTCTTCACTTCAATCTGTTAAACAAGGGGTACCTCAGGGCTCTGTCTTAGGACCAGTGTTATTCTTGATATACGTTAATGATGTTACAGTTTGCAGCCCTACAACAGAATTCATCCTATATGCAGACGATACTAATCTGTTGTATAAACATGAAAATATAACTAATGTTTTTGAAACACTGATAGAAGCACATGCAAATGTTACAAGATGGTTCAATATTAATCAACTAAGCTTGAACGAGGAAAAAACTGAACAAATGTATTTCACTCTATCGAAATATAGAGATAATACCACTCAATCTGTAAAATTTCTAGGTGTATCAATAGACCATCATCTTATGTGGTACCATCACACTGACGCAATTGGTAAGAAAATTGCATCTTCCATATATCTTTTGAGAAATCTCAAAATGATCGCTTCCATGAAAGTACTGCTCACCGCATACTTCTCTCTTATACAGTGTCACATAAACTATGCCATCATAAGTTGGGGACACTCGACTGCTGCAGACAGAATTTTCTGCCTTCAGCGTAAAGCAATTAGAATAATTGGAAATCTTAAATATGATGAAGATTGTAAAACAACATTCATTGAACTAAATATTTTGACGTTACCTTCTTTATACATTTATCAATGTCTGGTATATGTGAAAAACAACATATCAAACTATACTACCCACAAAGAAACTCATAATTATGACACAAGAAATTGTAACGGAATAAAGACACAATTCAACAGACTAAAAAAAACCCAAACTGGACCTTTATACTTGGCACTAAAAATGTTCAATAAAATTCCCTCCACCGTGAAGAGTATGGAGATAAAAAGTTTTAAACAAATAATAAAAAAGTTTTTAATAAAGAAATGTTTTTACAGCATTGACGAATTCATTAACACTAATATTATAGTATAGTATTATTGTTAGTTTTTGTACAATGCAAACAGGTGTATGTGTATATGTATTTGTATTTTTTATATATAGGTATACTGTATACCCTCTTTTAAGTCATGTGTTTGTTATATTTTTTATATTTATATTTAAAATAGTTAATTATTGACGAGTGTAAACTTTTGTAATGATACAATAAAGAAATGAGAAATGAAATGAAAAATATACTCTTTTTTCCTTTTGCTTGCCTTCGATGTAGATGGTTCAGAATGGGGCCATCGAACTATGTCTTTAAAAACGGTTGCTAGGGTTTTTTTAGGTAATATCAGAGAACAGGATGCTGATGAATTTCCCGAACTATTATCTACAGATATTACCCTTTGATTGGACTGATTGTCATTCAGGGGAGTTATGTTTGTATGCGTAGTGACTTGAATATGTGAATTCTCTTTCGTAGGGGTTACTTCGTTGCCACGGTCAACAGGAAATTGGTTTGATTTTTTGATTTTATCGGATTCTGAGTATTATTCAATTCATTCTGTTGGGTGATGGCCTGCTGCTCATTTGGGCCCCCCAACTCATTCACAACTGATAACCAGAACTCATAAAGCAGCAATGCTTCAGTGTTGCCTTCCCAGTGCATTTATTTTTTTCTGGTAGATTTGAATTGCCGCAGCAAACTAATCTCGATTCTGGATTCAATATAATCTAAACGATCTTTATCTTCAGCACAGGCGTTGTTGCTGCTGTAATTATCTACAGAACGTAAAACAATTTTGGAGTAATCAACAATATTCGGTTCAAATTGATAGAGTTCACTAAGTTTGAATCCAGATCGTATATTGGCAGGCACCGTGGGTTCTTTGATTATTGTTGAAAGTGCCGTTGGAACAACGAATTTGGAAATTTCTACTCCGTTATGATCTATACGCCATTGACGAACAATTTTTTTCCAATGCTTTTTTTAAGAGGACCAAATACAGCCACATCAAGGGGTTGCATGATATGTGTGAGGGTATAATGCAATCAGAATAATTTGTTTTTCACGACAAAAGCGGCTCAAAGGTAAGGTAAGATGTGACTTATGGCCATCCAGAAATACAACAACTGGTCGCTGTATTTCTTTTTTATCTAGAAAATTATCAAATATATTGGCAAAATACTCAAAAAACGCTTATGATGTCATCCAACCATTTTCCGTTTTACCAATACCCCAATCAGCTAGAGCCGTTTCTGTAGCTTTTTTATTCAAACGTTCATATTTGAAAATAGTAGTTGGAGTAGAAAATTGTCCAGCAGCATTACACGAAAATAAGGTAGTAATGTTTTCCTTATCAGATCTTGAGGATTCATTATAGACATGTTGACCCTTAGGTCCGATTATCAGTTCACCCTTTGGAGCAAGGCAGAAGCATGTTTCGTCCATATTGAACACTCTTTCTGGATGGTTGAGTACGTCAGCATCAGGTCCAAGAGTTTCTTTTACCTCAGAAAACCAGCCTCTGTTTTTTGCTTCAGTTACTGTGCCTCTAGCACGATTCACATACTCAGCACGTTTCCGGGAAAGTTCGGGATGGCGTTCCATAAAAGAGTAGAACCACTTATCACCAGGTTTATTATCTGTGAAAGGAGTCTTCAGATTGAGCTCTTCAATGATCTTCTTGACGGTAAATATCAATCCTTCTTTATGGACCGGAAATCCCATTTTGGCACATTGCAGCAACCAATCGACCAAACAATCTTCTGTTTGCTTGCCTAATATCGAAGTTGGTCTACATTTTCGAGGAATGTTCAATGAATATTCCCCAGACAACCTCCTCCTGAGAGTGGATCGTGGAACTTTATAGAATTTACTAGCTGCTGCGACTTTCAGATTGTCTATTTTTACAGTATTATATGCTCGTTCCAAGTTATCTTGGGTATATTGGAATCTGTTCGTTGTTTTTTGTTTCTTTTGACGAACCATGGTTTATACTGCAACAGAAATATAATAAATCACCAAAAACCGAACAGATCCTTCCGATTTTCTAAGTACATATGCACTTCAGAGCTAATTTACGCAGTGGCTATAACCCGTCATGCATTTTTCCAGTGATGGCCATATAGTGGTCAAAACTGGAATATTGTTCAAATCATCTTTCCGTTATGGCCATTTTCTGTGAAATGATGAATAGGTTATGATTATGAGAATCAGTTTATCTAGGATGATAAACCAAAAGATTCACTTCATATACATATAATATTGTTTTTAATAGGCTCACTAAATATTTCTATAATGTAACTCAAATAAATAACAGTTTCTTACCAAATTTGCTAAGGAAATGCACGACACCGACCGTTCACTTTTCTGACGCCATTTATAAATTTAAATAGTTTTTATATAGCCAGCCATCTGGCGATGGGTAGAGGTAGTGTATATGTAACAGTTCACTGTAACGCATTGGGGGTGTTTTCAAACTCTGGAGGGATCTTATTTTTATGAGTTTGTTTGTTAAGGTGGCCATAACAGGTAGGCTGGCCATAACAGGCATGTCGACCCTATTCCTTAATAATGTCTAGGTGATCAAAAAATTGTTTACTTGTTACTGAAGACAATAGCTTATTATAAATATATTTCGCGATCTCTTTTTTGAATTGAAAATATGAAATAATCGTTAAAATAACGAATGGAGTTGCCTCAGCACCTTTGAATTCAATCAACAATAAATCTTTACACAGATATATCGAAGAATCTACTTTGTTTGAGTCGCTTTGTTTGAGTCGCGATCTTCACCTTAATTTTTTCTTCAGTCCACATGATGTGACGCCTACGCAGTTTTGTTGCAGCATTCAATCCCTCATTATATTGAATGTCAACTAATTTATCGATATGACCCCGCAACTCACATGGTTGTTATGAGAATCTTTCTTATATTATCCTCAATTTCGACCTAATTCTATCAGATAGCATGGATCCTGAAATGAGTATACTTTTTCCTTCATAACAAAGTGACCGAAATTAGTTTTCATGGGTGAAATTTTGAAATCCGTTTCCAGAACTGAAGCCATTTTCAAATTGGCTGAAGTTTCGTCAATTGTCATAGACCAATCAGATCTAAACATTTCTTAACAAGCCCAGCTTTGTCGGATCCACAAAGACCACCCAAAAGGAAATATCCAACGGGTATCTTCCAGGAACTGTTCAAAGTAACCAGCATAAACACCAGTAGGGGAAAGTGCTGAACTTAGGGACAGTTTTTACAATTTATTCATTGTACACGTTTGGGAGACATCTGCTTCATTTCTTGAAATACCATAGTAGTGAATAAATGGTATTTCAATATTTTAACGAAATTGTTTTGTCCTTGAAATATGGTTTGTCTGAGAGAAAAAAAACGGATTCGTAGTGATTTGCTTATTGTTCCTTACTACAACCGTGAGTTGTACCAGTGGACAAAAAATGTACCCAGGGAAATTCAGTAAATACTATTATTTCTAACTGATTACTTCTTTATTCAACAAAACTACATATAAATTTATGCAGCTGACAAAAAATATCCTTGAATTAACCATTCTTGCATAAAAATAATGCTTTTCAGCTTTGTAGCAGCTAAGATACTGAAGTATGTTTTTCAACCCATGTTATAAGTTCTCAAAAGAAACACTAAAAAGGTTCTTACTTCGGGCTGTTCCTCCAACAGAAACTGGTGGTGGCAACTTCAAAACTATGTCATACTCGTGGAAATAACTTTGGTAGATGATAGAGGTTAGTAAAAAATTAAAATACGTTGAAAAATTCCCAATAAAAAAAATATTTAGAAAAATTGAGTGAAATGAAAAAAAGCAAAAATAGACTGTGACGGAATAGAATTGAACAGGTGTAGCTCGAATGACTTTCCAGAATACACAGGTATAATTCTCAATTTTTCAAAAAAGAAAAAACTCCATACAGAATGGGCCACAATAGGCCATTAGCCACATTATTGAGTCCCTGAAAAAAGCACTTATTTACAAGATACAAAACTGTCACACTCCTATTTTGAATAAAACATATTTATAATTTTTGTGCTAAAAATTAACAAATGAATTAGTACAATACCACATAATTTACAACATTTCTTTATTTGATGCCAATCGTTTTCATTAAATCAATAGGTAATGGTTTTATTGGTCGTATTTTGAATATGAAGCAAAACCATACTAACTTGACAATATGTGACAAGAATCCAAATAAATATACATATTACTCACCTACAAATAACAATCTCACAATAAATGTCTTTGAAAATCTGTGAAATGTGATATTTTATCGCTTGTGTGACTTGGCTATCAATTGACATAGGCAATGCCAATTTCTTTACTTCATTTTTGAAGCAATTCTCTATGAGAGCATCCAAACAATTGATAACGTCCCCGAAGTTAGGGACATCGCTTTGATCTTTCCTTTGTAATTAGGTATAAATACTAAATCCGTTTTTTTTCTGTTCTATAATTTCCCCAACTTCGGAGGTCCCCTCGGGGATTTCAAAGAGGTCCCTAAAAGAAAAAATTCATTTGAGTGTGTTATTTATATAACTGAATATATCCAGGGTGTTTATTTCAGGACTTCCCACCCCAATTTTCTCGAAATGTGTGTATTTTTTTAAAAAATCCTGAGACACGTCAACAAATGTATCGAAGGGGACAAGTTTTCATTAGAAAATGGACGTGCCCCCTTTCATCCCCTGCAAGGGGGAGCTATCAACGTTAAAATCTTAAATGCGAAAGGGCATCGAGTAATACCTCACTTTAAAGGTCTTTTCAATCTCTATACGTCGGTGTTTCTTTTTTTTAAATTGATCGATCCATTGTCGAGATATTTAGGACAATCTGTTTGCTCCTCCGTACAATTGAAATAAAAACTGTAACGGTTTATTCTCATTCCTTTTACTTCAAACCCAAATTACATTATTTCATATTACTGTCACTTTAATAATTGCTCAAAATGTTGTCCACTATTGCCCAAACAATGGTATAACCGCTGTTCAAAAACACTTCTGTTCGAAGTGCTCGACATTCTGCAGAAATCCTTTGTTGAAGCTCTTGTAAATTTTACGGCGGGGGTGTGTAAACAACTGATTTTAGATGTCCCCATAAAGAGAAATCACATGGTGCTAGATGGGGACCTGGGTGGCCACTCTATAGGTCCTCTTCGCCCTATCCATTTACCGGGAAATACGTGAGGGGGTGCTCCATCTTGTTGAAAATGTAACTCATTTTCGTTAAGAAAGGTGTTTCCATCTCTATCCAATTGATTTTCAAGAGATTCAGTAATTAGCGGATTGATCGTATTTTCTAACATATTCAAGTACACCTCACCATTTAGATTCCCATTGATAAACAATGGACCAATCACTTGATTTCCTATTATACCGGCCCATACATTTAGTTTTTGGGGATACTGGGTATGCCCTTCGATAAACACATGGTCATTTTCATTGTTCCAATATCTGCAATTATGTTTATTTACAAATCCATTCAAATAAAAAGAACACTCATCAGAGAAGCAGATATTTTTTAAAAATTCCATATTGTTATTAATAATTGTTGTCATGTGTTCACAAAACTCAATTCGTCTGTCAAAGTCATCTTCACTCAACTCTTGACATATTTTCATTTTATAGGGATGGAATTCATTAATTTTTGTAATTTTGTGGATAGAGCCTAAGGAAACTCCAGTTGCAGCAGAAATAGTACGTAACGAAGTATTAGGTATACCAAAATACCCTAACACTTCAATTTGAGTGGCTTCATTCAAAACTCTTGGCTGATAATGTTTTAATTTTGCAACAGATCCTGTCTGAGTAAATTTGGCGATAAGATTTAGGACAAGCCTATGAGAGGTGTTCTTATCTGGGTGCCTTTCGGTAGTCGCGGGTCTTGTCGTTACAAAAATGATCGCGGATGTATCTCTCAGATACTCAGACTTTAACTGATGAATTAACTTTCCAATTTTCGAAATTGTTAATTCATTGGTCTCGAGGATGATAGTGAACAACGATTGAATGCAATCAATTTATTATAACATGTAATTTTCTAAAAAAAAGTTATTCTTAAAAATAAAAACGGAAATATTTTGTACATAACATTGGCGCAAACTTTTCAAACAGTAGGTCAGTAAATAGATATTTCAGTCTTCCAATCTTCTTCTCTTTGTAACGGCTCCACATCCATCTCGACAAACGTTGCTAGAGTGTTGTAGGCAGAGATGTGTCCCGCAGGAGGAACATTGAAATTTTGTTAGTCTGCAACGCTTCTCTCTCTGACATGGTACACAACGTTTACGCTTTGGGTTATTACTTTGATCATTTGGTGGCAGCAAATTTTCTTCTGGGTCAACTATTGCTCTAAGCCGGGTTGATATCATATGAGGAAGGCCAGTTTTGGAATTACTACGTCTTTGTAGGTGTTCTCTCACCAACTCATTACCAAGAGTTCGTAAGAAATACCGCCGCCTTTCAGTTTGATTTCCATTCCCAACATGAATGACTTGGGAGTTGATTCCTCCTACATTTAGCATAGAAAAAACACTACCATTGGCCAACGTCTAGTGTTCCGGGCTACATTGTATGAGGAACACAATTTATCTACAACGTCTACGCCTCCTTTAGTTTCATTATAGAACGTAATGATTTCGGGTTTCATATGATCTCCAGTAGTTTCATCAATTTTGTCGTCAAAATGTAAACTAGATATGAGTACAACATGTTTGTTTTTCTTAGGAACGTAGGATACTATTGTTCCTTCTTTTCGGAAACCAAAAATACTGGATGGCACAGGACGTTCTTTTAGGACTTTCAACTGGTTTGGAATTTGCCATTTGTTTTTTTTTTCAGTGTTCCTACTATGGACAACTTATGGTTTGTGGCTAAGTCTTGCAGTAGTGACACATCGCAGAACCAATTATCCATGGTGACGTTTCGTCCAGTGTTGCGTATGGGTGATATCATCCTTTTCACAACATCAATGCTTTTGTTGCTGATGGAATAGGGTCCATTAGGTTGTATTCCAGCATAAATTTCCATATGACTAGTGTAATACGTTTTGGCATCAACGAGGGCAAAAATCTTAATACCATACTTGGCTGGTTTTGATGGTATATATTGAATGAAGTTGCATCTGCCACGAAATGCTTCAAGCTTTTCATCAATTGTCACATTGGCTCCTAGTGAATAACACTTTGTACTGTTGGTTACGAACATTTCGAATATTTCCCTAATAGGAGCTAAGCGATCATTCTTTTTTCTCTCAGTCCGGCCAAGTAAAGTAGCCCTATAAATGCTTTGATTTCTGTATGATCAGTAGTTCGGGCGTCTCTATCTCTGCTGAATTTGGGTTGTACACTTTTTATATGCTGATATAAAAGTAGTGTGTTATGCAGACGATACCAATTTATTGATCTTTGAAAAAAGCATAGATTTGCTACTAATTAAAACTGAAAGGGTTTACAAAGATATTATTCAGTGGTCTGATAAAAACTGTTTATTATTGAATCACCAAAAAACAGTCACAGTATTTTTTGGGCGCTCCAAACAAAGATCACCCGTGTTATTCGAAAATACCGAAAAAGAAATAACATGTAGCGATAAAGTGAAACTTCTAGGAGTAACTTTTGACAAACACATGCAGTGGACAGATCATATAGAACAGCTGTCCAATAAGCTGAGAAGTAGTTGCTACAGCATAAAATATATGAAAAATCACTGCAGCAAAAATGTCTTGCTTACGCTGTACTTTGCACACTTCCACTCCCACATGAAGTATGGTATTCTGAATTGGGGAAATAGTGCTGGTATTAATAGAATTTTTATTATCCAAAAGTATGCAATTCGCATTATTGAAAGTATCGATATGAAAACCAGCTGTCGACCATACTTTACATCTCTTGGTATATTGACAGTCTACAGTCTGTACATACTGGAAGCTTGCACTTACGTCTACAAGAACAAGAATAAGTTTGCAATAGATAATAATCACTGTTACAATACCCGTCATAGAAATCTCTTGCAGCCTGATTATCATCGCACATCACTGTACCAAAAAAATTTCTATTGTATTGGATGTAAAATCTATAATATTCTTGATAGTTATATAAAGTCATCCCACAACGTTTATATTTTCAAATCAAGACTGAAAAAATTTTTAATCACAAAGTGTTGCTACTCCTTGGATGATTTCTTTTTATGATAATACTTCTACTTGTTTATGTTTTTACATTTGTATAAGTCTGTATATTTATATGTGAATGTGTGTATATGTGTATAATACGAGTATGTATGTATATATTAAATTTTTTAGGCTCATGTGTGTTTTTTAAATTTTTATACCATATGACTTAATTTACAATTATTGTTGACGTTTTCTTTGTTTATTGTGCACTGTTTTTTCAAACTGTACTTTTCAACCAAAGAAATAAATATTATTTGATTTGATTTGATTTGATTGGTATAGTTCACTATCAAGTTCAGAATGGTGTTATCGAATAGACATTGCCATATTTCAAGGCATCCTCTTGCTTGACGAGCATTTCCAATAACTCCTGGTAGGCGCACAAGAATATTTTGCTTCTCCAACCTTCTTGCTCTGTTGTAGGGTGTTTTTTTCCAAGCATAATTGTCGATAATTTTTCCATTTTTTATTCTGACGGCAATATAACAATTTTCATTTTCGTCATCTGAAGCTATACTTCCATCCGAATCGTTTTGTTCACTATCTGAACTCTCATCTCTTTCCTCTATGTGTTCAGAAGAGTCTGTATCATTTGCTTCGTCTAAGACCTCTCCAACTGGATCATCATCGTCTTCAAGCAGAAGCTTTTGCAGCTCTAATACATCTGCTTCATTGTCAAACTTATAGACTCTTTTGGATGCCATAATTCACTGTAAGAATAAAAAAAATATGAATAGGTACGAGTGAACAATAATATTTCCGATTAGACAATGGTGGTCGCAGGTATCTCTCAGATACAAGTAACTTTCTATGAGTTTCCATAAAATCCAAATGAAAACTATTCAGAGGAATGTTAAATAAAACAAAAAGTATTGCATTTACGTTAATAAAATTTATAAATAAGTAGATTATTAAAACTTACAATAGTATCTCTCATATATAAGAAGCACTTTTCAGCTTATCAGTTCACTGCAACGAGTTCTTAGGAATACTGAAGTTTTCCAGCTTGTACGACAGGAAGGTAGACGACGGCACCATCCCACCACTCAGCAGATTCACAAACAATGCGCCAAAGCGTTGCTGGCATGTATCTATCAGATACGCGCGACTACTGGAAGGTTAAATATTGCAGCAGTTCGTCGAGCACATTGACTTTCGGCGCCGTAAATAAACACTATTTCGATTTTTTCAGCTAAAGTGTAAACCATTTTTAATTCGACACTAAGGTAAAACACATTAAAATTTCCACAAAAATAGGGAATGTAGTACACTAAATTATTCTTCCTTGAAAAATACTTAAATACCTTTTTCTACAACCTCTTATCAAAGTAGCCTTTGACGCTTTCAGATCTCAACGCAAAGTTGACGTTTTCGTAGGTAATACCACAAGTGTATCGGTGATTATCGAAATAGCAATTCCTTTGAATTTGATTCGAAACCGAGAAGGAATTAACGATAATTGCCGATAACACGAGTTGTATTTGTTAAGATTATTTCATGAATAAAATCGAAACCATTTTTATTTATTTACTATTCAATTTAACTAGGAACATTAATCCCGCATTTAGTTCTGAAATTATGCAACTAACAAAACATTTACTTACCAATGACAGAGCGCGTCATTCGTAGTTTCGTCATTGCATGTCTAGTCTACTGCTTCTCGCTCGAGGTTATGTTTTGATAACATTTTGATTTAGTGATTTGATTAATCAACGAGTATGCAAAATTTGTCGAAAATTGTGAAGTTGATCTGAATTAATAGTGAGTGCTTATTTAGTTTTGGTCAAAGTTTGGTGTTGTGTCATTATAGCAGCTTGCTAGTGGTAAGTTTTTGTTTTGATAATAATCAATCAGGAATCGAACTACAAAATCGAAAACACATCATATACATATCCAGTAGCCAATCAAGAGCCGAACTACAAAATCGAAAACATGACATTTATCAACACAAAAATTTCAACCAATCATAACACGCTATTTTAGCGTAAGTGAAATAATCCGTGAAATGCTATGAGAATAAACAGTTACAGTTTTTATTGCAATGGTACGGAGGAGTAAACAGATTTTTCTAAATATCTCGACAACGGATCGATCAATTAAAAAAAAAGAAACACCGACGAGTAGAGATTAAAAAGATCTTTAAAATTAGGTATTACTCGATACCCCTTCGCATTTAAGATTTTGAAGTTGGTAGCTCCTCCTTGCAGGGGATGAAAGGGGGCGCGTTCATTTTCTGATGAAAACTTGTCCCCTTCGATATATTTGTTGACGTGTCTCAGGATTTTTTGAAAAAAAAACACATTTCGAGAAGTCCTGAACTCTCGCCCCTTGACTCCGTTGAGTTCGGATCCGAATGACCTTTCTGTCTTGACTCCAGGCCATTTTTTGACTACGGAGCCCTTGACTGCCATTCCGATGCCGGACTTCACCTCTACCTCACTCAATCGGTTATCTCGTTTTCAATTCCTTCAGCGCCTCCATCAGGATTTTTGGCGCCGGTATAGCAGAGAGTACTTACTCTACAGCAGAGACGCAAGTGGTTAGAGCCCTCATCGTCGGTTGAAGTTGGTACCTTGGTTTTATCAAAAAATGATCTCCTCTCGCCGCTCCAGTGGCCTTTAGGTAGAATCAAATCAATCACTTTTGGCAAAGATGCTGTTGCTCGTGTAGCAGAAGTGGTCACTGCCCAAGGTACATTCAAGCGACCCTTGGTGAAACTGTGCCCTCTGCCAATTTCCCAATGATCTTTTCTTTGTATTTATTTTATTGAATTTAATTCAGTTCAAGTTTTTTTTTCTTTCTTATTATTATTTTTTTTTTGTCACAGCTGGACCTTGGGTTTCTAAAACTAAATCTTTAATTTGGTTTTGGGGAGGCGGAATGTTCGGTCATGATATATTTTCCGTCAAACTCCATTATTTGTACACCCTGTATTTCATTTCGCGTTGAAAAGTAGTCAACAGACTTCACGTTTTTTGTGGATAACGAATACCTCGACGCGGAGTAGTATTCTGAAACAGTACAATTTTCGATATACGAACTATATGGTGTCGGTGATACGCATTTTTATTTGTGCTTTTGTTTAAACGGAAAACCTGTTGTTTTCTCCACTGGAACGTCTGTTTTTCCCGGTGTGGCCTTGCATGCATGCACGAAGAACAAGAACTCTGTTCTTACACCGAAAATCGCCGTACAAAACAGGAATCAGGATAAAAAGGTGAGTTTGTTACTGCTCGTTATCCCAATTCCTTTCTAATTAAATTACGTATTTGCTACCCTATTGTTTTACAGTCCATTTATTGAACCAAAAAATATCGAGTTATCGATAGGCCTTCCAGAATTTATAGTCTGGAAGAAACAATATCTATCTTTGGTATCTGAATTTGCAGACATTGGATATTTTCATTCTTGTACTGGTAGACAAAGTGAGAGTATAAGTTTGGGGCTATTTAATTTATTTTTAATACTTTAAAACGCGATTTGATGAAAGCTTGTATGTGAAAAGGTTTCCTTCAAACCATGAAAACAAATCAAATTCAGCCTAACTTACCAGGCAAAAATAACGTTGTGTATGTTATTGCAATCAATCCTCGTTTGGAGTATAGTTTGAAATCGTTGGGAAAGTGAGTATCACACACAACACACGTTTTATGGTTCTGTTCCAATGATTTCTCCACAAACACTGGATTTTAACTTGCTCAATCCGAATTCGGAATCCGATCAGGGATAGTGGATCATGTCTGGACGACCCAACACAACATAAAATGGACTGAAGCCGAAGTCATCCATAAAGAAGAGGGCTGGTATAGAAGGAAGTTTAAAGAGAGTGCATATATTATGAACAACAAAGTCTTCAGTCAAGCTAGCATAATCCGTAATGTGTGGAAACCCTTAATTAGTGGCATGGATCAATTGAAATTGCGATAAGAATTAACAATGCTGTACCGGAGGGGCCTGGCACTGTAATTAACAAGCTTACCTGAATACCGCCAAATTACCCCTAGGCTAATGACACAAAATTATCCACAGCATATATAAGAAGTATCCTTGAAATTGTCGCATTATACACTTGATAACGACTGTAGATTTTAACAGTTGAAACGTCGTGATTAAAAATTGCAGATAATTGAATTTTTCTTTGTTCTTTTTTAGACAATGGAAGTCCAGAATAACCTTACTCAGATATACATCCAATTATAGAACAACAATTTGAATACTTACGTGTCTGATTTCGAATGTAACCTCTCGTCAATGTAATTAGTGGAGGAAAAATTCTTACTTTGATATGAAGCCAAGTTGTAAACGGTGAAATTGTGGGTGTTCAATTTCATTATACAGTTCGGCTTTTTTTAGCCAAACAAAAACTATTTAGAATGGTATCACCGATACTACTTGAAATTAATGTCCGATAAGAAGGGTGGAGGGCACATCAATAAAAAAAAATAAATGGTCAGATTACACAGCTTTGAAGATAATTCAAGTCTAATTTCAACCAAATATTTTTTTTTTATTTTTGTATTTTCACAATTTTGATTTCTTTGTCTTCCGAAATTTTCAAGTTATGAGCCCCCAGCGTCATCTGTCGAGTAATTGCAATGTATCTTTTCTCAAAAAGTAGTATTGATTATACCATTCAAAGTAAGTTGTGTCCCATTATTCCACATCAAACCGTTCAAATTTAATAATAAGGGTGCCATTCAGATCCGCATTTATACTTGATACTTCAAGTTTAATATTAACGAAGTCCAAACAAATTTAGATGGTTACAGAAAACTCAATTCTCTTTTCAACGATGTGTCACTTAACCCCCATGCCATTTGAAATTTTTAAATTGTTGTGTCATCTTGCTCCCTCTGTGAATCAATCACAATGTCTTTCATTTCTATTCGAAATGGTTTTTGTTCCATGTTTGTACGTCAAAGCGTTCAAGAGTTAACAGGAGGGGGGCTAAAAAAAGTATAATAAATCGCACTTGCATTGATCACATGTCAAATTTTAACGGCATGGACGTCTATTGTGAGAGTGTAATTCTCGCGTCGAATTGCTTTTTTCTCGTATTCTTCTTCTTCTCTAGCTCTGTCGCTGAATATGAATTGTGTATTCTGCTTTGGTTATGTTTCTTTCGAAAGAACAATTATCACAACGGTCTTTTTTCGGCTTATATAATTTGATTTTACTAACAATATAATCAGATTTGTTATTAGTTTTTCAGTAATATAAGTAAGCTCTGTCAAGGTCAATTTTCTTTTTGAATAATTGTTCCAGAGTTTGCTGATGTCGTTTCTGTAATAATCGAACTCAGTTTTGGCAAACTCTGAAACCATTCTCTCATATAGTTCTATTTTCTGTTTTGAAACCACTATCAGTTCGAGTTTTTGATGATTTCACTTCTGCAGCAGATTTAAT
The DNA here is from genome assembly GCA_944452925.2 of Chrysolina oricalcia. Classification (NCBI taxonomy): domain Eukaryota; kingdom Metazoa; phylum Arthropoda; class Insecta; order Coleoptera; family Chrysomelidae; genus Chrysolina; species Chrysolina oricalcia. Next base: position 10,517,543 of record OX101827.2, read on the forward strand.
TCTCAGTCCATGTTCACTTGTTGACCAATTGTGAACTATGATCTCTTTCAATGCAAGTTTTTCTAAGAAAATTTTTCACATACTCCTTTCTTTCGTTTTCTTTTTTTCTCAAATAGTACAAATATGCTCCATTTCTACGCGACTGACCTTGAGTTGATGGCCTCTTTATGAACATATTCAACGTTACCCAGAATGTATCCATTTTCCTCTTCCCAGGTACCCATATTTTTCCAGAATTTATTTAAAACTGAATCTGTCATTTCCTCAGTTTACAAAAACATTTTCTTGATTCGTCGCATTATACTGAATTGCAAGCTTGCGATTTTTTTCTAGCAGGTCGAATGAGTTTATTAATCTTGTTTCTGTGTCATTCTTGTTTTTCTGGTCTCTTCTTTCTACTCCTTGGTGCTTTTTTGTATTCCTGGTTTTCATTTGTCTCCTCGGTAATGTGAGAATTACCTGGGTCCTCTTCATCTTCTATTTCAGGGAAAACTGATTCTGCATCAGAAGTATCAGCATTATCACAAAGATCTTCATCTGTGTCTTCAAGTTTGGAGAAAAGGTTTTTAATTCATGAAGTATTTTTTAAATAAAGTTTTATATTCCGAAAATTGTTTGAAAATGTTTTTGAATTGAACTGAATATTATCTGAGTGTGGTAGAGAAATAAGGAAAGGGAAAATTAACTGCAGGTCTGTTGTTTACTTGAGTTGTGTTGGTGGACGATCTGCTGAGAATTAATAACCACTGTTGATGAATAATTACGATAGTTTTTGAAGTTGGGCCTCCTAATAACTCGGGATGATATACATCAATAATTCAAAGTTTCTACATTTAAACTGATTTCAGAATTACGTAAAGTAAATGTAATTACTCTTGAAAATATAACAATTCTTATTAAAAAATTATTTTTATTGTGCACAATAGTACTATATTCATTAAGTTTCAACGTTTTTGAAATTTTAATTAATAATTAATTGAGAATTAGCGGTCGCACTTTATCTATTTCACTTTTGATATTCAGATTATTATTATCTACTAAATGAATATACCTTTTGATTTCTTGGAATCTATTACGTGACATTGATTTTGCGACGAGATGCACTCCAAGATCTTCATCGAGACTTCAATAATTACGATCGCTTGGTAGTTTCTGATAGCCCGTTAGGAGTAAAATCGTCACAAAAAGTTTCAAGTCAGCTTTGAATACAAATGTGTTTGTTGCACCAAATGGTCAAAAACTTCGTCAACGAACAACTTTTCAAATACTTCAACCTAACTACAATTTTCTAATTAATTTTTCAGCATTTCTAGACGGTCAAAGTTGCTAGCATACTAGTGTCAACGAAGTTTTTGGACCTACCTTGGTTTTTTTGGTTTGTTTTAATTTTTGTAAATTTTTTAACATTTGTGACAGTGGCAAGTTGTCTTCATCGTCACTTTCTTCTTCGTCACTACTATCTACATGCTGCAACTCAATTACACCGGCTACGTCAGTAGGGAAAATATTTCCGTCTCCTAAATTGTTGTCGTCAAAGTCCTCCTCATCGGTTTGTGGGTCCGCGTCAGGTGGTATAATAATATCAACCCCATGTTGCACACTCGCTGTAGCAGTATCTTATAGAGCGGCATCTAAATGTCGATACTTTCTCCCATAAAAAAATTGTGGAGTTCTACAAAATTTTCGGCATCTATAATAAACTGAAATAAAAAAGAAAATATACATAGTGTATGTATTTTTTATGGATGGCTTTCGCCCACTGTCCCCAAAAGAGATCACGCCAAACTTACCTGCGTTATCTACCTCGAAATTTTGCTAAACTCTACCAATTTAGTGAAAACACACAAGGTACACTCCGACCTACAGTTCTTGGTATAATAAACACTGCTTAGAGCTGAGCTTTTTATTTTACGTGACTTTTATTGACAACTCTTTAAAACTAACGCGTGACCTTGTTTACAAAATTGTACCTCTCGTTGCACTGCTCGAACTGCCAGACGTTTGCACTATAGGTTAAGAAGAAAACGACATCAAATAACACTCTGTCGTATTCAACTGTGGTTAATTGTCAAGAGATGGCGATAAAATGAACTTATGTGTACTGTACGCATATTAGGTCAGTGGGATATAATGGGTGTTGGATGCTTGGTTTTCAAATGTTTTTTTGAATTCGATGTACTAGTCTTATAGGGAAGTTTCAATTTGCATAAATAACATATAGCATAATTTTCGTCGACGGGCTCAAAGAACTTCCATAATTCACTTGTCTTTTTCTTTTTTGAAGCCATCGGCTTTTTAAAAATGACAATATTCACTACTTCTCTTGTCTTTCGTATTAACCGTATTAGCCTTCGTCTTTCAAAAGTGTTGTGATATCAATATCAAAGAACCAGCATGACAGCATATCGTTTCTTTGGTGATCGTGATAATTCGTGATTCAGTATAGCTAAAAAGGGCACTACACGATATCGCATACCACGCGTGTTACAATGGGAATTTGTGAAAATCGACCTTACCAGCATTCGTATGTTAATAAGACACAGAGTTGCCTACTACCCATCATATTTTAAATGGTTTGAAGCGAATATCGACCTAATGACGTGAGACGTGACTGAAGCGGTCAATGAATAGGCAGAATGGGTAATACGTTCGTATACGTAAGAACGAATCTAATTCTATGAACTGTGATCACATCACGTCTTTTTCCACAAGTAACGGTAACGACTTGATATTTGTTGGTATCAGTGATTGAATGAAATATCGCCCATCGCTACTTACCTGTAGGGGAAATCCGTGTAATTTGGACCACCTAAGCAGAAATTAAGATAAGTTTGATATTTGTGATAACATAATCTTAAAAAAAATTTCTAGTTTTTACCCATTAATTACAATTGACATTCCATTTCATAATGAAGGAACTAGGAACAATTCGATTGAAGAAAAAAAATTATTGCAAGTTGAACCGTTCGTGTAATTTGGTCTTTTGGCTTGTAATTCGGTTTTATTTGTCGTGTAATTTGGTTTTAATATATTTTAGTCTCAAAGTATGTCAACACAATAAAAAAAAAAAAAATAAATAATAAAGAGAGATATTTTTATTATTCTGCCATTAACATAGACAGTTATTGCAGTAATAATAATTGACATCAGTTATGGTAGCACAATCTTCATGTGCCCAACCCTCACATGTTTTGCACTGAATCCAATCTGCATCATAGTTTTCATCGCAAACAAGGCAACAAATTTGATGACCAGTGCGGCATTTCTCATTTGTCTTTGGATGACATTTTTCCTCGTTGATTTTCGTCTTTTTGCCCTCGTTCGTTTTCTTCTTTTTTTCCTTGTTGCTTTTCTCCTTTGTCGCTACTAACTTACGTTTATGTGTGTTTGTTTTGGGCGTTTGTTGGATTTTCAACTGTTCTTTATAAGGTGTTGCAGTTAGAACCACTCCTGAGACATTGATCCGTTTTTTCTTTCGTGGTCCCATTGATATCCCATTGATGACGGTAAAGGATGAATCATTTCCACTGGGATATAATACTGGTTCTGTGTAGACTGTTCGGTTTCGAGGTCGCCTAAATTCGTTGTTGATGAGGAAGATTCAGAAATTTTTAAAGGAGTAGTTTCCAGAATAGATTGTGATGTGGATGGGGCCAATACAGAAATATTTAAGAAAGTATCTTCTTGATGCACAGGATGGGATGTGGAAGGAGAAGATTCAAAACTTTTGATGGGAGTAGCTTTCACGACAGGTTGTGATATAGTTGGAGCACATGCAGAAGTGTTTGCTTGATGTACAGGATCTGATGTGAATGGTACAGATGTTGTTATTGAAGAATTTTTTTGCTGGATAGGTTGTGATTTGAATGAGATACCTGTAGAAATATTTAAGGAATTATTTTTCATCAGAACTGATTGTGATGTGGATGAGGTGAATGCTGACATATTTACGAAATTGTTCTCTTGCTTAGCAGATTGTGACGTGGATTGGATACCCTTAGGCATTTTTAAATGAGTGTTTCCTTGCTGAACTGATCGTGATGTGGATGGCTGTGTTTTATTTGTTAGCAAATTTATGTTTTCTGATGAAGGGGAAGTAGCAGAATCAGTTACAGAAATGTTAATGTTATTTTCATCTGAATCAATTGGTCGTTCGGATACTGTCGCAGCTGCAAAGTCTACATCGCTGTAGACAAAACGGTCAGGAGGCCATAATCCTGTTTTCCGAAAACTGTTCATAGCTGTCTCCATAGTAGCTGCTCTGAGAAACGATTTGCCTACTAGATCGCTAATACTATCAACACTCAAACATTTACCTATTTTATCGTATAATTTTGAAGTTATTGCGGAAGCGAAGAAAGTATTTAATGGTTTAATCAAGGGGTTGCATCTTATGTGTGCAACGTGCAGGAAATGAAAGCATAATAACACCATGATCACGAGCTAAATCTAATGCCCTCATACTCTGAGTATGACTACTGTGACCATCTAATACGATTAACACCTTGTTCTCTTTATATGGTTTGGCATACTTTATAAAATGATCCAACCAGTGATAAAATCCATCAGTATCCATCCACCCTTTGTCTTGGCACTTAAATAAAGTTCCTGGAGGTGCTCCATACGTTAAACTATCCTTCATACGGTTCCTGGCAAAAATAATCATTGGAGGAATAAAGCTTCCAGTCGCACTCATTGCATACATGCCAGTAACATTTTGGCCTCTTTCGGATGACGTTATGGCGCCTATCTGATGTTTGCCTTTTTGAGCAATTATTTTCTGTGGTTTCTGGACAACAGTGTGGGATGTCTCATCAGCATTGAAAATACGATCTGCGGAAATAGCGTTTTCCTTTATTATTTTTTCGTAAACGTAAAAAAATTTATAAACAACAGTTTTGTTGAATCCTGCAGCTCGTGCTAATGACGTTGCTTCATGGAGACGCAGACTTATGTTTGGATGTCGTTTCATGAAGCCTGCGTACCATTCCTTACCAGCTGATTTTTTTTCGTCATTAAATCTCGTCTTAATATTATTCTTCTCGGCTATTTCGTACGCTAGTTTCATCAGCCTTTCACGTGTTAGTCCATAAAACATCCGCTACAACTGAAGAATGTGATTAACAAGATCTTTTTCCACTGCCGGAGTTAAATCTGTTTGCCTTCCGATGACATAACTGCTTCCAGTGGAATATTTATTTCTGTTCCCCAATCTTCTTTTTAACGTTGTTTTTGGAATTGAAAATGCTTTTGCAGCTTCATTTATACCCAGTTGTTTTAAATTAACAGCTTTCATTGCAGCATCCATATTTTCTGGTTTCCATTTACCATAAACTCCTTTACTCTTTCTCTCAGATCTCGTTGACATCCTTAAAAAATAAAAAAAATATTTTGTAATTGAATACGTGTAATTCGGACCAGGACCAAATTACACAACAGAGATTGGACCAATTTACACGATAGTAATATTTTCGTCATATTTGTTTTTCTAAGTAAGCTAATAAACCTATCCACTTTTAGATCATAGTATGAATCAACCTAATATCATTGATATTTTGAAATATATACTCACTTCGTAGAAATTCAGACACAAAAATAACCTAACCTCACAACACAACACGTGCTACAAATGAACTTACTGGCAATCTGTAAGTAATTAACTGATTCGATTGACATAGGTTCCTGAGTGCACCTTGGTTGGGGAAGGTTTGTAACGAATTAGTGAGATGTCGCTACATACTCCGTTTTAAGAATTATCGAATTGGTCCGTTTTACACAATGGTCCAAATTACACGGACTTCCCCTACTATGTTTTAAATACTCCCAACTTTAAAGAATGTTCAGGAGGTTGACAATTATTCCTATATGTTAAAAGAAAGTTGCATTAAGCTATTATTGCACACTGGTAGTTATGTCTGTACTCAGGACATATCTTCCGTTTTTCGCAAATATCTCAGAAACCTCCATTTTTAGGCATATTATGAAATGTTATAACTTTTAGGATGAGTATCGATGAGCCTAACTGATGTCAAACACTCATTTGTCCATTCACTTATCTAAAGAAAATATTAAGGTTAACAAAAATTATAAATTATAACTTCAAATTATCACATTGTCAAACCTAAATTGGTATCACCGGTTTATTTTTTTTTAATTTCAACCGTTTTGAAAAAAAAAATTCTTAATTTTTTTCGCACTTTTGACAGTATCTTAGAGATAATGCATTTTAGGACTTACATTGATGAAACCTTTTCACCTCTAAGTGCGGTGAGGAATCTGTATGCAGAGTTTGTTGGTCTTATTCTGACTCACCCTGTGTATAATATTTTTTGTACTTTGTATTATTTGACGTGTTTGTTCATTTATACATTCATTGTGAATATTTTAAATGAAGAACGAATAAAGTATCTATCTATCTATCTACTTGAATTACATCTTCAGTTATATCTTTAGTTACATCTTCAATTACACCTTTAGTTATAACTTCAGTTACATCTTTAGGTGCATCTTCAGTAACATCCATTATATTCATATTCATTTGTTCACTATTTTAATTTTTATCTATATTTAATTGTTTTGATACATGTTTGTTACAGTAAGATTGATTAAAAAGCTCAAAATAACAGTGTAACTTCTTTGGAACATGATGTAGAATCTTCTTCATATTTTATAAATATTGATATATGATCATCCCCAACAATATTTTCGAATGTTTGAAAATTGAGATTTCCTTTTTGTTTATCTAAATATTTATTTTGAATGGAGATTTCTGTATTTACAGTATAGAATTATTTTTTCCGAAACACTTTGAATTATCGACAGCGATATCATCAAAAGGATATAAACATTCGCACAAGTATATAGGGTAGATTAGCCAGTAGTCAGCCATTTAAGCAACATCTCATTTTGAGAGCAAGATAAAAAATATAACTTGATGGAAAGTTACTGAAATTTCTACACAATTAGTTATCTGAAGTTTTTTATTTCATTTAGACATTCTAGTATTCATTGATTCGTTATTACTCAAATAGATATTACTGAAGGGGGATGATATACCTAGTATTTGGTTGAAACATTTTTATTCAAACATTGGCATTGAAAAAAAATATATGAAAACATTAACAAAAATAAAATCCTAGATAACACATCAAAACTTGAAAAGAATCAACAATATTTTCAAATGAAATCACTATTTCCAATGTGACTTAATTTAAATATTTACATTGAAGAAATAATGCGAAAACATCAACAAAAAAATAAAATCCTCGATAACTATTCAAAATTTAGAAAAAAAATCAACAAAATATAGAAATGAAATCTCAATATCCAATATAACTGTAAATGTAAAACCTAGATCACTAATAGAAACTTATATTACAAACGAAATCACTATTTTCAATATCACTATAAATGGAACCTTGAATTACAGTACATTTCAAACGGTACCATTTGGGGCAATTGTCACAGCCAATATGCCTTTCATCATTCTTTTCAGTGTCACTATCTAGTTCTAAATTGCAGTTTGCACATACCTCTTTTCTTTTCTTTATTTTCGAATCGGCCAGTTTGCTCTGTAAATGTAAAACCTAGATCACTAATAGAAACTTATATTACAAACGAAATCACTATTTTCAATATCACTATAAATGGAACCTTGAATTACAGTACATTTCAAACGGTACCATTTGGGGCAATTGTCACAGCCAATATGCCTTTCATCATTCTTTTCAGTGTCACTATCTAGTTCTAAATTGCAGTTTGCACATACCTCTTTTCTTTTCTTTATTTTCGAATCGGCCAGTTTGCTAGCCTTCACTATGTTCGACACATTTTTTCTTTGGTGGTTGGGTTGAACTGTTTTCTTTAGTTCCGTAATCTGGAGTGAAGTCGGACAGTTTTTTGTTGATAAATTTCAAATGCAGTGTACAAAAATTTTCAAAAAAAATAATATAAATGCTTCAATATCTCAGGAATGTACTTTAATAACCAAAATAATAAATTTCTAATTGCTTCATATATATATATTTTTTTATATACTGTCCGAATTCACCCCTATGTGTGGGGTGAATATGGACACATCTTTATTTTCCATTATAATTTATGTTAGCCCATCTATTGATGTGAATCCGGACAAAAATTATTAAAAAAAATTACGCAATTCTTACACTCAGTCTTAACAACTCAGGAAATTGATATCTATCCCGTTTAAAGTTTTTTTACTGTTTTAAGGACTTGAAAATTTGAACGACATCAACAATACTTTCGTCTTTAACTGAAGGATATGTAAAATAAATCCCCATTTTTTCTGTTGTTTGTTTCTTTAGAAAGTACATATTTTGTGTTCTGTCAATTATTTCTGTAACACGGCCAACATAATACTTAGCAATTTTTTGTTTTTTCGCTTGCGAAATAAATCTTACAATTACAAAACTATTTACATCAATAGAACAATCAGTCTTATCGGTTTCATTTTTTGCAGTCTCAGTGTCAGTTTCAGTTCCAGATTCCTCCTCTTCAACATGTTCATTTTCGGTTATGTCCTCTTCAGAAATTGATTCATCTTCGTTACTATCCCAATCAGATCGTCAATTGTTGCTTTGCTAGAGGATGGATTCAGATCATCAAATGTTATTCCTTTACCTGGAGGTATCTGCAACTTTTTGCCACGGCTTTTTTTATTTTCTTGAGTTGTGACCAACCTGCTTTCTTGAAGAGTTTTGGTCCAATGTTCCTCATTTTTTGTTTGATTTTCTGGTATTTGAGAGTCCGGTATTCTTTTTAATACAATATCAGCATTTAGTGGAACGATTCCACAGGATCGGAAACCAGACTTAATGTTGGTTTCTAAGTTTGTAACGGTTTCAATAGCTTGTTTAAAAACAATGGGAAACTCAGATTTGGGAATACATCCTTTGTTTTTACTCTTCCAATTCGTCAGAACGTTTCTCCAAGACTTCTTAAAGGGAGCAAAGAAAGCAACGTCTAAAGGCTGTAGCAAATGTGCAGCATTGGGTGGTAGCAACAAAAAGTTAATATCATCTTGTTCGCAAGCTTCAAGAACACGGATAGAGATGTGGCTTGTGGCTTGTGGTTTTTAAAATAAGGAAGAAGGATTTTCTCAAACCAGTCTTCAAAAGTGGCCATATCGAACCAGCCGGACTTCGTTCGATTGTAGACTGTTCTGGCTGGTCCACCGTCTATCCAAGTGGGATATAAATGGACAGCTTTATAGACTACGTATGGCGGTAAAAGTACTTCCGATGCACTGATAGACATCATAACAGACGTACTGCTTTTGCTAGTGTCAATGATTCTTTCCACTCTTTTGGAACCTCGGCGGCATAAAACTTTTGTTCTGCCAGGATCGTCTGTCATGCTGGTCTCATCGTAATTCACAATGTTTGATGGAGGTACGTTTTCCAGACAGTCTTTCAAGTTATTAAAATAGTCTAGTACTATCTCCTTGTTGATACTTGCTCTTGATCGTTTTATATTTTGGGCCATACGTTCTGTTAAAACGTTATTTCTTTGAAGCAAATTGTAGAACCACTCTATGCCTGGTAGATTTCCTTTAAATTGTTTGACGGTTTTCCCCTTTCTATTTAAATAATTTTTAACTAATAATCTGATATCATTACGTGTTATGGGAAACCCTCATTCACTAAATTTTAAAATGCCATGAGCAAGTAGTTTTTCTTCTTCCGAGGAAATGGCACATTGCCCACCTTGTTTTTGAAGAGATTTACCTTTTATTCGGTCAAAAATAGTAGACTTTGGGACTTCGTAGCATTCAGATGCTTGCCTTAAAGTTTTTCTTTTTCTTTACACGTCTTCAACTGCTTTCTGTAAATTTTCTTTCTTATAATTCATAAATCTAACTCCAACTTTCTTCTTATATTGTTGCACCATTCTGTCCGGATCCACCCCAACTGTAAACAATTTTTTGTCAACTATTTTATTTTAAAAAAAGTAAACAAAATTCAAGAAATCTGGTTATGCACACTTATTGGCAATAAAACACCAAATTACTTTTGGCAATTTCAATTTCATAAACCTAACAGTCTTTTGTGTGCCAGAGTTTCTTTTTGAAGGTTCTTCAAAACATAAAAAACGAAGAATAACAAAATGCGTACCTGCACGTTGACTGAGGAATCTAATTATTGGCACAAACGTCCCCCGTGCGACACAAATGGCAACTGAACAAGAAACAACAAGAACTGCATATTTTCAACGAAGCGATTTAATGACCTTGGCTAACATTTGCGCATATGCGTCTTTGTCCGGGTTAACCCCTACTGTCCGAATTCACCTCAAATTACGGTTCTTTTCCTTCTCAGTATTTGCTGCTTTTTTCAGTATTTTTCCTAATTCTTTCTTCTCGTCTCTTTTTCTTCTCATTTTCTAGTTTTTCTTTTTTGTCAATTTTGTCTTGGAGGTGCTTGCGAAATTCTACCGACGAAATTGCAGCGGGTAATTTCTCTTTGGTCGATTTGGGTGTCCGTGTCTTCGTTGATGCTATGGCGCTGGGATAAAACAGGTGAGTTTTAATTGAATATGGAAATTCATTTGTAATTGGACACGAATTTCGATCAGTTGATAGATTTGTGACATCTTCCAAAATATGTTCTCTTTCGGGAACAACATTTATCTTATCTCCCAATTCTTCTCCAGCTTTGATAGTTTCACTCCCATTTGTTTCAACTGCGCTATCGTCTTCTTCTACATATGTCTTGATTTCATTTAGGTCGTCTCCATTATGTAAACTATGACACAATTTAATTCTTCTTGGTTTTGGCTGATTGATGGACTCACGCTTCTCAGTTTCTGAGTTTGCTCTCAGTTCATCAGAATCTCCTGAATTGTGAACCATTGCTGATACAAGAATTTTCTTTGTCGAGAATATGCCTGCAATACTGTCACTATCAGAGAGTTCACTTTCAATCTCATTCATCAATTTTTCTTGCTCATTTTCAGTCTGTATGCTATCAGTCTTTTCCAGATTCTGAACCAGTGGCATTATAACTGATTCTTTGCCAGACTCAGCAGGTAATACAGTGGTATCTTCCAATATTATTATTTTAGGAGCAACTTCATTTTCATTTCGTGCGTTCTCGTTCTGAAAATCGTTATGCATAAATTCTTCAAAGTCAAAGATCATGAAATCATGTGGTGTGGTTTCCAACGTCAAGCCAATTAAATTATTTGTTTCAGTGGAAATTCTCCTTGGAGATTTTTGAAAATATTCCTCCTTTATTATTTTTACTTGTTGAGCCCATTTGCAATATATTCAAAGAAAGTGTCACTCTTCATCCAACCACTCTCTGATCGACCTATGAACCATTCTGATGGAACACTATCTACTATAGCTTTGTTAGGCCTTACGAATGGAAATACAACCATTAGGGATACTGTTTTCCGTCTGCCGAGAAAACCATTAATACAGTGATGGTCTCTTTTTCACTACCTCTCTTGATTTCGTAAACATTTTTGTAGCCTTTCGCTAAAACTTTCCTAGATTTTGGGCACATCGCGAAGCTTGTTTCATCTCCATTGAAAATGCGAGAGTTATCCGCTAAAATATCAGATGCGTCAGCACTCTGGAGATAACTTTTCAATTCCCGGAACCATTTTCGTATGAACCCTTCAGTTATAATGGCCCTTGCTTTTGAAAGTCCTTCCGCTTCTCGCAAGGCTAAATTTTTATGCCTTTTCAGGAAACATTGGTACCACTTTTCCCCAGGTTTATTATTTTTAAAAGGGTTTTTTTCCCTTCTTTGGTAACAATTTTCTCAACTGCGTTAAGAAGATCTTGTGTCCTCTGTGGAAAACCACACTTTGCTAAATCTATTAGCCATGTAACCAATTCTTCTTCCTCTTGTCCAGTTAGGACCGTGCTGGGTCCCATTTTCCGTGGCCCCTCTTCAACCCTTCCATGCAGCCTATCTTGTATGGTACCACGGGGAACACCATATTTTCTACTGGCTTCTCTTATCCCCAAATTATTCTCATGAATATCATGTAGAGCCTTTTTCAGAGATTCTTCAGGATATTTATGCACCTCATGACTACTGTACCTGCCCATTTTTCTGATAAAAAAATAATAAAATAAAAATGATGTAGTATTGGGTGGCTGAGAACTGGAATACTGAAACCTCGAGTCAGCTATCAACTAACCTACCGAAGTTTTATGATGATACTTAAAAATGCAAAGGGAAGACGCTTCTATTCTTATCATGCATATGGTTCATATTTGAAGTTTTCATCGTCCTTCCCAAAGTCAGCCACTTGGCTGTCTTTAGGAATACTGCCAATTTTATAAACCAGTTCTCAGCCACCAAGAAATTACGATGAAAGAAGCAACAGCTTCTGAAACTTGATCGATATACATTTAGATAATGCCTGAAAACAAACCTCCTTATATTATTTATTGTTCAAGCTTTGGAGCTTAATAATGAGGAACTCAACCACTATAAAAATATTAGGATTTCTTACCTAAATGTCAGCCAACACAGCACACTTTAACTCACATGGACGCCATTACTATGTTTTTTAGGTTATATTTGAACGATTTACGCGGTTACCGCCAAAAAGGTGGCTGAGTTTAGGAGCTTAAAATGAACTATTTTATGTCAGTCATTTACGTATTATTTGAATAAGAATGTAAGGAAGGCTGACCACTGGAAGTGGCTGGGATTAGACCCTACAACTTCTTCTAAAATATAAAATTCTTTCTTTAAAGAGGTATTAAGATTGTCTTTTCACCTCCAAGACTGCCGCTTTCCAATCCATTTTAATAGGTCTTAATGCTGCTACATTAGCTGGTTGAAGTTTTCTGGATGAATTTGGATAACGCATATTAAAATTATTTCTAACTTTCGACATGAGTCGCTTACTTCATATGTAAGGTGGGAGGCAATGACATATTACCGTTAGACTCCGTTATTTACATTTCTGCGGCCAACACAGAGGCTCATTCTAAGCACAATTTTTACTGCCGCTTATTTCGCAGATATTATCTGCTTATATACATTGTATATAAGCAGATAATATACATTGTATATAAGCAGATAATATACAGCAGAAACTTAGCTTTGCTGACTTTTGGGTTGATTGGCAACTATTTTCCGCGAAACAAGCTGCCATAAAAATGGTGCTTAGAATGTTACCGTGCTAAATAACGAAGTCTATCCGTAATATGTCATTGGTTTTATGCCATCTATAAAGGATTACTGTAAATGGTACGTTTTTTGTTTCAGATAAGAAAATAATACTTTTGAAATTTATTCATAAAAAACATGAGTCTTCATTCATCCTGAGTCTTTCATTCCTATATTCCATTTCGGTGGCACTGATTTGTGAATTTGATATATTAGTCGTTTTCCGGGAAAGATATTCATAGGGGGTTAGTCAAACCTAATGCCAAAATGTGAATATTACTGTTATGTTTAATTTTGATGATGCATGTTAAATGTCAAATATATTCTTTGTACATCTAGAAGCTAGAACTTTCTTATTCTTGGAGCGAAGGTAAAAGCAAGTTTGATCGCCATTGAGAATTCGTCTTGGATCAGTTAAAATCGAGTCGTATTCTTTAGCTTGAAGGTACGATTTGGTGTCTTTAAATCACCTTCTAAGATCCTTTTTTAATAAATACGAGCTTGCTGATGTAACCAGTTCTGCTGTCATTTGTACAAGATTTTGATGACGCCGAAGAAATGTTTTCTACCAGGTGTTGTTGAAAAAATTATTGGTAAAAGGATTTGTTCGAGGATTTTTTCCAAAAGTTCAGTGAATCACTTCTCAAGCATGGCCTCTTCTTCTTTGGTTAAGACAGGGTTAGGACCAAAACCTGTATTGACAAACTCCGCAAAGACAACTACAGATTATATTTTCTTTCAAACGTTTTTTTCAGGATTGAAACGGGAAACCTTGAGAAAGAAATGGCTATCAATAATGAATAGTTTAGAGGAAAATTGTGACAGAAATTAGGACTAAAACTAAATTCAAAAATGAATTTAAGAAATTTATACTTAACAGCTGATGACTTCAATTCCTATAACATAACAATATTTCACCTTTGACTGTTTTTGCTTTGGTTTCTTTTTGCTTTGATATGACTTATTCACTCATTACACAAATTATGGTATTTGAAAAAGTGGCCAATTCTAATAAGCACCTAGAAAGGAAAAGTTGTAAATTGCAAAAATGGAACCTTTTTTTTCGAACAAGGTTAAAAATTCCATATTGACTTTTATCTTGAGAAAATTGGTTAGACCATAATATAAAAGATAGTGTTGAAATATTGGTAATATCTTTAGAACAGCCATACCATGCGCAGGTCATAATTCACGTTTAGATTTCGGAGTTATTTACTGGATGTTTTTTGTTTATTTATACAACACTATCTCAAGAAACTTCGTAATTTATGGTCGACGACTGTATCTCCATGTTCCATAATGGCTGGTGGCCGGGCCACAGAATATAGGGGGCCGTGCCCGGAAGTCGACGCTTTTCTGTAATTTGAGTCAATTGTACACCTGACAATTTCAACACATAAAAAATTAGAATTGATATGTATCCATTGAAATCGAACATGATATACATAATTTACTTATTTGACATTCTGACTTTCAAAAGAAACATTCTTCCAAAATTATCGGTTCTCTTTCTCTTATTACCCTAACTGGCACTTTTGTGGGTTATTTGGAACATTGTAACTATTTAAAGAGATTGGAACTATTAGACTCCGCCATTGGCCTTCTAGGATTTAGTGACCCTAGGCTGCACCGATGAAGAGCGCCCATTTCAAAACCGGTCCGCTATCAGTTTCCTCAAAATGAGGATGTTTACATGTCTTACAGATATAATCCAATATCCTTCGAGGTAAGTATTATCCAGAGAAGTAGTTGCTTTCTTTAGAACAAATGCCATAAAATGTATACAAAGTTATAGTCACCTTTGAAAGATTTGTTTTAAGAATATAATTGCTTCTAGAAACAAGTGTTTCTTTAAATTTGATACGTGCTTACAGGGATGTTCAAAGAAATATAAATCTGCATAATCATCAATACAATTATTACAGTTTTCATTAAGGCGATCTCCTGGAATGAGGCCAGCGAAGAGAGAAGCATATACATTATTTCGCGTCGGCATTGTCTGCATTATTTGTATTCAATATGTTCCTTTCTGACAAATTTCCTGTAATGTAGATCAGGTAATATCACAACTAATGTTGTTAGGGGCAATTTCAAATTTATCGACATTTTGAATTACTTCTGGACATTATTCACGAAATCTAGTAATGTGAAAGACGTTTTTATTTCTCGTTTCGATCCGTTTCGTATGAGATCTATGATTCTGAATTTAAAATTGACAAAAGTAAAAGGGTAGAGTACTTACCAACTCCCATCAATGAGGCAGGTTGAAAGTATTATTTTTGGAGACAATTTGTATCCATCATCGCAGACATACCAAAGAACTCATCCCTCTGGAAGAAATCGTTGTCCGAGAGAAGTGTTGTAAAGGTCAATGTATTTCCCATGCGCAGGATTTCCTAATCTTTGACATTTTCTGAAAAATATTACAAAGTAAACCAGACAACTATAGTAAACATATTCATCGTGTGACATTGAAACATTTCAATTGGATAAGATTGGTTTTTGGAGAAATGTTTTTCAATGTGAAGGGTTTTGTATTTTTTGCTATCTTTTCCCCATGTCAATACGGAAAGAAATTGCAAAATTTTGTATAACATATGCCGATCATTAAGATTGTTTTCTTAGAATAAGCCTATCGGACCGTTTTGACAGGTGCACCCACACAGAAGCGATAGACCTATAATAAACAACCAAATTCAGAGGTTTCTCCACTTTTACTCTTTCACTATGGCAACGAGAAAAGAAACCGAAGCTAAAAGAACTAATTCTGAATGATGTGATTCAAGATGTCTGCTCAGAAACAGACATAATCTGTCTCTATCCAACATCGAATTGCTCTAGCTTGAACTTGACTTCATTCAGCAGGGCTATTCAGCCACAAAAGACGCCAATATTTGGTTGTCCATATTTTTCCCTGGAAATAAATCTTTATTGGAAAAGATGAGGTTGGTCGTCTGATTGGGCTTTCGCTACCCCTTTTGGTCTGAAACGGCTCATACAACTAACCGCGAGCATTACTTGACCTTCTTACCACTTATCTCGAAAATTAGAAACCAAATACCTTGTCCCTTTCTATCTGTTGAAAATGGGAAAAGTAATCAACTATATAATTGTATATACTTCAAATATTTTGTCCAAGCTGTATTTGTCAAGTTATAATATTGAGACAGAGTGCATAAAATATATTTGTCTAAAGAAACAAACGAAAATCTCATATGAGTGAAATAGTGCTCTCCTTCTCATAGAACAGCAGATATGCTTTTCCGCTCACAAAGGAAACAGTCGAATCGTCGTACTCGTGCCACAGGCCTGAATATGGATGCTTACAGTGAGCAGTCCTTCATAGGTGGTTCCGCTGTGGTTTTATAGCGACAAGAGGGTGCATTTTCCGCAGAATAGCTGCTCATATCTAATCCTTCTAGAGGAAAATCAATTGAGACGTTCAATTTACTGAATTCCTTTGCTTGAGAGAACCGTTTCAAATGAATTACTAAAATTTATGGGAATTTTTTAATCGAAAGGTTGTGAAAGGTACTGTCAGAACTGAAGCAATAAGCACCTTGAGCTATAAACATTTTTGTTAGGATAGTACTGTTAACAATGATTAATATTTCTTTTAATAGCAGTGTCATACCAAGGAAACATTTTTCAATTAAATTCCAAAAAATCCTATACCTTTGTCGATATATAGTGGCAGTCTGAAAATTGTGTTTGAATTCTGAATTCATTAGAATACTATCCCATAAAGTGAGTCAGTTACTAATAGTAAAATGTTTTTATGTGTTACCCAAGTAAAAATATCCTGAATAGACATATTTCTAAACATTATATCCCACACTCTGATTATTTAGGTAACTATTTCGACTTGTTACTGAACATTTTCAAGAAACTCTTCCATACTAAAGAGTTCATGGATTCAAAGAATTTTGAATCTGTACATGTCGAAGTTCATTAAGGCGTTACCGCTAATCTATAACTGTAATTTGGACAGTGAGAATACAGTGATCATTGATCGACAAACATTCATCAACTAACATTTGGAGAAAAAAAATTACTGCATACAAAAATATGTTTGGTGCAATTGGTTATGCGAGTTAATGGATTCAAAGAATTTTGAATGAAAAATAAAAAAAGAAAATGAATAATTTTCGTGTGGAAATTGAATTTGTTTCATTCAGACAATTGAAAAAAATCTTTTAGAGGGGTTGGGACAAAATTTTCACTTTTGGTGGGAAAACCATGTATTCTGTCATGGACTACACAAAGGACTGTATTTTTTGTTTTTGAAATAACATACCGAATAGTTCATCAACTCAGATGTGGGATTACTGAAAGTTAATAAACAGTTTTTCTCTAAATAAACGTCGGCCTAAAAACCCGAAAAACCGTCATTCATTCAACGATGGCCGCGAAAGCCTTTCACAATCTTCAATCGATCGAGAGGAAACTTCAAATATATTTCTGACCATAACTTCCTTTGAAAATACTCATGGGTCTGTACTTTAAACACGTTTCGTAGATATGTATATGCTGGGCATGAAATAGCATTCTTGGTGTTGCCCTAAGCCGCCTGGATGTATTTTTAGAATTTCTCCAGGTCAATGTCAAGGGTGGAAGAGGGCACTTGAAAACCAGTCAGTTTGTGACAGACTGCCGGTTTCACAATTCAGTAGATATGATGCTGTACATACCTTCTGCCAAGTTTGACCTGCGAACGATGTCAATACACAGAGTTATGCCGAAAAAACCGCAATTTTCAAAAATCACAGTTTTTTTGGAATAATTCTGGACCTTGACCTCGTACGCGGGTCAAACTTTGCAGAAGGTATGTTCAACACCATATCTACCGAAATGTGGAACCAGCAAACGATTACAAACTGACTGGTTTTCAGGTTTTCAAACGCCCCTCCCCCTCCTTGACCTTGACCTGGAGACATTCCAAAAATATATTCAGGCGACTTGGGGCAATACCAAGAATGCCATTTCATACCCAGCAGACGGTTTCCTGACCTGTCAGTAAATCGTATATGCAGCTCTTCAAATATAAGTCATCGTCAGTATAACACTGCTTTGGTATGTACGGCATGTTTATATTACCGGGTGTCCCAGATTTTTTCATACAGCCAATATCTCAGTTATGCTGCTTGAAAAAAATTGAAGAATACTACACTTATTCAAACCCGTATGACTTTGAAGCTGTTGTGGTAAAGTCGACTTCTGTCAAACTACTCAAGTGGTACCCTATACTTTTTTTGAATTGTGAACTGCAGTCAATTCTAATTTTAATTAAATAAGTGAGTTTGAACAATAATGTATAAAATTCCATAACACAGAATTTATTGATAACAAAAATTATAAAAGCTGCTCAAAATGTCTACAATCATTATTCATGCATGCTTCAAATCGCATTATCAGTTCTCTCGTACAAGATGTTCTATTCATTTCCTCCGTTACTGTGGTGCAGGCGTGACAAATCTTCTCTTGTAAGTCGTTCAAGTCTATTGGTCTGGTTTCATACACGATTTTCTTTAAACACCTCCACAAGAAAAATCTAACTCTGTCAAATCTGGCTAACGTGCAGGCCACCTAATAGGACCTCTGTTTCCTATCCATCTTTCTGGAAAATATTGATCGATTATGTGGTGGAGCACCATCTTGTTGCCACCACACATTGTTTTTCTTATTGAGAAATAACATGTAGCAATACCTGAAATTAATTTTGTGTGAATTCCAGATATTTGCGCCCAGTCAGAGTGTGTTGATAAAAATGAGGTCCTATCAAACGTCCATTGAACAACGCACACCATACATTCACGCCCCACATAGTTTGGAAATTTATTTCTTGCACTCAATGAAGATTTTCACAAGCTGAAGATGCTTGCAGTTGTGAGCGAAACGTCCAAAGGAACCATCTCCATGGAGGTGAACTGACCACGGTCACAAAGCACTTTGAGATTCTACTTCCGGCCGTAAAAGCCGTCATTCTATGCTTACTTAAAATATCACATGAAATAAATAGTTGATGTGAGAAAAACAAAGAAAAAATAAAATCTTAAGAAAATATTCTACACCATCACCCTTCATGTTGATCATCCGTAATACTATTGAACTATTGAATTATCTGTTGGCGGACAGCTGCTTGCTTCTCTCTAGGAATTTCTTCCAGCTCTGATAGCAGGTACATACAAAAAGTAGCATTTGCTGACTTGGGTTTAGGTGCAGCAGCAGGTGGCTTCAACATTGCATTAAGGTTTTCAAACCCTTTGGAGAGAATTTCCCCAAATTTGTTGAAGTTTACCTTTTTTTGCCTTTTTTTTGGAGGATTCGTCCTTTTAGGCGGAGGACGCTTAATAGCTGCTTCGAAGGGTAGGGGTGAAGAACTAAAATTTGATTTTACGGCAGCCCCAGAAGGTCCCACCTGTTCAAAATCTAGCTGTCTGGCAGATTTCCTCGTCTGAAAAGAAAACCGTATTCAGAGCACGATTTCAATGCAACGGCAGTCATCTATTTTATGTGACACTGACAACAATTACCTCTGTGCTAGTGTTCTCTTTATTTTCACTCCCTTCTTTTTCAATACTACAATACCTTCTGCTCCTGCTCCTGATGGTAATTTCCTCATGGCCCTCATGAAGTTGTTACGAAGACGCTTCCATGCACTTCGTGGCATCCGTCATTCCCTCTTCATCATCTGTAATTTAAAACATAACCATTAAATACAATGCAATTAATGGAATAGACATTTGATCGCTTACGTTCCCAACCCAATGTATTAGCAATCAGACGCCACGTTTCTTCTTTGAAGGTATTATTTTTGTATTTTTGGTGCTCTGCATCATACAGCATCATAAGCTAAGAGCTTGATGAAAGTACATTAGTCGATTTCACTTTCTTCATCGGTGTCTAGAGTTACAGCTTCAGCAATGTCCATATTTACTTATTTGAAATTTTTATTTTGGATTGTTCTATTGTTATTTTGTTATTCTATCTCAATGCACAGTTTACATTACATAACCTCACAGGCGTCACCCTTTTTAAGCGTTTCTGGAGAAAATGATATGTCTATAGATTCTGACAACACTGTTACGAAGAGATGTCTGATTGGTCAGAATTATGCAGTCCACTTTGCAATTGGCAGTCAAAGTTTGATTTCGCGACTGACGACTACCAACGACCGACAACCAACGGCCTACTGCCAACTACCGACTTCCAACGGCCTACTGCCAACTACCGACTGCAATTGGACACGGCTGCAAAGAAATACCTGGGGCTTATCTTTGACTGCAGACTGCTGACGACCAACTACCGACTGCCTATTGTGGACACAGCTTAAAACACATTCGCTGCGTATAAATAATTAGGACCTTTACCCTGTGCGGGACATGTTTATTTCAAGTACCTGAGGTATTTAGGGCTATATATGTTTTTAACATGTTTTTTGTAAAAACTAGTAATTATCAATCAGTTATATAAAAATCAGACTTGGACGCCCAATGGCGTCATACGTACAGTACCAGAATTTCAGGGATTTATGCGGATGACGCCATATGGCGTCAGTAGGTGAAAAGGGTCATGTAGGAAAAAATGTTGAAAAAACTACATTTTCAAATAAAATTAAATGAAACCACATTCGCTACTTTTGGTGGAAAAGACTAAAACATGGCTCAACACATAAGCCGGGTTTATCTGGACAAGCATTACATTCCCACACAGTGTCTTTCCTGATTTATTTTTGAAACAAAAATGACCTTTTCCTTGGTGCTCTCTTTGTGGCATCAACCGCTTCAATTACCGTACATTCCATTCTACGTGGTATATCAGGTAATAGCTTTTCAATCACAGCTAAACGGTAATCATAGAATGTCATTTTTCCGCCAGAGTACTTGCAGAATATCACGTAAGAATTGAACAAAAGAAGCTGCAGGACCAAGTTTTTTATACCAGAATAATGTTTTTCTCAGAGAAGGGTAGTAAAACATCATCTCGTCCTGGCGATCTATTCCGTCCATATATTTATTGTATTCCATAATTGGTAAAGGCTTCTGTTTAGCAACTCATCTCTTATTAGTTACCTCTACCATTTGGTACTCAAATTCTGTGGATATGTAGGTCACATCTCTTTTATCCTTCCACTTTCCTATCATTACACCATATGAATACTGTGCTTTTGATTCCCCAACTTTCAGTTTCATTTTCAAAATTTCAGTAGGACCACCTTTCCTGTCACTGCGCAGAGTTCCAGTACAGTATGTTTTATGATTTATCAAGGTTCTAGGTAACTGGTAGCTGTTGTAATAATTGTTCATGTAAATTGAATGTCCCTTGTTGAGGTAGTCTTTTGCTACGTGCTGAACAACTTTTTGTGCATGGCCTTTTCCACCCATCTCATCCAGCTGGCCGGTATAAACTGCAAAATTCAATATAAGCCCATTTGGCTCTGTCAGCATATACAGTTTCAGTCCATATTCATGTCGCTTATTTGCGATGTACTGCCGGAACAATAGTCTACCTCGCCACAAAACCATGGACTCGTCCAGAGAGAGGTTTTTTCTGGGATCCTCGTAGAAAATGGAAATTTCTGAGTATCAGCAAAAATCTATCCCGGCTTATGTGATCTGCAAAACATTTGAAATTAAATAGCCGACTGGTCCTCCAATAATCTTGAAGTTTGTTCAGTTTCACATTATCCATATTAGATCAAGAGCTCGCGTGAAAAATGGTTAAAGTAAATATTCCAAAGATGTGATACTTTTGATTGAAGTACCCCACAATAGTAAGTGTATCAACACCCGTCTGCCACCTCCAAGTGGGGGCATTATTTTAGGAGGGGGTGTTGAAAGGTAAATTTTTTTGTCAATAGATTAAAGAAATTTTTCCAGGCTGAAATTCGGGACATTCGTTTCCTTTGTGATTGTGAATATTACTGTGCTTTCAGATTTTGAGCAGACGGGGGCGTAATCGAAGCAGACGCCTTCAAAAATATGTCAAAAATGTCAAATGACAAAAATGAATATTCCAACTTGAATTTTGCATCAAATGATAGAGAATGGAAATATCTTCAACTTTTCTAGAAGAAAAAAATCAGCAGACGGCGCCCCAGGGCCGGCAGACGCCCATTTGTCATGTGAAGTGTCTGCCATATTTTTTTTTGGACGATATCTAAACGGTGTTATTCCAGACTGAAATTCGGTACATGCGTTCTGTTTTTGGTTGTGAATATTACTGTGCTTTCAGATTTTGAGCAGACGAAAGCGTTATCGAAGCAGACGCCGTCAAAAATATGTCAAAAATGTCAAATGACGAAATAGAATATTCCAACTTGAATTTTGCATCAAATGATAGAGAATGGAAATATCTTTAACTTTTCTAGAAGAAAAAAATCAGCAGACGGCGCCCCAGAGCTGGCTGTCATGTGAAATATCTCTTGACTTTGGTCTATACTGGCCTAATTTCAATCTATATCGTATATAAATGAAATGAAATAACTACCACTGTCGCTTCCAGTATCTGTTGTGAGGAAGTATTCAAAACATATTTTGTAGAGACTGATTTTTTTAGGTTTGTTCACGTTCATAAAATGAACAGTGCCAAACTATCAGAAGCATGCGCAGTTTCACAGAACTGTACGCATTCTTTGAGTTCTATGGGACTACGCATGTTTGTTATGGTTTCGTGTTTATTTTGTGAACGCGAACAAGCCTATTATTAGCACAGAGAAGAATCATCGGTGGTTCACAGACGACTGCGAACGTAGCGTCTGGAGAGTGGGGTGTGATTTGGGTTTCTCATTTGTTTTTGTTTATTACGAACGAACACTAGAAAATATCTATTTCTCTTGTGAAGTTCAATATTTCAGAATAGTGGTAGTATTCTTCAGTTTTATTTGACATCAAAAACATTGTAGTGTTTGTTATCGGAAGAATTTTGTTTTCGTGTGTTTCAGAGCTTCTTGGTGAGTTCAAATTGATTACTTTAAATTGTATATACTGGAAAATCATGTTACATAATTTTACAGCAAGAATATGGCTTTATCTGATGACTCTGAAGTTCCTTTGAAAAAGTGTTGCATACACATTGTTGATTCGGAAGATAATACCGATAATTTGAAGTTGTTTTCCGAAATCACTTTGAAAAAATGCCGTGATGTTCTGCGAGCTAGAAAAGTGTTAAATTTGAAATATTCACACTTTGAATTACCAGAGATATGCAACGATATTTGCGGGTATCATACTTTATGTTATCGAAAATTTACTGCTGTGAAAACAAAACAATTAGAACAAGGCACCTCTCTGTCATTAGTTTGTGAAAATGTAGAACAAAGATGTGATACTTTTGATTGAAGTACCCCACAATAGTAAGTGTATCAATATTACTGTGCTTTCAGATTTTGAGCAGACGGGGGCGTAATCGAAGCAGACGCCTTCAAAAGTATGTCAAAAATGTCAAATGACAAAAATGAATATTCCAACTTGAATTTTGCATCAAATGATAGAGAATGGAAATATCTTCAACTTTTCTAGAAGAAAAAAATCAGCAGACGGCGCCCCAGGGCCGGCAGACGCCCATTTGTCATGTGAAGTGTCTGCCATATTTTTTTTTGGACGATATCTAAACGGTGTTATTCCAGACTGAAATTCGGTACATGCGTTCTGTTTTTGGTTGTGAATATTACTGTGCTTTCAGATTTTGAGCAGACGAAAGCGTTATCGAAGCAGACGCCGTCAAAAATATGTCAAAAATGTCAAATGACGAAATAGAATATTCCAACTTGAATTTTGCATCAAATGATAGAGAATGGAAATATCTTTAACTTTTCTAGAAGAAAAAAATCAGCAGACGGCGCCCCAGGGCCGGCAGACGCCCATTTGTCATGTGAAGTGTTTGCCATATTTTTTTTTCGGACGATATCTAAACGGTGTTATTCCAGGCTGAAATTCTGTACATGCGTTCTGTTTTTGTTGTGAAAATTATAATGATAGAAAATGAAAATATCTACAAGTTTTCTCCGAGGAAAAAATCAGCAGACGACGGCCCAGAGCCGGCAGACGCCCATTTGTCTTGCGAAATATATTTTTTTCGGATGATACTTTAACTGCGTCATTCTAGGCTAAAACTTGGGCATTTGTTTTATTTTTGTTTGGAAGTAAATATTACTATAGTTTCGAATTTGGATGAAACTATGGCATCAACTAGAAAGGCCCCTCTTATATGCAAAAAGGGTCCCAAATCATTCAAAATTTAAAAATATGTATGATACACATTCAAACAAACAGCGTTCAATCAACTACAACTCGATGAACATTATAGATTTAATTAGAGTTGAAAATAAACTTCATCATGAAATGTAGAAAATAAAACATAAAAACAACAAAACACGGTAGAACAGAAGAAACTCATGATGAGAATATGCCATTAACTACTCATAATCATCACTACTGTAAGCGTCTTCAGGTTCAGTGATATTATCAACTTCACTTGAATCATCGGCAGCTACAAGCACTTCATTTAGCTTTTGCGGAAACTGTTCGCCTTCGAACCATTTTATTTTATATTCCCCGTCTTCGATAATCCATCCATTTCGTTCAGGATTGAAGAATTTTGGTTTCTCACTACAAGCAGATTTCCAAATAGCTGCAATTTGATTTGTACGGCGTATTTTACAAATCAATGTATCTTTGCATGGAGGGATACGACTAGCTTCAAAATTCTTGATACCTCCGAAAGGAGATTGATTCGGTTTTGGCTTGTAGCAGTCCAAGAAAATTTCGATCCGAGCCTTATTGACGCTGGATAATTTTCGTTTCCCATACATTTCACATACGTATTCTTCTATACCTGGAAAATTACAACATCAGTTATATATCGAATTACTATTGAATATCGATGCATACCTTCAATTGTTTCATGAGGCAGCGTTTCACTCTCTCCCATTCTACTGAAAACTTCTTGGAACTTTTTACTCTTCTCCAGTAATTTGAACGGAGTCAGCTTCGCTTTTCTGGCGAATGAGGCAGTGTAGTCACATCCTGTGAAGGCGTGAAACCCTGGTAGAGCGTTACACAAACTGGGTCCCAGAATGGATGCAATTTTATTGATGTCGACCAATCTTAGGTTGTTCTTGGACAACGTACCACATTCCATCCATATTTGAACTCGTTTAGTTATTAGTATATCCATGTTTCCCAATAAAATTATGAGAATGTCAGTATCGGAAGCTTTTATAATGACCTTAGAATCCTCCACGATATTAATCAAATGGAAAGCGATTCTCGTATCAGCCTCTTCATGTTGGCAACGTAGTTCATTGTGAAGACTTTTTTCTATGTTAGCATCCCCTGCAATGAACTTATAGCAGTCATCGCCACAAGTTACATAAATAGTTTTTGTTCCAATAATTTGAATATATTCGTCAGATGTCCAGTCTTGTATTAAGAAATTGATGAGGGAAGTTTTAAAGGAAGGGTTACGTAAAGCTTTGTAGAAGTTCTGTGGTCTCTTTTGGTTAGGACCAGAAATTATATAAACAGTGTTCTCTGCGCCTCTTCTTTCTCTTTCGATATCCTTGATCCATGGATGAGAAAATTTGTCAAATATAAGGTCCACTCGAGATCCTTTTGATTTACAAAGCTTCACCAGAATATGTCTTGATATTCTGCCGAAAGTTTGCGGAACATCAGCACCAAGCAAATACATAAAATAAAAACCATCGATAATCGTACAAGTTATATCATTAGGTGATGAATCGGTAATCCCCTTCTTTTCTAATAATTTAAGCAGATTTGATTTATTTGTTTTATTCATAGACCCATCCATATGGCTCAAAGATAGCGGTATTGGCGTTAATGGGAATTTCAAAATAGTTTCAAGATCTATATCATGTTGCACTGCAAGAACTAAAATCCTCCCAAACAAATCTCTTTCGAATTTTATCTCTTTTATTTTGTTGTTCTCATATTTACATACCAAGGGTTTCGAATCTGTAGCAAACGTTTTGACATTAACCTTCTTTATAGGCTCTTCGAATCTATTTTCTTCATCATTACATTCTGTGATGAAAGAATTTCTTGCTTTTTCTCCGATTTTCATAGCATTCAATAAAAAGTTTTTTGTTTCTGTACTCGCGGACTTTCCTGTACTAATATTAAATAAACTATCAATGTTAGTGGACTCTTCAAATGGATTCAAAAAAGATTTGATTCCATTCAAAACATTGTTGTATGCATTCCAGTTGTTCTTGATAACATGAGGCCGCAACTCATCTGTTATTTCTCTTCCAGATAAATTCAATTTTTCAAATAGGTGAGAGATAATTGAAGTCCTCAATGAGTGACTCAATCCCCACCTCTTTCTGGCAGATATTGAGTTTGTCATGGACGTTATGCCTGTCATTTTATTTCCGGCATCTCTATTTATCGTTTGCTCCAATGTAAGATCTATTGGAGATCGTGAAAAAGGTTTATCAGTACGGCGAATAGAGAAACCTCCTTGTATTAAATGATCTTGCAATCCAGGATGAGTTTCACTCACATTGCTCAAGTCATTGTAAAACCTCAAAATCCATCGTGAATAGTTTTGGTGGTTGAACGCAAACATTAGTGTTGCAATCTGTGGTAGACATATCATATATAATTCGAAATTGTTCGTGCAAATACTTCTCGAAAACATTTTATATAAATGTATCAACTCTATGTAAACTAACCAGAATTGAGCGGTAGGTCCATGTTTCCCATCTAGAGTTTCTTTGTAATATATGCGATATCTTCGAAGAAAATCTTCCAAATATTTTGCTTCTGACATATCCTTTGTTTTTAAATCATTCATTTTCTTCAAATCGCGAGTTATCTCGGACATATGTTCGGACGTTTGAATTTTCACGTATTCCTCTATGTGTAATGTTTGTAAAGCAGCCGCTAATATTTCATGGATTCTCTTGCAACGGTTAAAGTGCGTCCCAGTGATGAATCCTCTGAGTGATCCTGGCGCCAGTATGTCTACCTCACATAGTATGTGAGGTGCACCCGATTCTGCTATATATTTTCCCACAGCTTTGAAAAAGGCCATTTGTATATGAAAAGCGCCTAATAATATAAAGTGAAATTTGTCCAGCTGTGTGCACGTTCCAATGTAATTGAATGAAGAAAAGTTGTATTTCGTGCAGAAATTTATTTATAAAATCATAGCAGAGCGCTTTCGACTATAAAGTCATCATCAGTGCGTACCTGTAAGTAAGTGACATCGAATTTAATTTAAGAAATTTTGATAAAAATAATTTTGAAAATTGAAAAGTTACTTACTCGTCAGGTGTACAAGAGCCAGACCATAAAAATATCATGTGTCCAGAGGACCATGTAAAATTTAAAAACGGGACATCATATTAATAACATTTTAAAAAAGTCCTTATTCCAGGATTCACCTGGATAAAAGTTTCAACAGGCAGAGTAACACATGTCTGTTGGAGCTTAGTCTACTGTTAAACTGAATGAATGAAATTTACATTGTGTCAAAAGTTGACAATGACAATGACGTTTGGCTTAGAACATTAACTTCTAGAAACCCTGATCTGTGTTTTGAAAATTGAAGAATGACCAAATTGATCTGTAAATCTATTTATAGTTATGTTAATCTAAACCTAAGGAATTGTGACAAACCGGAAGAAAAGTCTAATGAGAACCTCAACCCGATGTGCACAGAACCAGATTCAAGAAACAGTCCCTCGGGAATTTGTGAAACCAATTCTTAGCTCAGGATCATGGGACAGGTCTAATGGGAACCTTCACACTTCCCAAAGCGTCAAAAAGGTAACCCAAAAACAAGAGGCACCATTAACATAATCATAAAAGATTTAAGAAAGTTTCAACAGGCAGAGTAACACATGTCTGCTGAAGCTTAGTCTACTGTCTAACTGAATGAAAAATGACATTGTGTCGAAAGTTGACAATGACAATGAAGTTATGATATAAAAAATGTGTAAAAAATGAACTATAATAAAAACATTGATTTGTGTTTTGAAATTGATAAATTAATATTATTAGTTCAACATCCTGGGCAACCAGATTGAAACATAAGATCATGAGATAAGTCTAATGAGAACTTTCCCAATCTCAATAGTAACAAGGAGGATGACCAAAATGATGAGCCCATACCAGAAAATTTTTAAGAAATTTTCCAAAAATTGATCTGTGAATCTATTTATAGTTCTGTTGATCCAAACCAAGGAAATATGACAAACCGGGAGAAAAGTCTAATGAGAACTACGACCCGATGTGCACAAACCAGGCTTAAGACACAGTCTCTTGGGAATTTGGGAAACCAAATTCTATGCTCAAGATCATGGGACAGGTCTAATGAGAACCTACCCAATCACAAGGCGCCAAAAAAGATTGCCCAAAACCAAGAGGTACTACAAACAGAAAAGATTCAAGAAATTTTCAAATTATTTCATATTTAATCAATTCAGTAATTCTATTAATCAAAAACAAGGAAATTACTGAGCCAAGAGAAAGTCTAATGAGAACTTGAAGCGGCACATGCAAAAACCCAAGTTATAGAAAAATAGAACCTGAAGTTGAAATTATAAGTTTCAAATGAAAGCAATAGATTATGTTCTGAGAATTGAAAGGAAAGTCGAGAGGGAGGGAACTAGGCAAACTGCAAAACAGGTTCAAGCCATATCATCATTGAGAAAGAGTTCAAGAGCAATTAAATAGGTGAAGTTTAAATTTATGAAAAGTTTCTTACTTTAAACGTCTATGAAGAGGAATGTAAGCTCTGTTTAAATTAACTTGAGTGTTGAGACAAAGGTCATTATTCAGTAATTCCTTGTTAATATGTAAATCTTCAAGAAAATCTAATCTATTGTAATTTTTGGAACTCACCTCCTGTAAAATTTTTGAATTCCTATTTGGACTAAAGTTGTGGTTGTTAAACCTCAAATGTTGACCAAAGGCTGAAGTTTTGTTGGGATTTAAATGTTCGGTTATACGGGCTTTCAAAGGTCTGCAAGTTCTTCCAATGTAGGCTGCATCACAATCATCACAGTTTAACTTGTATATGCCACTTTTTGAAAGTTTATCAATTTTATCTTTTGTGTTGACCAGGTATCTGTTGAGGCTATGGTTAGTTTTGAAAGAAATTTTGATGTTGTCTATGTTGCTTTTGATGCAACCAGATATTTTATTAGAAATATTGTCATTTAAGAAAGGAAGTGAAACAAATTGTGATATTGATTCTACTTTGGGGTAGGCATCATTAAGTTCTTTTTTGTTTTTGATTTTTTGGATCAAACTATTAATAATATTCGGGTTATAATTGTTATTTGAAGCTATTTGTTTAATGATATTCAATTCATTTTGATAACTAACTGTAGAAAGGGGCATATTCAAAAGTCTATGAATGTAACAATTGAAAGCTGCCATTTTATGTTGATAGGGGTGGTTGGAGAAGCTAGGTATAACGTGATCGGTTTGTGTGGGTTTTCTGAATATGCTGAAATTTAAAAGATTGTCTATTTTATGTATTGTGAAGTCTAAGAAATTTAATTTGTTATTTGATTCTAATTCAAGTGTGAATTTGATACTTGGGTGTACTTGGTTTATTTTTGTCAGAAGATTGTTGACAATGTCAATGTCGCCATTCACAAATACCAAACAGTCATCAACATATCTAAACCAATGTAAAATTTCTGGGTTATTTGCAGTGATAATGAATTTGTTTTCTAAATTATTCATGAAAATATCTGCTAAAAAAGGAGATAAACAACTACCCATGGCAAGTCCATCTGGTTGTTTGTAGCATTTATCATTAAATACAAAAAAGTCCTGTGAAAGGCAAAAGTTTAACAAGGTCAAAATGTAGGCTATAGAATTGGCATCAACTTGAGCAAGGCTTAAGGCCTCACTTACAAGTGGTAAGGTTTCTAATTTCGGAACTGAAGTGAAAAGATTACTTACATCAAAGGAAATCATTAAGCTATCTTGAGGTAAATTTAAATTATTCAATTTGTTAATTAAATCTAAAGAGTTACTTACTGCATATTTTGGAGTGAAGTGTGTCAAGTCTTTTATAAGCCTGTAAATAAATGAAGCTAAAATTGAGACCGGAGTGTTAGTGAAGCTAACTACTGGTCTTATTGGTATGTCGATCTTGTGGATCTTTGGAAGTCCATACAAGCGAGGAATGACTGGGTTGCTGCTAATGAGAGAATAAGGGGCTGAATGTTCAATGAAAAAATCTTTATGAATATTTAACTGAGTTTTCAATTTTCTAATAAAAATATTGAAAGGATTTGATGATAAAAGTTTGAAATTATGTTCAGAAAGGAAATTTTCTACTTTATCAATGTAATCTAACTTGTTTAAAATGACTAAACAATTACCTTTGTCTGCTTTTGAGAATATGAGGTTATGGTTTTTGATTTTAATTTTGATTTTCTTTAGAATAAAATGAAAATGTTTATGAGGATGAATCTTAAAGTGTTGTTTACTACGTTTAATTTTGTATAGAAAGTTATGAATATCATTGCGAATGATCTTTTTAACATTATAGTCTCTAGAGAGCTGTTCAATAACAACATCAACTTCCACTGCAAACTCCAAGAGGTTTCTCTCAGAGACTTGAGAGCCCAAAGCAAATTTGAGTCCCAACTTCAACAGGTCCATTTCGTCATCATCGAACACAATATCAGAAAGATTTTTGACTCTATCATGAAAAGTGAAATCTGAAAATTTCTTATTGTTCCTTTGTTTATTTTTCCAAAAATCATGTTTTTGTTTAACCAAATATTTGAGCTTTTTATCAACTTTTTCAAATTTAATCTTCTTGGCTATGTCAACTTCCTTATTAACTTCATTAAAGAAATCTTGTAAAAAGGTAACATTGATTGATCTGACTAAATTGTCATAACTATTTTTAAGTTCACAATTAATTAAGTTGAGTTTAGAATAGTGTTTACAGATGGTTTGCTTAAGTAATCTTAATTCCATTTCTGATTTAATGCTGTGACTGACATTCCTAGACGTTTTAATAGTAGCAAAGGTGGGTATCACCTGTTCCTTTATGCAGTTGTTCACAAACCAAATGTCCAGTTGAATCATTGATCTCTTTATGGAAAGCTTCTTGTATTTAACAGCCATGTCTACCATACTGTAGTCACTTAAGTGAAATTTGTCCAGCTGTGTGCACGTTCCAATGTAATTGAATGAAGAAAAGTTGTATTTCGTGCAGAAATTTATTTATAAAATCATAGCAGAGCGCTTTCGACTATAAAGTCATCATCAGTGCGTACCTGTAAGTAAGTGACATCGAATTTAATTTAAGAAATTTTGATAAAAATAATTTTGAAAATTGAAAAGTTACTTACTCGTCAGGTGTACAAGAGCCAGACCATAAAAATATCATGTGTCCAGAGGACCATGTAAAATTTAAAAACGGGACATCATATTAATAACATTTTAAAAAAGTCCTTATTCCAGGATTCACCTGGATAAAAGTTTCAACAGGCAGAGTAACACATGTCTGTTGGAGCTTAGTCTACTGTTAAACTGAATGAATGAAATTTACATTGTGTCAAAAGTTGACAATGACAATGACGTTTGGCTTAGAACATTAACTTCTAGAAACCCTGATCTGTGTTTTGAAAATTGAAGAATGACCAAATTGATCTGTAAATCTATTTATAGTTATGTTAATCTAAACCTAAGGAATTGTGACAAACCGGAAGAAAAGTCTAATGAGAACCTCAACCCGATGTGCACAGAACCAGATTCAAGAAACAGTCCCTCGGGAATTTGTGAAACCAATTCTTAGCTCAGGATCATGGGACAGGTCTAATGGGAACCTTCACACTTCCCAAAGCGTCAAAAAGGTAACCCAAAAACAAGAGGCACCATTAACATAATCATAAAAGATTTAAGAAAGTTTCAACAGGCAGAGTAACACATGTCTGCTGAAGCTTAGTCTACTGTCTAACTGAATGAAAAATGACATTGTGTCGAAAGTTGACAATGACAATGAAGTTATGATATAAAAAATGTGTAAAAAATGAACTATAATAAAAACATTGATTTGTGTTTTGAAATTGATAAATTAATATTATTAGTTCAACATCCTGGGCAACCAGATTGAAACATAAGATCATGAGATAAGTCTAATGAGAACTTTCCCAATCTCAATAGTAACAAGGAGGATGACCAAAATGATGAGCCCATACCAGAAAATTTTTAAGAAATTTTCCAAAAATTGATCTGTGAATCTATTTATAGTTCTGTTGATCCAAACCAAGGAAATATGACAAACCGGGAGAAAAGTCTAATGAGAACTACGACCCGATGTGCACAAACCAGGCTTAAGACACAGTCTCTTGGGAATTTGGGAAACCAAATTCTATGCTCAAGATCATGGGACAGGTCTAATGAGAACCTACCCAATCACAAGGCGCCAAAAAAGATTGCCCAAAACCAAGAGGTACTACAAACAGAAAAGATTCAAGAAATTTTCAAATTATTTCATATTTAATCAATTCAGTAATTCTATTAATCAAAAACAAGGAAATTACTGAGCCAAGAGAAAGTCTAATGAGAACTTGAAGCGGCACATGCAAAAACCCAAGTTATAGAAAAATAGAACCTGAAGTTGAAATTATAAGTTTCAAATGAAAGCAATAGATTATGTTCTGAGAATTGAAAGGAAAGTCGAGAGGGAGGGAACTAGGCAAACTGCAAAACAGGTGTTCAAGCCATATCATCATTGAGAAAGAGTTCAAGAGCAATTAAATAGGTGAAGTTTAAATTTATGAAAAGTTTCTTACTTTAAACGTCTATGAAGAGGAATGTAAGCTCTGTTTAAATTAACTTGAGTGTTGAGACAAAGGTCATTATTCAGTAATTCCTTGTTAATATGTAAATCTTCAAGAAAATCTAATCTATTGTAATTTTTGGAACTCACCTCCTGTAAAATTTTTGAATTCCTATTTGGACTAAAGTTGTGGTTGTTAAACCTCAAATGTTGACCAAAGGCTGAAGTTTTGTTGGGATTTAAATGTTCGGTTATACGGGCTTTCAAAGGTCTGCAAGTTCTTCCAATGTAGGCTGCATCACAATCATCACAGTTTAACTTGTATATGCCACTTTTTGAAAGTTTATCAATTTTATCTTTTGTGTTGACCAGGTATCTGTTGAGGCTATGGTTAGTTTTGAAAGAAATTTTGATGTTGTCTATGTTGCTTTTGATGCAACCAGATATTTTATTAGAAATATTGTCATTT
Source organism: Chrysolina oricalcia (assembly GCA_944452925.2). Taxonomy (NCBI): domain Eukaryota; kingdom Metazoa; phylum Arthropoda; class Insecta; order Coleoptera; family Chrysomelidae; genus Chrysolina; species Chrysolina oricalcia. Next base: position 10,550,960 of record OX101827.2, read on the forward strand.
AAGAAAGGAAGTGAAACAAATTGTGATATTGATTCTACTTTGGGGTAGGCATCATTAAGTTCTTTTTTGTTTTTGATTTTTTGGATCAAACTATTAATAATATTCGGGTTATAATTGTTATTTGAAGCTATTTGTTTAATGATATTCAATTCATTTTGATAACTAACTGTAGAAAGGGGCATATTCAAAAGTCTATGAATGTAACAATTGAAAGCTGCCATTTTATGTTGATAGGGGTGGTTGGAGAAGCTAGGTATAACGTGATCGGTTTGTGTGGGTTTTCTGAATATGCTGAAATTTAAAAGATTGTCTATTTTATGTATTGTGAAGTCTAAGAAATTTAATTTGTTATTTGATTCTAATTCAAGTGTGAATTTGATACTTGGGTGTACTTGGTTTATTTTTGTCAGAAGATTGTTGACAATGTCACTGTCGCCATTCACAAATACCAAACAGTCATCAACATATCTAAACCAATGTAAAATTTCTGGGTTATTTGCAGTGATAATGAATTTGTTTTCTAAATTATTCATGAAAATATCTGCTAAAAAAGGAGATAAACAACTACCCATGGCAAGTCCATCTGGTTGTTTGTAGCATTTATCATTAAATACAAAAAAGTCCTGTGAAAGGCAAAAGTTTAACAAGGTCAAAATGTAGGCTATAGAATTGGCATCAACTTGAGCAAGGCTTAAGGCCTCACTTACAAGTGGTAAGGTTTCTAATTTCGGAACTGAAGTGAAAAGATTACTTACATCAAAGGAAATCATTAAGCTATCTTGAGGTAAATTTAAATTATTCAATTTGTTAATTAAATCTAAAGAGTTACTTACTGCATATTTTGGAGTGAAGTGTGTCAAGTCTTTTATAAGCCTGTAAATAAATGAAGCTAAAATTGAGACCGGAGTGTTAGTGAAGCTAACTACTGGTCTTATTGGTATGTCGATCTTGTGGATCTTTGGAAGTCCATACAAGCGAGGAATGACTGGGTTGCTGCTAATGAGAGAATAAGGGGCTGAATGTTCAATGAAAAAATCTTTATGAATATTTAACTGAGTTTTCAATTTTCTAATAAAAATATTGAAAGGATTTGATGATAAAAGTTTGAAATTATGTTCAGAAAGGAAATTTTCTACTTTATCAATGTAATCTAACTTGTTTAAAATGACTAAACAATTACCTTTGTCTGCTTTTGAGAATATGAGGTTATGGTTTTTGATTTTAATTTTGATTTTCTTTAGAATAAAATGAAAATGTTTATGAGGATGAATCTTAAAGTGTTGTTTACTACGTTTAATTTTGTATAGAAAGTTATGAATATCATTGCGAATGATCTTTTTAACATTATAGTCTCTAGAGAGCTGTTCAATAACAACATCAACTTCCACTGCAAACTCCAAGAGGTTTCTCTCAGAGACTTGAGAGCCCAAAGCAAATTTGAGTCCCAACTTCAACAGGTCCATTTCGTCATCATCGAACACAATATCAGAAAGATTTTTGACTCTATCATGAAAAGTGAAATCTGAAAATTTCTTATTGTTCCTTTGTTTATTTTTCCAAAAATCATGTTTTTGTTTAACCAAATATTTGAGCTTTTTATCAACTTTTTCAAATTTAATCTTCTTGGCTATGTCAACTTCCTTATTAACTTCATTAAAGAAATCTTGTAAAAAGGTAACATTGATTGATCTGACTAAATTGTCATAACTATTTTTAAGTTCACAATTAATTAAGTTGAGTTTAGAATAGTGTTTACAGATGGTTTGCTTAAGTAATCTTAATTCCATTTCTGATTTAATGCTGTGACTGACATTCCTAGACGTTTTAATAGTAGCAAAGGTGGGTATCACCTGTTCCTTTATGCAGTTGTTCACAAACCAAATGTCCAGTTGAATCATTGATCTCTTTATGGAAAGCTTCTTGTATTTAACAGCCATGTCTACCATACTGTAGTCACTTAAGTGAAATTTGTCCAGCTGTGTGCACGTTCCAATGTAATTGAATGAAGAAAAGTTGTATTTCGTGCAGAAATTTATTTATAAAATCATAGCAGAGCGCTTTCGACTATAAAGTCATCATCAGTGCGTACCTGTAAGTAAGTGACATCGAATTTAATTTAAGAAATTTTGATAAAAATAATTTTGAAAATTGAAAAGTTACTTACTCGTCAGGTGTACAAGAGCCAGACCATAAAAATATCATGTGTCCAGAGGACCATGTAAAATTTAAAAACGGGACATCATATTAATAACATTTTAAAAAAGTCCTTATTCCAGGATTCACCTGGATAAAAGTTTCAACAGGCAGAGTAACACATGTCTGTTGGAGCTTAGTCTACTGTTAAACTGAATGAATGAAATTTACATTGTGTCAAAAGTTGACAATGACAATGACGTTTGGCTTAGAACATTAACTTCTAGAAACCCTGATCTGTGTTTTGAAAATTGAAGAATGACCAAATTGATCTGTAAATCTATTTATAGTTATGTTAATCTAAACCTAAGGAATTGTGACAAACCGGAAGAAAAGTCTAATGAGAACCTCAACCCGATGTGCACAGAACCAGATTCAAGAAACAGTCCCTCGGGAATTTGTGAAACCAATTCTTAGCTCAGGATCATGGGACAGGTCTAATGGGAACCTTCACACTTCCCAAAGCGTCAAAAAGGTAACCCAAAAACAAGAGGCACCATTAACATAATCATAAAAGATTTAAGAAAGTTTCAACAGGCAGAGTAACACATGTCTGCTGAAGCTTAGTCTACTGTCTAACTGAATGAAAAATGACATTGTGTCGAAAGTTGACAATGACAATGAAGTTATGATATAAAAAATGTGTAAAAAATGAACTATAATAAAAACATTGATTTGTGTTTTGAAATTGATAAATTAATATTATTAGTTCAACATCCTGGGCAACCAGATTGAAACATAAGATCATGAGATAAGTCTAATGAGAACTTTCCCAATCTCAATAGTAACAAGGAGGATGACCAAAATGATGAGCCCATACCAGAAAATTTTTAAGAAATTTTCCAAAAATTGATCTGTGAATCTATTTATAGTTCTGTTGATCCAAACCAAGGAAATATGACAAACCGGGAGAAAAGTCTAATGAGAACTACGACCCGATGTGCACAAACCAGGCTTAAGACACAGTCTCTTGGGAATTTGGGAAACCAAATTCTATGCTCAAGATCATGGGACAGGTCTAATGAGAACCTACCCAATCACAAGGCGCCAAAAAAGATTGCCCAAAACCAAGAGGTACTACAAACAGAAAAGATTCAAGAAATTTTCAAATTATTTCATATTTAATCAATTCAGTAATTCTATTAATCAAAAACAAGGAAATTACTGAGCCAAGAGAAAGTCTAATGAGAACTTGAAGCGGCACATGCAAAAACCCAAGTTATAGAAAAATAGAACCTGAAGTTGAAATTATAAGTTTCAAATGAAAGCAATAGATTATGTTCTGAGAATTGAAAGGAAAGTCGAGAGGGAGGGAACTAGGCAAACTGCAAAACAGGTGTTCAAGCCATATCATCATTGAGAAAGAGTTCAAGAGCAATTAAATAGGTGAAGTTTAAATTTATGAAAAGTTTCTTACTTTAAACGTCTATGAAGAGGAATGTAAGCTCTGTTTAAATTAACTTGAGTGTTGAGACAAAGGTCATTATTCAGTAATTCCTTGTTAATATGTAAATCTTCAAGAAAATCTAATCTATTGTAATTTTTGGAACTCACCTCCTGTAAAATTTTTGAATTCCTATTTGGACTAAAGTTGTGGTTGTTAAACCTCAAATGTTGACCAAAGGCTGAAGTTTTGTTGGGATTTAAATGTTCGGTTATACGGGCTTTCAAAGGTCTGCAAGTTCTTCCAATGTAGGCTGCATCACAATCATCACAGTTTAACTTGTATATGCCACTTTTTGAAAGTTTATCAATTTTATCTTTTGTGTTGACCAGGTATCTGTTGAGGCTATGGTTAGTTTTGAAAGAAATTTTGATGTTGTCTATGTTGCTTTTGATGCAACCAGATATTTTATTAGAAATATTGTCATTTAAGAAAGGAAGTGAAACAAATTGTGATATTGATTCTACTTTGGGGTAGGCATCATTAAGTTCTTTTTTGTTTTTGATTTTTTGGATCAAACTATTAATAATATTCGGGTTATAATTGTTATTTGAAGCTATTTGTTTAATGATATTCAATTCATTTTGATAACTAACTGTAGAAAGGGGCATATTCAAAAGTCTATGAATGTAACAATTGAAAGCTGCCATTTTATGTTGATAGGGGTGGTTGGAGAAGCTAGGTATAACGTGATCGGTTTGTGTGGGTTTTCTGAATATGCTGAAATTTAAAAGATTGTCTATTTTATGTATTGTGAAGTCTAAGAAATTTAATTTGTTATTTGATTCTAATTCAAGTGTGAATTTGATACTTGGGTGTACTTGGTTTATTTTTGTCAGAAGATTGTTGACAATGTCACTGTCGCCATTCACAAATACCAAACAGTCATCAACATATCTAAACCAATGTAAAATTTCTGGGTTATTTGCAGTGATAATGAATTTGTTTTCTAAATTATTCATGAAAATATCTGCTAAAAAAGGAGATAAACAACTACCCATGGCAAGTCCATCTGGTTGTTTGTAGCATTTATCATTAAATACAAAAAAGTCCTGTGAAAGGCAAAAGTTTAACAAGGTCAAAATGTAGGCTATAGAATTGGCATCAACTTGAGCAAGGCTTAAGGCCTCACTTACAAGTGGTAAGGTTTCTAATTTCGGAACTGAAGTGAAAAGATTACTTACATCAAAGGAAATCATTAAGCTATCTTGAGGTAAATTTAAATTATTCAATTTGTTAATTAAATCTAAAGAGTTACTTACTGCATATTTTGGAGTGAAGTGTGTCAAGTCTTTTATAAGCCTGTAAATAAATGAAGCTAAAATTGAGACCGGAGTGTTAGTGAAGCTAACTACTGGTCTTATTGGTATGTCGATCTTGTGGATCTTTGGAAGTCCATACAAGCGAGGAATGACTGGGTTGCTGCTAATGAGAGAATAAGGGGCTGAATGTTCAATGAAAAAATCTTTATGAATATTTAACTGAGTTTTCAATTTTCTAATAAAAATATTGAAAGGATTTGATGATAAAAGTTTGAAATTATGTTCAGAAAGGAAATTTTCTACTTTATCAATGTAATCTAACTTGTTTAAAATGACTAAACAATTACCTTTGTCTGCTTTTGAGAATATGAGGTTATGGTTTTTGATTTTAATTTTGATTTTCTTTAGAATAAAATGAAAATGTTTATGAGGATGAATCTTAAAGTGTTGTTTACTACGTTTAATTTTGTATAGAAAGTTATGAATATCATTGCGAATGATCTTTTTAACATTATAGTCTCTAGAGAGCTGTTCAATAACAACATCAACTTCCACTGCAAACTCCAAGAGGTTTCTCTCAGAGACTTGAGAGCCCAAAGCAAATTTGAGTCCCAACTTCAACAGGTCCATTTCGTCATCATCGAACACAATATCAGAAAGATTTTTGACTCTATCATGAAAAGTGAAATCTGAAAATTTCTTATTGTTCCTTTGTTTATTTTTCCAAAAATCATGTTTTTGTTTAACCAAATATTTGAGCTTTTTATCAACTTTTTCAAATTTAATCTTCTTGGCTATGTCAACTTCCTTATTAACTTCATTAAAGAAATCTTGTAAAAAGGTAACATTGATTGATCTGACTAAATTGTCATAACTATTTTTAAGTTCACAATTAATTAAGTTGAGTTTAGAATAGTGTTTACAGATGGTTTGCTTAAGTAATCTTAATTCCATTTCTGATTTAATGCTGTGACTGACATTCCTAGACGTTTTAATAGTAGCAAAGGTGGGTATCACCTGTTCCTTTATGCAGTTGTTCACAAACCAAATGTCCAGTTGAATCATTGATCTCTTTATGGAAAGCTTCTTGTATTTAACAGCCATGTCTACCATACTGTAGTCACTTAAGTGAAATTTGTCCAGCTGTGTGCACGTTCCAATGTAATTGAATGAAGAAAAGTTGTATTTCGTGCAGAAATTTATTTATAAAATCATAGCAGAGCGCTTTCGACTATAAAGTCATCATCAGTGCGTACCTGTAAGTAAGTGACATCGAATTTAATTTAAGAAATTTTGATAAAAATAATTTTGAAAATTGAAAAGTTACTTACTCGTCAGGTGTACAAGAGCCAGACCATAAAAATATCATGTGTCCAGAGGACCATGTAAAATTTAAAAACGGGACATCATATTAATAACATTTTAAAAAAGTCCTTATTCCAGGATTCACCTGGATAAAAGTTTCAACAGGCAGAGTAACACATGTCTGTTGGAGCTTAGTCTACTGTTAAACTGAATGAATGAAATTTACATTGTGTCAAAAGTTGACAATGACAATGACGTTTGGCTTAGAACATTAACTTCTAGAAACCCTGATCTGTGTTTTGAAAATTGAAGAATGACCAAATTGATCTGTAAATCTATTTATAGTTATGTTAATCTAAACCTAAGGAATTGTGACAAACCGGAAGAAAAGTCTAATGAGAACCTCAACCCGATGTGCACAGAACCAGATTCAAGAAACAGTCCCTCGGGAATTTGTGAAACCAATTCTTAGCTCAGGATCATGGGACAGGTCTAATGGGAACCTTCACACTTCCCAAAGCGTCAAAAAGGTAACCCAAAAACAAGAGGCACCATTAACATAATCATAAAAGATTTAAGAAAGTTTCAACAGGCAGAGTAACACATGTCTGCTGAAGCTTAGTCTACTGTCTAACTGAATGAAAAATGACATTGTGTCGAAAGTTGACAATGACAATGAAGTTATGATATAAAAAATGTGTAAAAAATGAACTATAATAAAAACATTGATTTGTGTTTTGAAATTGATAAATTAATATTATTAGTTCAACATCCTGGGCAACCAGATTGAAACATAAGATCATGAGATAAGTCTAATGAGAACTTTCCCAATCTCAATAGTAACAAGGAGGATGACCAAAATGATGAGCCCATACCAGAAAATTTTTAAGAAATTTTCCAAAAATTGATCTGTGAATCTATTTATAGTTCTGTTGATCCAAACCAAGGAAATATGACAAACCGGGAGAAAAGTCTAATGAGAACTACGACCCGATGTGCACAAACCAGGCTTAAGACACAGTCTCTTGGGAATTTGGGAAACCAAATTCTATGCTCAAGATCATGGGACAGGTCTAATGAGAACCTACCCAATCACAAGGCGCCAAAAAAGATTGCCCAAAACCAAGAGGTACTACAAACAGAAAAGATTCAAGAAATTTTCAAATTATTTCATATTTAATCAATTCAGTAATTCTATTAATCAAAAACAAGGAAATTACTGAGCCAAGAGAAAGTCTAATGAGAACTTGAAGCGGCACATGCAAAAACCCAAGTTATAGAAAAATAGAACCTGAAGTTGAAATTATAAGTTTCAAATGAAAGCAATAGATTATGTTCTGAGAATTGAAAGGAAAGTCGAGAGGGAGGGAACTAGGCAAACTGCAAAACAGGTTCAAGCCATATCATCATTGAGAAAGAGTTCAAGAGCAATTAAATAGGTGAAGTTTAAATTTATGAAAAGTTTCTTACTTTAAACGTCTATGAAGAGGAATGTAAGCTCTGTTTAAATTAACTTGAGTGTTGAGACAAAGGTCATTATTCAGTAATTCCTTGTTAATATGTAAATCTTCAAGAAAATCTAATCTATTGTAATTTTTGGAACTCACCTCCTGTAAAATTTTTGAATTCCTATTTGGACTAAAGTTGTGGTTGTTAAACCTCAAATGTTGACCAAAGGCTGAAGTTTTGTTGGGATTTAAATGTTCGGTTATACGGGCTTTCAAAGGTCTGCAAGTTCTTCCAATGTAGGCTGCATCACAATCATCACAGTTTAACTTGTATATGCCACTTTTTGAAAGTTTATCAATTTTATCTTTTGTGTTGACCAGGTATCTGTTGAGGCTATGGTTAGTTTTGAAAGAAATTTTGATGTTGTCTATGTTGCTTTTGATGCAACCAGATATTTTATTAGAAATATTGTCATTTAAGAAAGGAAGTGAAACAAATTGTGATATTGATTCTACTTTGGGGTAGGCATCATTAAGTTCTTTTTTGTTTTTGATTTTTTGGATCAAACTATTAATAATATTCGGGTTATAATTGTTATTTGAAGCTATTTGTTTAATGATATTCAATTCATTTTGATAACTAACTGTAGAAAGGGGCATATTCAAAAGTCTATGAATGTAACAATTGAAAGCTGCCATTTTATGTTGATAGGGGTGGTTGGAGAAGCTAGGTATAACGTGATCGGTTTGTGTGGGTTTTCTGAATATGCTGAAATTTAAAAGATTGTCTATTTTATGTATTGTGAAGTCTAAGAAATTTAATTTGTTATTTGATTCTAATTCAAGTGTGAATTTGATACTTGGGTGTACTTGGTTTATTTTTGTCAGAAGATTGTTGACAATGTCAATGTCGCCATTCACAAATACCAAACAGTCATCAACATATCTAAACCAATGTAAAATTTCTGGGTTATTTGCAGTGATAATGAATTTGTTTTCTAAATTATTCATGAAAATATCTGCTAAAAAAGGAGATAAACAACTACCCATGGCAAGTCCATCTGGTTGTTTGTAGCATTTATCATTAAATACAAAAAAGTCCTGTGAAAGGCAAAAGTTTAACAAGGTCAAAATGTAGGCTATAGAATTGGCATCAACTTGAGCAAGGCTTAAGGCCTCACTTACAAGTGGTAAGGTTTCTAATTTCGGAACTGAAGTGAAAAGATTACTTACATCAAAGGAAATCATTAAGCTATCTTGAGGTAAATTTAAATTATTCAATTTGTTAATTAAATCTAAAGAGTTACTTACTGCATATTTTGGAGTGAAGTGTGTCAAGTCTTTTATAAGCCTGTAAATAAATGAAGCTAAAATTGAGACCGGAGTGTTAGTGAAGCTAACTACTGGTCTTATTGGTATGTCGATCTTGTGGATCTTTGGAAGTCCATACAAGCGAGGAATGACTGGGTTGCTGCTAATGAGAGAATAAGGGGCTGAATGTTCAATGAAAAAATCTTTATGAATATTTAACTGAGTTTTCAATTTTCTAATAAAAATATTGAAAGGATTTGATGATAAAAGTTTGAAATTATGTTCAGAAAGGAAATTTTCTACTTTATCAATGTAATCTAACTTGTTTAAAATGACTAAACAATTACCTTTGTCTGCTTTTGAGAATATGAGGTTATGGTTTTTGATTTTAATTTTGATTTTCTTTAGAATAAAATGAAAATGTTTATGAGGATGAATCTTAAAGTGTTGTTTACTACGTTTAATTTTGTATAGAAAGTTATGAATATCATTGCGAATGATCTTTTTAACATTATAGTCTCTAGAGAGCTGTTCAATAACAACATCAACTTCCACTGCAAACTCCAAGAGGTTTCTCTCAGAGACTTGAGAGCCCAAAGCAAATTTGAGTCCCAACTTCAACAGGTCCATTTCGTCATCATCGAACACAATATCAGAAAGATTTTTGACTCTATCATGAAAAGTGAAATCTGAAAATTTCTTATTGTTCCTTTGTTTATTTTTCCAAAAATCATGTTTTTGTTTAACCAAATATTTGAGCTTTTTATCAACTTTTTCAAATTTAATCTTCTTGGCTATGTCAACTTCCTTATTAACTTCATTAAAGAAATCTTGTAAAAAGGTAACATTGATTGATCTGACTAAATTGTCATAACTATTTTTAAGTTCACAATTAATTAAGTTGAGTTTAGAATAGTGTTTACAGATGGTTTGCTTAAGTAATCTTAATTCCATTTCTGATTTAATGCTGTGACTGACATTCCTAGACGTTTTAATAGTAGCAAAGGTGGGTATCACCTGTTCCTTTATGCAGTTGTTCACAAACCAAATGTCCAGTTGAATCATTGATCTCTTTATGGAAAGCTTCTTGTATTTAACAGCCATGTCTACCATACTGTAGTCACTTAAGTGAAATTTGTCCAGCTGTGTGCACGTTCCAATGTAATTGAATGAAGAAAAGTTGTATTTCGTGCAGAAATTTATTTATAAAATCATAGCAGAGCGCTTTCGACTATAAAGTCATCATCAGTGCGTACCTGTAAGTAAGTGACATCGAATTTAATTTAAGAAATTTTGATAAAAATAATTTTGAAAATTGAAAAGTTACTTACTCGTCAGGTGTACAAGAGCCAGACCATAAAAATATCATGTGTCCAGAGGACCATGTAAAATTTAAAAACGGGACATCATATTAATAACATTTTAAAAAAGTCCTTATTCCAGGATTCACCTGGATAAAAGTTTCAACAGGCAGAGTAACACATGTCTGTTGGAGCTTAGTCTACTGTTAAACTGAATGAATGAAATTTACATTGTGTCAAAAGTTGACAATGACAATGACGTTTGGCTTAGAACATTAACTTCTAGAAACCCTGATCTGTGTTTTGAAAATTGAAGAATGACCAAATTGATCTGTAAATCTATTTATAGTTATGTTAATCTAAACCTAAGGAATTGTGACAAACCGGAAGAAAAGTCTAATGAGAACCTCAACCCGATGTGCACAGAACCAGATTCAAGAAACAGTCCCTCGGGAATTTGTGAAACCAATTCTTAGCTCAGGATCATGGGACAGGTCTAATGGGAACCTTCACACTTCCCAAAGCGTCAAAAAGGTAACCCAAAAACAAGAGGCACCATTAACATAATCATAAAAGATTTAAGAAAGTTTCAACAGGCAGAGTAACACATGTCTGCTGAAGCTTAGTCTACTGTCTAACTGAATGAAAAATGACATTGTGTCGAAAGTTGACAATGACAATGAAGTTATGATATAAAAAATGTGTAAAAAATGAACTATAATAAAAACATTGATTTGTGTTTTGAAATTGATAAATTAATATTATTAGTTCAACATCCTGGGCAACCAGATTGAAACATAAGATCATGAGATAAGTCTAATGAGAACTTTCCCAATCTCAATAGTAACAAGGAGGATGACCAAAATGATGAGCCCATACCAGAAAATTTTTAAGAAATTTTCCAAAAATTGATCTGTGAATCTATTTATAGTTCTGTTGATCCAAACCAAGGAAATATGACAAACCGGGAGAAAAGTCTAATGAGAACTACGACCCGATGTGCACAAACCAGGCTTAAGACACAGTCTCTTGGGAATTTGGGAAACCAAATTCTATGCTCAAGATCATGGGACAGGTCTAATGAGAACCTACCCAATCACAAGGCGCCAAAAAAGATTGCCCAAAACCAAGAGGTACTACAAACAGAAAAGATTCAAGAAATTTTCAAATTATTTCATATTTAATCAATTCAGTAATTCTATTAATCAAAAACAAGGAAATTACTGAGCCAAGAGAAAGTCTAATGAGAACTTGAAGCGGCACATGCAAAAACCCAAGTTATAGAAAAATAGAACCTGAAGTTGAAATTATAAGTTTCAAATGAAAGCAATAGATTATGTTCTGAGAATTGAAAGGAAAGTCGAGAGGGAGGGAACTAGGCAAACTGCAAAACAGGTGTTCAAGCCATATCATCATTGAGAAAGAGTTCAAGAGCAATTAAATAGGTGAAGTTTAAATTTATGAAAAGTTTCTTACTTTAAACGTCTATGAAGAGGAATGTAAGCTCTGTTTAAATTAACTTGAGTGTTGAGACAAAGGTCATTATTCAGTAATTCCTTGTTAATATGTAAATCTTCAAGAAAATCTAATCTATTGTAATTTTTGGAACTCACCTCCTGTAAAATTTTTGAATTCCTATTTGGACTAAAGTTGTGGTTGTTAAACCTCAAATGTTGACCAAAGGCTGAAGTTTTGTTGGGATTTAAATGTTCGGTTATACGGGCTTTCAAAGGTCTGCAAGTTCTTCCAATGTAGGCTGCATCACAATCATCACAGTTTAACTTGTATATGCCACTTTTTGAAAGTTTATCAATTTTATCTTTTGTGTTGACCAGGTATCTGTTGAGGCTATGGTTAGTTTTGAAAGAAATTTTGATGTTGTCTATGTTGCTTTTGATGCAACCAGATATTTTATTAGAAATATTGTCATTTAAGAAAGGAAGTGAAACAAATTGTGATATTGATTCTACTTTGGGGTAGGCATCATTAAGTTCTTTTTTGTTTTTGATTTTTTGGATCAAACTATTAATAATATTCGGGTTATAATTGTTATTTGAAGCTATTTGTTTAATGATATTCAATTCATTTTGATAACTAACTGTAGAAAGGGGCATATTCAAAAGTCTATGAATGTAACAATTGAAAGCTGCCATTTTATGTTGATAGGGGTGGTTGGAGAAGCTAGGTATAACGTGATCGGTTTGTGTGGGTTTTCTGAATATGCTGAAATTTAAAAGATTGTCTATTTTATGTATTGTGAAGTCTAAGAAATTTAATTTGTTATTTGATTCTAATTCAAGTGTGAATTTGATACTTGGGTGTACTTGGTTTATTTTTGTCAGAAGATTGTTGACAATGTCAATGTCGCCATTCACAAATACCAAACAGTCATCAACATATCTAAACCAATGTAAAATTTCTGGGTTATTTGCAGTGATAATGAATTTGTTTTCTAAATTATTCATGAAAATATCTGCTAAAAAAGGAGATAAACAACTACCCATGGCAAGTCCATCTGGTTGTTTGTAGCATTTATCATTAAATACAAAAAAGTCCTGTGAAAGGCAAAAGTTTAACAAGGTCAAAATGTAGGCTATAGAATTGGCATCAACTTGAGCAAGGCTTAAGGCCTCACTTACAAGTGGTAAGGTTTCTAATTTCGGAACTGAAGTGAAAAGATTACTTACATCAAAGGAAATCATTAAGCTATCTTGAGGTAAATTTAAATTATTCAATTTGTTAATTAAATCTAAAGAGTTACTTACTGCATATTTTGGAGTGAAGTGTGTCAAGTCTTTTATAAGCCTGTAAATAAATGAAGCTAAAATTGAGACCGGAGTGTTAGTGAAGCTAACTACTGGTCTTATTGGTATGTCGATCTTGTGGATCTTTGGAAGTCCATACAAGCGAGGAATGACTGGGTTGCTGCTAATGAGAGAATAAGGGGCTGAATGTTCAATGAAAAAATCTTTATGAATATTTAACTGAGTTTTCAATTTTCTAATAAAAATATTGAAAGGATTTGATGATAAAAGTTTGAAATTATGTTCAGAAAGGAAATTTTCTACTTTATCAATGTAATCTAACTTGTTTAAAATGACTAAACAATTACCTTTGTCTGCTTTTGAGAATATGAGGTTATGGTTTTTGATTTTAATTTTGATTTTCTTTAGAATAAAATGAAAATGTTTATGAGGATGAATCTTAAAGTGTTGTTTACTACGTTTAATTTTGTATAGAAAGTTATGAATATCATTGCGAATGATCTTTTTAACATTATAGTCTCTAGAGAGCTGTTCAATAACAACATCAACTTCCACTGCAAACTCCAAGAGGTTTCTCTCAGAGACTTGAGAGCCCAAAGCAAATTTGAGTCCCAACTTCAACAGGTCCATTTCGTCATCATCGAACACAATATCAGAAAGATTTTTGACTCTATCATGAAAAGTGAAATCTGAAAATTTCTTATTGTTCCTTTGTTTATTTTTCCAAAAATCATGTTTTTGTTTAACCAAATATTTGAGCTTTTTATCAACTTTTTCAAATTTAATCTTCTTGGCTATGTCAACTTCCTTATTAACTTCATTAAAGAAATCTTGTAAAAAGGTAACATTGATTGATCTGACTAAATTGTCATAACTATTTTTAAGTTCACAATTAATTAAGTTGAGTTTAGAATAGTGTTTACAGATGGTTTGCTTAAGTAATCTTAATTCCATTTCTGATTTAATGCTGTGACTGACATTCCTAGACGTTTTAATATTAATTGATAAACTTTCAAAAAGTGGCATATACAAGTTAAACTGTGATGATTGTGATGCAGCCTACATTGGAAGAACTTGCAGACCTTTGAAAGCCCGTATAACCGAACATTTAAATCCCAACAAAACTTCAGCCTTTGGTCAACATTTGAGGTTTAACAACCACAACTTTAGTCCAAATAGGAATTCAAAAATTTTACAGGAGGTGAGTTCCAAAAATTACAATAGATTAGATTTTCTTGAAGATTTACATATTAACAAGGAATTACTGAATAATGACCTTTGTCTCAACACTCAAGTTAATTTAAACAGAGCTTACATTCCTCTTCATAGACGTTTAAAGTAAGAAACTTTTCATAAATTTAAACTTCACCTATTTAATTGCTCTTGAACTCTTTCTCAATGATGATATGGCTTGAACCTGTTTTGCAGTTTGCCTAGTTCCCTCCCTCTCGACTTTCCTTTCAATTCTCAGAACATAATCTATTGCTTTCATTTGAAACTTATAATTTCAACTTCAGGTTCTATTTTTCTATAACTTGGGTTTTTGCATGTGCCGCTTCAAGTTCTCATTAGACTTTCTCTTGGCTCAGTAATTTCCTTGTTTTTGATTAATAGAATTACTGAATTGATTAAATATGAAATAATTTGAAAATTTCTTGAATCTTTTCTGTTTGTAGTACCTCTTGGTTTTGGGCAATCTTTTTTGGCGCCTTGTGATTGGGTAGGTTCTCATTAGACCTGTCCCATGATCTTGAGCATAGAATTTGGTTTCCCAAATTCCCAAGAGACTGTGTCTTAAGCCTGGTTTGTGCACATCGGGTCGTAGTTCTCATTAGACTTTTCTCCCGGTTTGTCATATTTCCTTGGTTTGGATCAACAGAACTATAAATAGATTCACAGATCAATTTTTGGAAAATTTCTTAAAAATTTTCTGGTATGGGCTCATCATTTTGGTCATCCTCCTTGTTACTATTGAGATTGGGAAAGTTCTCATTAGACTTATCTCATGATCTTATGTTTCAATCTGGTTGCCCAGGATGTTGAACGAATAATATTAATTTATCAATTTCAAAACACAAATCAATGTTTTTATTATAGTTCATTTTTTACACATTTTTTATATCATAACTTCATTGTCATTGTCAACTTTCGACACAATGTCATTTTTCATTCAGTTAGACAGTAGA
This sequence comes from Chrysolina oricalcia, assembly GCA_944452925.2. Lineage (NCBI taxonomy): Eukaryota > Metazoa > Arthropoda > Insecta > Coleoptera > Chrysomelidae > Chrysolina > Chrysolina oricalcia. The sequence goes on from OX101827.2 coordinate 10,566,175, forward strand.
CTAAGCTTCAGCAGACATGTGTTACTCTGCCTGTTGAAACTTTCTTAAATCTTTTATGATTATGTTAATGGTGCCTCTTGTTTTTGGGTTACCTTTTTGACGCTTTGGGAAGTGTGAAGGTTCCCATTAGACCTGTCCCATGATCCTGAGCTAAGAATTGGTTTCACAAATTCCCGAGGGACTGTTTCTTGAATCTGGTTCTGTGCACATCGGGTTGAGGTTCTCATTAGACTTTTCTTCCGGTTTGTCACAATTCCTTAGGTTTAGATTAACATAACTATAAATAGATTTACAGATCAATTTGGTCATTCTTCAATTTTCAAAACACAGATCAGGGTTTCTAGAAGTTAATGTTCTAAGCCAAACGTCATTGTCATTGTCAACTTTTGACACAATGTAAATTTCATTCATTCAGTTTAACAGTAGACTAAGCTCCAACAGACATGTGTTACTCTGCCTGTTGAAACTTTTATCCAGGTGAATCCTGGAATAAGGACTTTTTTAAAATGTTATTAATATGATGTCCCGTTTTTAAATTTTACATGGTCCTCTGGACACATGATATTTTTATGGTCTGGCTCTTGTACACCTGACGAGTAAGTAACTTTTCAATTTTCAAAATTATTTTTATCAAAATTTCTTAAATTAAATTCGATGTCACTTACTTACAGGTACGCACTGATGATGACTTTATAGTCGAAAGCGCTCTGCTATGATTTTATAAATAAATTTCTGCACGAAATACAACTTTTCTTCATTCAATTACATTGGAACGTGCACACAGCTGGACAAATTTCACTTAAGTGACTACAGTATGGTAGACATGGCTGTTAAATACAAGAAGCTTTCCATAAAGAGATCAATGATTCAACTGGACATTTGGTTTGTGAACAACTGCATAAAGGAACAGGTGATACCCACCTTTGCTACTATTAAAACGTCTAGGAATGTCAGTCACAGCATTAAATCAGAAATGGAATTAAGATTACTTAAGCAAACCATCTGTAAACACTATTCTAAACTCAACTTAATTAATTGTGAACTTAAAAATAGTTATGACAATTTAGTCAGATCAATCAATGTTACCTTTTTACAAGATTTCTTTAATGAAGTTAATAAGGAAGTTGACATAGCCAAGAAGATTAAATTTGAAAAAGTTGATAAAAAGCTCAAATATTTGGTTAAACAAAAACATGATTTTTGGAAAAATAAACAAAGGAACAATAAGAAATTTTCAGATTTCACTTTTCATGATAGAGTCAAAAATCTTTCTGATATTGTGTTCGATGATGACGAAATGGACCTGTTGAAGTTGGGACTCAAATTTGCTTTGGGCTCTCAAGTCTCTGAGAGAAACCTCTTGGAGTTTGCAGTGGAAGTTGATGTTGTTATTGAACAGCTCTCTAGAGACTATAATGTTAAAAAGATCATTCGCAATGATATTCATAACTTTCTATACAAAATTAAACGTAGTAAACAACACTTTAAGATTCATCCTCATAAACATTTTCATTTTATTCTAAAGAAAATCAAAATTAAAATCAAAAACCATAACCTCATATTCTCAAAAGCAGACAAAGGTAATTGTTTAGTCATTTTAAACAAGTTAGATTACATTGATAAAGTAGAAAATTTCCTTTCTGAACATAATTTCAAACTTTTATCATCAAATCCTTTCAATATTTTTATTAGAAAATTGAAAACTCAGTTAAATATTCATAAAGATTTTTTCATTGAACATTCAGCCCCTTATTCTCTCATTAGCAGCAACCCAGTCATTCCTCGCTTGTATGGACTTCCAAAGATCCACAAGATCGACATACCAATAAGACCAGTAGTTAGCTTCACTAACACTCCGGTCTCAATTTTAGCTTCATTTATTTACAGGCTTATAAAAGACTTGACACACTTCACTCCAAAATATGCAGTAAGTAACTCTTTAGATTTAATTAACAAATTGAATAATTTAAATTTACCTCAAGATAGCTTAATGATTTCCTTTGATGTAAGTAATCTTTTCACTTCAGTTCCGAAATTAGAAACCTTACCACTTGTAAGTGAGGCCTTAAGCCTTGCTCAAGTTGATGCCAATTCTATAGCCTACATTTTGACCTTGTTAAACTTTTGCCTTTCACAGGACTTTTTTGTATTTAATGATAAATGCTACAAACAACCAGATGGACTTGCCATGGGTAGTTGTTTATCTCCTTTTTTAGCAGATATTTTCATGAATAATTTAGAAAACAAATTCATTATCACTGCAAATAACCCAGAAATTTTACATTGGTTTAGATATGTTGATGACTGTTTGGTATTTGTGAATGGCGACATTGACATTGTCAACAATCTTCTGACAAAAATAAACCAAGTACACCCAAGTATCAAATTCACACTTGAATTAGAATCAAATAACAAATTAAATTTCTTAGACTTCACAATACATAAAATAGACAATCTTTTAAATTTCAGCATATTCAGAAAACCCACACAAACCGATCACGTTATACCTAGCTTCTCCAACCACCCCTATCAACATAAAATGGCAGCTTTCAATTGTTACATTCATAGACTTTTGAATATGCCCCTTTCTACAGTTAGTTATCAAAATGAATTGAATATCATTAAACAAATAGCTTCAAATAACAATTATAACCCGAATATTATTAATAGTTTGATCCAAAAAATCAAAAACAAAAAAGAACTTAATGATGCCTACCCCAAAGTAGAATCAATATCACAATTTGTTTCACTTCCTTTCTTAAATGACAATATTTCTAATAAAATATCTGGTTGCATCAAAAGCAACATAGACAACATCAAAATTTCTTTCAAAACTAACCATAGCCTCAACAGATACCTGGTCAACACAAAAGATAAAATTGATAAACTTTCAAAAAGTGGCATATACAAGTTAAACTGTGATGATTGTGATGCAGCCTACATTGGAAGAACTTGCAGACCTTTGAAAGCCCGTATAACCGAACATTTAAATCCCAACAAAACTTCAGCCTTTGGTCAACATTTGAGGTTTAACAACCACAACTTTAGTCCAAATAGGAATTCAAAAATTTTACAGGAGGTGAGTTCCAAAAATTACAATAGATTAGATTTTCTTGAAGATTTACATATTAACAAGGAATTACTGAATAATGACCTTTGTCTCAACACTCAAGTTAATTTAAACAGAGCTTACATTCCTCTTCATAGACGTTTAAAGTAAGAAACTTTTCATAAATTTAAACTTCACCTATTTAATTGCTCTTGAACTCTTTCTCAATGATGATATGGCTTGAACCTGTTTTGCAGTTTGCCTAGTTCCCTCCCTCTCGACTTTCCTTTCAATTCTCAGAACATAATCTATTGCTTTCATTTGAAACTTATAATTTCAACTTCAGGTTCTATTTTTCTATAACTTGGGTTTTTGCATGTGCCGCTTCAAGTTCTCATTAGACTTTCTCTTGGCTCAGTAATTTCCTTGTTTTTGATTAATAGAATTACTGAATTGATTAAATATGAAATAATTTGAAAATTTCTTGAATCTTTTCTGTTTGTAGTACCTCTTGGTTTTGGGCAATCTTTTTTGGCGCCTTGTGATTGGGTAGGTTCTCATTAGACCTGTCCCATGATCTTGAGCATAGAATTTGGTTTCCCAAATTCCCAAGAGACTGTGTCTTAAGCCTGGTTTGTGCACATCGGGTCGTAGTTCTCATTAGACTTTTCTCCCGGTTTGTCATATTTCCTTGGTTTGGATCAACAGAACTATAAATAGATTCACAGATCAATTTTTGGAAAATTTCTTAAAAATTTTCTGGTATGGGCTCATCATTTTGGTCATCCTCCTTGTTACTATTGAGATTGGGAAAGTTCTCATTAGACTTATCTCATGATCTTATGTTTCAATCTGGTTGCCCAGGATGTTGAACTAATAATATTAATTTATCAATTTCAAAACACAAATCAATGTTTTTATTATAGTTCATTTTTTACACATTTTTTATATCATAACTTCATTGTCATTGTCAACTTTCGACACAATGTCATTTTTCATTCAGTTAGACAGTAGACTAAGCTTCAGCAGACATGTGTTACTCTGCCTGTTGAAACTTTCTTAAATCTTTTATGATTATGTTAATGGTGCCTCTTGTTTTTGGGTTACCTTTTTGACGCTTTGGGAAGTGTGAAGGTTCCCATTAGACCTGTCCCATGATCCTGAGCTAAGAATTGGTTTCACAAATTCCCGAGGGACTGTTTCTTGAATCTGGTTCTGTGCACATCGGGTTGAGGTTCTCATTAGACTTTTCTTCCGGTTTGTCACAATTCCTTAGGTTTAGATTAACATAACTATAAATAGATTTACAGATCAATTTGGTCATTCTTCAATTTTCAAAACACAGATCAGGGTTTCTAGAAGTTAATGTTCTAAGCCAAACGTCATTGTCATTGTCAACTTTTGACACAATGTAAATTTCATTCATTCAGTTTAACAGTAGACTAAGCTCCAACAGACATGTGTTACTCTGCCTGTTGAAACTTTTATCCAGGTGAATCCTGGAATAAGGACTTTTTTAAAATGTTATTAATATGATGTCCCGTTTTTAAATTTTACATGGTCCTCTGGACACATGATATTTTTATGGTCTGGCTCTTGTACACCTGACGAGTAAGTAACTTTTCAATTTTCAAAATTATTTTTATCAAAATTTCTTAAATTAAATTCGATGTCACTTACTTACAGGTACGCACTGATGATGACTTTATAGTCGAAAGCGCTCTGCTATGATTTTATAAATAAATTTCTGCACGAAATACAACTTTTCTTCATTCAATTACATTGGAACGTGCACACAGCTGGACAAATTTCACTTAAGTGACTACAGTATGGTAGACATGGCTGTTAAATACAAGAAGCTTTCCATAAAGAGATCAATGATTCAACTGGACATTTGGTTTGTGAACAACTGCATAAAGGAACAGGTGATACCCACCTTTGCTACTATTAAAACGTCTAGGAATGTCAGTCACAGCATTAAATCAGAAATGGAATTAAGATTACTTAAGCAAACCATCTGTAAACACTATTCTAAACTCAACTTAATTAATTGTGAACTTAAAAATAGTTATGACAATTTAGTCAGATCAATCAATGTTACCTTTTTACAAGATTTCTTTAATGAAGTTAATAAGGAAGTTGACATAGCCAAGAAGATTAAATTTGAAAAAGTTGATAAAAAGCTCAAATATTTGGTTAAACAAAAACATGATTTTTGGAAAAATAAACAAAGGAACAATAAGAAATTTTCAGATTTCACTTTTCATGATAGAGTCAAAAATCTTTCTGATATTGTGTTCGATGATGACGAAATGGACCTGTTGAAGTTGGGACTCAAATTTGCTTTGGGCTCTCAAGTCTCTGAGAGAAACCTCTTGGAGTTTGCAGTGGAAGTTGATGTTGTTATTGAACAGCTCTCTAGAGACTATAATGTTAAAAAGATCATTCGCAATGATATTCATAACTTTCTATACAAAATTAAACGTAGTAAACAACACTTTAAGATTCATCCTCATAAACATTTTCATTTTATTCTAAAGAAAATCAAAATTAAAATCAAAAACCATAACCTCATATTCTCAAAAGCAGACAAAGGTAATTGTTTAGTCATTTTAAACAAGTTAGATTACATTGATAAAGTAGAAAATTTCCTTTCTGAACATAATTTCAAACTTTTATCATCAAATCCTTTCAATATTTTTATTAGAAAATTGAAAACTCAGTTAAATATTCATAAAGATTTTTTCATTGAACATTCAGCCCCTTATTCTCTCATTAGCAGCAACCCAGTCATTCCTCGCTTGTATGGACTTCCAAAGATCCACAAGATCGACATACCAATAAGACCAGTAGTTAGCTTCACTAACACTCCGGTCTCAATTTTAGCTTCATTTATTTACAGGCTTATAAAAGACTTGACACACTTCACTCCAAAATATGCAGTAAGTAACTCTTTAGATTTAATTAACAAATTGAATAATTTAAATTTACCTCAAGATAGCTTAATGATTTCCTTTGATGTAAGTAATCTTTTCACTTCAGTTCCGAAATTAGAAACCTTACCACTTGTAAGTGAGGCCTTAAGCCTTGCTCAAGTTGATGCCAATTCTATAGCCTACATTTTGACCTTGTTAAACTTTTGCCTTTCACAGGACTTTTTTGTATTTAATGATAAATGCTACAAACAACCAGATGGACTTGCCATGGGTAGTTGTTTATCTCCTTTTTTAGCAGATATTTTCATGAATAATTTAGAAAACAAATTCATTATCACTGCAAATAACCCAGAAATTTTACATTGGTTTAGATATGTTGATGACTGTTTGGTATTTGTGAATGGCGACATTGACATTGTCAACAATCTTCTGACAAAAATAAACCAAGTACACCCAAGTATCAAATTCACACTTGAATTAGAATCAAATAACAAATTAAATTTCTTAGACTTCACAATACATAAAATAGACAATCTTTTAAATTTCAGCATATTCAGAAAACCCACACAAACCGATCACGTTATACCTAGCTTCTCCAACCACCCCTATCAACATAAAATGGCAGCTTTCAATTGTTACATTCATAGACTTTTGAATATGCCCCTTTCTACAGTTAGTTATCAAAATGAATTGAATATCATTAAACAAATAGCTTCAAATAACAATTATAACCCGAATATTATTAATAGTTTGATCCAAAAAATCAAAAACAAAAAAGAACTTAATGATGCCTACCCCAAAGTAGAATCAATATCACAATTTGTTTCACTTCCTTTCTTAAATGACAATATTTCTAATAAAATATCTGGTTGCATCAAAAGCAACATAGACAACATCAAAATTTCTTTCAAAACTAACCATAGCCTCAACAGATACCTGGTCAACACAAAAGATAAAATTGATAAACTTTCAAAAAGTGGCATATACAAGTTAAACTGTGATGATTGTGATGCAGCCTACATTGGAAGAACTTGCAGACCTTTGAAAGCCCGTATAACCGAACATTTAAATCCCAACAAAACTTCAGCCTTTGGTCAACATTTGAGGTTTAACAACCACAACTTTAGTCCAAATAGGAATTCAAAAATTTTACAGGAGGTGAGTTCCAAAAATTACAATAGATTAGATTTTCTTGAAGATTTACATATTAACAAGGAATTACTGAATAATGACCTTTGTCTCAACACTCAAGTTAATTTAAACAGAGCTTACATTCCTCTTCATAGACGTTTAAAGTAAGAAACTTTTCATAAATTTAAACTTCACCTATTTAATTGCTCTTGAACTCTTTCTCAATGATGATATGGCTTGAACACCTGTTTTGCAGTTTGCCTAGTTCCCTCCCTCTCGACTTTCCTTTCAATTCTCAGAACATAATCTATTGCTTTCATTTGAAACTTATAATTTCAACTTCAGGTTCTATTTTTCTATAACTTGGGTTTTTGCATGTGCCGCTTCAAGTTCTCATTAGACTTTCTCTTGGCTCAGTAATTTCCTTGTTTTTGATTAATAGAATTACTGAATTGATTAAATATGAAATAATTTGAAAATTTCTTGAATCTTTTCTGTTTGTAGTACCTCTTGGTTTTGGGCAATCTTTTTTGGCGCCTTGTGATTGGGTAGGTTCTCATTAGACCTGTCCCATGATCTTGAGCATAGAATTTGGTTTCCCAAATTCCCAAGAGACTGTGTCTTAAGCCTGGTTTGTGCACATCGGGTCGTAGTTCTCATTAGACTTTTCTCCCGGTTTGTCATATTTCCTTGGTTTGGATCAACAGAACTATAAATAGATTCACAGATCAATTTTTGGAAAATTTCTTAAAAATTTTCTGGTATGGGCTCATCATTTTGGTCATCCTCCTTGTTACTATTGAGATTGGGAAAGTTCTCATTAGACTTATCTCATGATCTTATGTTTCAATCTGGTTGCCCAGGATGTTGAACGAATAATATTAATTTATCAATTTCAAAACACAAATCAATGTTTTTATTATAGTTCATTTTTTACACATTTTTTATATCATAACTTCATTGTCATTGTCAACTTTCGACACAATGTCATTTTTCATTCAGTTAGACAGTAGACTAAGCTTCAGCAGACATGTGTTACTCTGCCTGTTGAAACTTTCTTAAATCTTTTATGATTATGTTAATGGTGCCTCTTGTTTTTGGGTTACCTTTTTGACGCTTTGGGAAGTGTGAAGGTTCCCATTAGACCTGTCCCATGATCCTGAGCTAAGAATTGGTTTCACAAATTCCCGAGGGACTGTTTCTTGAATCTGGTTCTGTGCACATCGGGTTGAGGTTCTCATTAGACTTTTCTTCCGGTTTGTCACAATTCCTTAGGTTTAGATTAACATAACTATAAATAGATTTACAGATCAATTTGGTCATTCTTCAATTTTCAAAACACAGATCAGGGTTTCTAGAAGTTAATGTTCTAAGCCAAACGTCATTGTCATTGTCAACTTTTGACACAATGTAAATTTCATTCATTCAGTTTAACAGTAGACTAAGCTCCAACAGACATGTGTTACTCTGCCTGTTGAAACTTTTATCCAGGTGAATCCTGGAATAAGGACTTTTTTAAAATGTTATTAATATGATGTCCCGTTTTTAAATTTTACATGGTCCTCTGGACACATGATATTTTTATGGTCTGGCTCTTGTACACCTGACGAGTAAGTAACTTTTCAATTTTCAAAATTATTTTTATCAAAATTTCTTAAATTAAATTCGATGTCACTTACTTACAGGTACGCACTGATGATGACTTTATAGTCGAAAGCGCTCTGCTATGATTTTATAAATAAATTTCTGCACGAAATACAACTTTTCTTCATTCAATTACATTGGAACGTGCACACAGCTGGACAAATTTCACTTAAGTGACTACAGTATGGTAGACATGGCTGTTAAATACAAGAAGCTTTCCATAAAGAGATCAATGATTCAACTGGACATTTGGTTTGTGAACAACTGCATAAAGGAACAGGTGATACCCACCTTTGCTACTATTAAAACGTCTAGGAATGTCAGTCACAGCATTAAATCAGAAATGGAATTAAGATTACTTAAGCAAACCATCTGTAAACACTATTCTAAACTCAACTTAATTAATTGTGAACTTAAAAATAGTTATGACAATTTAGTCAGATCAATCAATGTTACCTTTTTACAAGATTTCTTTAATGAAGTTAATAAGGAAGTTGACATAGCCAAGAAGATTAAATTTGAAAAAGTTGATAAAAAGCTCAAATATTTGGTTAAACAAAAACATGATTTTTGGAAAAATAAACAAAGGAACAATAAGAAATTTTCAGATTTCACTTTTCATGATAGAGTCAAAAATCTTTCTGATATTGTGTTCGATGATGACGAAATGGACCTGTTGAAGTTGGGACTCAAATTTGCTTTGGGCTCTCAAGTCTCTGAGAGAAACCTCTTGGAGTTTGCAGTGGAAGTTGATGTTGTTATTGAACAGCTCTCTAGAGACTATAATGTTAAAAAGATCATTCGCAATGATATTCATAACTTTCTATACAAAATTAAACGTAGTAAACAACACTTTAAGATTCATCCTCATAAACATTTTCATTTTATTCTAAAGAAAATCAAAATTAAAATCAAAAACCATAACCTCATATTCTCAAAAGCAGACAAAGGTAATTGTTTAGTCATTTTAAACAAGTTAGATTACATTGATAAAGTAGAAAATTTCCTTTCTGAACATAATTTCAAACTTTTATCATCAAATCCTTTCAATATTTTTATTAGAAAATTGAAAACTCAGTTAAATATTCATAAAGATTTTTTCATTGAACATTCAGCCCCTTATTCTCTCATTAGCAGCAACCCAGTCATTCCTCGCTTGTATGGACTTCCAAAGATCCACAAGATCGACATACCAATAAGACCAGTAGTTAGCTTCACTAACACTCCGGTCTCAATTTTAGCTTCATTTATTTACAGGCTTATAAAAGACTTGACACACTTCACTCCAAAATATGCAGTAAGTAACTCTTTAGATTTAATTAACAAATTGAATAATTTAAATTTACCTCAAGATAGCTTAATGATTTCCTTTGATGTAAGTAATCTTTTCACTTCAGTTCCGAAATTAGAAACCTTACCACTTGTAAGTGAGGCCTTAAGCCTTGCTCAAGTTGATGCCAATTCTATAGCCTACATTTTGACCTTGTTAAACTTTTGCCTTTCACAGGACTTTTTTGTATTTAATGATAAATGCTACAAACAACCAGATGGACTTGCCATGGGTAGTTGTTTATCTCCTTTTTTAGCAGATATTTTCATGAATAATTTAGAAAACAAATTCATTATCACTGCAAATAACCCAGAAATTTTACATTGGTTTAGATATGTTGATGACTGTTTGGTATTTGTGAATGGCGACATTGACATTGTCAACAATCTTCTGACAAAAATAAACCAAGTACACCCAAGTATCAAATTCACACTTGAATTAGAATCAAATAACAAATTAAATTTCTTAGACTTCACAATACATAAAATAGACAATCTTTTAAATTTCAGCATATTCAGAAAACCCACACAAACCGATCACGTTATACCTAGCTTCTCCAACCACCCCTATCAACATAAAATGGCAGCTTTCAATTGTTACATTCATAGACTTTTGAATATGCCCCTTTCTACAGTTAGTTATCAAAATGAATTGAATATCATTAAACAAATAGCTTCAAATAACAATTATAACCCGAATATTATTAATAGTTTGATCCAAAAAATCAAAAACAAAAAAGAACTTAATGATGCCTACCCCAAAGTAGAATCAATATCACAATTTGTTTCACTTCCTTTCTTAAATGACAATATTTCTAATAAAATATCTGGTTGCATCAAAAGCAACATAGACAACATCAAAATTTCTTTCAAAACTAACCATAGCCTCAACAGATACCTGGTCAACACAAAAGATAAAATTGATAAACTTTCAAAAAGTGGCATATACAAGTTAAACTGTGATGATTGTGATGCAGCCTACATTGGAAGAACTTGCAGACCTTTGAAAGCCCGTATAACCGAACATTTAAATCCCAACAAAACTTCAGCCTTTGGTCAACATTTGAGGTTTAACAACCACAACTTTAGTCCAAATAGGAATTCAAAAATTTTACAGGAGGTGAGTTCCAAAAATTACAATAGATTAGATTTTCTTGAAGATTTACATATTAACAAGGAATTACTGAATAATGACCTTTGTCTCAACACTCAAGTTAATTTAAACAGAGCTTACATTCCTCTTCATAGACGTTTAAAGTAAGAAACTTTTCATAAATTTAAACTTCACCTATTTAATTGCTCTTGAACTCTTTCTCAATGATGATATGGCTTGAACACCTGTTTTGCAGTTTGCCTAGTTCCCTCCCTCTCGACTTTCCTTTCAATTCTCAGAACATAATCTATTGCTTTCATTTGAAACTTATAATTTCAACTTCAGGTTCTATTTTTCTATAACTTGGGTTTTTGCATGTGCCGCTTCAAGTTCTCATTAGACTTTCTCTTGGCTCAGTAATTTCCTTGTTTTTGATTAATAGAATTACTGAATTGATTAAATATGAAATAATTTGAAAATTTCTTGAATCTTTTCTGTTTGTAGTACCTCTTGGTTTTGGGCAATCTTTTTTGGCGCCTTGTGATTGGGTAGGTTCTCATTAGACCTGTCCCATGATCTTGAGCATAGAATTTGGTTTCCCAAATTCCCAAGAGACTGTGTCTTAAGCCTGGTTTGTGCACATCGGGTCGTAGTTCTCATTAGACTTTTCTCCCGGTTTGTCATATTTCCTTGGTTTGGATCAACAGAACTATAAATAGATTCACAGATCAATTTTTGGAAAATTTCTTAAAAATTTTCTGGTATGGGCTCATCATTTTGGTCATCCTCCTTGTTACTATTGAGATTGGGAAAGTTCTCATTAGACTTATCTCATGATCTTATGTTTCAATCTGGTTGCCCAGGATGTTGAACGAATAATATTAATTTATCAATTTCAAAACACAAATCAATGTTTTTATTATAGTTCATTTTTTACACATTTTTTATATCATAACTTCATTGTCATTGTCAACTTTCGACACAATGTCATTTTTCATTCAGTTAGACAGTAGACTAAGCTTCAGCAGACATGTGTTACTCTGCCTGTTGAAACTTTCTTAAATCTTTTATGATTATGTTAATGGTGCCTCTTGTTTTTGGGTTACCTTTTTGACGCTTTGGGAAGTGTGAAGGTTCCCATTAGACCTGTCCCATGATCCTGAGCTAAGAATTGGTTTCACAAATTCCCGAGGGACTGTTTCTTGAATCTGGTTCTGTGCACATCGGGTTGAGGTTCTCATTAGACTTTTCTTCCGGTTTGTCACAATTCCTTAGGTTTAGATTAACATAACTATAAATAGATTTACAGATCAATTTGGTCATTCTTCAATTTTCAAAACACAGATCAGGGTTTCTAGAAGTTAATGTTCTAAGCCAAACGTCATTGTCATTGTCAACTTTTGACACAATGTAAATTTCATTCATTCAGTTTAACAGTAGACTAAGCTCCAACAGACATGTGTTACTCTGCCTGTTGAAACTTTTATCCAGGTGAATCCTGGAATAAGGACTTTTTTAAAATGTTATTAATATGATGTCCCGTTTTTAAATTTTACATGGTCCTCTGGACACATGATATTTTTATGGTCTGGCTCTTGTACACCTGACGAGTAAGTAACTTTTCAATTTTCAAAATTATTTTTATCAAAATTTCTTAAATTAAATTCGATGTCACTTACTTACAGGTACGCACTGATGATGACTTTATAGTCGAAAGCGCTCTGCTATGATTTTATAAATAAATTTCTGCACGAAATACAACTTTTCTTCATTCAATTACATTGGAACGTGCACACAGCTGGACAAATTTCACTTAAGTGACTACAGTATGGTAGACATGGCTGTTAAATACAAGAAGCTTTCCATAAAGAGATCAATGATTCAACTGGACATTTGGTTTGTGAACAACTGCATAAAGGAACAGGTGATACCCACCTTTGCTACTATTAAAACGTCTAGGAATGTCAGTCACAGCATTAAATCAGAAATGGAATTAAGATTACTTAAGCAAACCATCTGTAAACACTATTCTAAACTCAACTTAATTAATTGTGAACTTAAAAATAGTTATGACAATTTAGTCAGATCAATCAATGTTACCTTTTTACAAGATTTCTTTAATGAAGTTAATAAGGAAGTTGACATAGCCAAGAAGATTAAATTTGAAAAAGTTGATAAAAAGCTCAAATATTTGGTTAAACAAAAACATGATTTTTGGAAAAATAAACAAAGGAACAATAAGAAATTTTCAGATTTCACTTTTCATGATAGAGTCAAAAATCTTTCTGATATTGTGTTCGATGATGACGAAATGGACCTGTTGAAGTTGGGACTCAAATTTGCTTTGGGCTCTCAAGTCTCTGAGAGAAACCTCTTGGAGTTTGCAGTGGAAGTTGATGTTGTTATTGAACAGCTCTCTAGAGACTATAATGTTAAAAAGATCATTCGCAATGATATTCATAACTTTCTATACAAAATTAAACGTAGTAAACAACACTTTAAGATTCATCCTCATAAACATTTTCATTTTATTCTAAAGAAAATCAAAATTAAAATCAAAAACCATAACCTCATATTCTCAAAAGCAGACAAAGGTAATTGTTTAGTCATTTTAAACAAGTTAGATTACATTGATAAAGTAGAAAATTTCCTTTCTGAACATAATTTCAAACTTTTATCATCAAATCCTTTCAATATTTTTATTAGAAAATTGAAAACTCAGTTAAATATTCATAAAGATTTTTTCATTGAACATTCAGCCCCTTATTCTCTCATTAGCAGCAACCCAGTCATTCCTCGCTTGTATGGACTTCCAAAGATCCACAAGATCGACATACCAATAAGACCAGTAGTTAGCTTCACTAACACTCCGGTCTCAATTTTAGCTTCATTTATTTACAGGCTTATAAAAGACTTGACACACTTCACTCCAAAATATGCAGTAAGTAACTCTTTAGATTTAATTAACAAATTGAATAATTTAAATTTACCTCAAGATAGCTTAATGATTTCCTTTGATGTAAGTAATCTTTTCACTTCAGTTCCGAAATTAGAAACCTTACCACTTGTAAGTGAGGCCTTAAGCCTTGCTCAAGTTGATGCCAATTCTATAGCCTACATTTTGACCTTGTTAAACTTTTGCCTTTCACAGGACTTTTTTGTATTTAATGATAAATGCTACAAACAACCAGATGGACTTGCCATGGGTAGTTGTTTATCTCCTTTTTTAGCAGATATTTTCATGAATAATTTAGAAAACAAATTCATTATCACTGCAAATAACCCAGAAATTTTACATTGGTTTAGATATGTTGATGACTGTTTGGTATTTGTGAATGGCGACATTGACATTGTCAACAATCTTCTGACAAAAATAAACCAAGTACACCCAAGTATCAAATTCACACTTGAATTAGAATCAAATAACAAATTAAATTTCTTAGACTTCACAATACATAAAATAGACAATCTTTTAAATTTCAGCATATTCAGAAAACCCACACAAACCGATCACGTTATACCTAGCTTCTCCAACCACCCCTATCAACATAAAATGGCAGCTTTCAATTGTTACATTCATAGACTTTTGAATATGCCCCTTTCTACAGTTAGTTATCAAAATGAATTGAATATCATTAAACAAATAGCTTCAAATAACAATTATAACCCGAATATTATTAATAGTTTGATCCAAAAAATCAAAAACAAAAAAGAACTTAATGATGCCTACCCCAAAGTAGAATCAATATCACAATTTGTTTCACTTCCTTTCTTAAATGACAATATTTCTAATAAAATATCTGGTTGCATCAAAAGCAACATAGACAACATCAAAATTTCTTTCAAAACTAACCATAGCCTCAACAGATACCTGGTCAACACAAAAGATAAAATTGATAAACTTTCAAAAAGTGGCATATACAAGTTAAACTGTGATGATTGTGATGCAGCCTACATTGGAAGAACTTGCAGACCTTTGAAAGCCCGTATAACCGAACATTTAAATCCCAACAAAACTTCAGCCTTTGGTCAACATTTGAGGTTTAACAACCACAACTTTAGTCCAAATAGGAATTCAAAAATTTTACAGGAGGTGAGTTCCAAAAATTACAATAGATTAGATTTTCTTGAAGATTTACATATTAACAAGGAATTACTGAATAATGACCTTTGTCTCAACACTCAAGTTAATTTAAACAGAGCTTACATTCCTCTTCATAGACGTTTAAAGTAAGAAACTTTTCATAAATTTAAACTTCACCTATTTAATTGCTCTTGAACTCTTTCTCAATGATGATATGGCTTGAACACCTGTTTTGCAGTTTGCCTAGTTCCCTCCCTCTCGACTTTCCTTTCAATTCTCAGAACATAATCTATTGCTTTCATTTGAAACTTATAATTTCAACTTCAGGTTCTATTTTTCTATAACTTGGGTTTTTGCATGTGCCGCTTCAAGTTCTCATTAGACTTTCTCTTGGCTCAGTAATTTCCTTGTTTTTGATTAATAGAATTACTGAATTGATTAAATATGAAATAATTTGAAAATTTCTTGAATCTTTTCTGTTTGTAGTACCTCTTGGTTTTGGGCAATCTTTTTTGGCGCCTTGTGATTGGGTAGGTTCTCATTAGACCTGTCCCATGATCTTGAGCATAGAATTTGGTTTCCCAAATTCCCAAGAGACTGTGTCTTAAGCCTGGTTTGTGCACATCGGGTCGTAGTTCTCATTAGACTTTTCTCCCGGTTTGTCATATTTCCTTGGTTTGGATCAACAGAACTATAAATAGATTCACAGATCAATTTTTGGAAAATTTCTTAAAAATTTTCTGGTATGGGCTCATCATTTTGGTCATCCTCCTTGTTACTATTGAGATTGGGAAAGTTCTCATTAGACTTATCTCATGATCTTATGTTTCAATCTGGTTGCCCAGGATGTTGAACTAATAATATTAATTTATCAATTTCAAAACACAAATCAATGTTTTTATTATAGTTCATTTTTTACACATTTTTTATATCATAACTTCATTGTCATTGTCAACTTTCGACACAATGTCATTTTTCATTCAGTTAGACAGTAGACTAAGCTTCAGCAGACATGTGTTACTCTGCCTGTTGAAACTTTCTTAAATCTTTTATGATTATGTTAATGGTGCCTCTTGTTTTTGGGTTACCTTTTTGACGCTTTGGGAAGTGTGAAGGTTCCCATTAGACCTGTCCCATGATCCTGAGCTAAGAATTGGTTTCACAAATTCCCGAGGGACTGTTTCTTGAATCTGGTTCTGTGCACATCGGGTTGAGGTTCTCATTAGACTTTTCTTCCGGTTTGTCACAATTCCTTAGGTTTAGATTAACATAACTATAAATAGATTTACAGATCAATTTGGTCATTCTTCAATTTTCAAAACACAGATCAGGGTTTCTAGAAGTTAATGTTCTAAGCCAAACGTCATTGTCATTGTCAACTTTTGACACAATGTAAATTTCATTCATTCAGTTTAACAGTAGACTAAGCTCCAACAGACATGTGTTACTCTGCCTGTTGAAACTTTTATCCAGGTGAATCCTGGAATAAGGACTTTTTTAAAATGTTATTAATATGATGTCCCGTTTTTAAATTTTACATGGTCCTCTGGACACATGATATTTTTATGGTCTGGCTCTTGTACACCTGACGAGTAAGTAACTTTTCAATTTTCAAAATTATTTTTATCAAAATTTCTTAAATTAAATTCGATGTCACTTACTTACAGGTACGCACTGATGATGACTTTATAGTCGAAAGCGCTCTGCTATGATTTTATAAATAAATTTCTGCACGAAATACAACTTTTCTTCATTCAATAATAATATAAAGACCTTGTTGAATCTGGGATGCTCAGCACTCTGTATTTGAAGAGCCATCTTAGCTATAGCTAAATCGTAGGTAACACATATGTATTTCTGATTACATTCATCAGCTACTTTCTGAGCCATTTTCAGGGTATGTAAAACAACAGAGTGATTTGTAGGCGATTGATTTATAGGGGGTAGGTACCAGATATTCTGTTTTGGAAATTCGTCTTTCGTCCGTTTACTGTTCCAGCCAACCCACATAGGTAGTTGTTCTTGCAATAGGGCTACTGAAAGTATCCAGATATAATCAACCATAAGGAGTTCTTCTGGGAAAGATGCTTTTCTGTTAATATCATCAATTGATATTTCGAAGGTTTTCACAAGCCTTGGCTTTTTGTACGGTTCGATTTCTTGGTCATCTATTTGAAATGCCCGCCTTCGTTTTTTAGATGTTGAAGGTATTGAAGGTTGAATTTCACATAACAGGGTAATGTTACAGTTTGTTTCCCAGCTTTATCGAACTGATATATGATTCCAACCGTATCATGTAATGTGTTCTTGCCTGATAACGTTTCAACAAATCTGTCAAAGTTGTCGAATGCCAAGCCGGTGAATAGCTCTGGTAACTTTTGTAGTGTACTCGGAATTAAAGTAGACGATTCGACACAGGAATATGTCAACTCGGTTTCTAACTCTTCTAATAGGGAATAATTGGCACAATGTCCTAGTCTATTCAAAATTTCAATTATTTTACGGCTGTTGGTCAGACTTTTGATAACGATACCAAGTTCTAAATGTTTGGAAGTCTTGATTCTAGCATTTGAAACATTATAGATAACATCTTGGCACAGGGAATCACCTTTAATTACTTCAGAATCTTTTTTGCGACGTGAATGAGGACCAGATAGTAAGCTACTGAAAAAAAGTTTTAACAATGGTGGGATTTCGCATTCGCCAGCATAAATATTTTCAACTTGTAGATTCTCTGGTAGTGGCTTTTTTATAATGTTTAAAACTTCTCTTCGCAATAAAAATGCAGTGTTTTGCACATCCAATTCATTATTCATATTATTTTCAGACTCAAGAAGTGCCTTACTTTCATCTGAAGACATTGACGCATTATATATGAACGATTTTTTCTTATGGATATCGAATTTAATTGCGCCCTTGAAATGATTTTGAAGTTTCGACCTTATATTATGTGCTGTGAAACTTATATTTGATGAATTTTTTTCTTCCATATATTGCGAGCAATTTTCAAAGCAATACTGTTTGTACATAGACAAAATTCCACTGACATATAAAGCCAACTTACGCTGTATCACAAACGTTTCAATATATGCACAAAGCATCCCGAATGACTCTTGATGTATTTTCCGTTGAAATCTGAATAGTGAAGGTTTACATTTTTCTTCTGATTTCTGTTTTTGCCGATATTTTTGTTCATATTTAACTCGACATATCCTGTGATATTTTACCTCTTTAGCAATAAAATCAATAGATGCAATTTTTGTCAAAAGATTTGGATCATTCATATAAGACGCATATTTTTTTATATTGTTTTCGAAATTTTTCGTTTCACACGAACTCAAAGGAATTTTCTTGTGATTATATCGGAGAGACGACTTATTACAAAAAATGCATATATTTTCAAGTGTTCCTCTTCGTGGATTTCTCAAAGTCTGGACGGAACTTGACCTCGTTCCTATCAAATTCGAAGATGAGCAGGATGGAACGTTTGAACTGAATTCCACTGATTGTTCTACATTTTCACAAACTAATGACAGAGAGGTGCCTTGTTCTAATTGTTTTGTTTTCACAGCAGTAAATTTTCGATAACATAAAGTATGATACCCGCAAATATCGTTGCATATCTCTGGTAATTCAAAGTGTGAATATTTCAAATTTAACACTTTTCTAGCTCGCAGAACATCACGGCATTTTTTCAAAGTGATTTCGGAAAACAACTTCAAATTATCGGTATTATCTTCCGAATCAACAATGTGTATGCAACACTTTTTCAAAGGAACTTCAGAGTCATCAGATAAAGCCATATTCTTGCTGTAAAATTATGTAACATGATTTTCCAGTATATACAATTTAAAGTAATCAATTTGAACTCACCAAGAAGCTCTGAAACACACGAAAACAAAATTCTTCCGATAACAAACACTACAATGTTTTTGATGTCAAATAAAACTGAAGAATACTACCACTATTCTGAAATATTGAACTTCACAAGAGAAATAGATATTTTCTAGTGTTCGTTCGTAATAAACAAAAACAAATGAGAAACCCAAATCACACCCCACTCTCCAGACGCTACGTTCGCAGTCGTCTGTGAACCACCGATGATTCTTCTCTGTGCTAATAATAGGCTTGTTCGCGTTCACAAAATAAACACGAAACCATAACAAACATGCGTAGTCCCATAGAACTCAAAGAATGCGTACAGTTCTGTGAAACTGCGCATGCTTCTGATAGTTTGGCACTGTTCATTTTATGAACGTGAACAAACCTAAAAAAATCAGTCTCTACAAAATATGTTTTGAATACTTCCTCACAACAGATACTGGAAGCGACAGTGGTAGTTATTTCATTTCATTTATATACGATATAGATTGAAATTAGGCCAGTATAGACCAAAGTCAAGAGATATTTCACATGACAGCCAGCTCTGGGGCGCCGTCTGCTGATTTTTTTCTTCTAGAAAAGTTAAAGATATTTCCATTCTCTATCATTTGATGCAAAATTCAAGTTGGAATATTCTATTTCGTCATTTGACATTTTTGACATATTTTTGACGGCGTCTGCTTCGATAACGCTTTCGTCTGCTCAAAATCTGAAAGCACAGTAATATTCACAACCAAAAACAGAACGCATGTACCGAATTTCAGTCTGGAATAACACCGTTTAGATATCGTCCAAAAAAAAATATGGCAGACACTTCACATGACAAATGGGCGTCTGCCGGCCCTGGGGCGCCGTCTGCTGATTTTTTTCTTCTAGAAAAGTTGAAGATATTTCCATTCTCTATCATTTGATGCAAAATTCAAGTTGGAATATTCATTTTTGTCATTTGACATTTTTGACATATTTTTGAAGGCGTCTGCTTCGATTACGCCCCCGTCTGCTCAAAATCTGAAAGCACAGTAATATTCACAATCACAAAGGAAACGAATGTCCCGAATTTCAGCCTGGAAAAATTTCTTTAATCTATTGACAAAAAAATGTACCTTTCAACACCCCCTCCTAATATAATGCCCCCACTTGGAGGTGGCAGACGGGTGTTGATACACTTACTATTGTGGGGTACTTCAATCAAAAGTATCACATCTTTGGAATATTTACTTTAACCATTTTTCACGCGAGCTCTTGGTCTATATGGTACACCAATCCAATAAATTTCAGGTAAGGTATGCATGGTCTCAAAATAATTTACTATAATTTCATTAGCTTCAATTAGTTGATTATTGACTATAAAAACTTAAAAATGACCAACTTTTATTTTGGGCGTTACAATTGTCAACCCAAAACCTAATTTTCAATCAATTTCTTTGATTCTGAAGATATTGTCCAAAAACACTTATGATATCTTCTTTGTTTCTACCAAGAACTTCTTTGTGCCATTTCCATTTGCCATTGCTTTGTCTTTGTCGATTGATTTTAACAGGACGGCGCTTTCGGTATAATCCACTGGGCGTTGTGTAAAAATCGTATTAAACATTTCGCACTTTGATAATATGATTATTTTTGTTGGTCTACTGATAGAAAAATATCAATACTGTTTTGGGACATTATTTTATAGGCTTCATAAAATTTTCTAGCTTGGGTATATTTTTCTTTGAGTACTTTCCAGTTTGAACAATCAGTACAGTCAGCCTGTAAATTTTCTTCAAAGTATTCGAGAAATTCATAAGTTTCACATTGTTCACATTCTTTGTGCCACAATTCAACGAATGATATGTTGAGTGTTCGTAATATGGAATGATATAAATCATATGAACATTATATAGCAGATGGAACACCAGATAAGTAAAGGTAGGAAAAGGTGCATGTTCCCGTCTGTAATGCGAAATGTTCGGTCTGAACGATTCTGTGTGTTCTTTCTTTCTGTTTTTGGGGTTAGCAGCGATGTTTTTTTTCTCGGGCATGTTTTCTAGAATTTTATCATTATTTGGGTGATAAACTAACGTGGTTAGGAGCAAAGTTCTACAAACAGCTTATGTTCATTTTTCAAAAAGTTGTGACAAAATTTTCTGCCTGAATCTGTGACAACCGTTTTCCTCTTCACATCAACTTTTTGCACTGAACATATCACAAAATTTCCTTGATCATACGAGGATATATTGAAAAATTCTCAGCCTACTATAGAACCAAACAAAATTTCAATGTCAAAATATTTTATTACTCTACATATTCTCCTCTTAATTGGATACATTTATTACAGCGAACCTGCAACGTCTCTAGACCTTTCAAAAAAATGTTTCTTCTTGCTCTGCAAACCAGACCTCCACAGCTTTTATTACCTCCTCGTTGGAAGAAAATTTACGACCTTTTAAACTTTTTTTCAGTTGAGGAAAGAGAGTCGGACGGAGCCAAATCTGGTGAATAAGGGGGGTGTTCTAATAATTCAAACCCTGAATCACGAATTTTTTGCATGGCAACATGAGATTTGTGTAGAGGGGCGTTGTCCTGCAAAAAAAAAACACCTTTGGATAGCTTTCCGCGTATTTTCTCTTTAATTTAATATTCAGTGCTTCAGATATTCGTTTTAGCCCAATTCGACGGTCTGTTAAGATCATGACATGAACTGCATCGATATTTTCGGGGACTGACACAGAAACTGGCCTTCCCGATCGGTCATCATCTTCAATGGAAAATTTACCTCTTTTGAAGCTTGCAGTCCAATTTTTCACGGTCGCATACGAAAGACATTGATCACCAAGGGTATTGAGCATATTTTTGTAAATCTGCTTACCTCTTAACCCTTTTAAATACAGGTACTTGATGATGGCTCGATACTCCAATTTTTCGATTTTCACAATTTTGGTGGACATATTTTTTCTTTTAATTTATTGCGCAACTCTGTTTTTTTTTTGACGTCAAACTTTACACTGACACTTATATATAATAAGTTATTGTTCGTTGCTATGGTAACGCAATATTTTTTTTATGCAGGGAACTGGTCTAGGCTACCTAGATATCAATACATCCTCGTATTTGGTCATGTTCCAGAACTGTGAAATGATTTGGATCCTTATTTCTTCGGTAATATTTTCAGTGCGTTTTTTGCAAGAGTTGTTACGTGCTGTACGTTCAGTATGTTTCTGTTTTCTATCGACTATGTTTTGTCGTTGTGATTGCGAGTATTTGAATTTCTTTTTCTTCCTTTTTTCTTCCTTTTCAGTGTAGATACTCTGTTTCTATAGCATTACCATCAATATAATTTTCAGTTGTAGATTCTTATTGTTCTTGTTCTACTATTTGTTTCTGTACCTTTTGAACCTTCATTTTCTGAAAAATAAGCAAAGTTACATCGAGTACTAAACAAAGTTAAACACTATATAAAGTTGTTTGACTACCATTTAGCTGAGGAAGGCTTACATCTTTTTTCTTTTCTCAATGATACTGGTTCTTCCAGTTTTTTGCTGTGGCATAACTTTCAGCATTTCTTCGTAATTTTCTTCAATAATTCCAATACTTTTAGTTCAAAAACACGCAAGTTATAGAAACATCTCACTATATAAATTTACAAAACCAATTAGAACGTTAAATAAGTTAGGACCTGTAATATCAATCTTTAAATCGAGTAAGTAATACTTTCCGAACGATTTTATTTTAAATAAATGTTTTTTCAATGTAGTGCTGTATTAGCCATGGTAGAAAAAAATACATTTGCACTGTTTAAAAAAAAAGTTTTTTCTATCGTACCATCCGCATTGACGTGACAGAAAGAAAATCTATTCAACCCGCTTCTCAGGGTGTTGTTTATACTGGATCAATAAAAACATAAAAAAAAATAAATACGACCCTGGAATTTTAACGGTTGGTTGAATAATACTTTATCTCTTGTATTATGAACTTTCCTCATAATTTCTGTTGAAAAATTATGATGTGTTATCGATGTAGTGCCGCATCAGTCATAAGCGGAATGTGAATCCATTAAAATTATAGTATTTTTGAAAGTGCAATTTTTTTCTGCAGAAAACAAAAACTTCCGCGTTCAATTTTTTTCAACTGTTGCTTAGTATGGTCCTTAAGCTTCAAAGTGGAAAAAATAAAATTTGCCTGATGTTGCTTACAGGGTGTTGTTTCTAAAAAACCAATGAAAATCTAAAAAAAACTAAGTCCGGACCTGAAATAATTTTTTTTTCAAAAACTATTTTATTGAGCTCAGGAAGCATTTTCAGTGTGGAAAATTTCATATGCCTGAGTTTTTTCCTTTTAGAGATATTTAACGTTTAATAATTCACATATTTTCAAATATCGCCCTGTATATCCGTCAAAAACGAAACAAGGCATTTTTCAATACCAGAAATGGCATTGGTCCATAGTACTTATGGTTGGACTATGTACAATTCGTCGTGAATCACCCTGTATATACTCACAGCTAAGACTCTACTGTTATTTACTTGAATACTCAGTACTAATACTTCTCTATTTTTTACTGAACTAATTTTATTGTTTCTATTATATCTTCCGGGTGATTAATGTTTGTTCTCGGCATTTCTAAGGATTGATTCTTTGCGTCGATTTAATACTCTAAATTAACTACATCCTCAAAGCTGAGTAAACAATAAAAGTGTTGATGCCAGGGTAAGATGAAGAACTCAATAGGTGTGAAAATGTTGAATTCTGGAGGAATGGGTATTTTGACAGCGTAACTACCCTCAACCCTTTCGGCCCAAATTATTTTGGAGAAAAAAAATTGTTGATATTACTTTATCATTGAAGTGCTTCAGAGGAAAAATTAAAGAAAAAACATAAAAAATATTGGAAGCTTTTGATAGTATGATGCCATATGGCATCATGGGATGATCATATGCATCGATATAAATCAACACTGGTTTCAAAACTGTGGTGTTTTCCTGTTATATTTTAGAAAAAAAGGGCAAGTATTTCAATGATTTTACTGTTCGAAATGGAATGATTTAAATCAGCTTGTATTCTTAGTAAGACACAAAGCCATTCCAGATTCATCGCTCATAACCCGGGAATAATGTTTAATGCACCCTCTACACTTTCGTTTTTTCTCAATGTGAATTGGAAATATCGCACATCGTTTACTGGAAGAACTACTTTGGCACATGTTGGCGGTGTTGGTACTGGAGAAGATGCAGCTGATGATGGTCTTTCTCGCTTTCTTATATTTTCCTTTTCTGCTTTAAGCAAGCCATAAGCAATCTCCTACCTGAATTGTATTAGTGTTTTTTATTTTTTCTCATTATTTTGATCATTATGGCGCCTATATATATATATATATATATATATATATATATATATATATATATATATATATATATACCGGGTGACCACGGGGTGAGGTACGCCCCCCAATTTTTCTATAGTTTTGAAGATACAGGTTTCAAATTTGGCACGTCGATATATTACTCAAATACGCATATTTTGACTCCATAACCGAAAATTCACCACTTCCGGTTTAACCGGAAGTGACCCCAAACTTTTTTTTTTAAATGACACCCTGTACAATTTTTTTCATTATCAGGAAGAACACGCAATTTGTGATAACACTGTTCTCCAAAATTGAAAATCGGTTGAAAAATGGCGGAGATACAGTTGATTGTTCAATCGAACAAAGTTGGCCATGAACATCAAACTCAAATCATCACAACTGACGAACGGCGTCAGCATTTACGAGAGGAAGGTTCGAGGTAAGATACAGCTGAAAATTGAGCTTCCCATGTAATTGCAGCAACCATATTTCCCATCAATTATCAAACATTTCCTCAAAACGGATTAGTACCCATAAAGAAAGGCTCACAACTGCCATTTCTCAAATAGCAACATACTCTTTTCACATTGTTATGTTGAAAGATGATGAATTATCAGATTACTCGAATGAAAAGATTTGAAGAATTCCGAAAGGAACCAGAAATACAATATCTTCAAAACTATAGAAAAATTGGGGGGCGTACCTCACCTCGTGGTCACCCCGTGAATATATATTTAACCAACTTATAAAGTGAGGTCCGCTTGTGCAAAAATTACGGAAGCTGTGAGGACCATGTCGAAGTGAGGTCCGTATACGGACCTCACAACGTTTCTGCCGTTCCGTGTGGAGGATCCTCCTCTGTACAAGTTCAGTGACTAACCTAAAAATCGTTCTAAGTGAAACAGATATAGTGTTTCGTTCCTTTTTGTGCATTCACTACTGTTAGTTGAAATATCGCGTAAAATATGTGGTCCTCACTTTGGTAGAAATATAGAAAAAATCGTATATTGTAGTTTGGGGATTTGCCACTTGAAGGCGCTGCTGAGAATGTATATTTTCTGTACGTGCGTATTCCGTTCCTTGTGGGAATATATGGTCAGCACTGAGTGAGGTCCGAAAATGTGGCAACATATCGTTTTACGCTGAACACATTGATGTTTAATTAGGTAATGGGTATCACTATATTTCACCTCATTTTCTCTACTTTTGCAAGTTTTTATTCAAATTGCCCTGTTTTTCAAGGATGTAAATAAGTAATTCTGAACCTGCTGAATCCGTTCAATGGGGTTAAATAATCTGTGAATCGAAAACTACCCCTCAACAACCCTCCGAAGTAGAAAAATCTTGAAACAATAGAAATGCCGAATTCTCTAGGTTTTTTGACGAAAATTATTTTTTTCACATCTGCTGAATACATTTAATAGAGTGGAATAATTTTGAACCAAAAACTACCCCTTAACAATCTTCCGACGTTGAAAAAACTTAAAACAGTTGAAATACCCTTTGCTCGAGGTTTTTCTGACAGAAATGACTCATTCTTCTCCTGCTGAATACTTTCCATAGGGTGAAATATTTGTGAATCGAAAACTACCCCTCAACAACCCTCCGAAATGGAAAATATCTTGAAATAGTTTAAATGCCCGTTGCTAAAGGTTTTTTCACAGAAATTAATCAATCTACAACTGCTGAATATGATTGGATGAAATAATTTCTGAAGCAAAAACTACCCCTCAACAACCCTCCGATGTAGACAAATCTGAAAATAGTTGAAATACCCGTAGCTCGAGAGTTTTTTGCAGAAATGAGTTATTCTGTACCTGCTGAATACGTTTCACAGGGTGGGATGATATGTCAAAAAAATTACCCCGCAACAACCCTCCGAAGTAGAAACTTTTTGAAATACTTGAAAAACCTGTTGCTAGACTTTTTTTGACAGTGATAAAATAGTCTACACCTGCTGAATACGTTCTAAGAAGTGAAATAATTTGTGAACCAAAAACTACCACTCAACAACCCTCCGGAAGTAGAAAAATCTTGAAACAGTTGAAGTACCCGGGGCTTGAGGGTTTTTTGAAGAAATTAGTTATTCCACTCCTGTCGCATACGTTTTATAGGATGAAATAATTTGTGAACAAAAAACTACCCCTCAACAACCCTCCAAAGTGAAAAAATCTTGAAACATTCAGAATATCCGTTGCTCGATATTATTTGACAGAAATAAATTATTTTCCACCTGCAGAATACTTTCTATATGGTAACAAATTTGTGGATCGAAAACTACCCCTCAACAACCATTCGAAGTAGAAAACTCTTGAAATAGTTGAAATGCCCGTTGCTTGAGTTTTTTGACAGAAATGAATTATTCTATAGCTGCTGCATATGTTGCACAGTGTGAAATGAAGATTAACCCAAAAACTACCCCTCAACAACCCTTCAAACTGGAAAAGTTTTGAAACATTCGAAATATCCGTTGCTAGATATTTTTGAAATATATTGATTATTTTTCACCTGCTGAATATGTTCTATAGGGTGTCAAAATTTGTGGATCAAAAACTACCCCTGAACAACACCCCGAAGTAGAAAAATCTTGAAATAGTTGAAGTGCCCGTTGCTCGAGTTTTTTTGACGGAAATGAATTATTCTTCACCTGCTGAATACGGTCTATAGAATAAAATAGTTTGTGAATCAAAAACTATCCCTCAACAACCCTCCTAAGTTGGAAATTCTTGAAACAGTTGAAATTTCCGTTGCACGAGATTTTTTGACAGAAATTATTTATTCTATACCTGTTGAATGCGTTATATAGGGTGAAATTATTTGTGAAATGAAAACTGCCCTTCAACAATCCTCCAAAGCTGATGAATCTCGAAAGAGTTGAAATTCTCTTTGGTCGAGGATTTTTGATGGAAATAAATTATTCTACACCTGTTGAATACGTTTCATAAGGAAAACTGATTTGTAAATCAAATACGACCCTTCAACTACCCTCTGCAGTAGAAAATTTTTAAAGCAGTTGAGAGACCCATTGCTCGAAGTTTTTTTGACGGAAATTAACTATCTTTTACCGGCTCAGTACGTACTATGAGGAGATATAATTTGTGAACCAAAAACTACTCCTCAACAATTAACCATCTGAAGTAGAAATTTTTTGAAACAGTTGAAATGTCCGTTTCTCGAGGTTTTCTGATAAAAATTAAATATTCCGCTCCTGCTGAATATGTTTCATGGTGTGAAATAATTTGTGAACCAAAAAATACCTCGCAACAGCCCACCAAAGTAGAAAATTTTTGAAACAATTGAAATATCCATTGCTCGAGATTTTTTTTAGGAAATGAATTAGTTGACACCTACTGAATACGTTGTATAGCGTAAAATGATTTGCGTATTGAAAACTACCCCTCAACAACCCTCCGAAGTAGAAAAATCGTGAAACAGTTAAAATACCCGTTGTTTGTTTTTTTTACAGACATGAATTATTCTACACCTGCTGAATACGTTCAATGAAGTAAAATAATTCGTGATCCAAAAACTACCACTCAAAAACCCTCCGGAAGTAGAAAAATCTTGAATCAGTTGAAGTACCCTGACTCGAGGTTTTTTGAAAAAAATTAATTAATCCACTCCTGTTGCATACGTTTTATAGGATGAAATAACTTGTGAACGAAAAACTACCCCTCAACAACCCTTACGGAAATGAATTATTCGACACCTACTGAATACGTTCTATGGCGTAAAATAATTTGTGTATCGAAAACTATCCCTCAACAACCCTCTGAAGTAGAAAAATCGTGAAACAGTTAAAATGCCCGTTGTTTTTTTTTACAGAAATGAATTATTCTATGTCTGTTGAATATGTTTTATACGGCAAAATAATTCGTGATTCAACAGCTACCCCTCAACAACATTATATAGAACGTTATCAGCAAGTTTAGAATAATACATTTCCGTCGAAAAACCTCGAGCAATGGATATTTGTGAATAACATAAGCAAAAATAAAAACCGTTGCTGGGAAATCCGTTGCTGCTTTTACACTCGTCCGCTTGTCTGTTTATGTGTTAATTCACTCATCTGTACTATCTGGTGAAATTTATAGTCCGTCAGCCCGCTGCCAAAATGTATAATGATTTCATAACGTATGCCATGTAGGGTTTTGGTAGTTATAAATATAATTATCAATGAACTAGCAAACTTAGCGCTTGCCCGTGGAACATAACGATAATAATAATAACTACTTTTTTCTCAAATACATGCATAAACACGTATAGAATTTGTCAGAAACTAGTTGATTATTGTGGATTGCATGAAGAAATCACGTATTTTGATGATATTTTAGCGTATGCCAAGCATACTAGCAAACGATATTTCATCGAATGAAAATCAGACGGAAACCGATCGGCATACATGTCGCGTTGGTCCGAAGGGCACCATATGCCCTCAGTTGTGTTGAGAAATAGGGTATTTTTGAATCTATACGTGTTTTTGCATGTCTTTGGGAAAATAAAGTATAATGAAATTTATAATTATAATACAATTATCGTTATATAATTATAATATAATATAATTTCAACAATAATTATTGTTATTGTTTTGTTCCACGTACATGCGCAAATTTTGCTTGTTCATTTATCATTATATTCACAACTACCAAAACCCTGAAGGGAATACCTTATAAAATCATTAGACAATATGGCAGAGGGCTGACGGTCTGATAGAAAGTGAATTTTGACTGGTAGGAGATAATGGATTTAATATCAAATTAATGAATTCAAGATGGCAAATTGCGAATTCTGTTCTTATGGTCTGATTCTATACAAAATTGGAATACTGAGTATTTTGGAATATGAGATCAAGATGGAGAACGCGAGCTTTGGGATTATGGTACGATTCTATTCATAATCGGCACAATGAACCAAAATCAAAACCGCGCACAACTTCGGTAACAGCGGATTTTATGTTTGTTCTGTGATTTCAGAATTGTTTTAACTGTCAAATTTTAAATAATATGTATACATGTAATCTTACAATTATATTGTTGATTATTTCATTAAGAAGAATAAACATTATTATTATTATTATTATTATTATTATTATTATTATTATTATTATTATTATTATTATTATTATTATTATTATTATTATTATTATTATTATTATTATTATTATTATTATTATTATTATTATTATTATTATTATTATTATTATTATTATTATTATTATTATATTATTACTTGGGGGATATTTCAGATTATGAATTTTAGGTCGAAATTGATAAATTCAAGACGGCGGACAAGCTTGGTGTTATTGGTCAGTTTCATTCAATTTTAGTATGAAAAGATATTTGCGGTCGGAGTTTAGGATTTTTTTTTATTTATTAATTCAATATGACGAACGGGTTATGTGATTATGACACCATTCTTCGAGTTTTCGAGAAAAGAGATTATGAAAATTTTTGAATTTGAATTGGCAGCTACAATTTGGCCAACGAGTTTTGCAATTATCATCTGATCCAGAAATACTATGTGGGAGTTTTCGAGGTATCAGGATTGCGGAGTTTTTGTCACCATTGTTCGTTTTCATTCAAAGTTGATGTGTAGGTTTTTGAAGTCAGAGATCGTGAATTTTGACAAAACGATTCATGATTCAATCGATCATTGGATGCTCATCGGATCGAAGAGTTAGAATGCACAATAATGAGTATCAAGAAGCCCTGGTATATGGAAATGAACAGGACGAAGAGTATCTGATTACTTATGACAAAAATACAAAGAAAAAACATTTAAAGACAAGCTTTTATTCAAATTCACTGAAAAGGAATGAATAACAGTGAGAGAAAGATAATTTTAAAACTGCTATTGAATACACTGAAAAAAAAAGTCTGCTTCAGATGTGTTACGTCGGTTATTCTGTGAGTAACACATTCAAAAGCTAGGGATTGTTATTTTTGCTACATCACACATCTAATGCAATAATTTTCACCTCTTCGTGCATTTGAGTACCAAAAACCTTTTGAATGATTTTTTTCCTTTTTAGTGTCTACAAATTGAAGTTTTTTTTTGTTATTTCGCTGTTTACCACTAACTATTATATATTCATTTGTTTATTCTATTTTCTTCTGGTTTCAAAGAGAAACAAACACCTGTAAAATTTCGAGAACATCTTCTATGAATTGGGGTTCCTCCCAAACATTTGGAGTATGTAGGCCGAACATTTCCGTAGTCTAAATCTTCCCGTTCTTTGAAAGACTGAGTCCTGGTGAATAGACGGCAGTATCAAAGGTGACAACAATAGGTGTGATGACTGAACTTGTTGATGGAACTGATGAAGGTGAAACGGCCAAAGATAGTTCAGAAGAGATTGGGTTATCAAAACATCTCAAGAAGGAAGACAGTTCACCAACCCTTTTGCGGTATTCCAGATAAGTAAGGGAATTTGTGCCTTTTTCAAAATATTTCATTTCTATTTATGATTCAATGAATTGTCATGTTAGGTATGTTTATTCCTTTCGTATAGGATTAAGACAATGAGCACCGTCCTGGTATGGCTGGACACCTTGTTTCTATGTTGACAAGCGCTCATTGTGAACAATGCAGATTTTTTCATTTGTTTATCACTTGTTATTTCTCTTTCTTATTCAATATTTTGTCGAATACATTTATTCTTTGTTTCACCTATTTTCCTATCTTTTTACGAACCTTCCAATCTATTCATCAATCTTTCTTCCAGATGGACTAATTTAATCGATTCTGATTCGATTGTCTAGCAGATTTTAGTATAATGTAAATCGAAGGGAAGTCAATATGATTCATCATCCAACGCTGTATTTGCCAGTAAAGCACTTGTCTTTTGTCAGAGGGTTGCCTTATATTACTCACTTATTCGATTATCAGACAGAGAGAATTTTTTACGTCAAAAGTTTCACTTAGTTGAGACAGTTTCCATATGAGGAGTGCAGCCCCCAAACACACACTGAAAATTTTAGATTCTGTCCAAAGAAACGACAATCGTTTAGTCGCTCAGAAACTCGCTAACTTCTATGGAACACAAAAATATTGAAAAATCCGCGCAGTATTGGCTGGGAAAGTAATTGTTTTCTGTCAGATATTTGAAGTAAGATTTTTGGAAAGGGGGGTGATTTGACTTAGTCAGATTTCACAAATGACACTATACAGATACTGAATATAAATTTCTTTATGAATTACTCGATACAGTCTAATTACAACAGTTCTTTATATTCTGCAAATACATCGTTGTATTTGTTTTATGATCCATCCTGACAAAATTCAAAAACATACCATGCCTTTGAATGGATGAATTGAATTTTATTGGATAAAACGAAATCGAAATACCTCTTTTTTCACACATTCCCACAAAGTGGCAAATATCCGAGAGAAAAGATTTTCTTTCCCTAACGGATATTGAATTATATCTGGCATCTATTTTTGCAACGTTCCTCAAAGCGGTCACAATTTCAAGTGCTAATTGTGATCAAATAGTGGATATTATATCTCATACTTCAACTACCAAGCCATTGAATTCTATATTTCCCTTTCTGTCAATCACATTCAATTATCTTGATATGAAAAAAGAAATTGAAAGCCAAATTTCGTAAATACCCTAAGAGACTCTTTTACTCAAAGTTATATGTTTGATTAAGCACTACTGCTTTGTAATGGTTATATTTTATTTTGCTCCACCCCATGAATGACTTTCCTACTTATATTTCATCTCTCATTTGTACTACTTAGGTTAAGTGTAAGAGTGCCCTAAACTAAACTTCGCCTATTTCGTACCGAAGAATATAAAGACGATTTATTATTGTTTTTATCATTTGATTTAAAATGACCACCTGCAGACATGTTTCAAGATTTTTGCATATCTTCAGTGCTAGGGTTCGTCGAACAACATAGGAGTCCTCCTGTCCCACCAAACGAATGATGCCCTCCAAGCATTAATTACCCCTCATCCAGGAATGCAGTCGCGACTTACAAATATGTCAATTTCTGCGACTCACGATATGTAAATATTTTTATTTAATTCATGTGATTTTCATAATACTCTCCGTATCGAACTTTGTCCGAAACAATACTGAATATTGCTTTCGTTGACGAATAAACCGCCAGAATTGTTACCATATACAATGCAGTACTGACTAACAATCATAATTTTCGGAAGAAAATATTTGATAACACTACTTGGCAGAAGCTCATCAAACTAATAATAAAAATGAATTAGGCAATCCAGACTTCTGCAGTCAACCTATACAATAGGTATAATCGACGGCAACAGAAAACAACTAGATACACTGATGATCGGCAAAACCATGTGGGTTTAGACATGTTTTGGCGTTGCGATTGGGATAATGTTGCAAAGTAGTTCTTGTAGAATACTTTGCCAAGAATCTATCAGTTTTAATTCAATTGTCGTAGGTGACAGTAGTTGTTTTCTGTTAGATACTTGCCGACGATTATACCTATTGTATAGGTTGAATGCAAAAGTCTGGATTGCCTAATCCATTTCTATCAATAACTATAAGTTTTGCTTGTCTGTACTTAGTCACATGTACCGTAAAAGTGCCGATCATATGTGAAGAGAAATTTGTGAAACTTGGCAACGTTCAGTGGTCCTCACTTTATACACCTCATACTAATAATTAGGTTATACGGACCTCAGTTTGGTAGGATTCTGCAGATAAATAAACGGACCTCTCAATGATATCAGGGAAGTATGGTCCTCACTTGGTTCCGATATACTCGTAAAAATCAAATTTGAAGTGTTCAGTAATTCAAGCGTATATTAGAGAATCTTGGTGCCCCCCACTCTGAACAAGAACAGAAAAGCCTATGACGAGTGTCTAGCACCTTTCCTTCCAGTGGTCCTCGCAACGTTGATTCCACGGTGTGTCCTCAGTTTGATAGTTGGCGCTATATATATATATATATATATATATATATAAACCAGGCATTGACGATGCATATCAACCATATTGAAGAAAATGCGCTAATAAAATCTTCTGACAACAATATTTATTCTATGAATTGAGACCAACAAATCGTGTTGGTCGACCCCACCCATGAAAGTTGTGGAACACCTTGTATATAGCGCTAAACACGAAACGATACGTTGACGAGACAGCGCACTCTTATTTTGACACTAGACTAATCGGGTGTCGAAACAAAAGAAAACACTGCTACGTCGCGCTACGTCTTCGAG
Source organism: Chrysolina oricalcia (assembly GCA_944452925.2). Classification (NCBI taxonomy): domain Eukaryota; kingdom Metazoa; phylum Arthropoda; class Insecta; order Coleoptera; family Chrysomelidae; genus Chrysolina; species Chrysolina oricalcia. The sequence continues at coordinate 10,599,857 of OX101827.2, forward strand.
CGGTGAAAGAAAGTTTCACTGATTTATTTTTGGTTCGTCAAAACACGCAGTATAGAATGCTTGTTAATATGAGAGGAGAAAGAAAACTCAATCATTGACATAACTAAAATTAATTTATTAAAAAAACAAAGTATAAGTTTATGTTCACTGTGCAAACCCACAGGAACTCGCCTTATATATGGTCAGACAGTGTAAAAGAATAATCAACATGCACATCTCACTGCTATAAATAGCAGCGCATCAAACAAATATTTGAAAATATAAAATAGACATAAAAGAAAAACGTTCTTTTAATACCCAATACAAAACATAAAAACACTCATTTTAAAACTGAAGCAAATTTAAAAAAAAACAGAATCATTCAATTTAAATTCATAAAAAAAATCATGGAAATCCGTTGTAAATCTGACACAAAACATCGTTTATTTCGAAGTCACAAAACAAACAAAGGTAATATCTCAACCCAAATTCAAATAAAAACTCAAAGGCTTGGAACATCTGGCATATACTGCCCTGTGTATGAAAAACACTATATATATACGAATTCGAGGATTAACATCTGTTATTTACTCTTCGAAAACAAAGGAATCTGTTATGATTTTAATTGTCATAAAGACATTATTTATATACATTTCGTAAAATACCAACAATCAGGGTGATTCTATTCATGTATTGAGAAATAAAGTCAAATAAAAACATTTACCAATCTGTGGTAGAAGTCCATTGTATCTCGAAGTGGAGTGGTATAGTTAAGCGATGCAGCAAGACTTTGTGCTTTCTTGCTGCATCGCTTAATAACATTTACGTTTGTCGCTTGGTCCAAAAAGGAACATTAGCTGATGGCTTCGATATCTTGAGAGTTGGGAAAAACTTGTGCGAAACGCCGGGACTCGCCTCGTTAGGAATGATTTATTAACAATCATAGCGGGTAAAATTACTTACATCGGAAATGCATTCTAGTGAGGTGTTGACAACTATCTCAACTGAGAGAATGTGTCGTGTAGAGAAAACACCTCCACAGGGGGTTTTGAATGAAAAACCTTCTCGGCGGTGACTGCACAAATTAGTCGACAGGTAGAAATTCCTGCTCTCTTCTGTGGAAAACTTGAGGCCCTATTGTAGTGTCACACACAAACACTTTGGATAATAATTTTTAAACTTAAAACGGTAGACCGTAAGAACTGTAACTGCACTCTTGGCTGGGGTTTAAAACTGCCTTAAAATTCGCTACAGCGTAACAACTATATGGTACTTCATACTAAGTACCGCGTAAGTGAAAACTCACTTGGAAATAGCACAAAGGTAAACTTTGATCGGTAGCAAAAATCTAACTATCTATGAAAATACGCCGCGGTGTTTTTATATCATCGCAATGGCCATAATTCATCTGTTATGGACAAGCAGATGGTTACCGCGTCGCGGAACACATCTATAATTAACTCTTTGAATTGAGTGTTGACATGTATACGGCGATTTTAATCGCTTCTCGGGCAGTTATACCGCGCATAACTCTTCTTTTATTTATTCTTGATTGATCTTGATTGATTTGGCCGATACTTGATGGATATCCATAATTACTCAGATTTAAATAAAAAACACTAGTTTTTTGATATCCACAATATATTACTATACAATACTACACAATATATTACTAGATATATATATATATATATATATATATATAGATATATTACTAGATGTAATTGTCGTCTTACATCATCAATGCCCATTTCGATCTTATTTATGATGCATAATTTACTTTCTTATTTATGATGCACCTCGCTGAAACATATGGCATCAAAATATCTTCGTAATTTGAATAACATTCGTTATTTCATCATAGTTTATTGTTTTCACGATGGGATTTCTTAATTTCGCGAATTCCTTTATATTTTGAGGAGAACTCGCGCTTTGATTATAAGATCTATTATTGGGAGCTTTGCTGACCCCCACAAAGTGTTGTACTCCCTTACAATGGCAGGACGTCGAACTTGTGTTGTTTAGTGGCAACACACCATCTTTGTACCAACTGGGTTCTGTGATGACAGAAGATGTACAGACTTATTGTCGTTCCATTTTACTGCTAACAAATTTCTTTCTAATTCGGTGTGGTAATCAAATGATTTTAGCTCCTTGTCTCTTTTCAACGTACAAGAAGGGTATTCTGTTACTTCTGACTGTTCCTGTAGCCAATATTCCAATACTTGTCAGCTTACAGAATAAAGAGGGTGGTGTAAACCAGTTTTCACAAAATACTTTATAATTTTTTCTCCTAGTTACATTTTCACATAGTCTCATGGTGATGTCACCACCAAGTTCTGAGACATATTTCACTGTCCCTTTTCCAACATATATTTCAAAGTCTTATCACTTGATCCTTCTCCGGCGAACATTTTTATGCCCCACTTATGTGGCTTGTTTTTTATATATTGCTTTAGGGAACTCCTGCCCTTGAAAGGAATAATTATTTCATCCAAAGAATTGTATTCAAGTGAAGCCATTTTGGATCTTCTATTACCGGACGAACTTTGAATTACTTATCATATTCTGAATCGTTTCGTGCTTTCATTTGGGAATTATCGTTTAGATGTATAAAATTTCTTGGGTTATGAAATTTGTTACGAGCCATTATATCTGCAATTGGGGCATACCGGGTTGCCTCAGCCCAATACATGCGATAACTGGGCATTATTATAATCCCATTCAAGATCTGGATCCCTAAGAACGGTCCAATTTTATCTACATTCGTCTTTATTGATGTTTCTCTCTTGTCTACTGAGACTGGAACATGAAGGAAAAATTCATAAATGTTGAAGGTTCTGTACCTTTTGATTTCGTCGCCTCAATACTACAACTAGGTAACTCGAAATTTAAGCTTTCTGGGAAAAGACGTTTCAGAGTATCTATGAATATTAGAAGTCAGGTAATTATTCTGAAGTCATTAGATGGCTATAGTCCACTTGCTTCATGAATATTCTACTCTGTTTTGAAATTTCGATAGTGCAAGACTTATCTGTAATAAATGAAGTGGATTTAAAAAGAAAATAACCTGAAGATACCTATTTGTTGCAAAAAATAATGTGACGAATTTAGATAGGTAACTGGAAATCAACTCTTGTATTTTATTGAATATTAATGCTTATCATTACAAAAAAAGAAAAAAACTTAATTGAATAAATCATTTATTCAGATCTGTAACAGTTTAATATTTGAATCATTGATCCGCGTCAGAATCGTCATTTGAGTTTTTTGAGTGAGGCAGATTTCGATAGAAAGGTTTGTAGATTATGTCAATTGCAGGAGGCTTAGAATCGAGTAATGAAAGTAAGTCTTTGTATTTCTGTTCTGTTATTGGATGAGAGTTGTACAGTCTTTTTAAAACTGGAGAAGACTTTTTTCTATTCTTTATATTGCAACTGATTTCTTTGAAAGTGTCATCAAATTTTTGCTTGAATCTGAATGTTAATGGTTTATCCTTCTCGAAGTTAAGACAAGATACTTTCCGCCAGTTAAATTGAGAACCATCTTCAGTTTTTTTTTCGCATCACTAAGTTTTCTTTCACATACAATTTCCAGTTCATGATGTCTTCGATGTGAAGATCATGAACTTTGTACGGTTTATCATCTCGTCTTCGCGCAGCTCTTGCAATTGTTTTCCAGTCTTCAGGCCACATAACACTTCCTACTCTTTTGAACTCGGTACCTAAAATATAGAAAAAGGACCTACTTGTCATCAACCCCTGTTAAGACTGATTTCAAAAACATACCGATTGCTGAGTGCATCGAATCACACTCCATTTCACTGTGTCCAACAGTTAGAAACTTCAGGTCTATGGTTTTTAGATGGTCGATTTCGAGAACTGCTTTCATACACATTGCTGCCACGAATTGATTCAAATTTTGTCCACCACATCTATCGCTAAAGAGTGTAACTTTTTCGACAGAGTTGGGCAATGATTTGAAAATTTATACAAGCAACTGGCAATCTCGGAGCTTCCTCTACCCCCTTCCGCCTCGTGCCACATAAAAGTCACCTCTTTTGTAACAATATTATACACAGTAAAATTGTATGTAGTCAGTCGTCTTTTATAAAAGAGAGCAATATTTTTGGGATCGCTCGGCGCTAATAAGACTTGTTGCAAGTCAAAATTACAGTTAACGATTTCACCAGAAGATTGTTCAGCAATTATTTTGTCATTTTTCTTTTCTAATCGGGCTCTGTCTTTTGATATGATGTGTAATCTATAATAATTGCGTAATACATTTTTTTCATTTTCAGAAGCGTTGTCGAAACCCATACAAATTCGACATTGGTCCTTCTTTGGTCTGTGGAATCCAAGATTAAAATTTTCAGTAAAAATTTTGCGATACATGGCCCCCGTGGCTTTTTGGCCGTTCTCGTTTTGAAGGTACATTTTATACATTAAAACAATATTTAGTGCCTGGTCTAAATATTTTCTATTAGTTGTGAATCGACAATAGTGAGATGGCACTACTGGAAAGCTCTCAATGTGCCTTTTTACACTATCAACAACAGATGGAGGTAAAGCTTTCTTCACGAATTTTCCCCTTTTGACATCCAATGAAGTATTTTCTTTGCTACTTTTTTTCATCGTGATGTCTACAACACTTTTCTTAATACCCAGGGTATTTAAAAACATAGTTTTGCACACTTCAAATTTATTGTTGTCAACAGGCAAGTAGAACTTTATTGAAAATGACCGTCTCGACCCATCTGTTGTAGTTACTTTCTTTTTTAGTTTATCCGTATTGCTATGAATGAAATCTCGCTGCCTGGAATAATTCCCAAGTTCATAATAATGTCTGAAAATGCTCAGCCTGATTTTCTCAGAGAACTTTCCTTGGCATTTTTGCGACATGACTGTGAGCAAGGTGGTTTCGGTGAAGCTCCTGGTACATGATTACCTCTTTTTGATACATAATACTCTCCGTGCTCTCTTCTATATTTAGCAACATTACGTTTCCTTTTTCGCGATTTTTCCGTTGGTTCTGGATTAATTTCGATACCAGTTCCGTCATTCTCAATAACTTGTTTCTCAGTCTCTTTGTTTTGATTCAACTCTACAGCGTTATCATTATTCGAGCTTGCACTACTTTCACCATCTGTATCAGTAGTATTTGGGGACTCTGCAGCATACTCTGATTCCGATTCATTAAAATCTATAATAAATATTTCATGAAAGAGAAATATTGATTGGGACTAATAATATTTACTTACCAATTACTTCATTTACTTCTTCATGAAATTCAGTATGACTGTTAACTTCAGACGTTGTGAGCTCTACAAAATGCTGGTCTTGATCATACAATTGTATTATTATCGGTATATTTTGCAAACGCAATTCTTCATTAGTATCATTCAAATTTGTTTCCGCTGCAATTGTAATGTTTTTCTCAAGAACATCCAAGGAATTCAGTTCTGCGTCGGATTCAACTACAGTAGGTACAGAAACATTTTTATTTTCATCACTCGAATCAACGTATTTTGTAATGGCAATGCATTTTCTAAATCAATCAAAATATTATTTCTCAGATCTTCTATTTCACTTGATAGTACATTCACTGAAATAATATCTGGTTGTGCTGAAACAAAATCATAGGAATTCAAAGTTGTCCTGTTATTTTGAGGTTATGATAAAACATAATTCAAATGCTAATTTTGTTTATACTCACCTAATTCTTGACTTGCCTGAGCAAGCATTACCATCTTTTTCCCTCTTGAAGTCATGACATTTAATTATTTCGATCAATTAATTATGCTACGAAATTATTCCTCATACAAAGACAGAACGATAAAAGTTGTTAGGTATGGCGCTACAAGTCGGTGTTTCAAGATACCGACTTATTCCTTCGCGATTATTCGTTAAGCCTTGGTTTCCTCGAAAGCGGTACCGACAAATTGCGACCGCTATAATGCGACGAATGACGTCAGATTGCGATGGAAAAATCAGGGTTTTAAATTGCGGCAATTGAATGTGTAAATTCAGAAAGCGTCACCAGTACCGCTTTGCGTTGAAAACAAGCAACATGGACGAGCTCGATGTTGCTCTTTTGGTAGTGCTAAATGCCGAGGAATCAGAGGAAGAGAATCATAGAAGGAGTGAATCTGAACTTTTTAAACAAAGAACTGCAGAGGGTGCATATCATATTTTGATTTGTCGCCATCTATATACCAATGAAAACAAGTTCAGGGAATATTTTCGATTGACGCCGGTCTTATTTGATTACGTTTTAGGATATATAAAAGAAGATCTTTGTTCAAAACCCACAAATCGTGTTCAAAATCCATTGACTCCTGAGCAAAAATTATGCCTGCTTCTAAGGTATGTACCTTTTTCCATTAATACTAAGTACATCAAACACAAAATTAACACGTATGCCTTATATACAGAGTGAGCCATGTTCAAGTGACCCGCTGTCAAATGGGTCACTCTGCATACTTTTATTTCAAGAAATGTTTACATGTGTGTGATAAATTTACAAATTTATAAAGTACCCTTGGCTAGGCTTCGTCATTACTAGAGTAGTGGATGCTTCCATTGGAGTTACAGAATCCTCGGAAACAAATGTACTGTATGATGTGGAGCTACCTGCTGATGATGGTCCACGCCCATAGTCAGCACTTGGCAATGGTGATAGATGTTCAATCTCTGCATTTCCAACTAAATTTCCAATTTCCATTCGAAGCCTTGCCTGAACGACTGTTGGCAGCTTCTTAATTATTTTCGCCATGGATCCAAAGAATAAATCATTTTCATCTTGATTTTCCAAATTTTTTAGATCTTGCCTTTCAGCTATTTGTTTTAATATCTTCATACGTTCGTCAGCAGGTGTGGATGTAGATGTACTTTTACGTTTGGTAACTCTTGGAGTTTTTTCTGTTTCAACTCCGGCTTCTTGAATATCTGCAATATTGCTGCTAGTGTCGTTCGCAGTAAGTAATTCAGACTGTTCTTGCTCTATGTTGTTGCCCTGTGTACTGCAATGAGCCGTGCTATTTTCCATACTCTCTTGGGATTCAGACTGTTCTATGTTGCTGAGAGTGCTAAAAATAAAATATTTTTTTGTATTACCAGCAAAATAAGGTAACATGAATTTACCTCCGCTTGCCCGAAGATATACTATCTAAAAATGACAGCTGTTCCGATCTTTTCTTCGCTGCTTCTCCACACGAACCCGTGCCAGGTTTGCCTCGTCTCTTTATGTAGTAATCTCTAACATATCCCCACCTCTTGATGCACTCATTATCTATAAATATAAAAACAAAAACAATAAGGTAAGTGTTGCAAAGTACTACATGTTATTGTTTTAGGTTTTTGGCTACAGGAGAATCATTTCGATCATTGGCGTTTCAGTTTAGAATATCCCATTCGTGGATTAGTGTAATAATAAGGCAGGTTGCTGAATCCATTGTTACAAGAATGCTCACTTTGGTAATGCCACAACCAACAGAGGAAATGTTCAAAAAAATCTCTAGGAGATTTAGATCTCTTTGGGACTTTCCGAACTGTATTGGAGCAATTGATGGTAAACATGTTCGGATAAAGGCTCCAAACAATAGTGGTTCCACATTCTTCAATTACAAGGACTTTCATTCAGTAGTTATGTTAGCACTTGTAGATGCAGATAATAAATTTGTTGCAGTAGACATAGGTTCGTACGGGAGAGAAGGAGATGCAGGTAAATGCATTACAATGAATGTAATTTTTAATTTTTCTGATAAAACAAATTTCATTTTAGGCATATATTTGAAAAGTAGATTTGGACAAAAAATTCTGAAAAACGAATTTAGTATTCCACCGCCACAACCACTGCCTGGCATGAATATCCTGGTACCCCATGTTATTCTCGGGGATGAGGCATTCGCTCTTCATGAACATCTTATGAAACCATATCCACGAAATCAATCAGTGGCTGATAAAACTAAAGCCATCTATAATTATCGACTTTCCCGAGCTCGCAGGACAACTGAAAACGCCTTTGGCATTCTTTGTGCATTTTTTCGAATATTTTTGCAGCCAATTGCTACGCATCCGGAAACCACGGATAAACTAATAATGTGTTCCTGTATTTTATATAATATTCTGCGAGAAGCAAATATACTTCCGACATCGACTGATAGTACAGAGAAATACTCACTACCTACAGAAAATTTACTTCCGCTTATTCACAACAACGTACGTGGGGCAAATATATCAGTCCAAATTCGTGAAACATTTAAAACGTATTTCAATGGACCCGGTGCTGTAGCATGGCAGGAACAGCATTACCAAGAAAACTAAATCAATCACAGCAATGTAACCTATTATAAATAAATATTTCTTATGGTATTGAGAAGTTGTATTATTGTATTACCTGTTTTTTGAAGTATCTGGGCTATTTCTTTCCATAAACTGTGTTTTAGTTGGGTTTTTTTGTAATCTTTACATTGAATATTATACAAACATTCATGACTTCTAACAAAATCTATCAATATTTCGTCCTGCTCACTTGTCCATTCAGTGTGTTTTATTCCGGAACACATGACGCTACAAACACCATGACATAAATAAACTTTGTAATATAAATCATAAATACCTATTTTATCCGTTTTATAACCTAAAAACAAACGAAATCACAACACATTACCACCGTAATAAACCGTTGGCGAACTGTTTCTTGCCGCAATGGCTACCGCATTCATTATGCCGGCACCGTCATATTGCGTTGCGGTGACTACCAACGCTTCCTTGAAAACCACTGCTGATGATCTGCATGGTACAGTTTTCTATGACGTCATTCGTCGCATTATTACGGTCGCAATTTGTCGGTACCGCTTTCGAGGAAACCAAGGCTTTACTTGCACAAAGAACATGGAACACAACTATGTAACTCAACATACCAACCTCGTCAATTATTTTACTACATTCAATACAATTAGGTATCTTGAGATACCTACCTATAGCATTATACTTTTTTACAATTATAACTCATCGTATAAATATATGTAGGCAACTCAACATATCCCCCAATCAATCGCGTATAGAAGCTTAGTATAATAAGTAGTTATCTTCAGTTATCTACTTAACGCAAATTATTTGGTTCATGTTATAGATACCTACATTTATAACATCTACTTTCTGCTGTAAAATAGTTAAGTAGAAATATTTAGTTGTTTCCAAAGCCCGAAAAAGCATTGGAGTACGCCGAATAAGTAGATATATCAAAAATGATAATTTTCGACTTACCTAGTTGTAGTCTGTATCCAAATGTCGTACTGACACCGAATATGGTGTCGAACGGCAAATGTCCTATTCCCTATTCACACAACCAAGAGCGATAAGTTCGGACGCGGGTTATAGTAGTCTTTAAAGACCGGCCTCACATGTGGGATAAGAAGACACAATTTTTTCCTTTCTGTAACCAATTCTTCATCCAGTACTTCCTTTTTCTTTTTTTCTTCTATAACATCACGGAAGCAGCCAAGGCAATGCCGATCTTTTGATTTTTTGAAAGTGTTGGCACCATCTTCACGACTCAACTGATAGTCGACAGTCATTCTGCGGTACGTTCACTGTCGCTTTGAACGGTAGGTACGTGTGTAGAGACGCCTCCTAGATTGCCCCAATCACCCTGCACCCTAGATTGCCCATGCGGCAGGCGTGTTAGTAGCCGGCTTTACGCAACTCGTGAATATTTCATATTATGGCGAATAATGCTATGCAAACAATTCCCCCCACTCCCCCCAAGAATATTACATTACAACACCATGTTATTCATTCAATAAAATCTTATTGAATGCGACCATATTCAGTGTCGTAATCCAACCGACGATGGAGTTATGACAATGTTCTTCCATGTATCATCTGTAACATTATTTCTATCACACTAATCGGAGCATTAAAAAAAATGTATTGTTTTCGTCACATCAAAATTCCAGAGGATAGATAGGAACCCTCCTAAATAAGATTGTCATATCTTTACTATTCATTTATAATATTTACCGGAACGGGCATATTCTATTAGGTTACAAACTATCATAGGACTCAATTCAATATTTCTCAAAGGATAAAAAACAATCAATAAGCTTTCTGCCAGCCTCAAAGTCTTCTCCACAACAATCTATTGAAAAAATACCACTTTCGATACTCATTTCTTCATTTATTTGTGTTATTTTACCGTACTTTCTCTTGTGTTGTATATTTTGAGTGTTGCTTTCTTGTCATGCATGTTACTGCAATATTTCAAAAAAATTTCATTTTGTAGTGCAACATATTGTTTCGAACATATTGTGAAAACATAATTTTAGGTCTCAAACAATAGCCAAATTATTATATTTCCAATTCAAAATAATATTTCAATATTACAGGTCAATTGCTTCATAAATAAGGAATCATCATATGAAAAGAAATATTTTCAACGGGGTCCTTGAAGACCAGGAAGAAAAGTCACTGATATGTGAAATGAAATATATTTGTAAAATAAGAATTATAGAAACATATTTGTAAAAATCATCTACAACAAAAAATAATCTCTTTGAAAGAAAAAAATTAACGGTAAGAACAAGAATAAGATCTATCTATCTAGGGATGGCTTCATTTGAGTTAAAATGTTGCTCATATTCATTTCTATTTACAGTGATTTCTGATCCAGCTCGATTTCCCCGTTGCTGCCTAACTGGGTTCGAGGAAGTGTACGTAACATCTGTTGGAGAACAATTCTATTATACTATAATGTGTTGTGATTCCGTGCCATAGAGCATAGAACAAATATATTATATGATGTGAAATCTGTCAACACTGTATGAACATAAGATGGTATCTAGCTGCAGTTGAAGTCGTTGATAGTTGTGTTACGAGATTCAATAAATTAGTAAAAACACTGCGTATATTAATTATTAATATAACCTGCCCATAGGTTATGGGCCCGGGCAAAACCAGCAGAAAAAGTAAAAGGGTCGAAAAGGTTTCTTCAAGAAGTGAAAGTTGAGTCAGAAAGTGCTGATTGTAACCTGGAAGTTTGTTCAACAAATATGGCGTCAACACCAGTGATCTCAAATTTGAAACCATTCGACGGCGTTGGTTTTCTTGATTGGGAGTTTCGAATTAAAATTAGAATGGAACGGGAAAACTGTAGAGAAGCACTAGATGAAAAGCCGACCACAATGCCTCAAGATGAGTATGACAAAAAAAACATCAAGGCCAAGGACATTATGGTTCAGTGGATTTCAGACTCCATAATCGGAACTGTACGAAATAAAACTACAGCAAAAAGTGGTTTATCTGCTAGACTTGATCTCAAGCGAGAACTTAATGGAATGAAATTCATTAAAGGAAAACTAACTGAATTCTTCGAAGTATTTTTTGGTAAAGTACAAGAGCTAAAATCTGCAGGATCAACATTGGAAAATGAAGAAATTATTTCGATTTTATTGATGGCCATGCCCAAGTCTTACCAGCATGTAACTACCTCCATTGACATTTACTTGATGTGACAGTAGAGTTTGTGAAAAACAAATTATTGCAAGAGGAAGCTCGACAAGAAAGAGAAAAGGGTCTTGGAAAGAAGAATGTGGATATGGATGATGTTGCATTTTACACGAAGACAGGAAAGAGTGTTTTTAAATACAAATGCCATTATTGCCATTTACGAGGTCATATGAACAGAGATTGCCCGAAATTGAGAAATCAAGAGAGATGGAGAAATACGCCATCTACTTCCAAGAATGAGAAATCAAATTGTTGCACCAACAAATCCATGGAACATAAAAGACGGGATGAAGAAGAAGAAATAAGTTTTAATGTCAAAGAAGTAGAAGAGAAAGACGAGGTTATGTTATCATCCGATGACAAAATTGTTTTTGTTGTAGACTCTGGTTGTACACAACATCTTATTGCTTCGGATTATGAAAAATTCCTTAGTGAAACAAAAGAGGTCAACATCGAATTTACTCTCGCCAAGAAAGGAAATAAAATAAAAGCTGTCAAAAGTGGTGTACTTCTTTATGAACATAATGGACGTTCCCTGAAACTTAAAGATGTCCTGATGTGCAGAGATTTGACATATAACCTTTTGTCTGTACCAAAAGCTGAGAAAGCGGGCTGCAAAGTAACTTTTGGAAATGGACATGTTGAATTTTCAAAAGGTGACCAAACATTTTTGAAAGGCAACAAAGTTGGAAATTTGTTTACTGTTGAGTTGAAACCACAACATCATACAAGTCTGTTGTCTAATGATATATTACACCGCAGAATGGGACATTCATCTTTGTATAAACCTCAGTCATTATGTGATATTTGTCTAAAAGGAAAGATGACTAGGTTTCCGTTTGCTTCAGTTGATGATCATAAGAAACCAAAGCACATCTTGGAAGTCGTTAGCTCTGATGTCGCAGGACCTATTGTTCCAGAAACATATGATGGATATAAATATTATGTGACATTTACCGATCATTTCTCACATTTCACTTGCATCTATTTACTCAAGAGGAAATCTGAAGTTTATAAAAAATTTGTAGAATTTGAGGCAATGGCTACAAATAAATTTCAAACTGGAATTTCACGATTCCGTTGCGATAGAGGAGGTGAATATGTATCGACAGCCTTCAAAGAATTTTGCAAAGAAAATGGTACAGTTATTGAATATAATGTACCAAGAAATCCTGAACAAAATGGTGTAAGTGAACGTCTTAATCGAACAATAATGAATATGGCACGATGTTTTATACAAGAATCTGGTTTTGAGAAAGAATTATGGGGAGAAGCTGTGAGGACTGCTGTCTACATTATCAACCGTCTTCCCACTAGAGCTACTTCTAATAAAATACCAGCAGAAATATGGTATTCTAGAAAAATATCTTTGGATAACATTAGAGTTTTTGGAAGTATTGCATATGCACACATTCCAAAAGAAGATAGAACTGGTAAATTATCCGAGCGTTGCAAACCATTTTTCATGATTGGCTATAAACCTAATGGATATCGTTTGTGGGATCCATCACAACGAAAAATAATAACGGCCAGATCTGTTAAATTTGATGAAACCAGCAAAGAAGTGTCACAAGTACCTGTCATTATTGAAAGTCAAGATTTCGATTCTGATTCCGATATTGAAGAAAAACAGTCCATGGAAGAGTCATTCCATGAACATGGAACTAGGAAAAGTACACGTGTCCGGAAATTTCCTTCAAAGTACGCTAATTTCGAAACAAACATGATGTGGTAGCATTGATGGCTGGAAATCTACTGTTTGAATGTCCATCATACCACATCATACCAGGAAGCTATTGATTCTAGAGAAGGATGGGAATCTGCCATTGAAGAGCCATGCAAGAAATGGAACCTGGAAATTAGTACCAGTCCCACCCAATACCAAGGTCATTGATTCTAAATGGGTCTTCAGTCGCAAGACAATCAATGACCAGCTCGTTTGGTAGCTAGAGGATTCATGCAAGACTCCATCAACTACGATGACTTATATGCACCAGTTGCCAGGATGGTAACACTAAGAGCTCTTTTTGCTCTAGCCCTAGAACGAAATTTAGTTTTACATCAGATGGATGTGAAGTCCGCATTTTTAAATGGAATACTCAAGGAACCTGTTTTTATGAAGCCACCGCAAGGTTTGAAAAATGTTCCAGAAAATTTTGTATGTGAATTAGTTAAATGACTTTATGGTCTCAAATGTGCACCTAAAGAGTGGAATGATTGTTTTAATTCTTATTTAATTGAAAATAGTTTCTCACGTTGCCAAGTAGATCCTTGTTTATACATGAGGGGCAACTCATACTTATTAGTCTGGGTAGATGATATTATTTTATTGTCTAATAGTGAAAAAGAAATTTTCAATATTAAAACATTGTTGAAAGCAAAATTTGAGATGAAGGATATCAATACAGAGAGTAAAATTAAATTCTTAGGTATTGAAATTGAAAGATGTTAAAATGCAATGTATTTTTTACAGAAAGAACTTATTGATAAAATTCTTCTCAAATTTGGAATGGCTGATTGTTATGAAAGTGACATACCACTTCCTGTTGGTATAAATTTGAATACTTTTGATACCGATTCTGAAAATGAATCAAACCTGCCCTATAGAGAACTTGTTGGGAGTTTAATGTACCTAATGTTAGGTTCAAGACCTGATTTGTGTTTTGCAATAACATATTTTAGTCAATTTCAGCATAATTTTACTCCTACTCATTGGAAATATTTGAAACATGTTTTAAAATATCTTAAAGGAACAAAAAATTTGAGACTCAAATTTACAAAATCAGAATATGCAAATAATAAATTTGTTCTTGATACTTTTGTTGATGCTGATTTTGGATCTGATACAAATGATCGTAAGAGTATATGTGGTTTCATCATTAGACTAAATAAAAATCTAATATCTTGGAAATCAAAGAAACAAACTGTTGTAGCATTATCATCAGCTGAATCAGAGTATGTTTCTCTATCTATTTGTTTAACGGAATGTATATTTATGAAACAACTGATTGAACGTATGATAAATGCTGAAATCGATCAAATATTTGCTTATGAGGATAATCAATCAGCTATAAAAATGGCTATCACTCGAGAAACTAAAAGAAGTAAGCATATTTATGTCAAACACCATTTCATAAGAAATCTTATAGCCGATAATGTTGTTAAATTGATATATGTTTCGACAAATGATCAAATAGCTGATATAATGACAAAAGCTTTGTCCAAAACAAAATTTGCCCATTTTAGAACATCTTTAGGAATGATAGATGAATAATTATTATATTTAATTATTTCATGATTCCCAGGTACATTGATAATTATTGTTTGGTTATTACATTTATTACCTAAGTACTTTGTTTTGTCAATTACATTTATTTCTGATATTAAACTATTATAGAATTGAGAGGGGGTGTTGGAGAACAATTCTATTATACTATAATGTGTTCTGATTCCGTGCCATAGAGCATAGAACAAATATGATGTGAAATCTGTCAACACTGTATGAACATAAGATGGTATCTAGCTGCAGTTGAAGTCGTTGATAGTTGTGTTACGAGATTCAATAAATTAGTAAAAACACTGCGTATATTAATTATTAATATAACCTGCCCATAGGTTATGGGCCCGGGCAAAACCAGCAGAAAAAGTAAAAGGGTCGAAAAGGTTTCTTCAAGAAGTGAAAGTTGAGTCAGAAAGTGCTGATTGTAACCTGGAAGTTTGTTCAACAAATATGGCGTCAACACCAGTGATCTCAAATTTGAAACCATTCGACGGCGTTGGTTTTCTTGATTGGGAGTTTCGAATTAAAATTAGAATGGAACGGGAAAACTGTAGAGAAGCACTAGATGAAAAGCCGACCACAATGCCTCAAGATGAGTATGACAAAAAAAACATCAAGGCCAAGGACTAGCTGCAGTTGAAGTCGTTGATAGTTGTGTTACGAGATTCAATAAATTAGTAAAAACACTGCGTATATTAATTATTAATATAACCTGCCCATAACATCTAAGTTCTCTTCTAGAATATGATATGTGCATGAAATTTTTTCATACAGATAATTATGTAAGGCTGCACAAGCCAGTGTTACTTTTACAACCTTATCTGAACTCAAATTAATAGTATTTAATAAAATTCTCCATCTATTCGTCAGAACTCCAAATACATTATCAACTACTCTCCGAGCCCTACTCAATCTGTTGAAATTACGTTGTTCCCAACTTCAGTTTCGAAAAGGAAACGGTTTCATGACATTTTCCATCAAGAGGAATGTTGCATCTCCAATGATCACATAGGGAAGTGACTTAGTTCTGCCTGGTAGAGATTTTGTTTCAGGAAAATACAGTCGGTTTTCTGCCATTGTCTGCAAAAATGGGCTTCTACGGCAAACATCGCCATCTGAAATTCTCCCAGTTGTGCCTACATCAACATACAAAAATTTATAGTTCGCACATCGAATAATGCTATATATTATAGTTGAAGAAGTTTGAGCCACTATTAGCAGGTCCTTAAAAAAATGATGTTTCCCATTAATTGCTCCTAGTGCATTAGGGAATTCACAATTCTGCATGACGTTCTCTGCCACAGTCGGTTTTATTTTGAAATTGGACCTTGTTGGTCCGTGGGGACCGTCATAGTACACCTCATTCTAAAGCGAAGTGGTCGTGGTGTAAGAGCGTTCAGCTTCCACCCAGGCGGTCCGGGTTCGATCCTCGGTTGCGTGTCACTGAGCTGAAGTGGTTCGGATTCCACTTTTATTTAAACTGTAGGTCCCGGATCTCCCTTGCTCGCACAAGCTCTGCTTTTGAGGGGTTTTCTCCGAAAACCTGGGAGTTTCGTAAAATCAAACAAATTTCACAAATGACTGTGTGGACCGTTGGACCATAGTTACTGTAACGTTAAGTTGCTCAAATAGAAAGCGTGTGGCCGAAAGTAGGTAAACATTCAGTGAAGTTATAGCACAGACTCTTCTCAGGTGGGTTAAACTGGGAATCATTCATTCCTGATGGACATTGCATTGCCTTTATTGTGTACTTAGCTTGTGGAGGGGGTTGTTGCTCCAATCGATGTATTCTTAGGAGAATGAGACTGCAGGTCAGGAAAGACTGTCGTGGATCTTCAGTGTTGATTGAGACAGCAGTTCACGAAAAACTGTGATGGATCCTCGGTGTTGAATGAGATAGCAGCTGAGGAAATACCATCGTGGATTATCACTGTTGAGTGAGACAGCAGCTCACGAGAGACTGTCGTGGATCCTCATTATTGAATGGGTACTTTGATTAGGATTTACTCCCGGATAAAAAGAGACCTGTAATTTTCATTGGCCTTGAAAAATATACCACTTCTACACACCTCCATTTGATTCGAGCTCTGTGTTCAATTATTATGAGTCTAACAGTGACTACTATTTAATATTTACTATTTAATATTTACATATGCATATGAGTAACATAATTAGAATTTAAATACATGTACTCGTTGAATGTAAAAACAGAAGCTCTGGGATCAAATGAAAGCATGTGAAAATAACCACTAATATGCAAAAACCTTCAATGAAATAAAATAGCATTAATTAAGCAAGAAGGCTGTAGGATTCAGCAAGGGAAAATGCAAGAAAGTTGTAGGACGCTATCTCAAACAGAAAAAAAGATCAATCATGAAACCAACATTGTTTAGTGCCTGGAAGGAAATCTATACACCAGCAAATAATATAAAGGTATGTATAATTATTCAAACTAACCTTTGCTATTCCCTTCAGGAATATGAAGTATCGGATATATTCAAATTAATAGATGATCAAAATGGCTTCCCGTGCACAGACACAATAATTATGCCCCAGATTCGTAACAATTGAAATTCGCCAGCCAAAAAGGATATGATGGAAAGTGCTCACTAGTTTTATTAATTTACATCACACAAAAAATTTATTTCCGGTCGACAATTCATTTCCATCTTTTGTAATCGAAGAAATTCTGTGACAGAAGACAGAACCACAGAACTGCGATCAATAGTCGTTTATTGGCGAGTATTGAAATAGTTGTTTATTTGCGAGCATTAAGATAGGCATTTATTTGCGTCTCAAAGAAAAGTTATCGAAATATTTGTTGATATTTAAGAAAGAATTGATGAGATGTGAGACTTTCAATGATTCAAAGGATGTGCACCAATTTACTCGTTACATTACAACGTGTTCAACGGTATGAGCGGACCGTCAGGGTCCAGGGGAATTATAATTTTTGAGTGGTCCGCGAAATTCATGTTCACATAAAAAAAATGTATGGTCGAATAATAAGTGTTTATTTTTTATATTTTGTAAAAACAAATTGGTACAAATAAAACTGAAACAAAGTATATTTTAATGTAACAAATTGAAACAGTCTTAGTACATTGGTGGTTTTCCTACACACCCGGCACAGAACGTTATTACTTTTTTTGTTTTATTCTGTGCTGCCTTTCTTCCATCTCTTTGGGATATTATCTTATAAGAATTAGAACAAAAACTCCTCATTATATGACTTGATCCGGGTTTTTCTTGTAAATGATGTTTTAATTTTGGTGTAGATAGAACATCTTCGAGATTACAAGTAAATTGCTCTACAAGATATTTTTTTAAATCAGTTATGTACAGATCTTCATAATGGACTTCCTTGTATATAATACTGCAGTGGTAAGTAGTAATTCAAAAGCTAGTTTTCTGTACCACTTTAAAGATTTACTTAAAGGATTGTTGCGGGCACCTATTCGATCAGAAACTCCTTTACCTTTATTATAATCTAAAATAATTTTTGGTTTTAGCTTAGTTGTTCCTTTATATCTCACTTCTTGTGGCTCTGTTGAATGTCTCGTGGACAGCATTAACACGTTTCTTTGGTCCAGTTTGGAACTGTTATTCCACGTTCATTTTCTTTCGCTATTATTTCTCCTTTCTTCATCTTTATGTTCTTTGCTACCACGTCCTTAGGCAGTCCCTTTCTTTTACAATTTATTGTTCCTATTAGATGTGTATTAATAGTCTATTGGCTAAGTCTAGGCTGGTATGTATACCAGTTATCAGTTACCATTGTTCATGCTGAACAACATCAGCAGGAACCGTTTTCTCTAGTTCGGCATTTTTACCAGCATTAACTTTTATATTGTAGGACCAGTATACCAGTACATATTTTGAAAAACTTAATGTCGATATATGTCATTTTTGTTTATTGTACTGTCTCATAACAAGTCATCCTCTAAGGCCCGGTTTCACCAACATCCTTAATCTCGATTCAGTTCTACAGTGAAGCTTCAAATCGAGATTAACGACTTGAACCGTTTTAGGCCGGATTTCACCAACGACTTTAATCTTAGTTTAGGAGATAACTAACATATCTACATTACAGCTTCAAACCGTTTCACCATAGCAATAACTCCGATTATTCCAAACTGGTCATTTTTGATCAGTTAACAATATAATCTCCCGTTATCAACCTAATCAAATCAACAAATGTAATTTATTATTTATTATTATTATTATTTGTTATTTGCTCCACATCCTCTTCTGATCTAAGTAGTTCACTGTGATTAATCTCAACATGTTCGTCATTGTTGGTATTAACTGGCATTAACGGCAACTTCCTCAATACTTTAGTGCGTGGCATTCTCAAGTTGGCAGTTGAGTATGATGACCAATCTCCATTGATGGATTCCTTCTGTAAACCATAAAATAAAAACAAGCTATTCAACTGACAAGGACATGGAAACTGAAGGCAGATCAAAATTCCACTCACCATTTGACTGAATTGTTCGTCATGCTCAATTTCTTCATTGCGCTCATTTGCTTCATCATGCTCATTTTCATCATCACGCTCGAAATGAGCTGCTGTAAATAACCAAAAACGGTCAAAAGTCAAAATAAACTTTAATGTCAGAAGCTATTAATCTTTATCAACAAATATTTGTACCTATTTTGATGTTAATTAAAATTTTTATAAACTATAAATTGTACAATCTAAGTATTTGAATAGTAAATAACACCTACCACTTGAAATATGGACATCGTCATCATATGCATTGTAAAGACCAATAGCTACGGGGTGAATGAGGGCCCTTACTCTCTCGCAGAGAGACCTTTCTTCGGGGCGGACATTTGGGAAGAAAACTGGTGGTCCTCCACCTAGAACAGAATCGTATGGTATGATTGAATTCTGGTAGGTCTTAACCAATATTTCAATATATTTTCAAGTCAAGAGAGTTTACCTGTTCCAATCCTATTCACGTTCCCTTGCGTGATTAGTTTCTTGATCAATTTTTTCAGGTTGTCCCATGCACTTCGGAACGTGGACCAAGTTCTCAGCACATTTATGTTTTGGGAATTAAAATCTGCAGCAATGTCTTTCCACTCATTGATTTTCTGTTTCACGCTTATGGCATCAGTTTTTTTGTTTTCAACAATGTTGAAACGCGGCTCCACTAACTCCACCAAATAGGTTTTCTCAGCAATTGAGAAATTGGTTTCTCTCTTCTTTCTCTCTCCCGACTCTCGATCCATCGCCTTTTTTTTTATCATAGATCGCTCGACCATTCATTTTTCCACTTTCCATTAATAAGAAAATTCTTTTTTCACAAAAAACTTTCAAATTGAATGTCAAACTCAAACTTCACTTCAGACTTCAGGTAGCAAATGCAAGAGCAAGGATAGTACTAAATAGAGGTCAGTTCACTGTATGATGTCATCGTACACTGTTGCCTTATCTTTTCTTTAACCTAATCGCGTTTAGTTAACTGTACCCAATGATATCCTGGAAATGACACCATGAAACGGCTTTGATTATAATCTGGATTATATTCGTGGTTTACCTTGACGGTAGATTACGTAAACATAGATTATCATTGCCTTTGGTGAAACCCGGCCTTATCATACTGCAAAGCGCGATTTAATTGCCTAATCGCGATTCAGTGTAATCGGCCATTTTTGAGCGATTTACACGTCAAGTAGAGATCAACTTGACGTCAAATCTACGGAAAATACGAAATTTCGTGGAAATTCCTGAAGATGAGTTCTTTTTCGACGTCCTCGATGGATAAAAGAACGGAAAAATTATTTTCAGAATTTGGATAATGTTGATTTTGAAATAAGGTTTCTTCTTTCGAAAGTAGATCCGCTTCAAATTCTGGGGTATATTGAGCACCAGATTGAGGTCCTGTACAAAACATCTGATGACCCCGTTTGAAAATTGTTTAAACCCTGCTGTACAGTTATACAACGACTCACAGATCAGAACTACGAAACCTGTGAAACGAATTTTTGGTGTGTGGAAGAGACGATTTCCTGTGGTATCATTAGGTTTCAGAGTAAAATTAGACAAAGTTTTTCCCATAATAGTGGCACAGCTGTGCTTCATAATGTCCTACGACGCCTAGGAGAAGGTGTTCAACCATTCGAACTCGAGTTTGATGACAACCTGCCGGCACCAAGGGAAACCATTATGGCCCAAGGGGACATGGGTGGAAATTCTATTGTAGGCTTAGGTGAAACACTGAACAGAAGGAGAGATTACCCTTATCATCGTGAAAGACAAACTATTGTTAGACAATACTTCACAAGGTTGGTGTTTGTTGCCGGGAGGTATTTGAATAATGGAATTATTGAAATAGCAAGGCTGGAGCTGATATCGTTGATTAGAGCAGCAACACAGATACAATGAAAGAAACAGGTGAGGAGGAATACGAAGTGGTTGTTCAAAATCCAGAAGTAAGGCAATAGCTGATTCGGATTTTGATTCTTTGAGATAGAGAGTTGATTATTTACTGACTTTTATTATTCATTTTTAAAATTCTACTAATGTTAACTTGAAGAAATATTAATTACATACCATTAAAGAATAAGAAATGTTATTCACTCAAATACAGAAGTCAACTCAGTATAATCGAAATGAATGAAAATAACAAATGAAAATAAGAAAGCAAAAAAATAAAAAACATCATTTCAACTTGAAGCTTTTCTTGGTATGTTTCAATTTCAGGAGGAGAATTCTTGTTCAAACTCTCTCCTGTCTCAATTTTTCACGGTGAATTTTCATCACCATCTGATGCTTCTTTTCGGCATGACAAGTCACCGATGTTGAGGCCTTCAACCTTTTGGCTACAAGGTCTTCATTTTTGGCCTGAGCTATAACAGGTCACCTTCTGCTTGGCAAGTGCCTCGTACAATGTTCTATATTATGTTTGCTTTTTTGGTGCTATTTCTTCTGCAGTTGTAGTTGAAGGCCTAGTTGCAAGCTTTTTAAGAACCTGTGAGTCTCGTTCTACTTCCGAAGTGTTCGTTTGCAGACTCAGAACTACGGTTATTCCAACAACTATTTTTGGAATGTTTGGTTCCATTGTCAGTCTTCTTGTTATCGACGATTTGGAGATATTCCTGAACTATATCAATCAGAATATTCTTATCATCATCACTTAACATAGGATCCCTTCATTTCTTCGAATTTTCAATATTTTCGGACATATCACCAAACTACTAGACACCTAAACTAATTATTATAAATATAAATGAACCCTGTTCAAGTTGATTATTATGTATTGTCTTCTTGTTATCGACGATTTGGAAATATTCCTGAACTATATCAATCAGAATATTCTTATCATCATCACTTAACATAGGATCCCTTAATTTCTTCGAATTTTCAATATTTTCGGACATATCACCAAACTACTAGACACCTAAACTAATTATTATAAATATAAATGAACCCTGTTCAAGTTGATTATTATGTATTGTCTTCTTGTTATCGACGATTTGGAAATATTCCTGAACTATATCAATCAGAATATGCTTATCATCATCACTTAACATAGGATCCCTTCATTTCTTCGAATTTTCAATATTTTCGGACATATCACCAAACTACTAGACACCTAAACTAATTATTATAAATATAAATGAACCCTGTTCAAGTTGATTATTATGTATTGTCTTCTTGTTATCGACGATTTGGAAATATTCCTGAACTATATCAATCAGAATATTCTTATCATCATCACTTAACATAGGATCCCTTCATTTCTTCGAATTTTCATTATTTTTGGACATATCACCAAACTACTAGACACCTAAACTAATTATTATAAATATAAATGAACCCTGTTCAAGTTGATTATTAAGGTAAATATTTTAATTGGATTGTCTTGCTCCGCATCTATGACACTGACATTATAAATTATGATACGAAACGCCAGATTTCCATTGATGCCAAATAGTTCGATGATCTAATCGCGGTTTCATTAATCGCGATCTTCATCCGATGATTGAGTTGTGGTGAAACGGAAAACACTGTTAATCCAGATTCACTACCAAGTCAAGATTAATTAATCTGAGATTGAAAGTCATTTGGTGAAACCGGGCCTAAAGGGAACCATTGTTTCATCTACGCAAATTAATTCATCTGGAGTGTACAAGGTTTGAAAGTTGTGTACGAGCATACCGACCAAAGGTTGTATTTTATATAATCTGTCTTTTTCGGGATATTCTTCGTTGTTGGAGAAATGAATCATTTTCATTTTCCAGATCTTCAGAATCTGATGAATCTTGCTGTGCCGAGAAATTACATTGTTGATCTACCATCCAAGAGTGGATTAAAGGTAGGGAGGGACAAACTTCTTGGCATTGACACGTATGGAAACTGTTTGATTGATTGATTGAACATTTGTATGAAAACTTATTTGAATGTCACAAAGTCTTTCTTCTGTCCACCAACGGGCAAACTTCTACAGGATAACCGTTTTTTCAAATTTTCGACGCTATGATCCTCTACTCTCGAATTTTTAAGCTTGGCTCCAGGTACATCATCTTCGTTGAGAACATTCATTGAATTCAACTAATCCAATCAATCGTCACAAGAATACTATCATTTGTACCACCACCACCATGCACCCTCTAAGGTTGAGGCCCGGAAGGATGAACTCCCCAGCACTCGAATGTACTCAAAAGCTCACCCCCCCTATCCACCACCCCTGCTCGTTGAAGCGGTTCCTCATCCTGATGATTGGCAATCAGCAGGATAAAATCTGATCGATGGATATGGAGTGCTTGGCCCATTCTCGTACTGAAGCTCTCTTATAACAGACATGAGTTGAAATTTGAATTTACAATTACTTTACTTACTGTGCATGTTGCCTCCCTGAAACTGGCTGAAGGCCTGTAAAAAACACTTGGCTGAAGGCCTAGTGCTGTGTGGTGAATTCACTGAGTTCACTTCTTGGTCGGTTCTTCTTGGAATCTGAAACATAAAAGCATGATTCGTGATTTAAAGCCTGCTGAAGTAGACGTCGCCGTAGGTTCCGCTTCCGTCGTCAGGGGTGTCGTTGTCTCCCTGGTACGCTGGTCGTCTGTATTTGTCTCTGTCTGTCGTCTTGCTCATGTCAGTTCTCATGGAGCTCCATGAGCAGCGGGTTAGTGTGGGTCTCTACTCTGTCTAGAGTAGTCCCCACATGGTGTCTGATAAGTCTGTCGATATAGTCAGAATGGATGTCTAAGTCTCGGAATATAAAATATCGTGGTGCGTCTGTTCCTGAGGCCTGCATCCTCTGCCTATAACTGTTCGCACATTGCCTTCAAGCAGTAGAAGCGTACAGCATGATTAGCAGAAGGATTGTCCTGATGAGGCGTAGTTTCAACTCGAGTGCCATATGTTGCTCCTACGTCTGATGAGTGGATATAGCTTATGCCTTGCGGCTTTCGCTATAGCTAATCTGTGGGAGACTTGCGTTTCTTGTCCAAAGTTATTCCTAGGTATACGTCTTCGTCTTGTCATGGAATTTTCTCGTCGTTCATAGTAACATGGCCCTCGGGTGTCCTACGTCGCCTCGTGAACAGTGTGGCCTTGCTTTTGTCTGCATTGATTCCGATCTTCCAACGACTGAACCACGGTTCCAGCTTGTTGATCTGTTGTTGCAGCTTGCATTGGCCGCAGTGGAGGACCTGATACGGGCCCACTCACGTTCAAACCTAAACCTACTCCTCTCTCATGGGATGGCTCAGCAAAGATTGCCGCGTCATCTGCATAGAGTGCCAGTTTGGTCATGGGATTGTCCGACATAGGCATGTCTGCGGTGTAGATCGAAAACAGGAGTGGTGACAGTACTGCTCCCTGTGGTACTCCTGCTTTTAGCCTCCTTCGTGAAGAGAGAGCATTTCCGACTTTGTATCGGTAATCTCGACCTCTTAGGAAGGAGTTTATCAGCTTGACCATTGGTGTAGTGTAGCCGGCATCCACTAGTTTTGTGATCAGCCTCTATCGAAGGCCTTGGAGACGTCTTGGAAGACTGCTCCTGAAAGGTTTCCTTTGATCATGCGGTTCCAGCTCTGGATGGTAGCGTCCACTATCCGAGTGATCTGGAGTTCTGTTGAGTGTTCGTGTCTGAAACCAAATTGTTCATCTGGTAGGATGTTCAATTCTTCAGGCAAGTCGAGTCCTGATCACCCTTTCTGCGACCTTGCTCATCGCAGGCTGATGGGGCGGTGGTTTTGCGTAAACGTGTGGTTCTTATTGGGTTTCGGAATCATGATGACCGTTGCTTCTTTCCAGCTGGGTGGAAAGTGTCTAAGTCTGAGTACAGCGTTCATGATGTTTGTCAGAGCTGCTAGTCCTTTTCTAGGTAAGGCTTTTAGTGTCCTGACGGGTATGTCGTCTGGGCCCGGTGTTTTCCTGGCTTGGCATGCCTTGGCGTCCTTGATTTCTTCTGGAGATGTCGACTCCAGACGAATGTCTGAGTCGTCAGTCGTCTGATTGTTTGGTCTACGTGCGCTTCCGTGTCCTCGACTTCATCGGTGTAATCGACCCTATCTTGCCTTTAGGAGATACTTTCGGAGTAATTTACTTTATTCTCTCTGTTTTGGTGTTTGATATTCAAGATCTTTTCAGCTTGAAATAGTGACTTCAAATGATTGTTAATGATTAATCTCTTATTTTCGAACTGTTCTTTAACCCATTTGATCCCAAGCAATTTTTTTTTTGAAAAATTCGACAAACCTCATTTATTTTGGATTATTTGTGAAACCGAAAGACATTAATAAATTCGTTTCAATGACATGAAAAATATTACAAGAAAAAAATAAACGTACTCACATGAGTACACTGGGCACAAATCGTGGTAATAGTTCGTATACCATGGAGTAATATTTTGAAATTCTGAAAGGAAGAAAACTACAACCTCAGATGGTAAAAAACCTATATCTCAGTACTTATACATATGAGCATGTTAATATACTGAAAAACGTCAAAATTATCGGTTACTATGGAATTGTATGAAATATTCTCTTTCAATGCACAACGTTATGTTACATTTTATACATTTCCAGCGTGATCTTAGATGGCATTGCTTGCATCGTAACAGCTTTTCAATTTTCCCCGGAAAGTGGCCACCTTCATTATGTACAATACTGCTGCAAACAGAGGCAGATGGCCTTGCTTTTGAATAAGATGCTTTGGTGAAGCACCTGAGGTAATGGCGTGTGATGGTACGAATGAATACTAGCAGATCCACCTTATTTTCACTGTCAAGTGTATGGATTCTGCAAGCATTGACAAGTGCAACATTCACCATATGGGTGAAACTCACCCACCACCATTTCTTCCCCTGAATAGTGATCCTATAATTATTTACTGCTTGATCTAGAAGATCTACTCCTCCCATCGAAGAGTTATATTTAGCAAACAACTGGGGTTGGGGTACATCGATTTTTCCTTTTTTTTGCAGAGGACCAACGTTTGACTCTTGCCTGTGGTTCGATGCTGTCATAATTGGTTGCCATTGTGACGATATTATTGTCTTTCCATTTGACAAATGAGGCCATTATTTGCAAAACTTGCTATTTGCTCGGAAGCATTTTGTTGGGAAATCAAAAAAAACATTTACCAGCTTAGTAGTGCTGTTTTCACAAAATAAAATTATTTATAAATTTGGCTTTAAATGTTTAGGAGTGGAATTGAAAACTTTGCAGCCTAAAATATATACAACTTTGTTTAAAAAAAATAAAATATATTGCAAATAGCCAGTTTTGCAAATAATTATCTAGTATAAAAAAATCAATTTACTTAAATACCAAACTCAAAGAATTTATTTGTTGCAACATACAGGTTCCATTAATAATATTATAAAGAAAATATAAAACTAATAACAGAACGAAATAAACTCAAAAGACTTCTAAACTGGAACGAAACAGCAGTCATTCTAGGCATTTTCTAATCCATCAGCCATTTCTTCCGGTACAGCGGAATCTTTCTGCAAGTGTTCGTTATAGAAACGTAATTCAGGAAGGCTTCTCCAGTTTTCTCCATAATGTTTGGAAAGGAGACTATTAATCGTTCCTTTATCCCCCTTTAGTGTTGTTCCCAGAGGAATTTTCTCAGGAGCCATTGAAGAAAGGGAAAAATTTTTTTTACAAATGCTTTTAGGTTTTCCAACGTCAAAGGAGTAATTGGGTTCACCTTGAACTATAACATTTTTGTCTTTTTTGTAAAATATAAACCGCTTTGCCTTATTAAATTGAAAGTGCCATGAACCAGGGAGCTTAATGACTCGCTTGGTTGTTGTTTTCCAATCATACACATCCCAATCGATACCGATTTTTCGAATAGTAGAATGCTTCCTGATTATATCATCGTAGCCCCTAAGTTCCACGATAACAGGTTTTTTTCTTATGTCTTTTTCTATAAGACCGAAGATGCGATCAGGCGGAATAAAGGAATGACCGACGATCGGAAAAATCAAGTCAATTTGTTTGATATGTTTCGGCGATTCTTCTAGAAGCCAGTAAGCAAGCATTGCCATCGTATTCGTATTCTTGTTTTGTCCGCCGCAACCATCAGCGAACAAACATACCGTTTCTATGTCGGGATCAAAATCGAATTTTTTTAGAGCATGCTGCACAGCCGATGCTATTGTATTAGAATCTTTGCGGGAGTCGATTTCCGTCCACAAGTAAGAAAATACATTTCTTGGGCTTAGTTTAGCTTTGGAAGTTCCAGAGACTATTGTAAAATTATAATAATTTATTTGCTGGCTGAAATACGTCGCTTGGTCAGGCAGTCTAGGTAAAGCCAAGTTTTTTTGGCAGTCAAAAGAGAAGTAGACTGTGTTGGGCTTAGTATTTTTAAGTAGTCTGAAAAAACTCTTTGCTTTTGCAATATGAACACGATGTTCCGTGATTAACTTCTGCCGAATAAGGTAAATGTCCCAGTATTCGTCACGCTAAGACAATGTTTGCAATATGAAACTTAGTATAACATTCATATATTAATTTAATCGTGTTAAAATCTTTTTAATGATAAGTGTGGTAAGTTATCTCTTATGTGTTTTAGACAAATACACTCTATTTTAACTTTAAATGTTATTTTATTCAAATTCAGAATTAACGTTTCCATGTACCATTATTCGTCATGCGAAAAAAGGGGCAGTCCCAGTTATCGTCAGATAACGTCCTAGTATTCGTCACATAGTTTAATACAAGAAGACTCAAATAAATTATTATTATTTTTAGTTTTTTATTTGAGAAAGTTAGGTAGGTACATCACAAATTTGACAAACAAATTTGACAAATAAATTTTTTAGCCTTTTTTGAAGTTGACGCACACCTCTCATGCATCCATTGCAAACATTTTTGACACTTAATCATATCCTCTTCACGGTCTTCTTCACAAATATTACAAAACCAACTTTCTTTCTGTGTTCTCTCAGTTTCACATATTCCATTCTTCGGCTTTTGTGATTTTGGTTTATGTTCTTTATTCTCTTTCACAATCTTTTCCCCTGCAATTTTTTTATTTTCTTTGTCTTCAAGTCGTTTTCTTTTCCTTTCTTGAATTTCTTGTTCTTTTTCCAACTTCTTTTTCTATTTCTTTTTAAAATATTCTTGCCAATCTTTAGACGTTGCTACTGAAGGTATTTTTTCTTTTAGTTTTTTAGTCACCTTTGGTCTATCTGGCCAAAACAAATTGTTTTTGAAAGGAGACGGTATGTCCGCCAAGATATCTTTCTCTGTATTGATTTCTGCTACTTGTGCTGTGGCTGTTGAAGGAAGATTCACTGGAATATTCATCTTTGTTGTTTGTGCCGCAGATGGCGAAACTTGGTCTACTTCAATAACTCTGTCAAGAACCTCTATTTCCGTTGTAGGTAAACTAGGTTCATCAGTTTCAGTAATCGATATATTGTCTGACAAATTATCTGAAAATCATATGTAACGATATAATATTGATTGTTACTTGAATTAAACATTTCATGAATACCTATTACCTACCTTTTAGGGTAATATTACTTGGAGCCTGCTGAGTGGTAATACAATTTACTGATAGTTCACTTGAAGGTTCGCAAGAAACTGGGCATAAAATTGGCTGAGTATTTGGAAAAATGTTTAATTCATCTGGTTTTGAGTTTATTGGAGCACTTAGATCACCTGCAAATAACGAATACGAAATTTAGGATACTTGAGTACTCGCAATATCTGATATTATGCTACTCACATTTTTTGGGACTTCTGATGAGTTTAATTTAGGAGACAGATCTAGAAGCAAAAAAATTGATTAGTTAACGAGTATAGAAGTAAACTTGACTTTAGGAGTACCGTACCTATATTAGTGACTTTCTGCAGTGTACCTTCTTCTCCCACAACAAAGTCAATTGTTTCATTTTCAGGCAATAGGTCTATCTAGAGACCTCGTAAGGTCTTCTTGGTTTTCCAATGCAGTCTTTGTACCGTCTCCACTGATGCTTGTGTTAATTTGATGCCAAATTTTGAATAATTCTGTGAATTCCACCTCATGTAACCATGTCGGCCCAGACTCTTTGAATAATTTAAGCTTATCCTGCGGGATAAAGCACTCAATATACTTTAAATGATTCTTTATATCCTCTACATTCTTTGATGATTTTGATATTGAGGCGTTATCTTCCTTGTTTTTTATCTTGAAGTAGTCTAAAGCATCTGGATCTAGAGGAACTAATCCACAAGCACTGAATCCATTCTTCAACATCTCGGGTTTGAGTGTATTTTTTAGTACTTTGTGGAGAAGTACAGAAAAATTATCTCGTTTTAAACGGACTCCTGCGTTTTCTATTCTCCATTTATAAACTTCTTTTTTCCAAGAATACTTTAATGGATGGAACACTGCTACATCCATTGGTTGTAGAAAGTGTGTAGAGTTTGGATACAGCGCAACAATTTCTATTCCTGAATCTTTGCAAAACTCACTTAATGGTAATGTCAAGTGAGAGGAGTTCGCACTGACGATAACTCGGTCAGTGACGATCATTGGGACATTTACCTTATCTACAGAAGTTGCTACTTTTAACTGCTCCTTTGTTCTCAAGCAAGTGGAGCAACAATCAGTCATCGGAGTTCCAAAAGCAATGTTGTAGTTAGCATTCACATACTTTCGAAAATAACAAAGCTTCACATGCATAGGCTGCAGCACCCTCTGAAGATAATGGTCGTAAAGTTTCTTAAAATTCAAGTCACATGGCAAATACACCCTCACGCTTGTCTTGCTTCTGCAGTAATGAGATTCTGCACACGTGAGGGATTCTATAAATTTTTTGATACAGTTTCTTTTTTCATCATTTTTTGGACCCACTCTGTTGCCACCTCTACGTTCTTTGGGTAGCTCCCCTCTGACAACAAAATTTCTTACTACTCGTTGAATACGGTCCTTATTTACATTCGTGATACCTACAAAAGTTTTAGCACATACTCTAATTAAATGGCCGTCACTCAAACGCACGTGGTATTTTATTGACACTGCACCATGATTCAATTTCCCTCTTTTCGGTTTTTGTCCTTTGCAACAAGCCAATATAAGAAGGTCTTGTTTAATTTTATCATTTGTTTGATAGAAGTAGGCATGGCAATCTTTAATTTGTTTCATTGTAAGTGTGGTACAATCATACGGCAATCCGGGTCGTCCATTATGACCACAAGTTGGAAAGGCCGGCAGTGCTTTGGGTTTATATCTGTAACAACAAAACTCCGGATTAGAAATTTTGTGTATACTACTCCTAACCAGTGTTTGAAAAACAGCGAAAAACAAATGAAACTTCATAAGAAATCAAACGATTGCAGCACAATTTTAAAATCATAGAATCATTATCAAGATGATGTACTTACCTAGCAATCTTATCAACATTCCTTCGATATTGTTCTGGCTGCGGAACCTTTTTGCGTCCTTTTCCGCAAGGACTAGGTGCAATCAACAAACTATCGTCACCTACGAACTCCATAATATTATTACAAATACTGAAATCAAACTAAATGCAAACTACTGATGTCCGTTTCTTATAAACAACTGTAAGTAGGATAACATGTTCGTCACGTGGTTCGACAGGCGAATTTCATTGGTGGAAAGCAAACAACCAGTTTTGCAAGTCAGACGTCAAATCAAAGGACAAGTTCTGCAAATAACTCTGATATTTGGACAGTATTTGCATACTACAGAAAGAGTTTTGGTAACTTCTGATTTCATCATTTGATTCCTCTGTAAACTTTGAACGAAACTCAACAAAAAAAAACAGTTTCGGAGATTTTGTCGAATAGCGAGTTTTGCAAATAATGGCCTCAAATAATAGAGAATTAGTAGAGTCGAACATATATCTGAAATGTCCCCGTTCCTCTTTTTTCATTCTGTTTTTATGTGGCAAAGGACAGTTACTTGTTCTATTGTCTCTGATGGTTCCTGTTGCTCTGAATCCTTTTTCTCGTAGCGTTTTCAACAATGTGTGACTTGTAAAATAATTGTCGAAAAATACCGCATGATCGAATGGTTGAGCAACACATTCTAATAGTTCCAGTACAACTTTAGAACCAAGAGGTAATGTGGATTTTGTTTGATTATCAGTTGAAATGCTGGATGGTTTTGCCCCGCAATAAACGTCAAAACTGTAACAATATCCCGTCGAGCTGCAGAGCATCCATTCTTTGTATCCAAACCTTACCGGCTTGCCTCTTATGAACTGCTTTGCAGAATGGTGACCGAAGTATTTTACCATCGCTTCGTCTATAGAAAGATGAGGGTGGAAAATTCCCCATTGTTGGAAGTTTTTGTTGAGCATCGTCATTAGTGGTCTCACTTTATACATCTTATCATTTCTGTCCAGTTTGGAGTTGTCCGCAAAATGAAGATATTTTTTATTTCATAGTATCGATTTCTGGACATAGCTTTGGATATGCATGGTACTGATAAATCCTCATCCAAGCTCCAGAACAAACGCTCCCTCGACAACCTATGGTAACCACTAAATATCAATATACCCATAAAAATCTTGAGATCATTCACAGTAACAAGGAATGTATGATCATTCTTCTGGGCTGCATATAGGATCGATTGTTCAACAATGAGTTCAAAAGTCGCTACATCGAAGAGTCTCTCGAATGTTTCAACTGGAGTTTTCTTATGTATGCATTTTTTCAAATCATTCAGACGATCAGTATATCCGTGAGTCTCGTTCATTTCAAGATTTATAATTTCCTCACTCCATATTGGTTCAGGTTCCTTTGGTTTTCTTTTCTTTTTTTGTGAGTTTCTGAAACTCTGACTGGATTGTGCTACAAACTCTGATAATGGGATATTGTCATCATCACTGTCATAATGGACCTCAACTTCCCCGGGTACGTCAGTTGGAAAATGCGACACATTACATTCGTCTTCGTCCATATCTTCTTCGTCAGTTTGCGTGTCAACATCGGGAGGAATGACAACGATATTTACATTTTCACGGCTGTTACTTGTAACGTCATCAAGCGCAGTTCCAAGTCTTTTGAAACGCTTTCCATAGAAATGTGAAGAATCTATTACTGGCAATTCATCAACGTCAACGTCCATCATAGCAATCGACCTGCAAAGAAATCAAAACACATTTTAGAAGTCGTATGTGTCCAGTGTACTTACTCATTTGACCAAGTGTGCCATCGTACACCACAATTAGATAAAATATCATGTTGCCATATAAATAGTCTACTGCAATACATACCTGACAAAGAGCACACAATGGCAGAATATGCAAAAAATACAAATTCCTGATCGAAAAATCTACACAAATAACAACACGAAATGCACAGCTTGTATCGCCAAATAAACACCTGCGTTATGAATTTACAAGGGCGCGCTCTTCCAGTTATTTCATGAAATCTCATTGCTTGCATATTACAGATACCCACTATATCGTATTCATTCATCTTTTAGGCGATAGGTGCCACTAGCTATGACATTTGTGAGGCGTACTCAAATGAGTACAATGGGTTCAAATGGGTTAAGAAGAGTCCAAACAATATCGTAATTTTCATCTCGAAAAATGTGAAATAAAACTTTCTATGTTTTTATACCACTTCTATTTGGACATTATCAAACAATACAATTGTATTGTTTGATAATGTCCATATAGGACGAAACTGCAGTAACGTTGGTTACAAATAGAAGTGGTATAAAAACATAGAAAGTTTTATTTCTCATTTTTCGTGATGATTTCCTACCACGTAGTAACGGCTACATCCATCAATTTATTAATTTTCATCTGTTACCTCTTAGGAATGTATCACATTCGCTGGCTCATCCTGCAGGCATGATTGCAAATAATAAAATTTTTGAACATTCGATGATGATTGGTCTGAGTGTAGTATGAGTGAATTGAAAGTGTCATGAAGTTGCATGTAATCTGTATAATTGTCCTTGAATTTAGGTAATTGCAAATATGATAACTGTATATGTTCTTCTATCTATAATGAAACTAAGTGAATGATTTTTACTACAAAGGGTTTACAAAACCACGACGATCATAGTTTCGCTGTAAAAAAGCTTCTTCAAGTGGAGAAGATAATCTAAATTACAACTTTGCTGTGTTCTCTTAAATACTCAAATTAAACCCTGATAAGTACCAATATTACGGATTATATTTGATCTAGCCTTTTCAGGAAAACATATCAAGTAAGTGTCAGTCGTCTGATTGTCTGGTCTACGTGCGCTTCCGTGTCCTCGACTTCATCGTTGTAATCGACCCTATCTTGCCTTCAGGAGATACTTTCGGAGTAATTTACTTTCTTCTCTCTGTTTTGGTGTTTGATATTCAAGATCTTTTCAGCTTGAAATAGTGACTTCAAATGACTGTTAATGATTAATCTCTTATTTTCGAACTGTTCTTTAAGAAGAGTCCAAACAATATCGTAATTTTCATCTGTTACCTCTAAGGAATGTATCACATTCGCTGCCTCATCCTGCAGGCATGATTGCAAATAATAAATTGAACATTCGATGATGATTGGTCTGAGTGTAGTATGAGTGAATTAAAGTGTCATGAAGTTGCATGTAATCTGTATAATTGTCCTTGAATTTAGGTAGTTGCAAATATGGTAACTGTATATGTTCTTCTATATATTCTTCTATATATATATATATATATATATATATATATATATATATATATATATATATATATAAGTGAAAATAGAGTATATTTCGTTTTAACTCCGAGAGTTCTAACCTTTGACAGCTGTTTCGTGTTAACGCACTCATCAGAAAGGATTTATGGAGCTCTCGAAATCAAAACGAATCCACTCAAGAATTAATACCGTGAGGCAAGACAGAATATAACAGGAAGTTATTCATGACATCTACAGTCACTAGTTGAAACTTAATTTGACACGAACCAAGGAATTCAAAAGTAGAGGTTTGTCCACAAATTGACAGGCAGCCAACAATTCGTTGTTCTGACCAACCCAAGGTTTAATCAAGTTTCTAATACGTTATGAGGAACGCAAGCAGAATCTAAGTGAAAATAGAGTATATTTCGTTTTAATTTGGTTTGATTTCAACGCCCCCTAGCAGCAAAACTGTTCATTTTTTTAAGTTGGCGCAATGGTAACATTGGTTGAGAATAACATGGACTACATCATACCAAAAATTCAAAAAAATCCACCGGGACCCAAATCCCATAAGGTGTTTGCGGGGTCCTTTGATCTCTTGAGTTTTCTTTGTCCGACGCATGGTTTTCGCTTAAAAAAATAAAAATCGTTTCATTTCGGTGTGGAAATGTTTGTGCATCGACTGAAAGCAAATTGAGGGATCAGATTTGTTCCAAAATGAATGAGAATCCAAAAAAATGTGTAATTCTTGTCAGATGCCCGGTTCTTGATTAAAATAATTAAATTGAAACTTCTTCATATCTCAGTAACTAACATTTTGTTGACAATAAATCGTCCGATAGTAATTTAGCTACCTGTTTATATTTAATATTTCTTTTCAACACTCCTTAATCTTTTCATAATAAATGCATGTATGTTGACAATGAATTTCCGATAATTCAGCTACCTGTCTGTAATCAATAGTACATTTTGTTCTTCAAATCACTATAAATATTGTGTTTTCACTTGTTATGAATACCATATTGTGTTTGAAAAAGCTATAGGAATAGCGAAGCTCACTATTATTTACTTGATTTTTAAGTGTGTTACTGAAGTTATTTTGGTTGTCCGCTGTTTTTCTGACTATCGGTAAATATGGTGAATTACGCAAATGCAGAAATGGCGGCAATGCATTACGTTTATGGCCTCGCTGATGGTAATGGAACAGAAGCCAGACGCATTTATCAGGAAAGATATCCTAATCGTGCCTTACCAGATAGCCGTACCTGTTCAAATATTCATCGCCGACTTAGGGAAAATGGTAGTTTCAAGAAAGGTACTTCGGAAGGTAGACCTCTAAGCGTCAGAACTCTTGAAATTGAGCACGCGGTTCTGCAAGAAATCGAAGAACATCCTGAGACGAGTACGAGGAAGATTGGTTGATTTTTTGTTACCCATACCATATTTTACGAGTACAGGCATTACTCCCTAGAGATTTTCCACAGCGTGTGAACTTCTGTCAGTGGCATCTTCAGAGTATTGCACTAAATCCGCAGTTTGAGTCACAAATTTTGTTCACAGACGAAGCAAATTTTTCTCGGAATGCTATTCAAAATTTCCATAATAATGCTATGTGGGCGGAAGAAAACCCCTGTACCATACCGAAACCCATTTTCAACACCAATTTTCGGTTAATGTATGGACAGGAATCATTGGTGATTATCTAATAGGCCCATTTTTTCTACCAGGACGCCTTGATGGTCGGTCGTATTTACACTTTCTCGAAGAAGAACTAAATGGGTTGCTTAAAGATGTGCCAATTGCGTTAACGAATCGAATATGGTACATGCACGATTTCAGTGTAATTTTCCGAAACCATTTAAATACAGTTTATCATAATCGTTGCGGAGGACCTCAGCAATGGCCAGCAAGATCCCCTGATGATCTCAACAGTTTAGATTTCTTTCTATGGAGGAACCTTAAAACTCTAGTGTATGAAACTCCTGTTAATACTTTAGAAGATTTAAGAGAGCGAATAGTTGCCTCGTGTGAAACTATTCGAAATACGCCGGGAATATTTGAACGTGTGCGTAATTCCATGCGTAGACGGGCCTATTAAGAAGGTGGCCATTTCCAAAAATTTTTATAATCAGTGTTAGTATAGTCAATAATTAATGAATTTACTTTTATAAAATTAAATAAAATTCGTTTTTGTACAAGCTGAAATCCATATTTTTTGGATTCTCATTAATTTTGGAACAAATCTGATCCCTTAATTTGATGCACAATCATTTCCACACCACATCAGATTTTTGAGGAATTGATCCTGAATTAAAACGATTTTTATTTTTTTAAGTGAAAACCATGCAACGGACAAAGAAAACCCAGAAGATCAAATTTGCTCAAAAATGAATGGAAATCTCAAAAGAATTTTTTATTTCGAGGAAAAGCAGTGACGTAGTATTTTTTCTTCAAAAATATTCAATGCAAAACCCGCGCGGACGCCACTGGCAGAGAAAACAAAAAGTTTTGTACATCACAAAATGCAGCTTGATGCACATAAGACATGTACCTAATTTTATAAAGATGCGTACAATATTATCCCAGTTATTATTAAAAAACTGTTTTTTTTTCAAAACTTTATCACCCTGTATCTCAAAAGTTAGGACTTTTAGGACATACGTTTATAGAAAGTTTTTTCCTTAAAATAAGTCAAAGAATTACCACCTCAAATATTAGCATGTCTTTAAGGAACACCCTGTATATCCAGGTTTCGCACCAAATAGAAGGCAAGAATAGGAATTTCGTAGCAATGATGAAAAATAAGTTATTTCATATTTATTCATATAAAAAAGGAACATTTTACCGAAAATACTTCTATTCAAACTAAAAAATCTTCGGTAGCATTGAAATACACTAAAAAATATCGAAAAAAATAACAAGAAAGTTGTGAATCAATATTTATTTTTTATAAAAAAAGGGAACATTTTACCTAAAATAATTGTATTATTCAAACTGAAAAATATTTGTTATGATTAAAATACAAAAAAAATATTGCAAAAATAACACAAAATTAACGTGTACCTATTGTAATTACATATTTATTCCTTAATAGAAAAATGAAACATTTTACCAGAAATACTTCGATTAAAACTAAAAAATCTTTGGTAGCATTGAAATACTAAAAAAATATTGAAAAAACAACACAAAACTTACATGTACCAATTATGTTATTTCAAATAAATTTTTATAAAATAAAGGAACATTTTAACGAAAGCACCTTTATTCAAACTAAAAAATCTTTGGTAGCATTAAAATACACTAAAAAATATTAAAAGGAAAAAAGGAACATTCCACCGAAAATACTTGTATTCAAACTATAGAGTAATCTGTAACTGTAATTAAAAAATAATAATTCACCTACCAACTTGAAATGTTTCTTGTGCCTAAGTTGCCAAATCTTACACTCCAACATTTTCTTTGTTGGTTTGAAATTTAACACAACCCCTACTGTTATCTACTCCTTATTTGGTAGCTAAAATAGCCCTTAGAGTAGAAGGGTTCAAGGTTTTTTTTGACTTTTTTTCATTACTGAAAATTCGTTCAACACTCGCGTTAGAAAATGGCAGCACAATCAGTAATGTTTTTTTTTTTCAAATTAGGAAATAATAAAATTTCTGACCACTATTGCTTACAATCTTTTACGTTTATATGGAGATATTCAAAATGTAACAAGGCATGTTTTTTCCACTCATTATACAAAGCCTGAGGATCAACTACAAATGAATCAATGATATGTTTTAAAGACTTTGTCTTAAAAGATTGTGCAACTTTTGGATCTAAAATGTCTATTTTATCGAAATTAGGTTCTTTAAAATTGAAATTTTCTCTTATGTTTATCGTTTGCCTCCATGGGGCAAAAAACGTTTAATACTAACAAAATACAGAAAATGTGAAAAAAGATATATTAATATCTTTTATTCGAGATCATTCATTCATTTCTGCCATATGAGGTATGAATCTATTCAAATAAAATAATAATAATAACTTTATTCACACACAAAATTGATACAAACAAGACAATGGCTACATGGTGGAATAAATTAGTTTGTCGATAAGTGCAATCGATGCAATTATAATTAGTAGGTATTTATTATTTCAATTCATTTTCTTTGAGGTACGATTTCAATCTTTTTTTGCGAACAGACTTGTGATATTTTGTATTGCCTCTGGAAGTGTGTTGTATAAATTTGGCCCATTGTAATTATATGATCTTTGGCCAAGGGACTTCAACATATGCGGTAATATGTATTGATTCTCTTAACTTGTATTATAAGTATGTCTAATAGCAACATTGTAAAAGTGTAGGCGTTTCAGGTCGAAAACCACTGCTACCTCATAAAGTCGTTCTGATGGGTATTTTGGTTCTTTAGAGAGAATCAGTTTAAGAAAATTCCTTTGTATGACTTCCAGTGGTTTGAGATGTGTTTTCAATGCCCCTCCCCAAGATATACAATACCTCAGATGACTTTCGACTAGAGCATAAATAGTATTTTTAACTGTTTGACAGGTATTCATTTTTTCAGAAATTTGATTTTGAACAAAATTGTCTGTAGTTTCCTTACTACATAATTTATATGCGAATACCATCTTGTGTGGGAGTCAATTATTACACCCAAATATTTGATTTTAGCCTTTGTCAAGATGGCTATTACCTCATTTTGCAGTGTTACGTCGATTCTGTCGAATGATGGTTCTAATACTGTACCTTGGGGTACTCCATATTCTAGTCTTTTGGGTTTGCTCATTGTATATTTTAGTGATAGTTCTCAAATAACTGAAGACAGATACCTCGTACTCCAATAACTTCTAATGATTGTAGGAGTAGCTCATGACTCAAAGGCTTTTGACAAATCTAAGAATAATGATAGACATGGTATATTTTGGTTCAAAGCAGTATGGATTTCACCTGTGAGATCGATGTAGCATCCTGGGTAGATATTTTTTCTCTGAAACCAAATTAGCTCTCAGAGAGTAACTTATATTTGGTCAGCACTTCATTCGCTTCGTTTTTCATTGAAATAATTTCATGTTTTTTATTCTTTGTTTTACTTATTTCTTTAATAACTTCCTAAAGTTTCTTCGAGTTTGATGTATTCGAATCAATTCTATTTTTGTAGTAATTATATTATTCTTGTTCTACGAGTCTTGTTACTTCATTTCTGAACTTTCATATGTTGCTTCCATTTCAATATTGTTAGGGTGTTTGTGAACATTTTGATGTAGCATATTTTTTCATCAAATAATTTCATTAGACCTTTTGTAATCCAGGAAGTAAACCTGTGATTTTTTCTAGTGTGTTTTTTTACCCTAGTACATTTTTCAATGGCTTCAGTGATTGTACTGATAAGTTCTGTGGTTGCCGATTCAGGATTTTGATCATTGAGTACTGAAGACCATGTTGATACACTAAGGATTTTGTGAAGCCTTATATTATCAATAAATTTTGAAGAATTATTTGAAGTTACCAGTTTCTTTGGAGAATTCAAAATCAATTGTAAGATCATTGTATCATGATCTGTGATACCTCTTTTTATTATAAGAGGAATTACTCGATCCAAAATATTGATTTTTGACATGATGAATATATGATCGAGACATGAACGCAGTATTTACAGATTTGGTTTCCATCCTTCTTCTATGAGAACACAAACAACTGCACACTCATTTTGTGTCCATACCGCTGAATAACATATATCTCGTTTCGTCAAATGTAGTTGCCCTTGTATTTGCTGGCAATACTCATGGTTATAATTGATGAGGGTTTCATCCTCTTCGTTATAAATTATGTAGCTTTTATTACGCCTCACTTAAGCCAACGGTTCTGAACTTGTATGGACACTTCACTTCGACAATAGCAGAATCACCTCACAAGCCGTCAGTTGATGCTCTAAGGAAACCACTTTCACAACCACAGCCTCGTTGGTATTATATAAATGTTCTCAAAAGAATCACTGAATGTTTTACCCCACTAAATAGTCATTACTGAAGAATAATAATTTTTTAAATAGGGATAGAGGATATCGTTCACGCTTCACCGCAACTAAAACTGCACTAAAATTGCTTGCAGTCAAACGATTCTTTCTGGCTATGAGCTAGTTTTCATTCTTTGCTTGGATTATTATTTCATTCACGTGATAGACGGCTGACAGCTTTTCTAGCTATAAAGCGCTTTGTTTTCCGCTGGATTTATTTAAAGCGGTTCAACAGTCTGTAATTCGACAGAAATTTTACTTCACAAGTATTTTTTTATGTCAAGATTACCAAGTCAAACAAAGAACGAAAATGGAAAATTGGAAAATCGTCAGGGGCGAAAATAATGGCATTACAGTTAATGGGCAAAATATAGCTCTCCATAGTGTATTGAGTAAATAATATTGGTTGTGATGATTTTGCTCCTTTATTTATTTATTCCAAAACTAAAAGTAATCAAATTCGATCACATATAATGACAACCGATATATAGAGAATACAGCAGCAAATAGAATACTTTTAAGTTAACAGTAATAAAATGGTGGAGGGAGACATGATTTATGAAAATTGTGAGGACATAGTTGCTAAAACAGAATCTGGCATTATGAATAGGCCTATGGTTGAAGATACATGGGTTCTCAAAAAGACAAAACAGCTCCTAACTTTATATCTGGAAAGGAAGGATAAATTCAGAAACCACAAGGTAGAGAAGAACGCCTTATGAAATAAAATATTTACACAGGTTGGCAGAGAGATTGAAGACTGTGATGAAACATGAAACAAACTTCTATACGGTTACTAAATAACTAACAAAAAGGTCTGGACAAGAAGCAGTATCCTGGGTATTCTTCAATATATTCGACGAAATATTTGCATCGGACACAAATGTTCACCACTGTAGAGAATTAAAAATTCTAGATACTCTCAATAGGTACTTCTGTGCAAACTTTGGAGAAAAGTGATTCTAGTAGGAATGTGAATCCAATGGAATCACTTGAGAACATGCCAGCTGCTTGCAGCAGTATAGTAATTGCTGCTAATCATCAGGTTGATAAATCACCTGCTTCAAAAGAAAGACATTATAATGATGCTAGGAAAGTCACAACAGAAATTGAAGAACGTCATCGAATGATTGAGACTAAATTTGATGAACTAAATACTGTTGTCGAAGAGTCGAAATGATTCAAAAAGAAAGAAAACTCTTATTTGAAACATACTTCGAGCAAAATTCTAGAAAAAAATTGGACAATTTCATCTTGTCGAATGTATCTATCATGTTTTTTGTTAATTTTTTTGTAATATATTCAATCAATTTACTAGTCAATATTCACAAATTGGCATTTTTTATTAGGCAGATATATAGATATTTTTTTGTTGTTTTAAAGTTTTGAGATTGTTCTATTCACAATTTTTTTTGTTGACTACTTCGTAGGAAAAAAATTCGTGTTTTCATCCCGCTGTTGTGTTTCACGAATCTCAGTTACTTGTAGATATATACAGTGTGTCCATAATATATGGAATAATATGGCAAATCAAAAATATTTTGCTAAAATCCTGAATTAGTTCTGTTTTATTTTTTAGAAATAAAAGTGGTTATATTCTTCTTTTGTTATTAATGCAGAAATATGCAATTCAAGTCAATTATTTATTAAGATTCTCACAAATAGCTGTTCTTCTTTCTTCTGGAGACAATCCAAATAAAAGTACATAAATTTCATCGGTGTCGTCATCACCTTGATTATTCATTGGAGTGTCTGCATTTTCCCGTTCATGTATTATAATGAAGTTGTGAATAACATATGCAGTGCAAATGGCAATGGATATATTCTCTGTTTTATTGATTTCCAGATATTTTAGTATCCTGAATTCAACTTTCAATCGTCCAAATGTTCTTTCTATATATATGCCCCCGCTTTAGCACGAACAGTGTTGTATTGAATTTGAACTTCTGATAAATGTCCAATGAGTTCATATTTTCTTTCAGGCAGAGGACTCTCTCCCCTGTCTCGCCCAAAAAAATGTCAATGAATTTCAGGGTGTCATCACAAACTCCTTGTAGTACAACACTGTGGGTATCTTTCCTTTTATAAACATTTTTAAAAATTTCAAATATTTTTTGGTGCCTTCAGTTGAATATGACAACCATCAATGAAGCCCACACAATTTGGAAAACTATAAGAATCCATTACTATATTCTATAGTTGTAAGGTTCTGCATTTCTCTGGTAGGCCATATGATGAATCGGTATCTGCACTCTGCTATGATTTCACACATTTCCTGGAAAAAATAGGAAACTGAATAAATTCCCTGCTTCTCGCTACGAGTCCCCACTCGTACAGAGCGTTTCCTCACTCATGTAGCTTCGACTTACGTATATATATTTTTAAATGCTTGTACACTTTATTTTTCAATTTTATAGCTGCGACTTTCGTATATATTTTTTAAAAATGCTTGGACACTTCAGTTTTCAATTTTATAAGTTCCATCATAAACTTAGAGGTGACACAAAAACTCTTTCATATGGTGATAGTGTGAGTAACTCCAATACAGAAATCCAGAACTATAAATTTGTTCATTTTTATCAAGTTTTTTATTGATAAGTACTCGAATTGAAACGTGTAGAAATATCATAATTTTTTGGGAAAAAATTATTTCGTGTTGACATAGATTTTGTTCTGAAATATTTTCGATTCTGCGAATAACACAGTTGAAATACTGATGATCATCGGTTATGGTGATAGAGAAGAGTTGACCGGAAGTGATAGGCTTAACAACTGTAACAACCTTCGGTGGTTTGAGACCTATCTAACTGGTCTAGAACAAGCAGTTAAAACTAACTCATTATCAATGACAGCACATATAAAACATAGAGTACCACAAGGATCAGTCCTTGGACCTATTTTATTTCTACTCTACGTGAATAATATGGTTTCAATCGACATAAAGGGTGCAATCACATTGTTTGCTGATGACGCCACATTTCTATGGCAGGAAGAAAATATCACCGGGTTACATTCAAGCATAGAAAAGGATATTCAAACTATTAAAGACTGGTGTGAATCAAATCTCCTCTCACTGAATATCAACAAAACGAATATGCTATTCTTCCACTTTAGACATTGGTAATGAAGTCATTTTAAATAGAACAACAACCAAATTTTTAGGATTGCACATAGACAACAAGCTGACGTTTAGTGATCACGTAATGAACATGTGTAAAAATTTAGCACCTGGCTGTCAGAACAATTGCCACTGAATTATGGTATGCATCCGCCATAACAGCTTATTTTGCCAAGCTTGAATCCCATCTACGATATGGAATAGCTTTTTGGGGGGCATGCAGTAATCATCTATTCCAGAGGATATTTGTTCTGCAAAAACGAGCCATGAGGTATGTGTGTGAGGCGAAGCCAAGAGACTCATGCAAGGACCTATTTACGAAATGTGGCATCCCAACTGTAATTTGTTCATTCATCCTAGAAACAACTTATCTAATCCATAAAATCAGACATTCACTAATACTTGCATCTTCTCAATACAATACAAGGTAAACTGGCAAAATAAAGTTGATGAAACCCCGCACCGCTATGATTAAGAACTCAATAATATATACCGGGTCAGAAATATATAATCACATGCCAGATGAAATCAAAAAATTGCATGTAATAAAAAATTAACTCAAGCATCACAAACACCCACTAAGAACTTACCTGACTCTGGTGCTTCATATAGTATCGTGATAGGTTCGGTCGAACACGACTTTTTCGAAAACGAAATTAGTGAACACTTAACAAATTGCAAAACAGAACATCGTTATTGCAAACGAATTATATCAAGAGCAACAAACAAACCAACATTAATGATTAGAGTAATCACACCTTGTTTGGAGGCATCAGAAAAGTTGCTGGTGGAGGGGATGTCCTATAAACATAGATACTACCCGGTTTATCCAAGCAACCCACCTGCACCAATCCCACAACTATGTTCTCGCTGTCAAGCATTCACTCACACACTTGAAAACTGCACAACACCTATAAAATGCACCAAATGTGAATGTCCTCACCACTATAGCAAATGCAACAGTCATCTACCACCAAAATGTGCATCATGCGGAGCTGAAGACCATTCAGCGTGGTCCTTGAAGTGCCCTCGTAGACTTACTAAGCTAATCGAAGGAATTCCTAATAGTCAGATCAAGACACTCAACAAGAAATCCCACGAAATCGACCCGAAAATAACTAAAAACTCCAAAATACATTCAGCATGGTCCTTGAAGTGCCCTCGTAGACCAACTAAGCCAATCGAAGGAATTCCTAATATTCAGATCAAGACACTCAACAAGAAATCCCACGAAATCGACCCGAAAATAACCAAAAACTCCAAAATACATTCGGCAGTAACAATTCACGATATGATTATTGACACATATGTCAACAAATTAAATAAAATGAATAGCACTAACCGGCACTAACAGAGATGAAATAATTGCAAAGCTAAGAAAGAAATTCGTCGCCCAATACTCCATAGACACAGTTGCTCATTTCTCGGGAAATAGACTCTATATTTTGATGTTCGACTTGGAGCAACCTTCAACGACTTCGCCCACTCAACCTATCCAAGGAAATAATAATATTCAAGTTCACGTCGACACTTAAAATCACCTCATCAACAACATTATTGAGAGGCATAAAATTAAC
Organism: Chrysolina oricalcia; assembly: GCA_944452925.2. Lineage (NCBI taxonomy): Eukaryota > Metazoa > Arthropoda > Insecta > Coleoptera > Chrysomelidae > Chrysolina > Chrysolina oricalcia. The sequence continues at coordinate 10,644,430 of OX101827.2, forward strand.
TGTGCATTATTTGTGGAAACAAAAACAAAAGAAAATAGTAACAGAAACTGGAACATTCTACAACTAAACGTATACATAGTAAACACTAATGTGCGTGGCGGAAGTCTGATACAGGCGCATCCAGGACTAAAAATGCGAAAAGAGAACCCTCCCAAAATGAATAACCCGCTTATGAGGTGCTTCACTTTTCAATTCCATTTCTAGGAGATAAACTACACATTTTTCTTGTATATATTCACCCAAATGCACCCATTGAACAAACGCTTTTTAACAAAGCCTCCCTATACAAATATGCTGTGGTTGTAGGAGATCTAAATGTGAATCGGAAGAAAAGCATACAAATGAAGGATTTTATCAATAATGCACCCTTCGAAATGTCATCTACTCCTCCAACTTTTAGAATGGCCAATAACCCAGACTCTACACCAGATCGTGTAATATACACGAAAAACATCAAAAATAACATAGTAACAGTAACAGTAGAAACCCATCCAGATTTAGGAACAGAACATGATGCAATAGAAATAACCATCGACATACAAAGACGTATCATAGACCAAGAAATAATTAAAAAAAACATCAAGATGTGTGATATAGACAAGATTAAAGAAAAGTTGGAGGAGTACATTGATCGTATGGGGGACGAGCCGATTGATAGTTCAACACCACAATAACAAAACTCACTGTATAAAACAGCCCAGACCTGAAAATAAAACACTACATCCACGAACTACCACCATACATTATCAAAATGATAAAAAACAAAAGGGATTATCTGAGAGATCCCAATGTTGAGGCAAAAACGCAACTAAACAATTACAACAAAAATGTACAAGCCCTAATTAAAACAATACAAAGAACACAAATTGGTCTACAGTGTGTACTGAAATGAACCTAGCAAAGGTAAAGATTACTGGCAACAAATTAGAAATCTAACAAACTACAAAGGAATATCAAAATCACAGCCAATTGAAGAAAACAACATTGTGTATGCCACCGATGAAGAAAAAGCAAATTATTACAAGGAAACGTTCAGAGAAAACCATGAACCCCAATACGACCAACAAATATATGAGGAAATCGGACAGTGGTATGATGAATACTTTGAAGGGGAACAAGCCGGAGCTCACAACAGTAATATAGAAGATGTGTATTTTGAAATATTAAGCAAAGGAAAGAGTACTGCTCCAGGACATGACCACATTACTAAAGATCTATTACGAAAACTGAGTGAAAATATACATAGATATCTCATCAAAATATACGAATACTGTTTGAAAGCATCACTACTTTCCTAATGAGTGGAAGCAGGGAACCATTATCACCATTCCTAAACCTAATACGAACCATCATAGAGCCAAAAACTACCGTCCTATCACTCTTCTTTCAGTTTTGGGAAAGCAACTCGAAAACATCATGAAATATCTGTTACAAAATGAAATCGGACACAAAATTCCTGATTACCAATTCGGCTTTAAACATCAAACTTCTACCATTCACCCAGTAACCATTTTAACATCCAACATTCCAGCTAACCAACTAATGGGAAACCACTCTGCAGCCCTATTTCTTGATATAAGCAAGGCATTTGATAGCATTTGGCACAAAGTACTACTCTACAAACTAATGACACTAGAATGCCCTCGATATTTGATCCTGCTCCTGAAAGACTATCTTGAGAACAGAACTCTGCAAGTCAAAATCAACGACCAATACTCGGCAACATTCCACAACGAACAAGGAGTTCCACAAGGATCGCCATTGTCTCCTCTTCTATATAATGTTTACTGTCACGACATATACATATAACTACAGTCATCGACCAGACTACTTCAATAAAAATCGTTATATTTTGCAGTATGCGGATGACACGGCCTTGACTAGTCACAACAGAACCCTCTCGAAAACCGTTGAAAATCTACAAGTATTGCTAGACAGGACCCTGATTTGGTTCAACAAATGGAGGCTGAAAGTTAATACAGACAAGTCACAGTATATAATATTTAACCGCAATCATTCACCAAACTCACCTAAAATAAATATAGACGGCAAATACATTCACTGCGTAAACTATTCGAGGTATCTGGGGGTAGACATAGACCACAAATTGAACTTCAAACAACATGCAAACAACATAAAGAGGAAATGTAACTGTAAAAGTTTGAATGTAAAATATCTTATTTCCTTCGATAGCTGTATGAGAGAAAATGGACGGTAGCCGAAATGAATTGAATTTATGATGCGAGCCCTTTAAGAATCTTACCTTCGTTCCGTAAAATCCTTATCAGGGGGATCCTGACTGGCCAGTCTCCGGGGGTTACGTGGAAGGATATCTCCCTGATCTCCCTTGGAAGAAGTGTGAATAAGCGTTGCACAATGCACAATAGTAAGTTCAAAAAAATCACTAATGAGTTCGTGGAGAAAGTCAAGTTCTCCCGTTGAGATTTTATGAGTTCGACCACTATCGATCGAGTACCGAATAGGAGTGATCTTAAAGGGCATTTTTACTCGCGCAAGGAATATACTGTTATACACAGTGAGCAAAACAAATGATTGATCAACACGTCCAGTTGCAGGAAGGTCGTTTTTTTAGAAGTAGGTAATAACTGTTATACTTATAATACAATAATTGAAGACAAAACACATAACAAAGAAAGTTGAGCGGAAACGCGACAGTAACTGTAGGAGCAAACACTTTAGGAGTTTAACATTCAAGAATTCAGGGATGAGTAAGAAAACAGCTGCACATATATATAGTTCAATATGCCGACCTATCCTAGAATACTGTCACCAATATACCTTACTGCGAAGACTCCTGCCATCAAGACACTCCAAACTGCAGAAACCACTTCCTTGAGAACCATAACGAAGATAAGACACCCCAGAAATCCTCTGCACAACCCACCAAATAACCTACTGTACGAAACAACAGGAATTGTCCTCATAAATCAACGCATACACAACCTCTCTGAAAAGTTTGCACATAGAAAACACAACCTAGAGATACTAAGCCAGTTCTGTACGAACAGGAATCAAGAAAGAAGGCCGCATAGAAAATACCCACTCAATACCATATGGGAGCACATTCAAAATGTCAATATTTAAGGAATAAGAAGACTACATACCAATTTTTTTTCATATATCTTCAATACAATACTATTATCTAATAATTATACAAACCACCATGTAATATATTGTAATAGGCTGAAGGACATCGGTCGATGGCCTATTGGGTGACCTAATAAAGTATTATTATTGAAAATTCCGAACAGAAGGTGATTCATAATTTTATAATATGTATTACTTTTTTAACGACCTTACTTATTGTTATTTTTAGCTTTAAATATGTTAATAACTAGTAATATTCTTTTTATTGCTTTTATTTATTATGACTAATAAGCTTTGTCGACAAGTGATATCTTACTTATTTATTTTTCCTATTCATGTAACCAACATGTATTGAATATTTACCAACCTCTTGTAGAAAGACCGTTGGTTATTTGGCAAGTAGATTTAGGACTTGCTATCAGCTTATCAACGTTGTTTGTCACTAAAATGGCGAATAATGGTTTTATTCTTTTAATTAATGTTGCCAATGATGAAGAAAGGTAATGAAAAAGTTTTCAAAAATACTTCTCCATATGGGATAAGTCAAATAATAATAAAGCTATACTTCCATATTTACATTGCAGATTGCAGAACAGAATTTTGAGGAGGCAATTGAGGGATCAAAGTGATCCTTTAAGTATGACCGAGAGTCAATTTAAAAGTGTGTATCGCCTATCAAGGGATATGGTGAGACAGTTAGTCGAAACTCTCCGACCTCACCTACCTCAAGGAGTTACGGAGGAATTATTCATCCCTAACAAGTTGAAAGTAAATATCTTTTTTCTTTTTAGGGTCCCCCAAATTGCGGCAAATTCACAGTGGAGTATCAAAAATTTGCTAGAATGTTCTCTATGAGGTACCCGGGGGGTTAGGGTCCCCCAAATTGCGGCAGATTCACAGTGGTATATCAAAAATTTGCTGAAATATTCATCCTGGTGTTTCGGTTAGCTTTAACGCAAATTCTCCAGTTTCTTCCATCTGCCTACTGGAATTTCATTTCAGATAATGGTTGCACTCAACTTTTTCGCACAAGGTAGCTACCAAAAGGCAGTGGGTCAAGATTCCTTTGTGTCAATGAGCCAGAACTCCGTGTCGAGATGTATAACAGCAGTGAACTCTGCCCTCGAAACTATGTATTTCAAAATACATTTCCCCGTTAATGAAGAGTAGCGCTCCACAGTTAAACAGGGGTAATTTTTTTCTTCTTTGAACAAATAGTTGATTCTAATTCAAGTTTTATAGGTTTATGGAAATGACAAATGGTTTTCCTGAAATAATAGGTGGTGTAGATGGAACCCATATTGCCATTGTTGCACCTTCCGCTGATGATGAAAATGGTCCACCATTGCTGTTCTATAACCGAAAAGGATACTATAGCCTTAATGTTCAAATTGTAATTTTATCTGGTCATAATTACATAATATAGAATATATATATATATATATATATATATATATATATATATGTTATATCTCACTTTTTATTAATGAGTTTTTAAAAAAATAACTTTATTTTACAAGAAGAGTTTTATTTTACTCCTCCAAACTTTATTTAAAAGTTACAATACAATGAAAGTGACTGAGTACTGGTTGGATAAATACTAGTGCATTTTATTGCCTCGCAGGGCTATTTATAACATTGACAAAATAATGCCGCTGAATACAGCGAAACACAATATATTATTGTCTCCAAGATCGGACGCGCTGGCCCTGGGTTGATAACGACTCAGCGGTTTCTTCGAAGGTGACCCCATAGTCCTGGAAACGTCGTCATCAAATTGGCATATAACATATATATATATGTGATTCAAAATTGAAAATCTTAGGAATTAATGTTCGATATCCAGGTTCTGTACATGATTCAGCAATCTGGACCACGAGTCGAACAAAACACTTTCCACAAACTAACTATGTAGCTGGAGATCACTCGTCTTGGTTACTGGGTATTGTTAAAACAAGGAAGATAACTGTGTTCGAATCAACTTTAAAATTTTGTTTTCTAGGAGATTCTAGTTATCCTCTGGAACCATGGCTGATGACTCCATTTGAGCACAACAATTTAGCAGCAGCCCAAGAGCATTATAATGCAGCACATAAAAGCATTAGAAACGTTGTGGAAAGATGTATCGGTGTGCTCAAAGGGCGATTTAGATGTCTACACAAACATAGGGCTCTTCATTATAAGCCTTTAGTGGCAGCTAAAATAATTTACAGTTGTGCTGTACTTCATAATATTTGTGTAGAACGAGGTGAAGAGGACGTTATTAATGAAAATGGTAAAAATACTGGAAATCAGAATAAACGTTTAACAATGTTTAAAACCCATTTTTTCAGACTTTGAGAACGAAAATGACATTGTCAATACACCAACCAAGAATGAACCTCAACAATCAAGGACGACAAATTAGAGACAGAATAATTAGAAATCATTTTAATTAGTTGCTGCCATTGTATATAGTACAAAATCGAATAATTTTATTCAACACTTTGTTGAGGGACGACAACAGATAAAACAGACTTGCACCTCAGATCACATTGGGTTTTGAATAGTGATTTAAATTTGTTCTTTGTTTTTGTCATTTCTGAAAAATAAAATGAATATATAAATTAAATATACTCTTTTATGATACTAAACTTTCTCTTAATTTTTTTCCTGTATTTTGGTCCCATAACCAAAGATGATTTCTGTTTTATTTTTGGCGTGTGTAGTCCAAGTTCAGTTATATTCATGCCTACTATTATTAACTTATTCAGAATACTTAATAGCCAATTTTCCAAGTTATTCAGATGTCATTCAAGGGTGGCCCACCACCCGTTTCTTGTTGGTGTCTGAATATTTCCCTTGCTTTTTTCTTGGTCTTACTAGTCCATTCCAGACAAGTCTTTTAAAAAGACAAAACCAAAATGACCAAAATTCTCAAGCATCATACACATATACCATACTTTATGCCATTCTTTTTTATTTCTCATTGGCCCCTTCAAAAATTTAATTCAATACACATTTTATCAAAATCCTCATCTGGAAATTTTTCCCCCACTTTAAACTTTTCTAGGTATTGGAGGTATAATTTGAATTGCTCTGCACTGGTTTTTTACATAGATTTTGCTGAAAAAATTAAATATGTTCATCAATTTTCAAAAACATATATTAAAATTCTATTACAAATCAGTCCCATTATTCTACTGAATAATGTTTAAAACAAATTCAGATAATAATAAATTAAAAGCAAAAAAAAACATTTTAGGTATCACAATCATATAAAATATAAGTTAATTTAGATAAACCCTCTCATAAAGATCACAAAATCTATCAATACTTTTGGCCACATTATCAAGGGCTCTAGCAATATTTTCCAGACCTTCTCTCTCCCTCTCCTGTCCATCTTTATAAGCAGGAAGCAAAGAATTTTGGGGAGTTTTTTTCGTCTCTGTTTCTGAGGAACTGATGCCTCCACTTCAATAACCAAAATTTCCTCATTTTCTGATGATCTTTTCTCAGTTTCACATGTTGCCTCATCTGCAAGTACAAATTCAGCAGAAGCTGCAGTTACTTCTCCAGTATCTACTGCTACACTAGCTTCCCCAATTTCTTCATTAGACCAGCTTCAGGCAGATCAAGACCTGCTACAGCCATTGATCCTGTTAGCTCTATGAACTTTTCTCCAGGTTAGTTAGTTCTTTTTTCTCCCTAGCCCTTTTTCTGACGGCACTTTTCCACTCACGAAATACCTGTAATGATAGAGTAATTAAGCTACATTTACCTTCATACCTCACAGAAAATTATAATTAACTCACCTTTTTCCAGTCATGACTGCTACGTCATGACTGCCAGTAGCTTTTAATTCCATGGTCATATTTTCCCATATATCCGATATTGTTTTGGGGTCATCCCAAGGGTTTAATTTACCCGTTTTCAAAATTTCATTTTCTTTCAAGTAATTCACGTACACTGTAAATTGTTTTTTAGACGTTATTTTTTTTCTTCCCCATTATCGCAAAATGCAAATAAAAACAATTTACAAATGTTACCAAACCAAATGTGTCAACATGAAGTTAGAGCCAAAGCATTATTTAGGTGTTACGTGAATAAAATAGCCAACATCACCCCCATTGTTGTTTCAACGTTGAAAAAGAGTCATCGTTGGGAAAGAGTGGTCACCTGAATAGGTTCATTTGTTCAACGTTGAAAACATGCATTGAAAAGTAGTTGGTAACGAATCAACATTGCCTCATTTGCAATGGTCACCTGAATAACCCTGAATAGAGTACAATTCCGATAGTAGGTTGGTTAGGTCGGTTCGAATCATGTATTTCACATTACCACTTTATATAAACTTATGAAAAAAGAAAAATTTCATCCATAGAAAATGAAGTGTTTTCAGAAATAGTCCGACGATGATCCAGAAAGAATAATGTTATTTGGTCAAGTGATGATAGTCGATCCATCATTCGACCAGGGAATGTACCATTGTGAAAACGTAGAACAATTCTTCTTCGAGGCTCCTAGTACCGCCTATTTTTCTCCTTCAGCTGTAATTTCAATCAAATGGTTATTCATGAGATTGTAGTTATTACGGACTTATGTCTTTTCGTAATCATCTGGTGTCCCGTATAGTATTTCTGTCAGAGACTTGACTCGTTCGTTCTTCAGCTACGCATGTGAGAATCTGTCTTCGTCGCTGATAACGATTTCATTCATACTTTATCTCATTTTTTCCTACTGAGTACATCTGCATGCGCTGTTTTCTACCCTGTAGGATACTAAACGTCAAATATGATTTTTTTTATATAGAAAGACACCATCTGTAGATCCTTGGAATCAAATCCCGTTAGCTAATGTTGCTCTTACTCTATTACAATCAGTGACTTCTTCGAAACATACACCGATGAGATATTTTGCTCTTATTTCATGGACTCTCGCAATCTTTCTCTATTTCATTTTCCTCTATTTCATTTTCCTCTCTTCTATTTCTGTCTCTTGCAATTTTCCATTTTTTATATCTTATTTTATCCCAATTTCTTCATTGTTTACTCCTGTATTGACTGAGTTAGTTTTCTTTTTCTATTATTTTCATTTGTTTCTGTACTGTCTGATTTTTCTATTCCTATTCCTTTTTTTATTATCTTTTTCATTTCTGTCTTATGCTATATGTTATTTTTCTACTACCGATTCTACCTTATTTCGCTTTCCCATGATTCTGTACTACTTATCTTTTCTATATCTGCACAACTTCTCTCTTCTGTTTCATATGATGAAATTCCAATGATCTCAATGTTTTCATTTGTGCGTAACAAATAGTTGTCTAGCCACTTGGATTCCTTAACGAGAGCCTCTAGAATTTATTGACAAAGAATTGTGAATATTCGTTTGTGTTCTTTCTATTGTGTATAACAGCTGAAGACATTTCTTCCTGAAGTTTCAGATTTTTTCACAAATTATAAAGATATTCATCTGGTATTGGTATTTTTTAATTCCATTTATCTCGATAAAATGTTCAATAAAATCAAAATTATGTGAAGTAATTCAATTTTTTCAGTATTTTGATTGTTCTTAGAAATTTATACTTCATGTTATGTAAATCCTCAAGTTGCCTACTTTTTATTGTATATAGCATTTGCATCGAATGAAAATAATCCGCCAGTTTTAAAGGCATTTTGCATTATTGTAGAAGTAATATCGCCTTGTATTACTGTTTCCAAGAGGGGTGCAAAGTTGTCATTGCGTATTTTTTGTTTTTATTTTCAATTCTGAATTTAGCAACTGCTTTTTTTCAACCAGTTTTAGAGGTTTAAAAACTACATCCATAGGTTGTAGTAAGTGGGTAAAATTATAAAAAAGACTAATCAATAATATGATACCCTTCACTGAACAAACATTACTTAGATGCAATGTCATGCGCGACTTGGGACCATCTACATGAAATATTACAGGCAATGGTATATTATTTTTAAGTATCCATAGATAGAATATGTTCGAAATATATTTAAAAAAAAAACTTTTCCCTGGCATCCATCCCGATTCCGATTTTCCCATACACCAGTTGTTTGGCATAAGTGCAACAACACTTTGCGGAATTCTTTCATAAGCAAACATAACCATAGAATGCGGTAATTCTCCAGCTGTATTTATTGTCAAGAAAAACAAACAATACTAGTGTAACGAGTGGAAGAAATACTGGAAATGGTAAATGGTTTTAATATATGTGGATATTCACTTTCAAGACAAACAAATACAATCTGTTGGATGGGTGATTTTACCTATTTTTTTCAATGTAAATGAAATGTTTTGTATTAATAACACTTTCTACATATACAGAAGATCAATTCATCAGCAAAATAAACTTCGAATGGTATGGAAAAGATTAAAAAACTACTTTTATTATGCACACACAATTTACAATTTGTTGACAAGTGAATAAGAGGCTCCCTCAGATCAAAGTTGGAACTGTGACATTGTCAATAAAGTTTTCTAATGGCTCTTCGACTCCGACAAAAAAACACAATTTCTTCATTTTTCCATCCTTCTTGCTGAAGAATGCACTTTGTGATTGGTCACTATATTGGCAAGTCTTCGCCCAGTTCTTCTCTCTCATCCTCGTCGGCTATATGGGTTGAATCTTCAGTGTTAGTTTTTCGGGGATCATAGAGTTGTCCTGCCAATTTAAAAAATTCCACATTTCGGTCATTCAGTTGGTTACATTTTTTATAAAACATGTAACTAGCTAAATTTCCAGGAATGTGGGCCTTCCTTCTGCCATTGGAGTGATTAATAGCTTTGGCGTGTCTCAATGAAGATTCAATGTTGTTTGTGTATACACCTGTTTCCGGATCTTTGAAAGAAATGGAGTGGTTGACCAACAAATGTTTATAGCCCTCCTTAGACAGGCAATCATAAGCCTTCCAACAATCGGAATGGATATTGGAAAAAGGATATCTGTGTCTCGATGTTTCACAGCTACCATGAAAATTCGTCCAGAACCTAGTTCGTAGCCACCAATTGCCCATTGCCCTTCCTTTTACCAAATTTACTTTCGTCAATTTCGACGATTTTTCCTGGCACTTCCCCACAAAAACTAGACCAATCAATCGTGGCATATTCCTAATTGTTTGGATATCAGTTTCAGCGAAGCATTAGACACACTCAAATTTACGAATGCCAATACTTGAAATATGGATGATTTTGTGCCGGCAAAAAATGTTCCAGAACGGAACTCTTTAGTGTTCCTGCACCTCCTTTTTTTTTGTTTCCTTTCGGAATAACAATTTGAGCATCTCCATTTCCAACCATCAACTCTTAAAAAAATATATTGACAGTATTACTGAAACCAATATTTATCTCTATGACGAATCAGTTATAATGCATTAGGCAAATCGAAACTAAAAAATAATAAAAATTAATTCAAATGCATACGCCAGAACAATGTAGGTTGAAATAGATGTAGCAAAGATTTATTCAAGACAATTCAGTAAGTAGGGTAACTAGAATATGAACAAGATGCATCTATGCATTTCGGATATGAAATTTGTCATAAGAGATTGTAGAAAATGTCAGGTCAAATGAAATTACCTGGAAGAATCTTCACATAAGGCAAACGGACCACCACATCTAGGACACAAACTCTCCATATTGGGAAATAATTGGCAATTTCGTTCTCTGATTTTGCAACAATAATTCATCATTGAATTCAAATTTAATAAATGGATTTGTAAATGCAAAATTATAATTCCTAATCAACTGTTTTAGTGTCTTCCACATTTTTTTTGAATATGTACAGTTGGAATCAATCGCATTTTCATAATAAAGTTTTCTTTTAAATTTAAGACCGTTAATGACTCCATTTCTATAGGTTTTATAAATATTCCAAAGATTCTGTTTTTCTTCCAAATTATTACATTGTCGAAAATTTTTATAAGCCTTATCTCGATTTTTCGATTTAATATGAATTTCCTTGTCATACCAAGGTAAGCTATTCCTCTTATTCTCTAAAATTTTCACTGGACATACTTGAAATTGTTCAACATTTCATTAAGAATAGTGTTAATATCAATACAATTCCATGGCCAACTGCATCCTATGAGTTTTACATTTATTAGGTGAAAATTATCTACATTAAATTCTCTGTACATTTTTGAAACTTCATTTCTTGTTCTGATGTAACTCCTAATATTAAATTCTATTGTATCATGATCAGTTATTTTTGGAACTTTGTGAACTATAGCCAGAACATTAGGATCATTGGTAATTACATAATCAATCAGTGTTTCGCTAGTTACTGTGCATTTGGTTGGTTCTCTTACAATTTGTTCTACACCGTAATTCATGATTGTTTCTTTAAATTTCTGACTATAAAAATTATTACTCAAATAATCCAAATTGAAATCCCAATAATTACTAGCTGGAACATTCGTTTTTGGTGGAATTTGAACAGAGAACATGTGACATTTGACAGAGAACTGTATGTCAAAATTTATTTTGAAAGTTAATGACAGAAACCTTCAATAAACTCGATTGAGAATTGAGAATCAGGTAACACACATAATCTTTGAGAACATTTTTGACAAAGAACAGTTGTTTGCCCTCGAGTACAAAATTTACACCTTTCCTTCGATGTAAAGGTAGAAAAATTGTCCAATTTATCATATCTTACATCTGGATTTGGTCGTGGTTCTGAAGGTGTTCGAATTTCTCCGTGGTCTATTTTCTCGGAAACCATTTCGTTTTTCACGACCAAATCGAGTAAGTGACTGATAAGTATACCGAAATTTTTTCAAACCCATTCTTTGTCGCTTTGGAATATTCTTTGTATCTCTTTTATATAGGATCCATGCATTAGTTCTGCATATTTCTATAACTTGAGATACAATGGGAAGGTACCATCCATGTCCTTTTAGTTCTATTCGATATAGAGCTACCAACATCTGCGAGATCAACGCCCCCTATGTGTGCGGACACGTTACTAGTTTTTTCTGTTTACATTGTTTATCATATCTTTGTATACAGTGCGGCTTTTAATAGTCCCCCCCTGTTAACTTTTGAACGGTTCGACGTAGGAACATAAAGAAAATCGTTTCGAGGGTTTCACCCATACTATTTTTTGAAATATAACACATTGTGATTGCTCGGTAGATGGCGCGGAGGAGCACATCAACGTAACATTTTTAAATGGCATGGGGGGTCGAGTGGGACATCGTTAAAAAGATAATTAAATTCTCTTTTCAACCATCTAATTTGTTTTGAATTTCGTTAATACGTTTTTTTAACAATATGCTTTTGAAATGTCAAGTGTAACAAAAAACAACAAACTATTATGACATGTAGTATTTAGATAATGAGAAGCAAAATCGTTGTCAATTAACGAATTAGGTGTTCGAAATGTCCACCTAATACTTTTTGACAATAAAATATTCGATTCGAAAATTCCTGCCGAACATTATTCAACATGTCTGCAGATATATCAGCACACACCCGTGTTATTCGTTGTTTAAGTTCTTCCAAAGAGTTGGATTGTTGCTCATACACTTTGGATTTAACATATCCCCACAGAAAGAAGTCACAAGGTGTAAGGTCTGGTGATCGTGCCGGCCATTCGATTGGTCCACGACGTCCAATCCATCTCATAGGGTATGTCACATCCAGATACTCTCGAACTTGACGTTGGAAGTGAGGAGGGGCCCCATCTTGCTGGAAGGTGATGTGTTCCTGGAATTCGTTGTCATTGTCTTCTAATATTTGAAGTATGAGTGGTTCAACCGTATCTCTTAGGAAATCCAGGTACAAATTACCGTTTAAATTTACTTCCAAAAATAAGGGACCTACAATATGGTCTCCTAGAATTCCAACCCATACATTTAGTTTCTGTGGGAACTGTGTGTGACTTTCTCGAAAGATATGAGGATTAGTATCACTCCAGTATCGCACATTTTGTGTATTCACATTTCCGTTCAAAAAAAGGTACTTTCATCTGAAAAACAAATATTCCTAATGTAATTGGGGTTCCTAGCTATCTTTTCCTCCATAATTTCACAAAATTCTATTCTTCGGTCTGGGTCGTCTTCTGTGAGTTGGTGTAAAATTACCAACTTGTAAGGATAAAATTTGATTTTTCATTTATTTTTTTACTGTAGCTTTTGAGACCCCAATCGTACTTGAGAGGTACTTTGTTGCGGATTTACCACCATTTCGGCAATTATCGAAACCTTCGTCTCCTCCGGAATTGATTTTCGGCCAGCTCCACCTTCCCTACGAACACTGCCAGTTCTGTTGAATTTTCCAACTAGTTCCCTCAAATATTTCCGAGTTATAGGATGATCAGGAAATTTTTCATTAAAAATTCTCTCTGCTTCATGGTAGTTCCGATGGGCCTCACCAAAACTGTAAATTGCTTCAATTTTCTCTTCGAAAGGACGTATACGAACCATGATAATCACAAATATTCACACTGATACTTGAAAATACCAACACACTTGTCACTAAAGTCTAGCCAGCCAAAGTATCCCGCTGTCGCTAGACGCTTCTCCTTCAAAGTACCTGTCATTTTTCGTCAAAAAGTATTATTGACATACCACTCAAAAGATTTTCCGTCCCATTATTTCACATCAAACCCTTCAAAAGTTATTGAGGTAAGGTAAGGAAACGGATTCAGATCCGCTATTATACTTGACACTTCAGATGCATATTGTGAAAAAAACAAATTAACGAAATTCAGAAAAAAATAGATGGTTGAAAAGAGAATTAAATTTTCTTTTTAACGATGTGCCACTCGACCCCCCCCATGCCATTTAAAAATTTTAAGTTGATGTGCCCCTCCTCGCCATCTATCGAGCAATCACAGTGTGTTATATTTCAAAAAATAGTATGGGTGAAACCCTCGAAACAGTTTTTTTATGTTCCTACGTCAAACCGTTTAAAAGTTAACAGGGGGGACTATTAAAAGCCTCACTGTATTTTCTAGAGCATATGCATCAATATAACTACTAGCAACTGTAACACATTTATTATCAAACCACTGGACAATGCAGACTTTGTTCTCGTTGCAAACAACCTTTGAAAATGATCCTCTTCCTTTTTTTTTCAACTGCTTATGTGTGTCAAAATGTTCCTCAGCTCCCCGTATTCTGTTATTCCTAATGAAAATATACCATAATTTTCTCGAAGTATTTTCAGCAACTCCAGGCTAGTAAAATAACTGTCAAAATATACAACGGTACAAGGTGGATTGGGTATACTTTGACAAAAAGACCACTTAAGCACCCAAGCCCATGTAAATTTTGTAAAATTTGTTTTTACGAAACTCCCAAGTTTTCGGAGAAACCCCTTCAAAAGCAGAGCTTGTGCGAGCAAGGGAGATCCGGGACCTACAGTTTAAATAAAAGTGGAATCCGAACCACTTCAGCTCAGTGACACACGACCGGGGATCGAACCCGGACCGTCTGGGTGGAAGCCAATGACAAATGACAATGACAAATGAATAATCATTATTATTTGTCATTGTCATTCATATACATCATTTCCTCTTTAATTCATCATGGCCTCCATAAGAGCCCTTGTGTAATTTTAAATGGTGTTTCTCAATTATTTTAATCTACCATGATCATTTTTAATCATATTTTAAAAAAGTTTTGTCTTTTTAATATTGTATCAAGAGTGTTGTCCGTTGTGACATGATATTTCATATAGTACGGCGAGTGAAAGGGATTCATAACCTCACTTTCAGTTCCTGATGAAGAGCCAATAAATGACTCGAAAGCTTGAATAGAAAAAAGAGTACACTTTTTTTCCATACCCTTGTTGACTGCATACCCGAATTTAAAGGATTCTTCTTTAACTTAGACAGTCGTCTAACCTTCACAACTATATATATATATATATATATACATAACAGGCTTTAACGAGAAAGGTCATTCCTTTTTTTTATTGAGTTTCCAAATCCCAATTCGGATATATAAAACGTTTCTCTTCACTGTTAGTATATGCTTATGGTCTCTTTCGGAAATAAATCTTTTCGAAGCATTGAGGAAAATGTTATTCACTTGTTTTTTATAACATTCTTGAATTTTGATTTCCACTCAAATCTTCTCCAAGTCGCATGATAATTAAATATTTTTTTAACATATCTTCATATTTCTATCTATTGATTATAATCAATTTTATTTTGATTTGCCTCTCTATGAAACAAACACCCTGTCCTACTATGGGAAATATTATACAAAATTTTATTTCACTCGCGTATCATATTGTCTAGCGGAAGCAATGCTATTTGAATTCCAAGGGTATTCACTATCTAACTAAACATAGGATTTGAAATTTTGATGAGTCAAACTATTGATCAATCAACAATTCTGAAGTTGAATAAATTGATTTGTAGAACAAGATTTCATCACAGAATGAAACAATTTTGCTCTGAGAGTATGAACTCTTTTGTTATGCCATTATTGTCACTATTTCTTGCTCTGAACTGTCTTTTTCCAACAGCTCTTTAGATCCCATATACGAAGAACAAGCATCAGTCAACGGTGTTCCAAAGGAAATGTTAATCTCTCAATACTTGAGAATAAAAATATATTGTTGAACTTTATCCGTGTCGAGTACAGTTTTTTATGAATATATCTGTCATCAATAAACTTTTGCAATCGTATATCTTTTTTTATAGATGCATAATGGAGAGTTAGGAAGTACTTTTCTGAAAGTAAAAAATATTGAGATGAGAGTATAGGAGGGGAATATTAGCTTCTTAAAAATTAATTGACAAATTCGGCATTATATGTATTACTGATGATTGTGGAAATTCCAGTGATATTCGAAGGAAGGGATGATAGTTGTTTTCTGAAATCAATTGCAACAGGTCAAAAATGCTCCAAAATACTATGTCCCATGTCACATCCTTCTTTCCGCATCATTTCTATGGATTGTAGGATCTGATGCTTCCGTCGCTGAGTACCATATTTCGGGCATTCTTCTAAGATATGGATGATGGATAGTTGGGTTTGGCACACTTCGTATATGCATTAATCTCTCAATACTTGAGAATAAAAATATATAGTTCAACTTTATTCATTGTCGAGTACAGTTTTTTATGAATACATCTCTCATCAATAAACTTTTGTAATCTCTTTTTTTTATAGATGCATAATGGAAAGTTAGGAAGTGCTTTTCCGAAAGTAAAAAAAAAATATTGATTTTTCATCAGATCTTGTTGGTGAATCGACAAGCACGGCTCACGAACTTTGACATTTTCAACTATGTCGATTGATTTAACGTACTGGGGTTCTACCCTATTTTCATATAAATCAATGTAATTTATAAAAATGATATTCATGTTGACTTAAATTTAATGTTTTAAATATTTTTCTCTCCGCATATTCTTCCTTTTGATTGTACTTAACTGATGATGAACATGTTCGAAACATGTCTTTTATGATTAAGGATTTCTATCCTGTGTTACTATTAAACTTTGTGGAGACGACTTTGTGTTCTTTTCCAAAAATACTTGGTCTTCCACTTCGAGTATGGACTACTACCTTCACATGTGAAATGTTTCAATTTCAAACAAACGAGCAACTTCATTGACACGAACGAACGCGTGGCATCAACGCCTATAACAAGAATGCTCTGTTCGTTACTATTTGTACACGCTGTTCAGAAAACAGTGCAGGTGATTTTATTGTATCCATAAATAAAATATTACCAAAAGCCATAAAAAATAATTTTTCATGTCACTTGGGAGATGATTGAAAAATCATATGTTGAGTTTCATTTATGTTATAATTTTGTAAATGTACATTGATGGTGCCGTCAATGATTTAAACTTTTTAAAATGGTTTCTACAGGTAAATAGATAATCTAAGTCAAAGATTAGGCGAATTATCTTTTTTAATACAATACAATTATTCACAATAAATTACAATTATTCACAATACATTACAATTGCAATACTCAAACTATGCAGATTAATAATAATAAGGTAACAACATACAGGAAAGAAGAAAATCATAATTATAAATCTTGCAAATTTAGTATTTTTAAATTTTTTTTAACTTGATTTCCAGCATCTCAACTGTTGGTTTATAAACTTCATGGAAAAAAATATTCGAACTCTCATAAACAACGATAAAAAATAATCCATTGGAAAATCCTCACAAGGATATAAAAATGTGATTATTGAACATTGCTCTTTAATCATTTTTCCAACATTTTGCATCACCGACACATGTGGGAAGAGATGACTAAAATTATTCTCTAGCGAGTCAATAAATGCTAGAAAAGATTTATTGGGACACTGTAAATTTTTGTTCAGAATTTGGATATACTCGGAAATGGGAATAGATATTTTCCATATTGAGGGCATTGTTTTCCTTTCCAAATTCTAAACATATATCACACTTACACCTGTCTATACATTATTTTATAAAATAGCCACAGATATATATGTGAAAGGATTTTTCTGTGTCATATCCAATCTTTTATAATATGTAGTGTCTATGCACAATTCTTGATTCATACAAGTTTGAGGTACCAATAACTCATATCGCTTTATTTCTCCAGTTGTGATATGTGTCAAAATTTCATCAAAGCAGTTCGTTCCTTCAGTTTGCTTGAAGTAACCCAAACAGCTTTTTGAAACTCCTTTGGAACTGTATTGGTGTTGGATTCTTGCAATTACCACTCTGTTGCCTAATCTTTCAAAAGAAATTTTCTAAACAATCTTGATTGAAACTCCTGGTGAACAACTTATTCAATCCATCATTTTTTCAAATTGGCCACAAACTAAGGAATGCTGAAATCGTTATTTGCCATTCCTTCGCAAACTTTATCCTATTGGTAACATCTTCGTTGTTTTCTTTCAAAACTCTTATGTTCCTGAACATTATTTTCATATTTTCTAAAAAGTTGATTTGTTCCTTGGCATCCCTAAAGGGTCTATTGGAATTTTTTACGTTTCTAAATCTGGATGAATTCAACAAATCAAATAATTTATCCACATTCTCTGTGAAAGTTACAAAGGAAACATGAACATTCAATCCTGCTGCAACTGTGGAGCTGAAAACCAGTGTTCTAATCTTACTTTCATTTTCTTGAAGTTATTTCTAAATCTGCTCTTTTTGTCTTCTGAATTCTTCTAGATATTTTTTTGATGTGATTCCTTCTTTAACTTCTGAATTATATTTGAAAAGGTATTTCTGGTTCATGTAGAATATTTTGAAGTCATCACCTATAAAATATGGGTGTTCCACTGTAACTCCTAGAATTCTCATTAACTTGTGAAAATTTCCTTCATTGTCTGAAGTGACTGAAACAACATTCAAACCAATTGTGTTCATGCGATGAATTGCTTCAACAATTATATTTTTGAGGTCAGTCACTGGACAAGAAGAGTTAACCAAAAAGTATGCCAATGGCTGTTGCCAGTTTTCAATTATGCCTCTTGCCCTCAATACAAGGGCCTCACTTGCAGGCTAATATATCTTTCGGCCCACACCATGAATCCAATGATTTCATCTTTTGTGATGATGTAAAAAAGCCATTACATATATTCCAATTCTGGGCGATTCTCAATAAAGTTGACTTGGATGGCAATCGGAAAACGTTTGATTGAAACTCATAAACTTTCGGCCCCAGAAAATATATTGTTAAGGAAAATTGTTTATATTCATTAGAGTACCTCAAACCCTTAGCAGCTTTTCCAGAGAGTTATTGTTTACTTTCTAAAAAGGTCGCTAATGTTGGTGAACAATTCTGTTTCACATACTCTACTACTTCTTCACTTGAAATTTGACCGCTGGGAGGAGTATTCTGCTCTTTCTATTTTTGTTCAAGGACTCTTATTTTTATGTCTCAAGTGAACCTTACGTGGTGAGTTCTTAGATAATGATGTTGATGCCTAGGTCACATCTGAAATATAAACATTAATTATTATAAACTGACAACTAACTGTATAAACAGAAGCACTCATTGCTACATCAGTGATGTTTTCCTACTTTGAGATAACATTTTTGAAGTTCAAGTATACAAAATGATTTTGTAGATTGGAAGAGAGTCAGTAAAATTAATAAAACTGTTGGCAAAAAACAACTAAAGATTTTCTTGTGTCACTTCAGAAACAAATCCAGTTTTTTAACAAACACAACTTTCTAATATTTAAGCAGATAGACTGACAAGACAGCAAGTAAGAGCTTATACAAATAGGAATATCTTCTAAATGAGTTTCGGCAAAGCTGTTACTAGGAACAGATCCCAACTCAAGTAATTTTTGCATACAAAATCCTGTAAAAAAATGCATATCATTCATGAATAAACACTATCTACAATTAGTAAAGCCATTGTACCTTCAAAACCATCATGATTCCCATGAAAACCCAGTTAGCCCAATTCAAATTAAAATTTGCATTTTTTTGGAAGCAATATTAAATGAATTATGTAATTACTACGGTCACATACACTCACACGTTTAATATAAATGAGTTATATTAGAGAATTAATTATTTTGAAAATATATAAATAAATGAATAATAATAACTATTAGGTGTGATTTAATATTTTCATAAAACTAGTGGTGCAAGTGGAGTTTGAAAAATATGATTCCCATGAAAAACCAACCACACATTTTCAAATGAAACGTGAGTATGTTCAACTACTAGAAATTAGTTTCTATTTATATTAAATAAAAAAAAATATTGCAGTTACTGAGATCACATACCTATACTGTATTATATTCAAATAGATGAATTATGTGACAACGCTGAAATATACTGGTGTCTTGGAAATGTATGAATAAAAAACTACCTTCTGGGTTAGGTTTCGAAGCAGAATTATTTTATTTTTTAAATGTTGATTTTTTCAATGTAATCAATTACGGGCCTATTGAGGAATATAAAAAATGGGTTTGAGGGAGGTGTTTGATTCCTACAGTTATGTTCGAAAAGGACATTTGGGAACAGACAGAAGAATATATCTACAGGCAGAACAGCATCCTCTGGTATGTTGGAAGGCTCAAAATCTTCGGAAAAAATTCCTGGTTCTCTAGAAGTAGATACTACATTTCTCCAAGTAAATGTTTTCGCAAGTAGCTCCGCCCTCACCTGATATAATGGTATGTTGTCTTCGGCGTCATAGTCATGGTTATCAATGTTATCGTTATTAGATGTGATACTGTCATCTCCATTCACGGTAGGAATATCAATGATATCCTCAGTAACAATTTGATTTCCTTGTAAATTCATCCATATCATCTTCTTCATCATCTTCCATGTCATCTTCAGATTCATTACCTGACGGAATATCTTCAAAAATATTGGGATAATCTCCATACTCCATTTGTTCAAGTTCACTAAAAGTCCACTATGATTCTGAAAAATCGAAAGGATACTTTTATTTCATGGCTTGGTGGGAAAACCTCTGTACAAAGCTTGGATTTCAGGAATTGCAGCTTTTTGTACAATTGAATGAGGAAAGTCTGTTAATTTTCCTCTGAATTTCGATAAAAGCATTGACTTTTGCTTCAACCTTGTCTTCAACAAGTTCCCGCAGCTCCTGTATCCTTTTTTCTACAGAGTTGGGTTGAGTTTCGTCTTTCGAACGCCTTCTCGTATATACTTTTTTCTTTTCAGTTTTGGTTTGTTCTGGTTCAGATTCTGAGCTGCTCTGAACTATTCGCACTATTCTTTTTCCTTCCTTGGGCCTTGCCCCCAGCAATTTTGCTCGTTCCGGAGGAGGCATTTCCCTGAGCTGCTGCTCCCTTTTTCCCTCTCCTTTTTCTCTTTCATGGCTTTGTCTTCGATCTATTTGTCTTTCAGCATCTGGAAGACAGCGTTTTCGTATCCTTCCAGACCATCAGGACTTTTACGTGCTGAATTCACCACACTTTCCAAAGTTGGTTTGTTCACCACAGTTTCCGTAGTTGGTTTGTTCACCACATTTTCCTTTTGACTTGTCATATTTGTGGTGCTCACCACACTTCCCAATTTTGTAGTATTCCCCACACTTTCCAATTGTGGGTTCATTTTCGCAAAGTAACAATTCTACACACTTTCCAAATTTTTGGGTTTCACCACACTTTCCAAATTTTTGGTTTTCCCACCATTATCAACAAAGTAGGTTTCAAAAAAAATTGCGTACCAGATATGAAATGAGACGAAGATTAAGTACTCAAATATAGCACTTACCAGCCATTTTCAGGGAGATTAACCATGTACTATTATTTCAATATCAGTATATCGAAAAAACGAGAAAAATACCTGATACAGATTTTCATTTCAGAATTATAAATTATCGAAACAAAACTGAACTGTTATGAATCTAAGTAGCTTTTACACATTGTATGTGTGGTGCTTTTTATTATTCATTGAATCTGATCGACCCCTGAATGATATATTTCAGTAGTAGGGGTGTCTTCAGGTTTCCGAAGGTAGCTAGCTAGGATGGCAACTATCAAAAGAAAATAATATAAATACCAATAATCCTGCAATTACATTTTTTCCTACAATTAATTTTTCAGAATTGCTTTGAAAGCATACTTCCAAAGAGGAAATGAAATATACAAAATCATTCTTGGGCATCCGTGAGTTCCCAAAGGTGTCAAGACTTCCATTTTGAAATGCTCTAAAATTACAATACAGAGATTCATCATCTAAATCACAATGTATTCTTTCTCCTTTCTTCTCTCAATAATTTTCTGACATTTGAAATTCCTGTTAATATTCTTCAATGTATAAAATAACAATACAAAATTCATCATCTAAATCACAATGTGTTTTGAAATAGCTTATACAAGATTCTCAACTATGAATATTCAATGATTTATTCAAGTATCAGCAAATATATTTAATGATATTTTGCTGGAGCACATCATTAGTTTGATAATCAGTGTCCATTACCGCAAATCTAGCATTATCAACAATTTCTTTGGGTTCTGAGTCTGACACTTCATTGTTCTTGGGAAAATCTGAAATTTTCAGCAATAAATTGTCTGTATCTCCATAACAATTTTCAATTCCTGAATTCAAAAAATTCAAACCTAATATATTTTTTTTAAACTTATCTGAAATGGATTTAACTGTCTGATTTTCCCAAAAAGTTTTCCACTGTATCTTGGTTGATTCTACGCCCGGTAATATTTTTGTTTTTTATTTTTTGTAGAGGAAGAATTCATGAAATCAAACAGATTGTCAAACCTAGCTACAACTTCAGAAGTTGCTGCAGCAGCAGCAGGTAAATCTTCACCGTCAATGCTAAACAAGATGCTCACAAATTTTCGAGGATTATACTGGGTGGTCTACATGCTGAAGTGGAAAGAATTTCGGAGAAACTTAATCACTTAATGACAGAAATCAATGAAGATTCAAGTGATATATACCTGCAATATTGTGGAAACATTTAATAATATTTATGGCATATTTCAGTACACTGCAATATGGATAATGCATAGGTTCAACTTGCATTGAAAAAAATAGTAGATCTACTTAATACATAATTATGCTTTGTTCAGTTTCTGGCTGTTCTACAGAGCAGATATTAGACTTTATTTTATTCATGTGCACTTCTCTGAAGGCTCTCAATTTGGCTTGAGCCAACCATTTACAATTGAAGACATTCATTTCAAAGTGATCTAAGTGCAAAAAATAAAATTGGCGGGAAATAACAAATAATCGCTCAGTTTTTTATCACTATATATTTTTATTGAACAAAAATCTAGTTTGTGTTTTTTACATATAGAGACATAGTTATATAATGAAACTAATAGGCTTACGTTAGCAACACACCAATAAAAAAAAATTAAAGTCAGATTTTTTGGAAAGATCTGTCCATTTCCATTCTCCCCGCAAAATAATCTATGTCCATACTGGGTTACTCACACAAGGAGCTGTAAAAAGCTTTATTTTCGTCAGATATGAAGTTCAGCATTGCACGAAGATCTTTCTTCTTGTTTTCTGAAATAGGCACACTGGAAGGTAATTTTTCCAGAGTCATTCTGGCAATGTCGTTGATGGTCACATTTTTTTTCAGGACGTAGCACTTCTCCCAGGGACCTACCTCCGAAAAATTACGTTTGACCAGAACATAACCAAAATCTTGTTTGCTAACTTTAAGACATGATACCTTTGAAATGCCGAGCTTTTTTGTATTAATGTATGGGGTTGCAGCTTTGTCGAAGTCAAAGAACTTTTCAGACATATCCAAAACTTTGAATGGTTTGGAATGCCTAGCGGTTGTTAAAACTCGCATGATATCTTCAACAGATTCCATCTTCGAAACCTTTGCTCGCTTTTCGATAAGAGCAAAATCTCTATCCGCAGACGAAAAGCTGTGACCAGTAATCAGAAATTTGTGTTCAATGGTATGGAACAATCCCACCGCTACTAAGAACTTATACAAACATACCAACATTCTGTTTTTTAACTGGCCACCGCAGTTATCACTCCATACAATTAGGTGTTTTTTATGCGTAGACAGAATTCCAGAGTTTATTGCTTGAAACAGACATGAGGCCATCTGGTTTCCTCCGCGGCCAGATTGACCTTCATGCCAAACACACATTATACCATCTGAGGTATCGCTTACGTGTATACCAAAGTTGTAACAGGAAAGTTGACGGCTGTAGTACATGTCACTGTGTGTGAGCTTTGGAATGGCAAATACCTTTTGTAAGTCCATTACAACATTAATAGTGGTACTTGCCGGAAGTGTGCTGGAAACTGTATCATTTTTCATACATTCAAATGCCTTCTTGGCCTTCCGTTGGTGTAACTCCAGTTGAATCTTAGCTTGGTGTGCCTGTGGCCTTCCGTCACTAGTGGATTGCTTGTGAAGAAGATCACACGTCTTACAAGTATCCACACGTGGCTTTTTAAAGGAGAGCAAGGGGAAGTCCTTAAGAAATACTTTTCTGTAGAATTTATAGGTTATTTTGCTGTCAGGGTAGAGTGCGTGAAAAGCATGAAATAGCCTGTTGATATTGAGGTCAGGGCTCAAATACTCTTTGTCGTTTTTAGCTCGGCTGTAATGGCTAACATCTCTCGGAAATGAATTTATGTGAGCCCTAACCATCTCCCTGTCATTCATTGAATATTTTATGTGTCTAGCTCCACCACGTTTATCTTTGAATACAGTGTCTCCAGCTTTTTTTCTTTTCACAAGTAATGTGATTTTCTGTGGTGAAATCCCAAAGATACTCAAAAAAGATCTCTTACATACTTTTTTCATGTATCCAGATGAATCTGGAATGGTGTAACTAATTGTTGCTTGCCTTCTACTAGCAGCAGGGGTTTCATATGTTCCATGTCGGCGTCTCTGAACAGGTATGATATCTATAAGCCCCATTAGGTAGGTTCCTTTCGCATTTTCGTCAAGTTTGTTGAAACTTTCGTACAGTGCCACTTTCACATCTGTGATCTCCTTGCACTGATAAGCACACTTGCATATAAGCTGTAAACAACGACTTTTTTAATAAAACAAGGTCTGAAATCTAAACAAATCTAAACTAACCTCATTTTCTGGCGGTGGTTTTGGCTGTCTTTTTCTTCGTCGAATTTCCTGAACTTTCTTCTTTCTACCTCTCCTTGATCTTTCTATATTTTTACTTTCTTCCGTAGTGAATGCCACTGAATCATCCATAATTACACTTTAAACGATTAACAACAATCAACATCAAAAATACTTCGTCTACTAACTGAACTCTCAACCAACAGGTCACAACATGAAGACGTGGACAAAGAAACAATACCTGGCACTTAGATCTTATTGCGCCGCTCAACTTACTGGACATACATACCGCGCAATTTATTATGAGCCGTGTAAACAGCGTGGAGCGATTTGGCACTTAGATCTATTAGCAGGGCACTGGCGACAGGACTTAGATTACATTTGAAGTGCAAACTTTAAAAATGAAATTTTGGCACTTAGATCGCTTTGAAATGAATGGCTTCAATTGGTTCAACGATGACTTTGTGTATTCGAACAGTCTCTGAAAACATATCTCGGATATAAAATTGAAAATGACAATAGACCGGAAAAGTGTGACGTCACTGTCAGGTTGGTACTCATGAATTGTTTCCAAACAAATTTTATTTACTCATGAAAGTCCATGAGGACCTTCTCAAACTCCAGTATCTAAAGTGTTTTTGAGAGTAAACAGCTGCCAGTCGGCGATGGTTCAAACCATGGCGACTGCAGAAATTTTTCTGATGGCCCAAGAAAGTGCTAGAATCGCACGTAAAAAGGTAAGACCTCGTTAATCCTTGGCTCGCACAAGTTTCGACTTCTGAGGGCTGCCTTCCGTAAAGAGACGACAGGTTAACGGAAAAAACAATTTTAAACAATTTTTTTTTAATATGAGATCCCCAGTTTCCATTTTTTCCTCTTCAATTTTTTTATCAGAAGTGGAGCCTGAGTACAGATCACTAATATAAGTGACCACTCCATTTGAAGCAATCCCTATCAGTGTTTTCAATGTGTTCATATGCTTATAGGAACTGTAGGTTAATCTTTGTTTATCCATGGAAATAGGTCTGACACATTTCACTTCAGTGCAATCCAGTACAATGCGGCACTTTGTGAAGGTACTGAAACTTCATGGAGAGCATAAATTCATGTTAAGACAATATTAGATATTGTTGTGGAACTGCAATTGAAACGACATGACAAATCAGAATGAAGGAGAGAGTTATCAAGAGCTGATCTTTCTTACTGATGTTTACCACATTATTATATCCTAGATAATAGGATAGATAAATGTTTTCAAATAAGCAGAACATTGTTTCAAAGAGATACTGATTGGGTATTCCAGTATACATATTTATCACTTTATCCTTTTTTTGTATGTGTTCAAATGAGAAACCAAAATTCAAGTGCTCCAATTTTGTGTGAAGCTCTTCATTTTCTTTTTGCAGAAAGTACATTTCAGCATTTTCTTGAGCAGAGCTGGAATAACTCATACTTCCTACTGAAGTCCCAGGCAAATCTTCATTGAGAGTTCTAGAAAGGCTTCTCCAACCTCCTGAAGTTCCAGGCATATTTTGAGTTTCTACTACAGAAATGTTCCACAGTATCAACTTTCGTTTGTTTCTCTGACCTACAACGAAAAATGGTTCATTATATGTCTCATCTCTAGTATGTTTCGTTTCCTATACCTTATTTTCTTTCTCTCTGGTGAAGTATATGAAAACGTAAGGTACTTGTTGTGTTCAAACATTGTTGGAAGATTCCTTTTATCCTTGTTCACAAAATGGCAACTGCACACTCTCTGTCTTGACGTCTACAAAATGAAATTCCTATACAACTTTGAACATTTCTGTAATGTGCTACTTTTTACCAGATGAGAGTTATACACTTTTTTTCTCAACACGGTATCTTTGGGGAAGCGGAACCAGGAACATGTTTGTTTTTCGCTATAATGATTACAATCAGATACAAAGCACATTACCATTGTGAGATGATGAGTGAAATGAAAGTAAAAAACAATGAATCGAATGAAACCTCACTTCACTCTAATCCGTATTCTTTCAAATTATATCGATAGTATTATTACCTGTTTCTAATTTTTCTATGGATAACTGTACTAGGCTACACTCGAGACTTCAATCAGAATTATTTAATTCCTCACAGTATAAATAACATAAAAGTTCAAACGTTCACTTATGGAGATTTACACTGACAATACTGACATAAATACTGACAGGAGTTTTGAATCACGTTGTTTTGTTTGGAAACGTTTCAGTGGTACCAACATGACAGTGACGTCACGACTTTTACGGTCTATTTCAAGTCATAATTGGAAACTGATAAATAATAGTATTCTGAAATTATAAAATTTGGAAGTAAATAAAATATATCAGTTCATTCCCACTCATTAACTGTTAATTGTTTGGAAATCAGATTTTAGTGAAATGTAGTAAAGTGTTTTTTTCATTATACATTGCTGTCAATAGAGATTTCTAATGGCTCGGCAGACCCTGATAAAAAGAGACAAAAGTTCTTAATTATCCCATCCTTGTTGCCAGAGTTGCCAACGTAAATGTTTGTATGACAGACGTCTATTTCATTGGTTGTTCAAAAGTTCCTATTCAGGAACCAATCAGAAAACAGTAAGGATGAACGGATGCGTTCGTTTTTTGTCTACCGTTTATATTGCATGTATTTTAAATATTATTATTTTTATGTCCAATGTTTCATTTATTGTGCTCACTTATATAGTATCTCAAAAAAAAGTGTTTCACAGAATGTGATGATGTGACTGATTTTTGAAGTATTTTGTATTTAAGGAAAAATGCCGAGGTGTTTCTACAGAGGCTGTTCAAATGCGACATGGTTGTGTAAAAATGTTACCTACTTTCCATTCCCAAAACCCATAAGAAGTATACAGAAATGCTTAAGATGGTTGGAACGTTGCGGCAATCCCTCTTTAACCATAGATACTATAAACAAAAACACTTACATATGTTCTGAACATTTTCTGAATGTTGGTGATGAAGATCCTGTCCCTCATGAATTTTATGAAGACATATCCGCAGATTTGAACCTAGGTGCTTGCATGACTATTGGAATTCACTCGACTGGCAGTATCGAGCTGACTAATTCACAGGCACCTCTTACTAGAGACTGTGAAATATTTGAAATAAGTGATAGTGAAAGTGACGAAAATAATAATGAAGACTCTGAAGAACATTATAAAGCCATTTATAAGGACCATGATTATTGCAAAACCAAGATTGATTCAGCCATCCAGGTTCTTATTCATGCTAATAATAATTACTTCAGATATGATCGGCTTAAAACTGAAAGAAATTTTAAATTTTTCACTGGTTTGTCAGTAGAACATTTTGAAGGATATTACGAATTTCTAGATCCCAGTGTTATGAGTAAATTGAAGTATTATCAAATTCACAAAAAAACTCCAGTCAAAATGAATAGAATCAATAGAAAGTTGGATGCCAAAGATAAACTAGTACTAACATTAATAAGAATGCGACGAGGGCTAACTTTGAAAGAACTTCCAATTTTTTGTGAAATCAGTACATCTTATGAGGCTGCAATATGTTTTACCCTCATTCAGTTTCTATATCTCCAATGTATTGGTCTTCGAGGTGACATATTCAGAAGCTGTCGACAAGCTACTAATATGGCCCGTTGCTTCACAACATTTCCTGATGCTATAACAATTACAATAGATGCAACAGAAATCAGACTAGAAATGTCATCAAATTTTCAGCGCCAAGGCAATACTCATTCCAATTACAAGCACTTCAACACTGTTAAATTTTTCTATGCTGGCCGTAATGTGTGGAAACCCTTAATTAGTGGCATGGATCAATTGAAATTGCGATAAGAATTAACAATGCTGTACCGGAGGGACCTGGCACAGTAATTAACAAGCTTACCTGAATACCGCCAAATTACCCCTAGGCTAATGACACAAAATTATCCACAGCATATATAAGAAGTATCCTTGAGATTGTCGCATTATACACTTGATAACGACTGTAGATTTCAACAGTTGAAACGTCGTGATTAAAAATTGCAGAGAATTGAATTTTTCTTTGTTCTTTTTTAGACAATGAAAGTCCAGAATAACCTTACTCAAAGTGAAACATTGTCAACCACTTTCAAACATAATTTGACTTTGTCGTAAGTTTTTTTCAGGTTGTGCCATTTTTCATCACATTGTATTTCACTTTTGATGACTCTTTCTTCCATCAAATCCCTGCTTATCAAGTTCCAAACCTTTTTCTTTGAGAATTTTGGATTCTCGAATTTACTTTTATGTTTCCTATATGTGGCGATTAGTAATTTGACCATTCCTGGGTAACGCCGCTAGAACTGGTCGAAGGTAATGGATTATTCGAACAGTGTGGTAATTCCAAATTATTCCTTGGGTTTGGAGGAGTCTCCGGTATGGCATCAGCAAAAATTTGTTTTGTTGAAAAGTCAATATTGACGTGTTCTGCGTTTGAAAAACAAGCATGACTTGCAATCACATCATTTGCAATTATTTCTGGCAATTTTCCTACTTCCACACTGCAGTGCCCACAACACAGAATCTGATTTTCCTGAAAGAAAAAATTAAAATTGAAACCTATATTATTAGATACAACATAGATTCATTATATCCATTACGCGCTGGAGCTTTTGACAAAAATAAAACTTTACAAAACAATTCCAAGTAAAAACACAAACTGCCTCAGGTGACAATGACAAGTGACAATCAATTCACCAGACTCACCGATCTCAAAATATCGGTTGTTGTGGTGACAGATAATCAATCAAACTTCAGGAAAAATTTACTGGTTTTTCAGGAATATGACATTTACGGGACACAAAATAATCAACCACAGTAACCAAGTCGATTTACAAAATGGTGTAGCTGAGAGGTATAACCGATCCATTATGGATAAAAGTTCGTTGAATGCTGGTGGAATCTTACTTACCGAAGGAAATGTGGGCAGAAGCAGCGACACTGCTGTTTATCTTCTGAATCGTTCTACAACTGAGAAAATTCGTGGTGCTATTCCAGTAGAAAAATGGACTGGATGCAAAGTTGATTTGAGACATCTCAAAGTATTTGGTTGTAAAGCCTGGGTACCGGAAAGTTCACCGAGAACAATTCACCGCATGCAATTCACCAAAGAAACAGTTCAATGAAATAAAATAATTAACTTTGACTTTAACCTCCATTTACATTTATTGACATTACAAGTATAATAGACAGAACTCTAATACACGTGCAAAACCTATCAACGTTATTAATTTACACGCAGTCAAATGTCTACGTAAGGTTAGTTCATTCTGGTTAGATTTTACTAAAAAATTACTCTTCACAAAATGTATTTTCACAAGGAAATAACCATATCGGTAAAATTAAATAGAAGTGTGGTGAATTGTCAGCGTGGTGAATAGTTGTGATCAATAGTCGACGTGGTGAAATGACAATGCTGAAATGTCGCGTGGTGAAATGTCGTGTAGTGAAGTGCTATGTAGATTTTTGGAAATACTTCGAAAAGTCACTCTTTGGCCTCATTTATCTGATTAATATATCTATTAATAAGCTAAGCTAGATGTGACATGTGGCAGGTGTCATAACTGGTAAAAAATATTATTCGGTAATTACTTTTTTGCTCAATCAGCTCTGTGGCCACGTGATATAATAAAACTTCTGATCACTCGGCTCGGTTTCGATAAACAAACGAACTTTTCAGATTCATTAAGCAGTTATTTATACGACCTAACTACGGCAATCTGACCTCCACTAACAACAGCACCACTTCCTAGTTACTCTATAAAGTTTATAAATTCGTTTTTTATGTTTTTCAGACCGAGAGTCTGAAACAACATTATAAAAAAATGCTTTTTTCCGGGATTCTGGCATTTGTAATAATTCACAAGGTTTCCAGGAACGGGATGGCTGAAGCAATAATTCACAACTGCCACTTTCATATTTCTGTATGACAATTAGAATAATTATTCCGGGCGTCCAGGATCGGTTTCACTCCAACAAAATTCTTCAACTTCCTCATTATGAATTCTGTCAATTTTATGTTTTGCTAAGTCAATTAGCAAGAGCTAAGAAAAAAATCACATGATCAGAATAATTTGTCCAGAGTCGGTTTCACTCAAGTAATATTCCTTAACCCTGCGTTACCCGGCACTACAAATTGTTGTTGTTGTTTGAAAACAAATATTATTTCAACATTCAAATCAAAATAAAAGACAATAAAAAGTTAAAGTATCTACAAAAGGTAATCAGACATCATAGTTCTCACTCCGATTCAGATTGAACACTATGTGCGCAATAAATCAGGGTGTGTTCCTCACAAATAGGTTTCTCACATTTGGCACATTCAGCACTTGTCTTTCGATTCTTCTTTTTTGGACAATATGTACACTTTGGTCTACCTTGAGGCACTGTTGGGTTATCATCTTGTTCCATTATTGGAAGTATTCCTAAATAGTTTGTGATTTGTAAACTTTGTAGAGATGGCAAATTTTGATTTAGACGTTCCTTCATGTGGTTTTGAACCAACTTGTTTGCCAAAGATTTCAAATACAGTCGTCGCGCCATATTCAGATGAACGTTGTTTGACCAAAAAATAATGAACCCATTTATACCAGCAATATTGAGCAGTAAGAAAAATACTGTCAAAGGCCATCTGCAGGTAATCCTGGCTATAGAGTAAACAGATTTGAGTTGGTCCACTGTATCGATTCCAGTTTTATTTCGATTATAATACGTAATTACTTCAGGCTTGGAAGCATCGCCTTTACTTAATCTTATCAGTAGTGTCATCGTCGTGAAGAGTAGTAAAAAGTAAGACATTTTTGTTTTTTTTTGGGAATATATGACACTAGCGGACAATCTTGTTCAAATCTGAACATACTGCTAGAGATGGGTCTTTGTTTGGTTGGTAAAAGCAAAGGTAGAATTTGACGTTTATTCTTTCTAAGCGTTCCCACCAGAATGAGTTTATAATCCTTGAGTAATTCAATAGCTAACGGAATTGATATAAACCAATTGTCGCAAGTTATATTTCGTACCCAATTGTGGATTGGCTGGGAAATGCAATGTACAACATTTATTGAATCATTATCCGTTCTAAATAGGCCTAACGGTTGCTTTCCTGCATTAATTTCCATCTTTATGGTATAGAGAACACGGCTATCAAATGAAAAAAAATTGATACCGTACTTACTGGGCTCATTTGGTATATATTGCTGAAAGCCGCTTCTACTCTGAAAAGCCTCCAACATTTCATCTATTGTGCAATTTTCACCTGGTGTTTAGCAAGCTTGACAATTAACTTGGAACATATCGAATACTTGCCTTATCGGTGCCAATTTATCCCACTTTTTTCTTTCTACTCTTGTTCTGATGACGTCAAATCGAAGAGCCCGTGAAAGTAGATAGAACCGTTTCTTCGACATTACCATTCTGAAAAATTCTGGAGCAGTTGCATCCGTATTCCATAGATCAGCCTAACTTGTATGATTTGACTTGAGAACCCCTGCTATGTATAATATGCCAAACATGGCTTTGACTTCATCAACATTGGTATCCAGATCTTCTCGAGGACGTGAGTATTTGTTACGAATACTTTGGAGGTATATGTTTGTAAATATAACAACATCTTCAATCATTTAATCAGTGATTAACATGTTTCATGTCTCATAGACTGATCGAGCACTTTTGCATGTGGTTTAACACCTGGTAACTAACGCCCATATGCACCGTTTTCATAGACTAATCCTAGTTAGCTAATCTTGCTTAAGTTAATCTTCACCCAGTGCAATGCATCGTAAGCCAATCAGGGTGGATTAGGTCTCTTGTGAAGGAGTGGCAACATGGTTGGAAAGACGCAAAATTTAGTTTTTTTTTGTGTTGGTGCGAATGACAAATTGACAAGTGTACACGTCAGAAAAAACGAATAACTAAGAATATCGCTTCGCTGAAAAGTAAATTTCAAATAGAAGTTTGATTTGAATTTTTTTAACTTCATGTCAAAGTCACAGAGAATACAATCAATACATCAATCCAACCAATTATTTTTGGAACGCGTGAAATATTGTGAAAATCCGTTGCAGCTCTCAATATTTGACGGCATGGAAAATTTGGTCTGCTAGGTGCAACGGCATTGGTCACCCTTTTCAAAATTCTGGATACAGTTGTTTGATTTCATCCAATAAAATCCGATATTCCAATTTGATATGTACCACAAGAATAAAGCCTCAATGTTGTTAGAAGTTAGTTCATAGGTGTCTAACTGTTATTCCTACAGCAAAAGTTTGTTAAACAAGTTTGAGAACTTTCAAAGTACTTACAAATCACTGTCGTGCTCAATTTCTTCTTCAATCTCTGGTAGGAAAACGACTATTAAATGACACTACATACATTTATGATGGCCTAAGCGACACTGACTGACTTGGAAAATATGTTTCTCGGATTACCTACGTACATTGTTAAAAATTGTGTGATTTATCGCATATTTTCAAAAAAGGTGAGCGCGCTGTTTTCTATGGTCGTCCAAGGCTGGCTTGAACTCCAACAATATTTTCCAAATTCATTACTATGCACTCTGAACTATGAACACTGAAGCTTCTATTGCCCTATTTGTATTAATTTCTTCGTTTTTCCTATAGCAATGGGACAGAATATAAAACCCAAAATAAAACATAGCCAGATTAGAACTCATATATTCACAACCTAAGAAGAAGAATATCCTTGGGGATTGCTTCAAAAAAAAGGAAAACTCTTCGCTAAATTGTCAAGCTTTCGAAAAACTTTATTTTAATTCTCAAGACACCTGAAAAATTATCAATGATGTACACAAATTACTGATAAATGAATGAGAAAAAACAACTTACTAACGTGAGGATAGTTTGAAGAAAATAGCTAATGCTTTTTCCTTGGTCATTATGTAGACACAAGTTTTTTTTTAAATGACGAAATACGAACATATTAAAATACTGTATGCACAACATGTTATCTCGGCAGAGACAACTGCAGTAAAAGATTAAAAAATTACATTATTTCTTAGGATTAACTTAGTTTAACAATATTTAAAAACATTTGAAAAATAACTGACGTATGCGTTAACCATTTCACGCATTTCGTTGCAGAGCACAAAACAAAAGAGAGAGAAGAGGGAGATTGTTACTTGACAGCTGTCAAATAATTTGTCAATATGAAATTAGTGCTGCCACGAAACTTGATCATGATTTATGCAGTGCCATCTATGGGGAATTATATGAATTGGAGAAAGAAATTGTATTAGAATTTAAATTTCAAGATTTGTCAGACTCTAATTTGAAGATATAACTATAGATTAAGCTGAAGCTAGCAACCTTTTATTCATACTGTTAAGGCCGCCACAGACATCGTTCTTTTCTGGCGGTTTTGTCTGCACGGGTAAAACTGTACGGGGAAAAACGAACACGACGTTTATCCACATACGAACGGATTTATCGTTCAGTTTCTTTGGTATTACTGAGATGGATACTACGACCACGTTGGCAGTGGCGGCGACAGTGGCTATAAAATTAAAGGTTTCTCAAAAAAGAAAACGTTCTAAATGGGCGAAAGAATGGTTGCTTAAGCGGAGGCATTTTTCACACGTAAATCTTTTAGAGGAATTACGACTAGAACCTGGAGACTGGTTTAATTATCTACGGATGGATGAAGAAACGTATTTAGAATTACTAACCTTAGTAACACCGCTAATTAAAAAGCAAGACACACCTATGAGACAAAGTATTTCACCACATGAGCGTCTTACCGCCACGTTAAGATTTTTAGCAACAGGAAGGAGCTATGAGGATTTAAAATTTTCTGTAGCTATATCGCCCCAAGCGCTTGGACAAATTATACCAGAAACATGCACTGCTATATATTCTGTTTTGAAACACAAGTATTTAAAGGTAAGAACAACTATTTTATTTTTTACAAAATTAAAATTTTAATAAAACTAGAAATGTATTCTTAGATTAAGTAAAATACTATATTTAACATATATAAAAAAAAAACACTAAAAGATAACTTCTTTAGTTCAACTCCAGCAGATCTGATGAGAATTGGGTGTAATATGTAGCCGTGTTTGCTTGTTCAGAAAAATCAACGTCATTTTGATTAGACAGATATCCGTAGGCTGATGTATTAGGGACATTGTTTGCAGATTGATGATGTTGCCTTGGTATTGCGTGTTGAGAAGCTTGTTCAGGCTGTACATGTTGTCTTATGTCATTTATTAAAGACATTTTTGTGTGTCTTGTAATATTGCCCAGTGCTGCTTCAAACAGAATGTCTGAAATGAATTTATCCACCAGTAAAGCAGCTTCTGGAGACAAATTTCGTAATTTGTGGGCAACACTTTTTCCAAAAACGTCAGAGTTGTCTTCGTTCACATCCAGTCTAGCATTTACTTTATCCAAAACTTCATCAGCCTTGTTTCTTACCCGCTTTTTTGTACCCCTAGGTGTTATCGAAGAACATACTGAGACTGAAGTGGTATTATCTGAGGCTGCTGATAGTGGTCGCGAGATATGGAGATTTTCAGTGGAAGGTGCAGGAGACTGTAGTGGCGTGTCGTTGGATTCATCCTAAAAAATAAATAATTCTTACAGTAATAGGTGCAGTAATAGGTGGATTCACACAAAAGTCTGTTTGCCAATGTTTCGACTTATATTAAGTCATGCTCAGGGCACTAAAAAATTCCTTTTTTTTTATAATATGTTATCAGAAAACATTTAGTTATTAAGACGCACATTAAAACTCTTTGCAATTATTAAAAAAAACAGTATTATCAAACAAAACATAGATATAAAATGAATATTAAAAGCAAACAATAATTCATATTTTTTTTAGTTTCCCGGAACTGAAGAAGAATGGATAACAATAGCCAAAAATTTTGACCAAAACTGGAATTTTCCTCATTGTTTGGGAGCTGTGGATGGTAAGCACATAAACATTGTACCACCTGCTCAAAGCGGTTCCTATTATTACAATTACAAAGGTCGGCACAGTATCGTGTTAATGGCAATTGCTAACGCAAGTTATGAATTCATCATGTGCGACTGTGGCACAAATGGTAGAGTGTCTGATGGTGGTGTAATCGAAAACACACTCTTTTATGAGAAACTTATAAATGGTACTCTCCGACTACCATCCGGATCTAAAACCGAGAACAGTAGTGAACCACTGCCATATGTATTTATTGGAGATGAAGCTTTCGCGTTAAGAGATAATTTTTTAAAGCCGTTTGCACAAAAGCAGTTAAATAGCGAAAGAAGAATATTTAACTATAGATTATCCAGAGCGCGACGAATAATAGAAAATGCATTTGGAATTATGGTTGCAAGATTTAGGATTTTTCACACCGCAATTAATCTAAAATTAGAAAACATTGGTAGAGTCGTTCTGGCATGTTGTATTCTACACAACTTTCTAATTAGGAAGCGACGGGAAAATTACGCACCTCCAAATTATTTTTATTCAGAAGAATACGAAACAGGCAACACAGAAAACGGTTTAACTTCAGAACAAGAAACTATAAATTTACAACGGGGGCATAATAGACATGCGTCTGAAGAAGCAAAGCGAGTTCGTAATTTATATATGACTTATTTTAATAACGAGGGGTCTGTGCCTTGGCAACAGAAGTTTGTTTAATATATTTTGCAACTGTACCTACTATCGATGTTCCGCTAGATTTTTTATTTTCTTAATAAATGAATAGATAAATATTTTTTTTATTTTTACTTACTTGACTGTGAGATGTATCATCCTCTATATTGCTTACGCTTTCCCTGGGTGCCTCTTGGTCTGCAAGAAATAGTAGCTGGTCGTAATACCACAAATGGGGCTTGTACACTTCGTCTGCTCCCGCACCTGATTTTTTAGATGCTTTCACTTTTTTTAATTCTTTTCGGAAACAACCACGCATAGAATCTATTTTTTTTTAACTGATTCTCTTGTGGCAGACTCGTCTACTTCTTTTAATTTCACAATCATGTCTTCGTAGGCTTTATTTTTTTGGTCTCTATCGGAGTACTCGCTTGATTTCACTTTCCATAGACACGGGTAAGATCTATAAAGTGCTATAAACTCTGTAATAAATTAATTGTTTACTCATGTTTCTTAAATCACTCATGTTTAATTACCACGACCAATGGACCAATCTACCAGCAAAAGTCGTCTGCGCGATACTGATTAAAACCGTCCGTTTTAACCGCGGTACACACACATGCACAGACTTGAACGAACACGTTCAAATCGGACGGTTCAAAATCAAGCCGCGACAGATATTTTTGAACGCCAGCAAGAAGGACAGTTTTTGGCCACACACTAACCGTTTTTCCCGTACAGTTTTACCCGTGCAGACAAAACCGCCAGAAAAGAACGATGTCTGTGGCGGCCTTTATAAACCGTTTCTAAAAGGTTTCTATTAAGGCAATTGTCCTCCTTTGCTAAAATTGTAGGTTCATTGAAGTTTATGTGGTGAAAAGTATTGATACTGTGTTGAGCAAGTGCACAGCTGTTCTTTTTGAGATTACAATCGCTCTTGTGGGACGTGATGCGTCCTGACAAGTTGCGACCTGTTTGTCCAATATAGACTTTATCACAATTAGAACATGGTAATTTATAAACGACATTAATATTTTCTAATTTGCTAAGAGGAGTTTTTGTTTTGGTGTAGAGATTGTTAACATTTTGAGATTCTTCTTTGCAATGCATAATTCCTGGGATTTGAATATATTGGAGAGTTTAGACGTTAAATCTTATGGTGGTATGAATGAAAATTAAGAAAAGGTTAGAACACATTGGTTTCCTATACCATTTTGTGCGTAGTTCGTTGTTTCCATCTCTGCATACCCTCATATCGAGGAATGTGATACTATGATTCTCCTCTACCTCTGAGGTAAATAAACTAAAGATGAATGTCGAAGCTATTAAAATAGAAAAGGGTTTCTTCTACTTTACCTGATGGCCTTGATAATAGTAAATCATCCACATACCTCTTCACAAATGGAATGTCATAAGGAATCAGAGACAGAACATCCTTAATGAGTTCGTTTAATACAAAGTTTACAAGAATAGGCGAAATCGTTGAACCCATAGGGTTACCAAAGATTTGTTTATAATAAGTGTTATCAAAGAGAAGGAAATTTGATTCAAATATAAATTCAAGGATGTCTATGAATTCACTCCAAGTTAAATTACAACAATTTTTAATGATGTCCCATTTAGTGGACAGAATGGATCTGACCACATCAAAAGGAAGGTTGGTGAACAATGATTCTACATCAAAACTCACCACTACATAAGTGTTAGGAATTTTAAAATTATATAGTAGTCATTCTCTGTATCATAGGCTTTAGCCAATATACCGGTAATGTATTTTGCCAAATTCTCATTAGGGGCGTTGACAGAAGACCCTATAGGTCTCATGGTTAATGTAGGCTAATGTAGTGCACTGGGATCTCTGCAGATCTTGTTCATTTTTAGGAAAAAGAGTAATAATGGATTCAATATCAGCAAGTAATGATGAAATTTTTAAATCTTTGCTCGTAGGGCGAATAGTGAATTTAGGTACTATGGACAATAAACGTTTGACATCTAATGGAATCTCTACATCTGTTAGATTTTTTATCCATTTTTCTTGGAATTCAATGGTAGTGAAAGCATTGATTTTTAAATTATTCAATTTATTTTTTTGTGTAATGTAATTTTTATCTTCCATCAAATTCTGAATTTTTTTTAAAAGGAATTATTGTTTTACGAAGATGTAGAAGTGTGTTGATATTGCAGATTCTATTGGTGATGTGATTCGGGAAAGTCCAGATTTCTACATCTTGTTAAAAAAATTTCTTGTTTGAAGCAGCAGCTATTTTGATGTTAATAGTGACCCATCTTTTCAGTAACGTCACACCAGTAAGCCCGTACTTTCGATGAATGTTGTTGTAGAACCCCATATCTGTAATTTATCGAGAAGGGTTGTTTCTTGCAGGGTTGGCATGTTTTAAAACATTTGTTTTAAAGCAATCGTTTTTAATCAGTTTTTTATTGATAGAAAAAAAAACACTCCGTTTTTTATTGTTAGAAAAAACACTAGATAATTAATAAATTCACAAAACTTTAATAACAAAAAAACAAATAAATAAAAAAATATTCTCCGCCCTGTAACAAAATATGACTTCTCTTAAAAACAAATAGTATTAAAGATTTAAGATTTGGAAATAGAAATAAACATATAAAATAAAATTATTCTGATTCTGAATCAATATTACTCTCAGTATCTTCTGTTTCTTCTAATCTTCTATAGTCTTGGATTTGGTCATTGGTGTCATCACTGTCATGTCTGTCATCAGCTTTTGTGTTGATTGGCTGGAAGGCTGTCAGGAGGGTCACTAACTTGGCAGACTTCTCTATCCCAAGGCGATTCCTCAGTTAGCTATGAACTAGCCCAAACGCTGAAAAAATCCTTTCAACACCAGCAGATGAAGCAACTGCTGTATGCAACTGTATAGCTAAATCTATTATTTTACTATTCAGCTGCTTCTTTATTGAAAGCCACCATGTCAATGGTTTAACATCTGATTTCGTTTTCGTTGAAAAAAGGTAATCTTTAAATGGGGAACTTTTAGCTTGATATGCCATTATGAGTGGCATATTGTCGGGATGAAATGTATTCACATATTCCATGGCTTATTCAACTTGTTCTTTGTTCAAATTATCTCCTTGAAATCGATGATCCAATATATTCGCCAGATAATGACTTGGGGTCATTGCCATTTCAAAACGTTTTTTAACAAAAATTTTATCAGTGACTGTGAAATTATTAAAATCACCCAACCAAATTTCTGTTGCCTCTCCTATGGTACAAACATTCGACTGAATTCTATCTAAAGCAACTGCTATTAATTTTAATTTTTCATGATAGTCTATGACATTCATTTTGAGGTTCATGTTATTTATAAGTCTCATGATTGTCTTGAAGTGCCTTGATTTTGTGTAGGTGGTGGTAATTTTGCCACAATATCTTCTCTTACAATCAGACTAATGTCTTTGGTGGCCGGATAATAAAATCCACAATTCTCTTTGAATCTCAAAAAATTCACAGTTAGTTCATCACCACTGATTTCTTCTATGAAGCCCACAAAATGAACATCTTTTTTTCTTCGTTGGAAACTTCACCAGGACGAAGTCCTGTACTTCAATGCATTCGTCGTCCAATAGTTCATTAACATCTCCGTTTTCGCTACAGAGATCTAAGTCAGAATCGGAGCTTACTGTTTCCTCCATATCAACGTCACAGTTCGAGGAATTCGAATATGTTCGTTTTTTCTTAAGAGTTTTTTTTTGTCGTTACACCAAGAGCGTTATTTTTTTTTACTAGTTGTCTTTTGACAGTTTTTACTCGTTTCAGTTCTTGTTCTCTTCTCTTAGCTTGTTCAATATTTTCCTCTTCTTGTAGTCTATTAATTTCTGGAGTGCTAGTAAAGATACATGATTTTCCTTTTTTTCTTCCTCGTTTATTATTATTTTTTGGTTGCAGAACGGGAAAAGGTCGAATATCGTCGAGTGTATTATTTTTAGAAGTTTTTGAGTTGACTTCCTTCATTACAGTGTTTTCCAGATCAAAGTCTGACCTACTTGTACTTTCGATTGGTTCACAAGTATTATCTTGTTGTTGTTTACTTGTAGATGGTTCACAAGTATTATTTTGTTGTTGTTTACTTGTAGATGGTTCACATGTATTATCTTGTTGTTGTTTACTTGTAGATGGTTCACAAGTACTACTTGTGAATGATTGATTGACAAGTTTTAGGAATATCTGCTTGTGTACTTGAAGACGGTTGACTGATACCTTCGGGTCCATAGCTGAGAACCCCAGCAAATTCATCATCATTAAAAATAAGGATGTTTATTGGCCAAATTCCAGTTTTTTCAAATGACTTAATGATATTGTGAGGAGTGAACGATAATAAATATGGTTGTGAGGTTAATTTTGCAATATCGCTTATTTTAATTGCTTTGCCAGGATTACCCACAATATAGTCATTGAAAGATGTCTTGCATCTAGATTTGAACGGACCATAGAGGCAAATATCAAGAGGCTGCATCCTATGGGAGCAATGCGGTGGAAAACTCAACATCACTATGCCTTTCTCTCGGCAATAATTCATCGCACTTAATGAAACATGCGATTCGTGGTTGTCCACAAGTAGAAGCATTGAATTATCGGTAGTACTATTCATATGCTTCTTTATATGTTCCAGCAGTTGTACGAATATTTCTGCAGACATCCAACCAGAGTTCGTAGCTCTTCCAATGGCACCAGGTACACTATCGTGAAAATAGTCATCTTTCATTCTCATTAGTGGAAAAATATATAGGGGGGGAATGGCTACACCAGTTGCGGTAATGATTCCACAAAAAGTAACAAGTGTCCCTCTTTCTGAAGAAACACATTGGCCAATTTGCTTCATGCCGGTCTTCGTTATAATTTTTGGAGCCTGCATTACTGTTGAGACACCACTCTCATCCGTATTTCGGTCTGGAGAAAATTTATATTTTGTCATAACTTCCCTATAATTTTTGAAAAACATTTCCACATTGGATTTGTTGAAGCCTGATGTACGTGCAATGCTAATGTTTTCTGGTTTTCTATACGACAATTCTGGGTGGCGTTTCATAAAGGACCGCATCCATTCAATTCCAGCAATCTGGTTGTCATTCCAAACAGGTGGATATTTTTTAGATACAGTTTTGGCAAATTGGAATGCTAAGGATCTCGTATGTAGATATGTTTGTCCAAAGTTCATTGATGATGCCTTAAGTAGATACTCTTTTAACTTTGTTTCTTCTGCGACGAAGAAAATTTGCTGGGATGCATATTTTGAGCTATAGGACATGCCTACTTCTGCTCATCACTGTCTTTTCCTGAGTCAGACTTATTTGCAGGCTTCGCCTTTTTTAGGTGAACATGCAGAGTTGATTTCTTGATATTGTACATTGCAGCTG
Organism: Chrysolina oricalcia; assembly: GCA_944452925.2. Classification (NCBI taxonomy): domain Eukaryota; kingdom Metazoa; phylum Arthropoda; class Insecta; order Coleoptera; family Chrysomelidae; genus Chrysolina; species Chrysolina oricalcia. The sequence goes on from OX101827.2 coordinate 10,686,035, forward strand.
CATCTCTAATTTTTCTTTTATGCGTGATAACCTCATTTATTGCTTTACGCAAATCTTCCGTGGAAATGTTGGCTCTTTCTGTCTTGCGTTTATAATTCCGCACCATACTAGAAAAAAAAATGTGTAGCACGATACAACGTAGGTGTAACGATAAGGTCGTACTTATTGTTTATATTCAGATAGAAATATTGTCTAATATGAATACCCTCACTGAATAAAACTTCAAGATAATATACTTCGAATAAAATGAATTGATTTTTGCTAATCAGTTCATTATGATAAAAATGGGGCATTTCTGGACTAGTGCAAATCTACCCCATCATATCTGTCCGAATGTGCCCCACATGCGAAAAATTTATTCATCCGATAATATCAAAATCACGTTGACGACAGAAGTACGTTTTCTTAGGCAATAGACTAATCTTTAATAAAAACCTAAAGCATCCCAACAAAAAGATATCAAACTATTGTTATGATCTTATGAACAAAAGGTGTATATACTTGCATTTCAAAGTCACGAAATGATTCAAAAGCTCTATGGCAAACGGTGAAAGATGTATCTGGTAACAAAAAAGAGATGAAAATAAAACGCATTAGAAATGAGGAAGGTCATCTTATCTATAATCAAAAAAATATTGCAAATTCTTTCAATAAGCATTATTCACTTGTTGGGCGGAACCATGCAAAAAATATTCAGCAACCTCCCGTCCCTCCGATGAAAAGAAATTCCTTGTCACAATCAATTTTTCTCACCCCTACAACAGAAAAAGAAATAATTGAAATAATATCATCTCTGAAGATGAAAAAAGCACCAGGTATTGATGGTATTAGGACAGAAACACTGCACCAAATTAAACATGAAATTGCTTTTCCCTTGAAGATTGTTATTAATAAAGTAATAGAAACAGGAAAATTTCCCAATGAACTGAAAATAGGTTTGATTAAGCCAGTCCATAAAAAGGGTGATAAAAATGAAATCTCCAATTACAGGCCTATTACATTAATTTCAAGTATAGCAAAAATATTAGAAAAAATAATCAAAAAAAGAATAGTTTCATATACCAATAAACATAATATAATTTCAAAAAACCAATTTGGCTTCAAAGAAGGTGTATCCACTCAAGATGCCATATGCTTTCTCACATCCAAAATATCTGAAAATCTAGAAAAAAGTAAACCATCGTTATGTGTATTTTTGGATCTTGCTAAGGCCTTCGATACTGTGAACCACTCACAACTATTGGAGACCTTGCATGATCTTGGTTTCAGAGGAAATGCGTACACTCTCATGAAAAGTTACCTGAATGACCGGGAACAGTATGTTAAGATTGATACTACCATCAGTGAAAAACAAGTTGTAGAGTGCGGAATTCCACAAGGAACTGTTTTAGGGCCCATTCTTTTTACGATCTACATGAATAGCATACTCACATTCGATACCTCTGGAACACTAATATGCTTCGCTGATGATACAGCTGTCTTGTATGATGCTGATACCTGGGATGAACTAAAAATAAAATCACAACATGACATGAGTAAAGTTCTTGATTGTTTCAATCAAAAAATGTTATCAATAAATTATGAAAAAACTTTTTACTTACCATTCTCTTGTTATACCAATAGCCTGCCTCAGTATGACTCGTTAAAAATTGACAACCATGGTAAGGATATCACTATTCACTCATCCGAAAAAGTGAAATACTTGGGAGTGATCATTGACAGACATATGAGGTGGAATTATCATGTTGATCAAGTTACAAAAACATTGCGCAGTACTTTATACAAATTCAAATATCTAAGAAATATTTTAGATATCACCCAGATGAAAATTATTTACTACGCACTTATTGAATCGCGACTAACATATGGAATTCTCAACTGGGGAGGGGTAGCATCAACACATTTGAAAAAACTAGATGTATTACAGAAAAAGTACCTAAAAATTCTTTACCGCAAACCAGTTAAATACGCATCAAAATTATTATTTGAAGAAGCAAAAATGCTGGATCTGAGACAACTATATTTTGTCAAAATTGTCAATGAACAGTATAAAAATCGAATGATTCTTAATTATGTAGACCACACCCACAATACAAGACATAAAGCTAAAGCACCTCTTACAACAGTATATTCCTCAAAGACAATCACCCAACGCACCTTCACTTACCTAGCGAATAGGCTTTATAATTTTTTGCCCCTGGAAACAAGAGAAGCACCAACTATATATGCATTTAAGAAAAAAACTAGATGCTATCTCTTAAGTCTGGATAGATTTGCTATTCATAGATTAATTGATCCTATATTTGGATAGTACCTTTATCTCAATTTTTCCACTCAATTGATTCATTACAAATATTTCCCATATGTATTACTGATTTTATTATTGCATTGTAATTTATTGTCTTCACATTATTGTTATTTTTAATATCAAACTTATGTATATTTTTATTAATATTATAGGGTATGTTGTGGTTTTGGCGCCAGCCGTCAAAGCCTACATACCAATATTGTAAGCTGTTTATCCTGTATATGATGTAACCGTACAAGTTTGTTTATATGTCTACAATCCACGCACTGGCTCTGCCTTAGTGGATTCGTTGTTTATTCTCATAACTATATATGTTAACTCATTTTGGTCAATACTGATCGAACATTACTGTTATATATAAATATGCTCAAAATGTATACATGTTTGATATATGAAGATGAATAAACATTATTATTATTATTATTATTATTATTTGAGTTTCAAAACATTTACTTGATTATTTGAAACACTAAAATCCAATAACTTTCAGACAAACACCTTGACGCTGTAACTACATGCACTAATGTTACCGAAAAAGTACGCAGTTGTTCTCATGGCGTTACAGGGGCGGGAAATTTGTATTGTCCGTATGTGCCCCACGTCCATATGTGCCCCACCCTACCCTATAGAATGAGTTGAAAATTCATTAGGCCATATTTATAAAAATGAAGCATTTACTTGCAAGTAAAAGGTAGAAGTAAAAGGTTTTGCTTTAATTCGTATTCATAATCTCTACCTTTTCCTTGCAAGGAAATCCTTCGGATAAATAAAGTAAAATGTATAGTGATTTGGACAGGTTGAGAATGTGTTCTGCGAGCGACAGCGGATTAGTTTATTTGTTTTATACTTAAAACTGTTCGAAAGTGAATTGAAGTGAAATTGATCTTCTGATATATTTGTGCAGTGTTTAAGGTTAATATAAATTTAAAATGTCTGACACAGAGTGTGAGAGTGAACAGGAAGGTAAAGAAGATTTGAGTACTGAGATGATGTTTATTGCTGAAAAAGTTCAAGCATTTCCGGCGATTCTTGAAAAATCTCAAGTTCCAGCGATGAAAAAGAAGAAAACTGCTGCATTAACTGAAATCGTTAAGGATTATGTGACTCTGTTTGGTAAGGAGATGGAAATTAAAGCTTTCATGAAAAAAGTAAACAATATGAAAACACGATTGAAAAAGAAAACAGATAAAAATAGAACAGGGAACAAACCTATTCGCCTTCTGTCCTGGGAGAAAGTAATGTTGAAGGCCATGCATGCAGACATAAATCCTGTACTAAGTCGGGTACCAGGTGAGAAATAAATCCATATCCACCATTACTACGTACTGAATATATGTATATGTTTCTTAGGGGCTCTGGCAATTGGTGTGTCAACTGAACCTTCCATAGCTACGTCAAGGGATGACATTACGGAAAGTGATGCCCAACAGATAACTGTTCCTGTAGTAATAGCTACCAAAAAGAGATCGCACATATCAGTGGAAGAGGTTGCTTGAAAAACAAAACCTCCGAAGCCTACAGTTGTTTGTGAACGACCAGAAGTATCTGATGAGACCAGGACCTTAACGACAACGCAGCTACAATGATTAGTTTTAGACGAGCAACTTTCAGTTACAATATTTCGCCGCCCAGCTACAGAAATTGGATGAGACATCCAACAAAGAACCTTCGAAAAGGTATAGTGTCGAGGGAGATCAAACTTACTATAACCTGTTATATATGTATGTAGAATTTAATGAAGAAAGAGAGAGACAAAATAAAACGATTTCTTCCAAAGTGAAACGGGTAAGTTTATTATTACGTCACGAAATCCTTGTGGGCTCTTAGTAAACAATATTTACATAGTATCTAATGAAACTTTTTTCACATAATTATAGACCGATATTATTATTGGTAATAAGATGACCCAATTCTTCTCGCCGTTCTTGTCCTTGTGCACGAAGAACATCTACATTTTCGTCCTCCATAATATATCTCAAGTCCTGTTCCTCTTCTTCATCTTGAAAATCGACATCTCCTAGATGCTTAGCTATGTTGTGTAGTACAGCACATGTAATTATAACTGCATCCATACTTAAGAATTGGCAATCACCGTTTCAGTTGCCCAAATGTTTGCTCAATCACAACTCGCTCTGATGTAAGCAGCCTGTTGAATGATCTCCTGGTGGGGGTTGGAGAAGGGAGTCATAAGACACGGCAATATGCCATACCCACCGTCCACTAGGAGGATAGTGTTTCTTGTCCTCATCATTATTTCAGGTACTGCCGAATTCTTCCATATACGGGAATCATGCACTGATCCAGGCCAACTTGCATAACTCGTTATAACACAATTCTGGTCGCATGTGACCTGCACATTAATACTGCTAAAACCTTTTCGATTTTCATATTCATCTCCAAATTGGGCAGGTTTTTCAATGCGAACGTGCGTGCAATCAACAACCCCAATAGCTGTTGGGAAATGGAACCTGGACAACCAGTTCTCTTTGGCTTCCCTGATTTGATTTTCTGTATTTGGGAAGCGGATTCATTCGCCGCTCTGTTGAACCAACCGCTCAAGTGGATACTGTGGGCTGCGTGCATCCCAATTCTTCAGCAATCCCGCTCTGGAATCCAGTGTTCGCACAATAACGCAGAAATATCTTCATTTTCATCACAGGTGACAGAGCTGCTCCTCGAGTTTCGGGATCAGCGCCAAGAAAGTGGTCCGCCAATCACACCACATTCTGTTCCTCAAATCTAAATAACGTTTTAAAATCTGATTCACGTGGCATTCGTCTCGGTTTATAGTATTTTCTTGTACGTAAATGCACCATATCTGCCGTAACAAAGAGAGCAATGGGATCACACAACCAAAGTTCACTTCGTATACTAGCATTTCCAGGCGAAAAAACTCTTTAAAATACTCAAGTTTCACGTTACAAGCTGTGAGATAACTGGGCAACTACTAAAAAGAACGAAAAGTTGTTGTAGACCTAGATTCCTTTTTGCCGAAGCAAATCCTTCAGTTCTGGAGCAAATGCTTCTTTTTATAGATACGAAGAACGTAAAACCTTTTCCTCTAAAGCAAATCCCTCGAAGCAAAACCTTTTCCTTCACTACTTTTTATGAATATACCTTGAAGGAATTGCTTTTATTTTTGAAAGTAAAAGGTGAGGCTTCTTTTTATAAATACGGCCTATTATTTTTTAATTTTCCACTTGCTTTGGAAGCATATCAAAATAGAGATATCTTGTCAAATGTTGACACCACTATAATTTTCTGCAAGAAAATCAATAGACATGTTGATATAATGAATTCTTCAAAACCTGACAATGGATTGAAGCTTGAGTCTCAAGAAAATGAGGTGACTATACCAAATAAATATTATCCATTTATAGAGAGCCATTTGAACATCTATAGTATCATTTGCATTGTATGATTAGTTTGACAAGTTATATATTTGACATTAAGAAAGCCAATATGATAGGTAAAATTTTGAAATTGTAACCTCAATTGTATCAATATAATTTTGCTTTCCTGAATGACAAAGCAGATGAATCATTTCTATAACTATTTGCTCATGAGGTAATTCAATTACATATGTTATATTTGAACTTTCAAATATATCTTTTTAAAAAACACAAATACTTTAAAAACTTTATTACAAAATAATCACAACTACTTGGTTGGAATATCAAAATCAACTAACTAACTTTTGACCTCGCAGGGTCTATTTATGTATTCCAAGTAGCTTCATCAGCAGCAGACTTAAAATAACAAAGAGTATCTGTTCTGCTGATTCTACGTCTTGGATTTATGGATTTATGGGAAGCCGTTATCTCAAGGTGACCCGATAAGGGACTGCGTAGATTAAGGCATAATTACAATATAACAACTCCCCTTTTCAAAGAAAAGTTGGTGCTTTGCAGCAACTTTTATCAAGCAATAGATTTATCAAAACTAGAGGTTAATTCGACATTTTCTTCAATTGGTTCTCCTATTCGGACGCTGGGTCTTCTTCTAGGGATGAATCTTGAAAGGGTTCTGAGGGATGTTCTTGGTGGTCTTGGTGGATGATCGTCGGTTGACGAGGTGATTCCAATTCTAATTCCTTTTCTTCGGCGACATTTAATGGAGGTATAAAAAATAATCACTAAGACAATAAGGGCGATCGTGAAATACGTAAACCAGGAAATATGTTTGTTTACGAAGGGTTCATTGATCAATTTATCCAAATCGTCAGAGTATTGGTTCAGTTTATGTTCAGCAATACTAAGGTCCTCGGTATTTAGTTTACTGAGTTTAAGCGGCTTGAGTTCCGGGAGTTTTGATTTCTCCGGTAGGTGCTCACAACACTGATATGGAATTTGAACTGCATGATTTTTATACGTGATGTTTTTGAGTTCGTCGAGAAAGTATTTCGAATAAACTCTGGTATTTCCAATATAAGCATTGCACTCAGGCTGAAGTTTCAGGAGAGAGTTGGATTCTATGATTTTTGTAATCACTTCTCTGTTGACACATTTGATCGTGACTGGTAGCGGATCAGATATAGAAATCAACCATAAATTTTGGGAGATTTCCTGAACATTGTAGTCCTTTGCGTAAATCAATGTTGATTGACAGGATTCTGGGATTTTCAAAACTTGTTTGAGAAGTTGGGCTTCACAAATGGCGTTATTGTCGATTGGGTACGGAAGCACTTCGGAACAGATTCGCTCGTCGCGTTGGATCACTTTACAATTTTCTAAATTCCGAAGGGAAATGTACAACATTGAATCATCGTCACGCGCAATGAATTTTTGAAAAGCTAATAAAATATGATGAAGTCCTGTTCGAGTATCCAAAATCGGTATTGGGTACAAGTGATAAAGGGTATATGTTTCATGTTCCACGAGTGGAATTTTCAAAACAAATACTACTTTATGATCTGTTTGAAATGCCTGCAATTCAATAAGTTCAAAATATTGAGCAATATATCCAAGATTTGTTGGTAAAGGCAATTTGTTTTTGCTGAGTGTTTGCGATATTTCCCGAAGGGAAAATGCCAAGTCTCTTGAGGTTATAATTGAATTATGAATAATTTTTAGGCGAGCGAAAGTGATCGCATTTGTAATATCATCAATGGCATTTTCAAGGAACAAATAACTTTCCATGAGTGATTCACATATTTCGAGGGCTTTTACTTGTGCTTCATAGAATGCCAAGGTATCTGACATATCCATTAGGGTTTTTTCAATTTCTTTGATATCCTGGTTGAATGTTTCTTCATCAACCTGTAATTTTTGAATAGTTGAGTTGAAACTCTTGATAACGGAGGTGGTAACCGAAATTTGGTTTTTCAAAAGGTTTTCAATTTGATGTTCATCTTGACTGATTTTATTTATGCAATCTGTGAAGTATTTACCATCAGATGCATCAAGATTTCCTGTGATGGCTTTCCAAAATGTGCCAACACCATTTATTAGGCCACGTTTGGTCCTTTTTTCGAAACTTCCAGTATCAGCGAAGATTTCTCTATATTTTAGTCGTAATGAATCTGATATTTGACTAAGGAGGCTGATATGTGTCTTTACTTGAGCTTTAAATGATATTATACTGGGTTCATCCTTTTCGAGGAAATATATCAAATTTTCTAAAATTTTATCGTTATTGTCTAAAGCTTCTTTGATAGATGATAAGTCTTTGTAAACCAAAAGGGTCCATTTTTCATTGGATATTTTGAGGGTTCCTTCTTCATGGAAGAAAACTCCTATTGAGCTATTAACTTGTTCAATGGTGTATTGGGAATTGGCTGTTGATGACAGCAGGAGTGTCCTGAAAGAAATTAATCTTCGTGAAAGGGTTTCAGTCTATCAAAATTGACTTTAGTTTTATTTTTAGTTTTCCAATTTACTAACATTGCGGAATTTGGGTAGGTTTCTATGATTTCGAAAGGTCCATTAAATTTATTTTCAAGTTTATTTGAAATTTGGGACTCTTTTACATAAACTTTGTCTCCTACTTTGTAATCGGGGACAGTTTCGGAAACCGTTCGGTCAAATCTAATTTTTGCTTTTTCTTTCTGTCTATCTGTCTTGGCTCTAGCAGCTTTATAATAGAATGACATTTTATTATTTAAGTCCCTAACATATTTTGAGATGAGTTCTTTTTGATTGTAGACCGTCTCTGCAGGTCTGCTAGCTGTATGTCCAAATACTAACTCTTGAGGGGTAAAACCGTGTGTTTTATTTTTTGTATTATTATAACATATGACAGCATAAGGTAAAACATTCAATGGGTGTTCGTCGGGATTTTCTGCTTGCATCATTTCGGCGAATGTCGCGTGGAATCGTTCTATAGATCCATTAGACTGGGGGTGGTTAACACTAGAGTATGTTATTTTAATATCATATAAGGTACAAAGGTCTTTCATAATTTGACTAGTGAATTCACGACCGAAGTCGCAATGAATTCTCAAAGGTACACCAAAATGTTGGAAGTAAATAAGTAGGGTGTTTACAACAGATCTTGTAGTTTTATCTTCCAAAGAATAAGCTTGAGTAAACTTAGTTAACTCGTCTCTTACTGTCAGTACGTAGTATTTAGTTGGAACTTCAAAAATGTCAACGTTAATACGTTCGAAACAAGTTTTTGGAGTTTCAGTGATGACAAGGGGTGTACTGAGGTTTTTTCGGCAAATTTTGACTTTTTGACAAATTTCGCATTTCTTAACGAAATTTTCAACGTCTGTCACAAGTCCTTGCCAATTATATTTTTCTCTAACTCGCCTAACCGTTTCATTGATGCCACGGTGTAAGTTGGTTTTTCCTAGATGACTCTGATCTAAGATTATAGGGATCTGGTCTGCATCAGGGGTTGTTGTTATGTTTTGACAGACTTTCAACTTTATGTCTTTATCTGCAAATATAAATGAGAATATTTCCAATATAGGTAATTCCAGATTATTCTCAATTGAATATACTTCTTGGGAATTGAATTCATCTTGGGATGAATAAATGATGTAAAATAAAGTTTGTACGACAGTTGTAGGGTCATACGGAAGAGGGACGATGAAGTATTTCCTATTTTTGACCGATTTACTGGCAAGTATATTAACTTTATCATGATGAAAATCGGGATGTTCTCCGAAAAAATCTTCAATGATTTCATAATGCATTGCGACTAGTTTATTTTGCCAAAAAAAACTAACAATATTTTTATGATGTTTATCAAGTAGTTGAGAATTGTCGAATTCTACTTTGGAATAATCGATCAACGATTTAGTTTTATAAAGGTTCATGAAGTTTTCGTATTCTTCTTGAATAGTTTCCACGGGGATTTCAGGATTTTCTACAGGGTTTTCTCCTTCATTTTCTTCTTGACTTTCCTTTTGACTTTCGTCTTGTTTTTCTTTAGGTTCGCTTTCAGTTTCTTCAGGGTTATCTAGTTTCTCACTTTCGTCAGTGTTGGATGTGAGAACAGAAATTTTCTTTTGAAAATTTGCACATTCCTTGAAGTGGTTGACTTTAATGCGGGATAGAGCATCGGCATTTTTATTTATTTTGCCGGGTTTGTATTCTATCTCGTAATCATATTCTTCAAGTTTAAGTCGCCAACGTGCCAATCTACTTCCGGGGTCTTTTATTGAAAAGAGCCAGGTGAGAGGTCTATGGTCAGTGACAAGTTTAAACTTTCTTCCAAAAAGGTAAGGGCGAAAATGTTTTACTGCCCAAACAATGGCAAGAAGTTCTCTTTCAATTGTAGAGTACTTCGACTCAGCGTTACAGAGGGTTCTGGACGCATAGGCTATTGGGAGATCTTTGCCAATAGGTCCCTGAGACAAAATTCCTCCAATAGCAAAGGCACTCGCGTCAGTTGTCAATAAAAATGGTTCTTCGAAGTTCGGGTAGATGAGAATTGGGCTAGATGTAAGCGCATTCCTTAATTCATCAAATGATCGTTTGCATTCAGTGTCAAAATTGAAAGGGGTGTCTTTTTGTAATAATCGTGTAAGGGGTTTTGAAGTTTTGGCAAAATTATATATGAACCGTCGGTAATAACCGGCTAAACCTAAAAAGGATTTAATTTCTTTTTGGTTTTTTGGTTCGGGAAAATTTTGAATGCATTCTATCTTTGAAGGGTTTGGTCTAACTCCGTCCTGGGTGATCACATGTCCAAGATAGGCAACTTCTTTTCTCAAGAACTCGCACTTATCTGGCTGAATCTTTAAATTGGCTTTTTGAAGTCTTTTAAACACTTCGGTGAGTCTAGCTATATGCTCATGGATGGTAGGGGAATATACAATGATGTCGTCCATGTAGACGAGACATCGTTCGTTTTGTATGCCCAGGAGAATGTTGTCCATTACTCGCTGGAAAGTAGAGGGAGCATTCTTCAGACCAAATGGCATACGAACAAATTCATAGTGGCCATTGTCAACAGAAAATGCTGTTTTTTGAATGTCATTTGGTTGAATTTCGATTTGATGAAATCCTGAAGCCAGATCGAGCGTGGTAAAGTACTGGCACTTTCCAAGCTGATCTAAAAGGTCAGAGATATTTGGCAATGGATACTTATCATCTACAGTCAACTCGTTGAGTTTTCTGTAGTCGATAACCACTCTCCACTTTTGTTTTCCTGAGGCGTCTAGCTTTTTGGGTACAACCCAAACAGGTGACGACCAAGGCGAAATCGATGGTTGAATAATGCCTTGATTTAGCATTTTGGAGATTTGGGTTTTTACTTCCTCTTTGTGTAACTGTGGGTACCTGTAGGATTTAGTAAAAACTGGTTTGTTTCTATACCGTGTTTTATCTCGTTGGTAAATGTGAGATTATCTCCTTCTAAATAAAAAATATCTTCGTACTGAAGACATAAATCAGTTATCAATTGATCCTCTTCTTCATTCAAGTGTTCGTATTTATTATAGAAGTATAAAATGTACCATTTTCGTCGATTTTTACTAAGGCGTTAGGAAGTCTAACTTTTTCTTTTTCTTCCGCTAGCAGTATAGCGTCGGTATTCCTAAGGTCACAACTCAATTTAAAAATTCGTTCCATGCGGGGTTCAATTTTAATTTGGTTTGGTTTTTCAATATGATTGTGATCTAGTTGATTTTCTTCTGGAACTTTGAATAATGGAACTGTCTTGAAATTTGTTACTAATTGTTTGTTTTTCAAATCTATTATGCAGTTATAATGTTCTAAAAAATCAGATCCGAGTAGGCCATCAAAGTCAATATCTAAATTATAAATATATACCTTGTGTGGGTCTTTTGGTTTAAAATCAATCAAAGTGGATTCATTGACAGTTATTTTCTGATCAGTAGTGCCTTGTATAGTGACATTCTCAGGGAATCTATAGGAATATTTTTCACATGTTTTGGGTTTAAAAATGGATATACCTGCACCAGTATCGATGAGAATTCTAAAAGTATTCGAAGCGTCTTTGATGTAGTAAAGGTTCTTCGAATTCATGGAAAATAATGAACTCATATGAAACTCTGTTCCGGGAAGTTCAGATCTGGGTGATAATCTTGAATGTTCAATGACTGAATTTGGGTTTGGATTTCGTACATGGGATCGACTGATTGGTTGTTGCTCATTTGGAATTGATTCGGTGGGTGGTTTGTATTCGGGAGTGACAGAAAATCCTGGTATGTAGAAGGGTCTTCTGGAGGTTGTGATTGTTGCAGTGTGTCATTTTGATAATATTGATTACTATCAGTATAGTAATCATAATCGTTGTTACTAGGATAATAATCATCGGATTGAGGATAATTAGCAGAATAATTATCTTGATTATCACCTGTATGATAATCCTGATTTTCGTATGTCATAAAGTGAGCTCTTTGTTGGTTAGGACGTTCTGAAACGTTTGGATTTCTTTGGATCACTGGTGGTCGATATTGGTTTTGGTTATTTTGGGATTGGGGTCGAAACTGGAGTTGAAACTGGGGTTGATTCGTTTGAGGTTTATTGTATTGTTGGTTAGGTTGAGGATTCTGTTGTCTCGAGAAGTTCTGGTTATATTGGGAACTTGGTTGTCTTGAATAATTCTGATTGAAATTTTGAGGAGGATTTTGGGGTGGAATTCTTTGCTGTCTTACTCGACATTCAGTGGAAATATGACCTACACGACCGCAAGAGTGACAAGTTCTTTGAAATGCGGGTGGTTGATTCCTCCTAACCATTTGTTGAGAACGTGGCTGATTTGGTCTTTCAGATTTTTGATTTTCGAAATAGGAAAGTTGCATTTCTCTCCTAATTCTGATGTGAGCTTCAAGTAGGTCTCCAGGGTTGGAAGCACGGATTATTTGACCTATTCGAGGTTCAAGACCGGTTAAAAGTGTGTTTAATGCCATAGTCTCTATAAGACCACATTGAGCGGTTTTCTGTTCTACAGTAAGACCAGATTTTTGAATGCAGGAGTGCATTTTGGCATTGTGGACTTGCAGACGATAGAAAAATGTTATAGGTGATTCATTAGGTAGTTGTTTAATACGTTGAAGATCGTGAATTAATGAAGTGAGATCACGAGCGTCACCAAAATATAATGTTAAAAGATGTCTAATTTCGTGGTAGGTTACAGGGTTCCTAGAACTTATTAGTTGTGCAGCTCTACCTCTGAGTTTATTCTTTATGTGAATCACTAATAGAACTCGTTGGTCCACTGTGGCCATGCGATATGCACAGTCACATGCATTTAAAAAGGTGTTCAAAAAAATTTGGTCTCCTTCAAACTCAGGCACTAAAGAAAACACTTCAGATAATTTATACGGCTCAATTGCATCGCCTTCATGTTCAGGTCTATGCTGATTATCTCTATCTTGGTTATTTTCAGCCATTTTAAATAAACTTATTGGATACAAGTAAATCAAACTTTGAAATAGTCGAACAGTACGACTTTTCCAGCACGGTAATTGGCTGTACAATTACCAATATTGTTCAACTAGAAATAATCAATCAGTATGATTATTGGTTAATTGCAAACAAATATAAACGAGTTGATTCAAAATTGTCTTACAATAGTATGATGCTCATTCTGATTCGTCTTGTTCTCGAAGTCGTTCAGCTAGGGGCTTCACCAGGTGTTCCTTCCGCTGCTCTTCGAGTGTTGACTCCTCTGGGGTTTTCGGTTCGTCTTCTGTTGAGGGATAGGGATCCGCCGCTACTAGTTGGGGTGTCTCCGTGTTCTAGTAACGTTTTTCAGATCCTACCGACTGCGCCAATTGTTATATTTGAACTTTCAAATATATCTTTTTAAAAAACACAAATACTTTAAAAACTTTATTACAAAATAATCACAACTACTTGGTTGGAATATCAAAATCAACTAACTAACTTTTGACCTCGCAGGGTCTATTTATGTATTCCAAGTAGCTTCATCAGCAGCAGACTTAAAATAACAAAGAGTATCTGTTCTGCTGATTCTACGTCTTGGATTTATGGATTTATGGGAAGCCGTTATCTCAAGGTGACCCGATAAGGGACTGCGTAGATTAAGGCATAATTACAATATAACACATATATAACTTTAAATAAATTGCAGGATCTAGATACATTCTTGATATACTTGGACTTATGGAAACAATGTTTCCTTGAACAGTTTTTTTGTCAGATTCTACTTATGAAGGGTTTTGCGCAACTATATATTGTACATTAAACTTAACAAAGTATTTATCCAGTCTTGGTTTCAAGTACTTGATGACATCCAGGCTGAATCAAGATCATTTGGAGTTGATTTTGATGACATATCCATAACAATTTCAATCAACTGTTATTATTTTCAGCACTTTTTTGGGATGATAATAGCTGCTGGCGGATGCAATACCCATCCTTAATCAATTCAAGTTGGACAAATATTTCTCCTAATGTTCCCTTATTCATTGATAAAACCTACCAGGGGAAGTAATGTTAGCGGAGGAGAAATGATGAAATCCCTTCTTCACATTGGAGATCTGAAAGAAAAGAAGCAAAAATTTGTATTCGATATCGAAATAGAAGAAAACATCTCCGAAATTAGAGAGGACTTCTCAGATATTGATGAAGCGTTTGCTTATTTCTGCGGCATGTTCCAAAGGCTTGCATAGAAAAATTACTGAAAAATCAAGAAGAATTTGTGACAATACAGCTTTGTTGTGCCGATCTTTTGAATACTTTCAGCAAAGACATCAACGACTGTTTTGTTAATAAAGAAGTGCGAGAATTTCATAAAGACGTGATGGCATGTGTTATAAATATGGAATATTTTAGAGATATCGAAGATTGGTGTTATTGCGTAATTGTGGTATTATTATGTTTATTCTTCAAAAAACGGGTATACAATATAATTTATAACAAAATTACAGATATAATTTAGCATTTAAAATATAATTTGTTTCACAATAGTAATATTAGTAAAAGTTGTGAGGAAGTGAATGAACAGAGGATATCACAGAAGCTTTAGTTCCGAGCTATGGCTTGTAAAAGCAAGAAATAAAAAACAAATCTAAAACATTTGGTAACAACACACACACACACACACACACACCTTATTCTCTAGCTCATAGCAATTGGGGCACAAATCAAAATCAGTAATAAAGTGTAATATAATACCTAGGTACTTATTGTATGTTTGAAATGAAACAAAGTATATATATATATATATATATATATATATATATATATTTATCTCTACCATGTGAGTAAGTAAACGCGCGGTGTTCTAATCTTGCTGTTGTGGAATGCATCTTCATAATATGTAGAGATTTTCCAATCTTTTGAATAGACGTACTGTGTGTCTGCTTCATATCCAAGAGGATGATACTATATTTATGAAGCATATATCGATCACAGATGAGGTAGAGCAGGTGTATCTAAAATGCAATAACAATAAGAGGAATTACGCATTGATTAATGATAATGAGGTTCTGCTGCATTCACCAAAACACTATATACAGTTCACACATCATATTCTGAGCACTTGTAGGTCAGCAGGTGTGATTGAAACCTAGAGCCAAACTATGATAATTGTGATGTCGGCAATCAACAAGTGTCTCGTCGTGTTGTTGTGAACAATGGTCGTCGCACTCTTATAAATACTGCAGCTTTGTTGTAAAAGAACGTTCAGCATCGTTCCTAGATCATTGTTCGTGAATTTGGTGGCCTGTCTCGGTCGGAGAATGTCGAAATTTCATGTTTTCAAGGAGTACCCTCTGTGAAAGTTTTTCAACAAATTTCATACCTCGGATTGGCTTCGAATTTGCCATAGAGGGGAATCTTGTTATGCAGAAGTCAGATAAGTAATCAGTTTCACTCGTTTCCACATAGTTTTCGAATAATGGCTATGGAAAAATTGCGTTCTTTTCGAAAAGTTTTCTGCTTTTTCCTTTGACGTGGCGAGCGACCTCTGCAGCGGTCACCGCGAACTAATTTGTTTGGCTCTTGCTTCCTCTCGGGCGCATTGAGCCAACATGTTCTTGTTTGGGGCACGGAACCACCCCTATTTGAGACTTGTTCTTACACACGCGAATTTGGCAATTTTTCAGCGAATAAAACGGCTGCCGACATTGTTCCTGCGTCAACGGTGTGTCCGGCATAACTGGCGGCCGTTTTAGTCGCAGAAAAAAAATTGCGAATTTCGCGAGGATATGAACGAGGCTTTAGGTGTTCCGGGCTTTAGTTCCTAACCTAACCTCGAAAAAAATTGGCTTTATTTTCTTATTTTTTTTAGGTATCATTCGAAAAGTACGTCGAATTGCGTTAAACTGCTTACGTATCTGACTTCTGCTGCACGAGATCGTCCTGTATGGCAAATTTGAAGCCAGTCCGAGGTTGAGAAATTTGTCGAAAAACTTTGAGAGGGCCAACTTGAAAAATCGACATTCTCCGACCGAGACAGGCCACCAAATTCTCTATGAACGATCTAGGAAGGATACTGAACAGCGGAATAGTGAAATATCTTTCTAAAATAAATGTATAGAGTGTAAAAAAAGTAAGAATGATTAACAAAGTGTTTTTAATTGGTTTAGCATAATTAATCGATTATTGGACATCAAAATGAGTTAGTTTAGTGATATTTAGTGTCCCTAGATCATTATTCAATCATAGTTAATTCGGTGGCTCTTGGAGAAAGTGTAATTTTTAGGTGTTGAAAAAAAAAACAAGGTAAGGTTAGGTTCTGTGTTATTTTTTTGGTGAAAATTCAAACAATTTCGTACTTCGAAACGTACCAACAGGAGGATCTCGAGCCGCAGAATCCAGAAGTGCAATCGGTTTTGGTCCATCTCTTACGGTTTCCGAGTTAAAAAGACAGAAAATTTAAAAAAACTCAATTTTCGAGAGGGAGTCAGCATCTCAGCATCGTTTATTAACCCTTTGCGGCCGGAATTATCATTTCATAAAAAATAAGAAAAATTCGTGTAGTACATAATTAACACTTATACTGAAAAGCTATTTATCAATTTTTTTCTACAATTTTTTATTAGGTATTTATTTTAGAGGGTGTGCACACTGTGGAACCACTAGGCAAAAAAGTACTCTTATAATTAGAAAATGTTTATTTCAAGGTGAAGAGGCTATTTCTTATGATAACTTAAAAAACAGTTTTTCTTATCCGTTAGGCATAAAGCCACGTCACATCTGAAAAATCAAACTTTGTCATTATTTTGCGAAATATATATATAAATTACATGTACCTTGTACAACTCCATCTAGATTTGTGGGGTTCCGCTTTACTACTACAAAAGGCGCATTTTCTGGGTTTTTCAATATGACTGGGCATATGTGAACATGAATCATATCGAATCTCAAATGGAACAGATTGTTTGAAATGACGACTTGATGATGCCGATGACGGACGTCCTTTTTTTGCATTAGTGACTTCAGCACCTACCAAACCCAGTGCTACAGAAAGTCTAAATTGTTTCAAAGTGAACGTTCGTGAATCAGTTCTCTTCTTGTATAGAATGTAGGAATTCACCAGTGACAAGTCGATGAAATAGAAGAAAATACGGTGCCACCACTTTTTAGACTTTCTATCAACTTCGTAGCATGACTTCAACATGTCCAATTTGTCCACATAGCCCATGTGTTCGTTATATTTTTTTACAATTTCGGGACAAGCTATTGGTTGGATGTTACCATTTTTTTGTTTGCGGTTCGCCGTTTCCATTTTGGAAGGATCTAAGTAGTTGGCCAAGAAGTATACTGGTCTATTGTCCATCCATTTTATGCATACAAGACCATCTAAAGTGACTCGCCAATCAGACTCACCTCTTTTCAATTCCTTGTCAGTAACAAAGTCTGCGGGTAAATCCTTTCTATCCTTCCTCACAGTTCCACAAGCATAAATCATTTCCGATTGTAACTTTTTTTGAAGTTCAGTTGAATTGAAAAAATTATCAAAGTATATGTGGTGGCCTTTTCCGACCAAAGGTCTAGTTAGTTCACAAACAACCCTATACCCCAAATTTTTTTTTGTCAGTTGACCCACTTTTCCAGTGTAAATCTGAAATTGACAAGCGTAGCCGGACTCATCTGCCCTTATCCAAACCTTATAGCCACGCTTGATTGGTTTTTTGGGCATATATTGTTTCAGATAGCTGCGTCCTTTGAATCGAATCATTGATTCGTCAATTGCCTGATTGCAACTGGGCTCGAACAAATTTAGGAACGTTTCCGACAGTTTATCTAAAAATGGTCGCAACTTATATAGCTTGTCAAAATTTGGTGAATTCCTTCCTGGTTCCAACGAATTGTCGTTTAGATGAACGTGAGATAACAACCATGCAAACCTGTCCCTTGACATTATTGAGCTGACGAACGTGTCTCTGAGCTCTAGCCGGGATGACCAATAGTCTCGATAACTCGGCAATTTCTTGAGTTCCATTATCAAATTTATGGATATGAAATTCTTCATTTCCTGCAAATTTGTAGGTGCAAATGCATTTGCATTACCACCGCTTTCTGCAATGCATACAGATTTGTCTGAAATACTATGGTGTTACAAAGACTTTCTGGAAAAACACATAGAAAAATGTCAGTTGGAGTTTCTGCATTGATATCAATTTTGGGTGCAGATGTGTCATCAAATATTTTCAATATTTTTTGCAGTTTGATGTGGATGTAGTCCATATTACCTTTTTCGCTATTTCTTGTGCTCGAATTACAGAGAGTGGAGTATCATCATCACTATCCCATAGCAAATTATTATTATTGCTGTCATCCGGCAGAGGACTATCTCGAGCAAGAATAATGGGCATCGATTCTATGTCAAAAATATCAAAATTATTTACTTCATGTTCCCCAATATCGTCGTCGGTAACATCCCCTAGCTCACTATTATTATCATTTGGTATTTCTTCTATAAATTGAAACAATTCATCTTGGTTCATATCAGTCATCAGCTCATACACATTTTGATTTCTACCTGTAACAAAACACCCTTAGAGTCCCAGTGTCCCCAGAGTGAGCCCACCACATATTTTCCATAAAAATACCTATTTCTTCTGTGACTTCATGATTTATAAAATCAAACTCTAGAAAGTAAACATATTTTCTACACAATAATGCTACAACTTACCTGACATCTTTCACATAAATTGTTGTATTTGATGAAAACAATCACGCGTCACCATGTGTCAACAATACACGTATACAATAATCTATCTAAGCCAACCAAACCGCTTGAACACCGGCGCATAAACTGTTGGTGGCGGGGAGGTATCTTATGACTACGTCATTGTAGGTGTATTTGCCGCAAACACACCAGGAACTTGAATATTCAATTTAATTTTGGAGGCTTCACTGTGTGCCCACTAGGCCGGCCACTCACGTACAGTTTTAACTGTCAGTGAAAACTGTGCAGTTAAAACTGACAGTTTTAACTGTGAACTGATATGTACACAGACGTGCAGTTCAATTGTGCATTCCTTCAGTTTTCTCCATGGATTCAAACGGGGACGACGATATGGCCGCGGTCGGTTTACTGTTTGCAATGTTATTACAAAAAAGAAAAAAGAAAAAGCGTAAACAGTGGTGCAAGAAGTGGCTACAAAAACGAAATGCATCTTCCCACATAAATTTATTAAAAGAATTAAGGGAAGAGCCATTAGATTTTCTCAATTATTTACGCATGACTGAAACAGTGTACCAAAAATTACTTTCCTTGGTTTCTCCTTTGATTAAGAAGCAAGATACAGTCATGAGAAAAGCAATATATCCACACGAAAGATTGACTGCAACCTTGAGATTTTTAGCAACAGGACGTTCGTATGAGTGTCTGAAATTTTCTACAAGAATATCTCCTCAAGCACTCGGACAAATTATCCCAGACACATGTGCAGCCCTTTACAAAGTGTTGAGGGAGTATATGCAGGTATGTACAGATTTGTTCATTTATAATTTCTGAAAGAATAATTAAAACATGTGTTACTAGAAAACTGCTTTTATTTGTACAAAGGAATCGAATTGAATCAAAGAATTGACTTAAAATTAGAATTCAAAGTTAAATAATGGTTTGTGCCTAATTCCTTCATACATCACGGAAAGAAGAAAAATAAGAGGATGTTGAGCTGTTCTGAGAATAATGACTTTCTGACAGTGTGGGACTTGGACTCATATTATTTAAATAAGAAGGTGCTGAGTTGTTCTCAGAATAATGAATTGCTGTTAATGAGCTAGGTGTCTCTCTTGACGGTGACGGTGCGGTACTTGGAGTACAATTATTAATATAAGAGGATGCTGAGTTGTGAGAGTAGAGGGATTGACCACTTCTGTTGTTCTGAGTTTCTCTGAATGACGCACCTATAACCGTTGACGGTGTCTGAGTGGTATTAGGCAGTTGCCGTCCTGATAAACTGTAATGATCCATTGGCGATGGCATTAGAGAATCCATTTCAGTCTCAAATAGCACGTCTAGTATTTTTTTTCCGCAATGAGTGCCTGACGTTTTCCTAGACTTCTCAATCGCACAGCAACTGTTTTTCCTAGCAGATCATACCGGTCAGATTGTTCCCTAGGTGCTTTGAAGTGGTCACGCACTGTAGTCAGCACTTCTGTTGACAGTTCATCATTCAGCTTTCTTTTTTTATTCAAACCAGGCCTTGAAAGTGGTGGCCTTTGTTGTTTTGCTGGAACATTCTCAGTTGCTGATGTAGCGCCATCAACATCATCGTTTACTGCTTGTTCAACTGGACGTGGAGTGTCAGTCGATTCCTAAAAAATAATACGATATTGTTAAAATACTAAAAAACTCAAAACGCACCTATTTTAACATTAAATTTATTGTGTCCTGCTTGTTTCAGTGTCCTAAGTCAGAAGAAACATGGCAGGAGATTGCAACTTTGTTTGCAGACAGATGGCATTTCCCACACTGCATCGGTGCCATGGATGGCAAACACATTGATATAATTCCACCTGCTAACTCTGGATCTTATTACTATAACTACAAAGGCAAACATAGTATGGTACTTCTAGCAATAGTTGACGCAAAATACCGATTCATAATGGTGGATTTTGGAACAAATGGACGAATTTCCGATGGAGGTGTTCTTCAGAACACATCTTTTTTTGAAAGACTGGTGAACGAGAGTTTAAATATTCCCCAGCCTGACGATGTTACCGACAATTTCAAGAATGTTCCGTATGTCTTCGTTGCGGACGATGCGTTTCCTCTCAGAACGGATATTTTGAAGCCATTTCGGCAAGGACTCACAGATTCCGCCGAAAAAGAGATTTTTAACTATCGATTATCTCGAGCAAGGCACACTGTCGAAAACGCTTTTGGGATACTTGCCTCACGGTTTCGTATCTTTCAGTCCGCAATTAATTTAGAACCACGGAATGTAGAGAAGGTAGTGATGGCTGCTTGTGCTTTACATAACTTTTTTATTGAACATCAATCTAGTACATACGCCCCTGCAACCTGTATGTATCAAGAAAATAGTCATGACGGGTCTATTATTTCTATCGGTTGCGATAGTTCTCAATCGAACATGATTCCACTTAATCGTCGTGCTGGAAATATTGGTAATGAGGCAAAAAAAATCAGAAATAATTTCATGACCTATTTCATGAATGATGGCAAACTCCCATGGCAAGATAACCACATATTAAAAAACAAATAAATACCTTATGCACAATAATGATATCGTGTTTTTCTTACCTCTTCACTTTCACTGTCCAGATTTGAAGTTGACGCTCTTGGGGTGTCTTGATCATGTAGAAAATCAAACAGGTCATAGTACCAAAGCACCGGTTTGTAAATGCTGTCTGCAGATGTTCCAGACTTCTTTGTTGCCTCAACTTTCTTTCGCTCTTTGCGAAAAGCTGACCTCAGGCTGTTTATTTTGGCAAGAACAGTTTGTTTTGTGGCACCAGGTTCCAATTCCTCCAACTTCTTTGCCAATTTATTGTATGCTGCATCCTTTTTTGCACGATCATGGTAATCAGCAGATTTAACTTGCCATAAGCAAGGTTCCGATCTATACCGGGTGATTCTCCAAGGTGGCTCACCCCTATAACTTTTTTATTATTGAAGATAGAAAAACGAAATTTGGGGGTTGTGTATTATAGTTCAATTTACATTTTTTGACATATTAACTTGCTTTATCGTACTTCCGGTTCGACCGGAAATGAGCATAACTTTCGATTTTTAAATGGGACATCCTATATATTTTTACTTATTTCGATCGAGAATGACATTCTAAATCCAACAACACCTCACTTGTCAATATTTGACAAATGAAGTAATTTTTATTTCAATTTTTATTTTTCGATCTAGAATGCCATGGATCGTGTGAATCGCCTCAATCTTGATCAAGTAACATGGGAAAAGTACGACTTTGAGGCTTTTGAATTCACAGTCGCTGTAAGAATTATTCAAAAGTCTCAAATATGAATTTTTCCAGTTAACGTGAATTTTTCAAATGGAAAGGGGGTGGCTCGTCGGCTTTTTGTGAAAGATCATTTTCTTACGAATAATTTGATACCCCACACTTTCACTTTATTTTCACTATATCTGTGAACGATTGCAAGAAGCGATCATACCCAATAACAAATAATACGTATTCGGTATACTTATGCACTAAGTCCTGTTATTCTAGTTATTCGTGACAAACAATTGAATTCACAGTCGTTTTAAGAATTGTTTAAAAGACGCAAATATCACCATTAGTCCATTAAGTTTCTAAATTTTCAAAATGACCCCCTCCTTGATCACGGCAAAGTTCAACTTTATCAATTGTTGCGCGCACCACATTGTTTAGCTGTTCCGCAGTAACGTTCTGGAATGCCACCCTTACTTTATACTCCAGTTCTTCACGAGTAGCTGATGTTGTATTATAAACCTGATTTTTAATTGTTCCCCAGAGAAAAAAATCTAGTGGAGTGAGATCTGGTGATCTAGAATATGAAAAAGAAATAATACATTATAAAAAAATATGACATCTCAAGAATGTACCTCGCAGGCCACTGAATAGGTCCATTGGTGCCAATCCACTTTTCTGGGAAGGTGTCATTCAGATGTTCTCTTACGATTTGGGAATTGTGAGGTGGCGCTCCATCTTGTTGAAAATAGATATCAACTTGGGTAGCTAGTGGCAAATCTTCAATGAAATCATTTATTTGATTTCTAAGGAACTGCAGATATTTTTCCCCAGTAAGTTGTCCGTCGAAAATTATTGGGCCTAAAAGTTTTCCTCCGATAATACCCATCCAGCAATTGAAACCAAATCGCTCTTGAAAATTTCCTTCTTGCATGAGATGTAAATTTGTTTGTGACCAGTACCTTTTATTATTCCGATTAAACAGACCCAAGTTGGTGAATCGAGTTTCATCTGAATAAATAATTTTAAATGGAAAACGTACATCTTCTCTGTATTTAGTCAAAAACCAGTTGCAATAAGTTAATCTTCGGTTGTGATCGTTATCGTAAAGATGTTGGTGTAGTTGGTACTTGAATGATCGATAATTATATTTGTGGAGAATTCTCCAAACGGACGAATAACTTATATCACACTCAGAAACAATTTGGCGAATTGACGCCGTACAATTCACTTCAACATAGGCCAACACGTCTACTTCTTTTTCTTCACTGACGATGAATTTATTGGCATTTTCTTCTGGTTCATTTCGCATTTTCTTTTCCAGTTTTGGAAAATAGTGCCGAGTGGGATGGCGACGATTAGGGAATCTCTGAGCATAAATTCGAGCTGCATCAGATGCATTCTTTTTTGCTTCTCCGTAAATTAGCAACATGTCAATTTTCTCGTTTCTAGTATAATTTTCCATATCAAATTATGAACTATGCAACAAAAGAATTTTTGAAAGTGACAACATATTCATTGGCCTATTTGTTTAGGTATAGTCCTAGCAACAGCTTCAATTGTTTGTCACGAATAACTAGAATAACAGGACTCAGTGCATACCGAATACGTATTATTTGTAATTGGGTATGGTCGCTTCTTGCAATCGCTCACAGAAATAGTGAAAATAAAGTGAAAGTGTGTGGTATCAAATTATTCGTAAGAAAATGATCTTTCACAAAAAGCCGACGAGCCACCCCCTTTCCATTTGAAAAATTCACGTTAACTGGAAAAATTCATATTTGAGACTTTTGAATAATTCTTTCAACGACTGTGAAGTCAAAAGCCTCAAAGTCGTATTTTTCCCATGTTACTTGATCAAGAATGAAGCGATTTACACGATCCATGGCATTCTAGATCAAAAAATGAAAATTGAAATAAAAATTACTTCATTTGTCAAATATTGACAAGTGAGGTGTTGTTGGATTTAGAATGTCATTCTCGATCGAAATAAGTAAAAATATATAGGATGTCCCATTTAAAAATCGAAAGTTATGCTCATTTCCGGTCGAACCGGAAGTACGATAAAGCAAGTTAATATGTCAAAAAATGTAAATTGAACTATAATACACAACCCCCAAATTTCGTTTTTCTATCTTCAATAATAAAAAAGTTATAGGGGTGAGCCACCTTGGAGAATCACCCGGTATAGTTCGATAAAGTCAACAATAACTTGGTTTTGTTTACGCGACATGTTGATGCACAGGCTGTCGACACTAACTAAACTGACAAGTGTGGAATATGCCAGTTCAAACCGCCACACACACTCAGTTCAGTTTGTCATTTCAGTTAAAAATATGAATAATTTCATTTCTCTCAGTTAAACTGTACAGTTGAAAAATTGGAGTTGAACTGTGACTAAAATAGCCACACACGTACCGTTGTAACTGACAGTTATAACTGCACAGTTCAAACTGACAGTTAAAACTGTACGTGAGTGGCCGGCCCTAGGAAACAAAGGGTTAATCGATTGTTGGACAACAAATCGAATTAGTTTACTAAATTGTAGTTAATTTGGTGGCTTTTTGAGAAAAAAAGACTTTTGGGACCTCTTTGACAAGTTTGGTGTCTCATATTCGCGTCAAATTCGTTTGCTGCCGTCTTATACAGGTGTGTGGAGCTCTCGCAGTAGGTACACACACTGCAGCACTGCAGAAAATTATCTCACTTTCATTTCAGTTCATTACAAATCTACATGGTTTTCTTCGAAAAAAGCTGTTTTTCCCTGAAAAAAAGTAAATTTTTAGAGAAATATCGGATATTATTATTATTTTAGTGACTATGCAACTATGCATAATGTTGTAAATTTTGTTTGGTATATTGTTTCTGACGAGTGTGTGATATAAAAAGGTTTAAAGAAATCTTTATTAAAATTACCTCTATCTCAATGAGTTGGCTAGCCCCAAAGCACTTTCGCAATAAACTGCTGCTGCACCGTGTGTCGAAACAATTGTAAGCACGTTACAAGTATATATTTTTTGTGTAAATTGGAAGATTTTTATTTCCTCTTTATTTATCATCTTGTTTTCTGATAAGTAATTTTCAAGAGCCTTATTAAATGTCAGTGGACATGTATTAGGTGATCTGTATATCGCACTAAGAAGTATTTTTTCTCCTTGATTCGATATTTGTAGTTCTATTACTGTTAAGATAGTATAACTGTTTTTGTATTTTATTTCTTTAAAATCAATTAAACTATGTGAATAGTGAAAATCGTTTTTTATGAATACAACTATCCCATCATTTTGATTTACTCCACCCTGGTTATATATAATATTGTATCCTTCTAATTTATAAAGACTTAAATCAACGATTTCAAAAGTTTCAGTTAGTACAATTATATCGAACTTAAGTTGGAATTGTTTTAGAAACACTTGAAATTCCTCAAAGTTCTTGCTTATAATGGGTGATTCATCGTGAGGTACTTTTTTCAATATTTCTTTTCGACAGAATAGGCGTCAATTGTATCCAGCTGTCACTGCAGTTTGACTGATTATTGATTGCCATTTCAGCATGGAAAGACTTACACCAGCACAGCGACTCCAAATTGTGGAACTGTATTACGAAAATCACAAGTTTTTCGTGCACTTCGAGCAACTTACGGTTGGCATAATCGACCCACCAAACGCACTATTGCCAATACTATCCATAAATTTCAAACACAATTTTCATTATTGGATGACCGGCTACCGAATAGACCACGTCCAGCACGTAGCGAAAAGAATATAGCCGCGGTAGCTGCGAGTGTACGAGATGACCGTGAGGAGTCGATTCGACGTCGTTCTCAATAGGTTGGTTTATCATATGCAACAACATGGCGTATTTTGCGAAAGGATCTAGGTTTAAAAGCATACAAAATCCAACTTGTCCAAGAATTGAAACCGACAGACCTGCCTAAGCGTCGAGTTTTCAGTGCCTGGGCTCTGCGAAAGGTCAATGAAGATCCGTTGTTTCATCGCAGAATTTTGTTCAGTGATGAGGCCCATTTCTGGCTTAATGGATATGTTAATGAACAAAATTGCCGGATTTGGGGTGATGTGCAGCCGGAAATAATTGAAGAACTGCCGTTGCATCCTGCGAAATGCACTGTTTGGTGCGGTTTATGGGCAGGTGGCATCATCGGGCCATATTTTTTTAAGGACCGTGCTGGCCGGAATGTAACCGTCAATGGTATTCGCTATCGCGCTATGATAACGGATTATTTGTTACCCGAACTTCAAGCTCGTGATATCGGTGCTATCTGGTTCCAACAAGATGGGGCTACTGCTCATACTGCGCGTGAATCCATGGACATATTGAGAAATCATTTCGGTGAGCAGCTCATTTCTCGTTTTGGACCAGTGAATTGCCCGCCTAGGTCTTGTGATATCACTCCTTTAGATTATTTTCTCTGGGGTTACGTGAAGTTCAAGTTTACGCGGACAAACCAGCTTCGATTGAGGCATTGGAAGCAAACATTACTCGTGTTATTGGCGAGGTTCCCGTCATCATGCTCGAACAAGTGATCGAAAATTGGAGGTTGAGAATTGACCATCTGAGGCGTAGCCGCGGCCAAGATTTGACTGAAATAATATTTAAGAAATAAATGGCATTGATTGTTCTTTCAGTTCATAATAAAGATTTTTCTATCATGTTCAATTTTATGGGTTTTATTTCAAAATATCTTCCTGAACCTCTCGATGAATCACCCGATACTTCTAATGTTGTTATGAATAATTTTCAGATATGTTTTGGAGTACAGATGAAATATGATTGTAACTATCAAGATCTACAGCATTTTTTGTTTCTATTTTTCTAGCATCGAAATTTCTCAAATAGTTGTCCATTACATCAATTTCACTAGTTCACACAACTAACATTAGAGTTTCAATAAGAATAATGTTTTTTATTCACCTTACAAATCTGGTTCTGAGCTTGTCTTTCATTGATGGCTGAATGGGTTCATCTCGGGTTTTATGTCCAGTAGGTTTGTCACTTCGAAGTCCAGAAACAGATTGTCCTAGATTCGTGGGTGTTATTATTCTATTCTTTGTTTTTATCTGCCCTGGATCGATGACGGGATTTTTTGGAATATTCCTTGCGGTTGGATTGGGAGTGGAAGATGCACTGTTCCGTTTTCTTTTTCGGTATATCGATTGGCTTCGAGTTCCTCTAAAGTATGAGGTTTATTATCAATGAACAGTTTGTTTGCTTTGATATAACAATTCTCAGTGTTTTGTCTGGCTATGAATGGATATTCTCTCAAGCATTCAAATGTCGTTCTCTGTGTTTCTGTAAGATCGTTGTCAACGGATATCTTGGTTCCGTTCAGCTTCCGGCAGTTTTTGAGAATTTGATTTTTTAGGACCGATACAACCTCTATCTTCACTGGACTACGTTCTGAGTTGCCGAGAAAGTAAAGATTGCTGATATCTTTTTCGTCGAGGTCGATATCTAGGAGGCTTTTTAATTCTTGTGAGATGAACTCTATCGAAGGCGCTTTTGATTGTCTTTGTAGTCCGAAGATGATAATGTTATTTTTTCTGCTCTGTTTGTCTAGTTCTTCAACTCTTTCCTTCAACAATTGATTTTCCTCTCCAAGATTTTTCACTTTGATCTTCAAATCTTCAATTTTCAAGAGCACTCTTGCCTCACTCGCTTCAATGGTATTTTTCAATTGCGTTTTACTATTAACTATCTCCTTATACAGAATTTCTAGTGTTATTTCTTCAACATTTGTCGGCATTATCAATATTTCCCGTATGTGGTTTCCTTTATTTGGGGAGTGTTTGGAGAAGTTTTTTGCTGCTACGGTGTGAATCTTGGTTATGTTTGTATTATTCTCCAAACAATGTTTTGACAGATAATGTTCAATGATTCAAGTTTTTTTTTCAAAATATATCGTAGATGCTTGGTCATGTGGCCCGCATAATGTTGAAACAGATTTGAAGGATAAAGACGTACCCAATTTGATTGAACAATTCTCCTCCAATTCTCTTTGCACTGTTAACTGTAAAGCATTCCACACACAGGAGTCCTTTATATAATGGCACTGTTCATAAGTATTATGAAAAAATTATTGAAATCAAACGAGAGTGGCTATTTGATTGAAATCGAAATAGATTTGAGAGAATATAATCACAATAATGATGACGAATATAAAAGAGGCAGATCAGTCGGATCACACAAATGAGTATTTTTTACAACCATTTCAGTAAATTCTTTGAACAATTCACCTGTGCCCATTTTTTGACTTATTATTGTTATGGACGGGAATTATTTTGAGAAAAAGGGCAACTGAACACCATGTAAGTGATACATACATGGAGAATTATTTTGAACATCTCAAGAAAAATATTTTGGGCAGTAAGACTGATTTTAGATGTCGAAGATATCTAAGAAAAAGTAGGGAAAACGTTTTCGCATTACACAAAGAGTTAATTTTTAACATTCTTAAATCGCAATTGACAAAACAGAATGAAAATAATACTAATCCCATAGATGAAATCGTAGCATGAGAATGTTGTGCAAAAATGGTAAGAAAGGACCAAGTACCCATGTATATCATGATGGTATCCCAAACTGTGATACTTGACGGGGGCTGGAGCAAACGATCGTACGGGCACAATTATAATGCTCTCTCAGGAGTGGTATGTTTTTTTTCAAATATATCGGATGCAAACTTATATTATCGATTTTTAGGGAGTAATTGTTGGACTCGATACTGGAAAAAATCTCTTTGTTGGGGTAACAAATATTGTGTTATATGTTCGAGAGCACACAACAGAAAAAAACATCAATGGAACGTAAATGTTTCACAAATTGGACTGATATTTCTCCAGCAATAGAAGCAGACATTGTGGAGTCTTTTTGTTTAGCTGAGGAATTTTATGGGGTACGATATAAGTATTTCATAGCTGAGGAAGATAGTAGCGTACATTCTAAAATCATAGAAAGGGTTCCTTATGGACGAGAAGTGAGAAAATCAGAATGTGTGAACCATGCTCTCAAAAACTACGGAAAATTACTATATGGCATAAAAAATTATACGGAGATCAAATTAGCCACAAGGAAATTTCTAACAAAAGATAAAATAAAAGTTTTACAGAAAATTGCTCAGTTATCTATTTATAGAAATTAGAAATTTATTTAGCTGAGAGCTAACATATAACTGTGATGATACTTCAGACCTCAGAGAAGATTTGAGAAATGGACCGTTGCATGTTTTTGGTCATCATGATCATTGCAAAACTTATTATTGCAAAAATATCGGAAACACTCAGAACTCAACTCTGGATGAAATTGAAGACACAAGTGGAAGAAAATGTTAACTAACATTTTTACACTTTTCTAGATAATCCGCTGAATAGTGCTTTTTTACCTGTTCTTTTGAATACTAGTTTCAGATATCCTGGTGCATGAAGGTTAGCTGTAAATAATATTTGCAGTCCGTCAACGGTTGAAGGTGTTAAAAACATTTGACACCTTCCACTGCAGTCGCCCCAAATATAACCTACAAAAGTGTTATCATTATGTTGATTGTGTTAGTAAAATTACTTGTTGTGAGTGTTGTCATTGATTGTAAACAGTAAAAACTATTAGTAGGCGAAAAATATCGTGTTGTAATGTCATCATGGAATAAACTAATGGTGTTGGCTGCACTACAAGAAATAAATAATGAGAATTTGAATGGAAACAATGAATATAACCTCCAATTTTTCGAAAACTCGGATAGTGAAGATTTATGAAAGCTTAAAATTGGATATTGGTGTTATGTAATATTTTGCATTGAAATAGAAGGTGACAATTTATATAGGGTGACTCAATAATGTAATAAAGAGCAAGTTTCTATATATCTCCATATAAGCTTTTTTTCGGCCAATTTTGTAGATGTATTTTAATGTTTTATACCTACATAGACAATATAACTCACTGCGTTATGCGTAAGCATAGTTATATAATCTATAAGTATTTTAAATAAGGTAGGTACCTTGAACTTTCAAACTTAATTACATGTATGTGGTATTCTGTCATCACTACCAGACAAAAGTTATCAATTTTGATAAAGATTTGATTTGTGGACAACTTTCAGATCGCAACTTTCTACTTTTTAGTATACTTGTATCATCTTTCATGCTTTGGGACTCAATAATATGTTTTTTACAGTTGAACATGTCGAATACATGCCATCTAAGAATGAAGTGAGTACAAGCGATGAAAGCAGCATAGATGGAGATAATGGGACTGCAAATGAACATGAAACGGAAACTGACACTCATCCAGTCCTGGATCCTGTTTCTCATGTGACTGCAGACGACGAGTATGTAGAGAATGTCTTGTAGTGTATGTGAGAATGTCTTGTAGTTAAACACGAAAAAAAACAATTTTTGATTGAGAGGAGAATGTTACACGTCATATAACTGAAAAGAAATGCCAGCTAGAACACCCTTGGAGTATTGCCTAGGGAAAATTGCCGGCTGAAGTGTGGAGAAAATTTTAATATACAAGAACGGAACATGATTTATTCTAAATTTTATAAGATATTAACTTTAAGAATACTTTAGTGTTTGAAAGTATTGACGCACATGATATTAAGCGAAGAACTGTGATGGTACCAGGGAAAAGGGGTTTATCATTTACCTTTAGGGTAACTGGTAATACAAGAAAACTACTGCTATGTAAAGCTGCGTTTTGTGTAAGAAGGTAAAATTGATTCAAAAGCAAATCAAAGAAAGCAAACAAGCACCTTTCCCGGACTCTAGGGGAAGGCATTTAACTAGACCGCATAGAATTGACGAAGCAGTGATAGAATATGTTAAGTGCCATATCAAATCATTCCCGGCAGACGAGTCACATTATTTGCTGCATAGAAATCCTCATAAACTATTTCTATCACCACAGCTGAATATTTCTGAAGACCAGAAACCAGAAAGTTATTACATTGAAAATAAATAATACTTACTTATTCCTCAGTACATGTGATGCAGGAACTACAGATAGCGAATATAAAGAAAACTATGCAGCAGCTTTTCCACTTCAACAAATTGACAGAGAACTCGCTTCAAAAGATTCCAATATGCTGTACGTTACTGTCGACTTGCAACAAAAGATGCCGCTGCCAAAACTAACCACATATGAAGCCTTTTACATGGGTAGATGTGGTTTTATAATCTAGGCGTTTATTCCATCACATATGATGACGAAAAGTTATTTTTCTTCACCTGGAAAGAAGATGTAGCCCGTAGAGGTTCCAGCGAAATTACAAATGCGTTATGTTAATTTGTAGAAAATAATGGGCAAAAACTTTCAGATGATCTGTCTATCAATATTTCATTATAAAAGGATACTGCTCAGTAATTGATCATAAATTTCCAGAGGCTGGCCCCTCCTATCTCGATTCGGATCGCGATTTTGGGCGGATTGAAAAACGCCTCAGGAAACATGAAACAATTTTTTTGATCAATATCGCGAAGTGATAAGAAGAACAACCATGTGACTGACATGACAAATAATTTTTGAGATATGACCACTTTGCAGACTCAACCGAAAATAGTACAACCAAAATAAAAACGTACAAAATAAAAAAATTATGTTTAGGGACAACGTGAAATAGATTCGAGTAGATGAATTTGGAAGCTACTTATATAAAAATAGTAACGACCCATATGCACCAGTTCAACAAGTCTCTTTTAAAGAATAAAAACAGGCGTACCGATCCAGAAAATGTTCATTTGCGGAGGTTAATTGAAAAAACCTGGGAAATAAGTGTAAAAATTGCAAAATTTAAAAGAGCAACTAAAATTTGTTAAACAAGAATTTCGTTGATTCTATGAAGGCATTATTGGTGATGACGAAGTTGTAACAAACAGAAGAACAACCTAATATGAACTGAAATTAGTTACTATTTGTTATATTTTGTGAAATATTTTATTTGTGTTCATTTCCACATTTAAAATTGTAGTTGTATCCCAGTTATCATTCTAGCACAAAAGTTTTGCCTAAGTATCATCAATATGAAAGATACATCAAAATTCATGTTTCCTCTATTATCTCCAATGTTGTATTTGAAAAAGTTTTTGTTCTTCTCAAAAGTACATCTAATAAATCCTTTCTCTTTTCAGGTGCTCTCGATTCGCTTTCAGGTAAAGCCGATAAATTGATGAACAAAATGACCAGCAACAAAGCTGAAATTTTCATGAATATCGTTACGAGGTTCAATGAAGAAAAACGTTTGAATCTCATAATCTAATAAATCCTTTCTCTTTTCAGGAGCTCTTGATTCGCTTTCAGGCAAAGCCGATAAATTGATGAACAAAATGACCAGCAACAAAGCTGAAATTTTCATGAATATCGTTACGAGGTTCAATGAAGAAAAACGTTTGAATCTGGTATCGGGAGGATCATTTCAAAGAAGATGCCTATTGAGTCGACTGAGATATGACAAAAGTTTAAACTGGCATATAGAACCTTGGAAATCAGCCACTATGAGTGAACCTGGAAAGTACTTCAGAGGATATATTAACAAGTGCATGAAGGAACGAGAAAAAAAGCTCAGCGTCCAAAATTCAAGAAGAAGGTATAGATAAAGAGAATGTACGAAACCGACAATATGGTCCGAAAGCCGAACAACCAGAACCTAGTGAGGACATTATTGAAAAACAATTTCAAGATATTTTGAGAACATTGCAGGTACAACATTAACGTAAGTACTCAAAAACGTTTCTATAACATATACATAAATATTCATTTTGAACTATTTATATTTTTATTTTAGGTAACAGAAGAACAACGTGATTTTATTGAAAAAAAATACCAAAAAAACAGTTTGACTCCTATTTGTCTATCAACGAAAGGAATAATCGAATAACGGCTTCAAATTTTCGAAATATTCTAAGAAAAAAACCAGGCACGCCATCGCATAATCTTGTGAAGCAAATTCTGTATACCAAATAGATAGATATACAATATCATGAAATCACTGGCAAGAAAGAAATACGGAGATGCAATGAATGTTACAGTCGAAGAAGCTGCATTATTTATAGATTTAAAGCATGTATTTTTGGGTGCAACACCTGATGGTATGCTGATGAATTTGAATGACAGCCCTATTTTATACAACGTTGTTTCAGGTTTTATTTGGTAATGATGCCATTCTGAAAATCGAATGCGTCCATAAAGTTGCTATATTGGGCATTTCTTTGGAAGAAGCAAATGAGAAAAATATATGTTTGGAACTTTGGCCGACTTAGATTGAAGCGGAACCATTTATATTATTGAGTTCAAGGACAACTCAACATTTCTAGAAGGAGCAATTGTTATTTCGTTGTTTTTGTTGACAATGAAAGAGAGTAGTTCATTGAGGTGACTGAAAGAGATGAAAAGTTGTGGAATGGGGTGATGCACCCAAACTAAGTTGCTTTTACCAGGAAATAATTCTTCAGGAGGATTCCCATAGGACTCAAATGCTATGATCTTCCATTAGCAAACAACAAAGAAGAAGACAACAAGAAGAAAATTGATGAAACATTACATGTTCCTCAATTCCGTCACCAAATTGCCAGAAAACCATTTGAACAGATTGTAATGAAACTTTTTTAATAGAACACTAATATTTCAAGGAATAATAATTCTATGTATGTATGTCCTCGAGTTCCTATAAAACTACTGGACTGATTTAAATGGAACTTTTTGTGATAGATGGATTGTATTCCTAAAAACAATAGTACCCAAAGAAAAAAGGCTTCTGTTTTCATCCTAGCTGAGATTGTTTCTCTGAATACAAGCATTCGAATGAAAAAGTTTTTATTTCAATTCATCCAGCAGTTTTCCGGAGAATCGAAAACAAACATACATACACCTAGCTAAGATTAGAGATAGGAACTTATTTCATCATGTTTTTGAAATTATTTATTTTTCACTATTGTGATTCACTACTTTGAATGGTCTTTATATACAGTGTTAGGTTGATTCAAAAATTTATTTTCTAATCACAAAGTGAGTAGTTAACCAAAAATATTCAATTAATGCTGTGGAAAGTAACACTCATTACACTCTCAATGCGGAAAATTCCATCGCTCGCTGAATTGATGTGGCACACTCTCTCACTCCGAGTGGTTCCTAGGCAATTGAGAAACAGAAATGGAAAAAGTTGAACCAGTACCATTTTTAGCTTGTTTAGTTATTTTGTATCTACTTGTAGGTGTATGAAAACCATAATTTACATAAACTCTGGTTTTAAAACGTCTCAATGTTTCTTTATGATTGAAAATTCATTAAACACATCAAAATATTTGTTTCGGGATTCTGTTTCGCAACATACTGAGGAAAATGAGGACATCGAGCCTTCTAACCAGCAGCCTCTCTCAGACCGGGCTCAACAGATTAACCAGTGTGCCTCTTCTTCCATATCTGTCACAGATATCGAAAAAGAAGAACGTTCATATTAATAACCAACAAACTGGAGCTTCTTGAACTAGCCTGCTCACGACTTCGATAACCTGCCGCTGTTCATTATCATATTGCTTCAACTTGGGCAAAATAACTCGAGGTTATGCCAAAAATTCATTAATAAAATTCTGTTTCAAAGACAAATGTGTACACTTCACCGCCATTCAGTGGTCATGAATCAACCACTGCGTGAAAAATTGAGTATCCTCCTCTCCAGATCGACTGAGATCAGCGCGTCAGAACCATCACCAATTTATGAAGCCTTCACTACCTTGTACGATCCTCAACGAGGACGATACAAAGATACACGTTCATGCTTTTCCAGTTTCCAGTGAACTCGTACAATCGTACCAGTTTTTTGCAGAATTGTATTATACGCAAGTCATGTTACTTTTCATGTTAATTTTCATGTTCCCCAGGTAGCACAGGTTTTGTAAAATGACGTCCTAAAGACGTCTTATTAGCTTGGTCTATAAACCTATCGAATGTAGGGAATAAATGTCAAATGAAACCGCAAGGAACTGTCACTTTCATTTTCGAATCAAAATAATATTCACAATCATTTATTTCAAAAGTACAAAATGAAAAAGTATCTTGTTTCATTAGTATTGATCAATCAAAATCATCATTGTCTGATCAGGATTGATTTTGAAAAGTATTTTGCTTTTTTGGGCCCCTTCCGTATTGGTAATATTTTTAACTTCAAAATACAAGCAATTTTCCTATTTCAGTTGCATAAACTGCGCAGTCACTCTGATAAGTTTTTCCAGTTTTTAAGAATGTCGGTAAGGTCTTTCGACGATCTTCTACAGAGAATTGGACCAATTATTTCAAAAACGGATACTAAAGGCTTTCAATATGTTTAAGGTAAGACTTTATTCACTGTTATTACATATTTGTACATGGTATTCTGAGGCATCCTATAACATGAACTCATTAGAATAATTGTGTAATGATTGAATCTTCAGCATCTTCAGTGTATTCACCATCAGTTTGACTCCTATCTTCATAACCTTGTTCGGAGTAGGTGTTAGGTGAATCAGGTGAAGATACCACTGAATATGTTGGGGATCTGAATGGAATGTTTATATTCGTTTGCGACTGAGGACATCTCGAGGGATGAGCCACAGTTGAAGTTGAACAATCAGACTCTCGTGGTGCAAGGGGTTTGGGCATCTGAAAGATACTCTGCTGCTGCAGTTGGAATATCCCTGACGTAGGTACATATTTGCGTCTCTTTGCGGGAGGTGCACTTGAGAACTCTGTCCAAGATTAGTGTGTGGTACATTCTGACAACTCTGTCCAATATTATTGTATGGTACATTCTGAGAACTCAAACCCAGATTTGTATTAGGTACATTCTGAGTACTATATCCGGAAACAGAAGTGCTAAGCCTTTTGTATTTATTGAGCACTTGCAAAACCTCACATTTTGCGTCGGTTTTCATATCGTCCAAAATTTTTTTAAAGTCGCTCACTAGTGACAGACAAAATAAGGTATCATCGTCTTGTGATATATTTTTATCCTTATTTTGCTCTTCATTTGTGACAATTCTTTTTTGTAAAATATTTATTAATTCATCTTCTTTATCGCACTTTTTCTTCTTTCGTTTAGTATTGTTTGATGAAGGCGAAACTTCAATTCGAGTTTCGTCTGCATTGTCTAAATTCTCCTTATCATTTCCAGTCTCTAGATTCGAAGTCGTTTGCCTTTGTTGTGCAAGTGGTTCAAGAAATAGTAGTTAATCAAAGTATATATACTTCTTTCGTTTGGAAGCACCTTTTCCCGTCTCTACTTTTTTTTTGAATTTTTAGTTCTAGATTGAATGAATATCTAAGGCTTTTCCATTTCTTTTGAAGATTAATAGCTGAAACAATATAAATTATCAAACATATAAACAAATTATGATGTTTTAATTGTTACTCTTTTAATTTCAGATACTTGGGAACCGGGTGCACATTTATAGAACTACCTACATTTTGGATTTAGATGCAGTGTTTCAACAGCAACGGAAATAGTGAAAGAAACCTGTCAAGTAATCTGGAATGAACTTCAAAAAAGCGTCATTCCTAAACCCACTAAAGATGCCTGGATAAAAATTTCCGAAGGTTTCCAAAAACATGCTTACTTTCCCAAAGCATATTAGGATAATCAAACCAACAGAAAGCTGATCACAATTTTTTAATTACAAAAAAAATTTTTCTATCACTCTTCTAGCTGTCGCTGATTCAAATTATAATTTTGTTTACGTTGATATTGGCACCTATGGAAGGTCCTCTGACTCAACAGTTTTCTCTAATAGTATATTTTATCATAAGATGCAAAATAATGAACTTGACATTCCCAACGGAAGACTAAAGAGCAGTGGGAAGACTGAACCATTTGTTTTAATTGGAGATGAGGGTTTTGCCCTTTCACACCATTTGTTGCGCCCATATGAGAGAAAAAATTTATCTGACAAGAAAAAGGTATTCAACTTCCGTTTATCAAGTGCCAGAAGAACTGTGGAGTGTGCTTTTGGGGTTTTAACGAATAAATGGAGACTGCTCCATAGGCTCTTAAACGTATCACTTGATTTTTCAGTCGATATAGTTAAGGCCTGCTGCATATTGCACAATTTCGTAAGGCAACGTGATGGAATATAATTATGATCATACATTAACTTGTGCAGATTTAGATGATCTCACGGTTTGTCACGATAAAAGCAGCTGATCTGTCAATACCACGAGAGAAGCATTTGCAACATTTTTTGTGTCTCCGGATGGGCAAGTCCCTTGGCAATGGGGACGTATATGATACGTACATTAAGGGAAATATGGTATCAAACACTGTTTGAGTGATCTAAATAATAAAACTATATCATAAGGAACTAACCAATTTTATTTTTTTCGTTACTAGTTTACTCCTGGAAATTAGTATGAAATATTCCACATATCTTTTCCCAAGCTCTTGCCTTTTCAGTTTTGTTACTATAACAATCACTCTTGTAGTTCCAAATCGCGGGTTCAGACTGAATTTTAGCAATGAAACTATCCGTATCAAATGGCTCCATCTTGTCAATGTTCAAAAACAACATACAGTAATACAGTTGTCGCCAACACATGCGTTTGAAAACTGCCACGTGTGAAAAGAAAAACGTTGTAGTCGGCCTGTAGTCAGACGACGGGACTGGCGACAACCGGCGGCAGAAATTCGATTGAAGTCGAAAAAACGCCTGTGTGAACGGGAATCGCTTTTCACATGATGTTTAGGGATGTACCGACGGGCGACTACTGCAGCGCGACAGTCGTGTAGCTCAAAATGATACAAATGAACTTCCAGGTTTGTGCGTACACGAGCGACAATTTTGTAGCTTCTAGCGGCATCCGCTGACAACAGTCGCCCGGAATGAAACGCCAAGCGATCGTAGCAAGCTATTCAGTAATCCGGTTTCTACAGGAATGAACATACGGGCTACTATTTTGTCGCTAGTCGTTGGCCTGGCATTTCGGTAAAGTATTTCGTACGGTGCGCACGTCCACAATGTGTGAAATTAATAACACCGAAAGATTAATTTTGGAAATCGAGGTTCGGCCTGGACTTTACAACACGGCATTACCAGAATACAGCGATCGTAATTTGAAAACCAAATTATGGGAAGAAGTATGCGAACACGTTGTGCCGAATTGGAAAGACTTGGAATCCAAAGAAAAGTCCGAAAAAGGTAGGACATAGTTTTTTAATAATCATTCTAGAGTTAATTAACAAATTATCAAAGTTTTGTACAGTGTAGTTAAAGTAATTTAGGTTTCTTCTTCAATACCACTGTTCCCCCTATTAAATTATTTTAGGTACCATTAATAACAAAAAAAAATATTTTTCGTTAATGCACAATTTATGTGACCACAGAAATGTACAATTAAATAATCAACATACTCATATATTATTATGAATTCAAAGTTTCAAGTAAAACCTTATACATAAGGTATTTTATATTTTGTCATATTGCCACGGTATTTCACCTCTTGGGGAGATAAAATAATCTGCAAAATAGTCCTTGTTAGATATTCCATCGCCATCAGCTCTGGTTCCTACACGAGCAATATCATCAAGAGAGCAATCATACAAGGTATCTTCATAATGCGTTCCATCTCTTTTCCGAACAAAGTTGTGTAGAACACAGCAAGTTTGTGTTATTAATTGTGCAAATTCCACAGCTGTACACGTATGTTTAACAATGGAACCGATGGTTGTTCGTCCCAAAAGGTATTCGTAGTGAAGAGAAGCGAAGCTATTTCCCGATGCCAAACACCTGGAGAAAATATCAACATATTATTTTTCAAACTTCAGTTATACTACTTTTATTGTTACAGGCAAAGAAGTACAAAAAAGATGGAAGTCCTTAAGAGACTGCATGAGGCGAGAACTGGCTCTGCAAAAAACCCCTTCTGGTGGTGCTGCAAAGAAGAGAAGAAAATACATGTACTTCGACCAGTTACAGTTTTTGCGGACCACGATGGAAGATCGTCAAACGACATCGTCTTTGTGTTCGGTCACAGCTGAAAGCAATGAAGCCCCGATCACTGACACGGAACCAGTGGAAGTTCCTTCAATACCTCCTGTACAACCTACTGAGACACCTAAATCAATGAAAAAAAGGCCAACTAATAATAATTTCGAGCAGGATATTTTGAAGCTGCTTGAAAAGCGCAGCACCAACCCTATGGATGATCTTGATGATGATAAGCAATTTTTGTTATCTTTGCTGCCGCTCATGAAAAAGTTCGACAACAAAATAACAATAAGAGTGGAGCTAATGAACACCATTAGAAGGGTTCTGAATGACATAAAAGCACAAAAAAAATTGCCAAAATGCACTTCAGTCTCTGGAGCCTTCACAGGGAAATTCTCAGTGGCAACCACCCAACATCCCATGGCAGCCGACTACTAATAACCAATGGCAGCCCCAACCTGGCCCATCATGGCAGTCATCACAAACTAGCTACCTTCCTCAGGTTACGCCGACACCTTCACCAAGCTTATCAGTAGCCAGCAGTGAAATTATCGATCTTGGCGAATCTTTAATGTAGGATTATTTTATATACACAATATTATATTACTCGTTCTACGTATGGTTTGTTTGTAAATGTGCAATTATCAATAAAGTATATTAAATTCTTACTTACCTGAGTGTTACTGCTAATCTTTCTTCGGGACTAATAGGTTTTCTCATATTCGTTGTTTCAAACGTAATCGCTGGACCA
Source organism: Chrysolina oricalcia (assembly GCA_944452925.2). Classification (NCBI taxonomy): domain Eukaryota; kingdom Metazoa; phylum Arthropoda; class Insecta; order Coleoptera; family Chrysomelidae; genus Chrysolina; species Chrysolina oricalcia. Next base: position 10,725,823 of record OX101827.2, read on the forward strand.
ATTGATGCAAGTAGCTCGTCAAACGACTCCACCGACATACGAAAATAATTAAAAAATTTGTCAGGGTGGGTCCTCAAATCTGGATATAACTTATGAAATTGCCCTTTTAGTAAACGTTGGCTTACTATAGGATGCACCCAATACCGTCTTCGTTTTTGTAATAACCGCCTTCGGCGTCGCACTAATAAAACAGCAATACATGCTAACTCGGTAAACTCCATCTTGAGACTGACGAAAAACAAAACCCAGAGATCACAAAAGTGTGGAACGACATAAAAATCGCTTGTTTGCTCTGTCGTTTTCGCCACAAAAATGTGGTTCGTCTTTTCACGTTCTAGTCGCGGCGCTTCAGCGACACGACTGTCGCGCTACAATAGTAGCCCGTCTGCACTTGCCCTTAAACGGTCACGGCAGGTAGCGACGGTCAACCACAAACGCTCGACTTTTTGTAGCCAACTTCGGCTTCAGAAAATCGCCCGTCTGAAAGCGGCCTTAAAGTAAGTATATAGCGAGTAGTCGAAGTGTACGTATCGCTGTGAATAGTCTGTGAATTGCAATTCGTTTTGATCAACCTATTTCGTTGTTCTTTTTGCTACAATATGATCGAGTGTGCAAGTATTACTTTTTTGGTAATTTGAATAAAAGTACCATCGAAATAAAAAAGTCAGCATAGCTAGCACGTGTAATATCTGCATGACAAAATTGAGTAGCAAATCGCCTGGCCTTCAGTGTTCTGGTTTTTGTGCCAGCCATTATCATGTCAAATGTGTGAATATTTCTGCGGATCATCTGAATTTTCTGAAGTACGCCGAAAATGTTTTCTGGTAATGTTCAGGCTGTCAAAATGATGATTTGCAAATCAAGTCGCTAATACTTTGTTGATGCAGCCTGTGGGATTTCCTGCCATGGATATATTGATGAAATTCATGCAGGATATCCAAATGGAAATAAATACAGGGTTATCCACAGAAAAATAATGAGAAAATTTGATCAGTTGTCGAATCGGTTCATAAGTCTCTGGGCATTCCTTTTTCTAACGAAGCTATCGAAAGTGCTCATCGAGTACAAACATTCAATTCGAATAATCCCAAGAACGTATTTGTAAAATATACCGCAGAGCGATGCGGAGGATTTATGGATAACACTCACTACCGAAAACAAAAGGAAAATACACTTTGTTGTGTTTATTTACCTCCGGGTGATAATTATGCCATCACATGTTTTATCAATAATCTTCAATCTCTATCTAACATAATTGCTTGCGATACAGTTTGATTTGTGGTGATTTCGACTTGCCCAATATATATTGGGAAATTAGGCCAAATTGTTCTTTTCTAACTCCAACAAGAGCTGATAGATTCAGTATACTGAATGATGTGATAAGTTTTTATAATTTTATGCAATTTAATTATGTAACTAATATACATGGTAGAATCTTAGACTTAATTTTTTGCAATGAAAAATGTATTGAGAAAATGATAGGGTCGAATCACCCAATGGTCGCAGAAGACCCCCATCACAAGAGTATTGAATTCTTCGTCACCTGCTCCCCTGTGAAATCTCTCAACTCGAACTTAACTTTCGTGTACAGCTTCAGAAAAGCTAACTACGAAGCTATTAATAGAGAGTTCGAAAATATAGCGTGGGTTGAGCTGTTTGGTAACAACCTGTTGGATAGTTGCGTTAATATATTCTATGAACAAATTAACTCAATTATTGACAAGTTAGTACCGAAAAAGAAAATTAATGGCAGTTTTCCACCGTACTTCAGTAATGGTACAATTAAATTGATTCAAGAGAAAAACAAGGCTCATAAAAAATGGAAAAAAACTCTACGTAACAATAATTACATAATTTTCTCCGAGCTGAGGCGCAAAACAAACGAGCCACACAGACAGACTATGATAAATATATCAAATCAATTGAGAACGACGTTCCAAAAAATTCCAAGAAATTTTGGCAGCTTCTATCTTTCAGAAATTGTCATAATAAAATTCCAAATTCAGCTACACTTGATAATGAAATTGCGGAGGGTGAAAATGTTACAGAAATCTTTGCAAAATACTTCAGCAGTGTCTATCAACCATACGAGCAAAAATTTATTTCTCGAGTTTCAACTTCAGACGGTAAATATTGCATCAGTAAACTGAAAATTACTGAAATGCAGGTTGTTGAATCACTTTTAGAACTAGATGAAAATAAGGGAGCAGGTCCCGACGGTATTCCATCAATTTTTGTAAAAAACTGTGCAAAAATGTTAGGCTCTCCTCTCTGCCATCTATTCAATTATTCTTTTCGTGGGTGTGAATGTCTAAATGAATGGAAAGCAGCCTTTCTTGTTCCGATCCCAAAATTAGGAGATAAAAATAATGTCAAAAATTATAGACCAATTTGTAAACTTAATACAGGGTGGCCCATCGAAAACTTGACATGGGGGTTTTGGGTACTAATATCGTAGATCTAGAAAAACGCTCGGACAGGTCGATTTTAGTTTCGAGGGGGACATTGTGCCCTCCTACAGGCAGCACCGTCAGGTCAACCCTCGAGCAGTGGGGTGAACAACCCTTGAAATTTGAATAGGGAATAGGAGTCGAGTGGCACATCGTTGGAAAGCCCGTTGAATTCTCGAAACAAAACGGTCGGCAGTTTTTCTAACGGAAATGAGCCATAATTAAGTTAAGAGTAAAATTCACTTACATTAGTCTCATCGTAACAAATGCTCGAAATGCGCACCTCCAACTTCCATGCAATGATACAGATTTTGTTGAAAACGTTCTCGTACATTTTGGAGGTGATTTGGCGACATTCTAATGTGATTTGTTGCCGTAAATCTGCTAGTGAAGCTGGTGGTGTAGCATAAATTCTGCTTTTCAAATGACCCCACAGAAAGAAATCTAAGGGAGACAGGTCTGGTGATCGTGGGGGCCATTCAATAGAACCTCGCCTACCAATCCAATGACCACGGAAGTGGTGATCTAAATATCGCCGAACAGGCATAGCATAATGCGGAGGAGCACCATCTTGTTGAAATATTAACTGATCTTCCTGATAATGATGGTCATTTTCAATAATGTTAGTTAACATTGGTTCAATTGTGTCTTCAAGCAGTTCCAGATACATTTCCCCTGTTAGATTGCCTTCTAAGAAGAAGGGGCCCAAGATACGATCCCCAAAAATACCAGCCCATACGTTTAATTTTTGTGGATATTGCGTATGTACCTCATGAAATATATGGGGATTCGAATCAGCCCAATATCGACAATTATGGCGATTAACTATACCATTTTAAAAAAAAAAAAACATTCATCACTAAAACAAATGTTGAACAGACACTGAGGATTTGCAATCGCCTGCTCACTTAGTACCTCACAGAATTGTAAACGCCGATCAAAATCATCTTCATTCAGTTCGTGTGTTAATTTAATTTTGTAAGGATGGAATTTATGTAGTTTTAAAATACGCTGAATGCTAGTTCTTGAGATACCGGAAACAGTTGCTAGCTGTCTTGTACTCAACGTATGGTCAACCTCAACATGGCCCAAAATTGCCACTGTTGTCGCCTCATTTCTTACTGGCGGTTCGATTTGCCGTTTTTTATTTGCTACCGATCCCGTTTCTCGTAATTTTGATACTAATTCAGACACATACTGCCGCGACACAGTCCTGCCATATTGTTGATTGAACCGTTCCGCAGCACTTTTCGCACATCTATTGTTTTTCAGTTCAATCAACGCAACCCTCTCTGCCACTGTATACACCATTGTTTCGTTTTAACTTCGACGTACGATACCACACACGAATGAAACTCTCTTGTAGTACACACGTGAAAACCAGAAACTGCAGCTCTATCTGTTTGTTCTATTTTATTAAAAAAATTTCATGGGTACCGCGAAAAAAACTGAGCAAAAACATTCACAGTATCGTAGCAAATAAATGATAGATTGCAAAAACTGGCAAATGAGTTTTCCAGAGACGTACAAGTAAGCTCTTAACTTTCGTACAGGTTTATTCCTGAATTTATTTTTTCCCAAACGGTTCATCCCAACTTCAAAATCGGGACGCCGTTGGATAGAGAACTTAACGGGCTTTCAAAAGATGTACACTCCACCATTATTCCCTATTCAAATTTTAGGGGTTGTTCACCCCACACCTCGAGTGTTGCCGTGACGGTGGTACATGTAGGAGAACAAACTGTCCATCTCGAAGGGTTTTTTCACATCTGCGATATTATCACCCAAAACCCCGATGTCAAGTTTTCGATGGGCCACCCTGTATATTCAGTAAGGTACATAAACGTCTTGTAGTTACAGGTATGAAATCTTCCATAATATCAGAACAACACGGGTTTTTTCCTAAAAGATCCACCGAATCTAACTTAATTATATACAGGGTGTTTCATAATATATGCGCAGGACTTCAGGATGTGATAGCTCGTCCAAAAACATGAAAAAAAGTTTCTATTAACTTACCCTCTAAAATCCACCATTTTCGAGATACAGAGTGTTGAAATTAAAAAAAAAGAATCTTTTATTGCGATATCTCTGGTTTATCGCACAGAAAACAGATTTTGTAGGCATTTTCTACTCATAATGTTTTGAGTGAATTTTTCATTTTTTTAAATTCATAATTGGTGAAAATCTTGAAGGGGTAGTGGGTGTTTTTTCTCCAACTTCTACGCCTATTTGAACCGCCAATGTTTTCTACACAAAAAAGGTACTCTTGGTCATAAGCTCTGAAGTTGACCGTTTTCAAGAAAAATCAACTTTCATGTTGTTTAAATAATTTTTTTTCCTAATTATACAAAATTTATTTAAACGTTAGAACAAGTAACAAAACCAAACGTTAACTTCATAATTACAAAATTAAAAAATAATAATAACAAATCATACTCGTTAAATTAAGTGTTGGCTTCAATGTACGCAGCAATTTTTCGATGTATTGAGTGTCTAACTCGCAGGAAAATTCCCGGAGTGTCCCGAATTATGTAGCAAGAAGCAACAATGCGCTCTCTTAAATGGTCAACATTTTCAACTGGAGTAGCGTAGACTACGGTTCTAAGATGGCCTCAAAAGAAAAAAATCTAAACAATTAAGTTCTGGGGGACAAGGGTGCGGACCAAAGAGACTAAACTAACACGAGGGTTTATTAAGCTCTAGCCAATCAGAATCTTGTAGCATCAACGCTTCATAGTGACGTACTTGGACATGAGTACAGAGTCGAACTCGAACCAAGCAACAAAACTGTCAGCAGTAACTCTCATATACCAAGAGCTAATCCGTCACTGTCTATAGAGAACGGCGGTCATGACATGTTCAACTATGTCACATTTCGTCACAAATGTTCTTTCATCTCTTTCTATTAGCGTCTCCATTGTCTTATGGGGATTAGACTCTCCTGTTAAATAAGATTAGTCTCCTTGGGTGCGGACCTCCTCGACCTATCCAACGGTCTGTGTATTTGATGTCCAAGTATTGGCGAGCAACCAAACTAAGGTGGGCCCGGAGCTTCATCATGCATGTTTTGTCTTACTTGAAGCGGTACATCGTCCAGCAATTCCGGCAGTACTTTTTCCAGAAAATGTGGATAATCTGCACCATTTGATCTGTTCGGCAAAAAATGTGGTATCAAATGATCACCGACGATGCCAGCCCAAACGTTCACGGAAAACTGTTGCTGATTATGACCTTCTGAAATTTCATGTGGATTTTCTTCAGCCCATTATTGTGAACATTGAAAACACCAATTCTCGAGAAAGAGGCTTTATCGGTAAACTTCGGCTCCGAGGATTTTGACCTATTTTGTTTTGCACCCATCTACAAAAAGACAATCTTGGCGTAAAATCTCTTGGCAATAAGGCTTGTACTCTTTGGATATGGTAGGGATACAAAAGTTGTCTTTTCAAAATTCTCCAAATCGTCGAGAGTAGGTTTAAGTTGTGAGCAATTTTTCTGGTAATTGTGGTCGGATCATCTTCAATTAATTTCGTTGAGGACAGCCTCTTCTACTTGGGGATTTGCAACTTCCATAGACCGCCCACTATCAGCAGTATTCTTTTTAAAACTTCCGTTTTCCCATAGTCGTTGGTGAATGCGTTAAAACAAGTTATGGTGTGGTAATTGGCGATCAGGATGTCTTTCTTGATACAACCGCCTTGCTTCTGCCGAATTACCGCTCGCCATTCCCTAAAGATAACGCATTTCGCACATTTCAGCATTTGTGTATTTCTCTTTTGATTTTGTAACACAAATTTACTGTTTGCAGGTACAAACTAATTGTTATTTTGACAGGAGGTATAGCTTTTGTTTTAAAATTTAAAGCCTATTTGATAAAAAGAAAATGTGTAAAAGAAATGTATGATGTTAGGGCGGATTCACATGCAAGCTTTTCGCATATAATCTTATTGCGTATTGCTTTCTCATTGGCTGTATTCGTAAAAAAAGCAGGGCGCGCATCAAATTTGGGCTCTCCGCGATAAGCGAAAGCTGGCATGTGAATACAGCTTTAGACAATCAATGCGCCGAAAAATTGCTGCGTGCATTGAAGCTAACGGCGGACATTTCCAACAATTCAACTGAGTATTATTGTTATTGTTTTTTTTATTTTGTAATTATGAAGTCAACGTTTGGTTTTGTTACTTGTAACGTTTAAATAAATTTTGTATAACTAGGAAAAAAATTATTTAAAAAAATTGACCATGTTTTTCAACATGAAAGTTGATTTTTCTTGAAAACTGTCAACTTTAGAGCTTATGACCAAGAATACCTTTTTTGTGTAGAAAACATTGGCGGTTAAGTTAGGTGGCTCAAAACTGTACTTTTTCCAGTTGGAGAAAATAACACTCCTACCCCTTCAAAATCTTCACCAATTATGAATTTAAAAAAACTAAAAGTCCTCACAAAACATAGCTTATTATTATTATGAATAGAAAATGCCTACAAAATCTGTTTTCTGTGCGATGAACGGTTCCAGACATATTCGTGAAAAATGATTAATTTTTTTAAATTTCAATACCCTGTATCTCGAAAATGGTGCATTTTAGAAAAAAACTTTTTTCATATTTTTGAACGAGCTATCACATTCTGAAGCCCTGCGCGTATATTATGAAACACCCTGTATAGTGAGTACATCCTCTCAGCAATTGATTACCAAATTCAAGTTGATTCTGTTTATACCGATTTTAGTAAAGCCTTCGACAAAGTTAATCACAACATTTTAATTGCAAAGTTGTCTGCGATCGGTATACATGGTGATCTGCTTCGGTGGCTCTCCTCATATCTGTATAACAGAACCCAAATTGTTACTGTAAAAGGTTTCAGATCAGTACCTTGTGTTGTGACTTCTGGCGTTGCCAAGGGTTCCATCTTGGGCCCACTACTTTTCATAATATTTTTGAATTACGTAGGCTCCTGCTTCAAATTCTGTAATTTCTTAGCTTATGCAGCAGATCATATCAAATTTTTTTCCTAGATTTCAAGTATCAGCGACTGTTCATATTTCAACAAAAGATTTGTTGTATCAAGTAGTCGAAAGGCTACAAAAAAATTGGACGTTCAGTATATGGCATAAACAATAATTCAGGTGATGGATCCACCAGCAAAAATAAACCAAAGTGCTATTTCAAATAGGAATATTAATAAGTATCAAATCTTTAGAATCACTTTTTGAGGATCTGCAAGCTGATTCCAATATCAAATATTTACTAACTTACCGTCTTAATCAAGACCCTTTAGAAAGTTTTTTTTCGATGATACGATCAATTGATGGCCTGCATGATCATCCGTCTCCTTTGGAATTCACATATCACCTAAGAAATTACATTTTAGGAAGAAATGATGTAGTAATTTCAGATGCTGCAGCTAAAGATCAATCCAATGTACCTAATTCGACGACTGCTGATGATTTGCGTTCAGAAAATTATATTACTGACACAAATAACATTGACCCTGCTAAAATAAAAGATACCAACTTTCGATTTTTAAATGGGACATCCCGCTTGTGTATCAAGTACCTACATGTAATAAAACTCCACAAAAATTGAAATTGTTTTATTTTTACGATACGTATTAAATTGGGCATTATACATATATTATTTTTTGGTACCCTACATACTAATCAGTCAGATACATTATATAGTGTGTCTAATTCGACAAATTTACTCAATCAGTGCTTGCTTCATCCACACCAAATTGTGAATACCTGCCTACTAAATTTTGATGACTCCTTCAAGTCTGAATACCTCCTATGGTAGTGTGGATATATTGTACATACGTGATACTCAGTACAAAACACAACGGATTTACTTTCACTAAATCAAAAGCCCCATGTATTCAGGAGGTTTAATAAGGACGAAATTCGTATGTTGTCTGTCTGTAACTCAGTGACGTAATGCGCGGCCGTGTCTCAAATGCGTTCTTCTAGTGAGCATATTTCTTTGTTTAGTAGTATCATGATATAAGTGGAACTTTGGAACGTCAGACGCACGTTTCGAGTCGCGACCGAAGCTACCCATTCGCGACTATCGCGTTGCGAATCGCGGCATGAATTCACGCTGCGATTCGGATTAGTGCATCAATATACATTTTTGTATGGTAAATCCCAGGTGTCAACAAAAAGGAGGCATTTTGAGAGATTTTTCGCAGAGAAAATCAAGTTTGAAAATGGTCGATTTTCAAGATTTTAACTCGAAAAGTATAAGAGATCCCCACAAAATTCTTTTAAAGAATTCGGATTCGTGTTTTTTTGTTTCGAGAAAAAGCCCGATAAATTGAATGAAGCGCGTGCATAAAGGAATCAAAATTCTTGTAAATTTAAGTTTAAGGCGGATTTGTGCACACCGCTTTTTCTCTAATTTGTTCACTTTCATAAAGCCCTTTCACTAAGATGTTGAAATTATGTATTTTCATGGAACCGTTTATACTGTAACGCCCTTTTTCTCTAACAGGACGAAAGGAACTGGCGTTACTATGGCGCGGCGGTTGTTGAGCTTAATCTATTCTCTTTAACGAGAACAACTCAAAACTCAACAAGTGCTTCGGGCGCCAGTTTATTAAAGTGGTATGCTCCACTCTCCCTTATTCAATTCGGAGGGAGGCCCAAGGCAGCTTCAGATGGAGATACGGTATCACAGGAGTCAAATATGGTGACTTAAGACCAAGAGTTGTCAAGTGACTGCAGGCTTTAATTGCTACCCTTGAGGTACGTGAAATACCGGCTGCTTTGCTTACTTTCAGATGTCTAGTAAACAGGTTATGTTTAACCCTTTGACTCACGAGTTTTTGTTTCAAGAGATAAAAATTATATATTGGTCATATATTGTCCAAATATGATATTTGTAAACACTTCGAACTTTTTTTTGAAATTGGCACCCCTAGTAGTATGAAAAAAAAATGTCTACAATTGTAGACATCAGTAGTCGATGGAACACATGATATTTATTGAAAAACGAAAGAACAATCGTCACATAAAATCAAATATTAAAAGAACTGTCTTCATTTCAAATAAATTTTTGTAGAACTTCTTGAAGCAGTGCTATTTTTCTGAAGGCACAAATGTACCATACATTTAGTGCAAATCCATCGGGATTTACCCTTGCAACCAACATTTTTACATCGCCCAGGTAGGGACACTCCAGTATGTTCTGGCATATGATTTACATTGTCCAACTGTACATCTGCAAGAGGCCTCACTTCAGTTCTTTTTCGACTTGACTGGACTGGGTCGTCGTCTTTTGATGGCCTCCCTACCCTTTTTCTGGAAATTTCAATTCCCTGTTTTATGAGCACCTCCCCTATTTCCATTCTGAAGTGTAATAAATCTAGAATTTTCTTTGCTGGCCGACCAAGCAGCTGAGAGTCTTTTCTGTACTCTGTCCATGAATTTATGAGTGCCATATCTACCGCATGAAATATCATCCTCAGTGTCCATTTCTTGGACCTGATTTTTGTTCGATATAATTATATGAGTGCGTCAGCTTTATCAACGCCTCCCACAGAGGTATCGTATTCCTTCACTATTTGCGGTCGGTTCACTTCAATACGAGATTTTGTATTTTTATTCCAGCGTTTCACCTTGTCCTGGTCTCCTATTCCGACATAGTTTGACGCCAATGCGACTGGTTTATTATCCCGCCAATTGACCAAAACAACTCCTCCGTTTGATATAACTTCCTCAGAAAATCCTCTCTGTTTTTTACGAAAATCTTTTTCGTTTGTGAGGGGAAGCTTGGAGAATCTATTCAGTCTGACAGTACCCATTACGAAAATTGACTTTCGATTCAAAACTTCAATCAAGTTGTAAGACATGAAATAGTTATCACAAATTAATGTATGCTTTCGTGATGCTAAAATTTCTGACAATTGTAGTACTATCGCAGCACCTTGCCCAAATTTTTTTGCTGACTGTGGATTGATTTCCGTTGTATTTCCTTGATAGATGATGAAATTGTACGTTACACCACTTGCACCACAAAGTAGAAATAATTTGAACCCCCATGGATGTGGCTTATTATTTATATACTGTTTTATATTCGAGTGGCCTTTGAAATGGACCATCTGTTAGTCTACGCAAACATTCTCTTATACATCTAGCTCTTTACATCTAATGAGTACGGAATTGAAGATTGGTCTCACTTTCCACAGCTTATCATTCTGATTTTGATCATCCAAATTGTTGAGGCAATGTAGATTCGTTCGAAGTTTGTAGAATCTATTTATATTGTCTCGTGAAATATTTGAACTTTCAATGACTTATTCCAGTACATACTCAGTCGAGGAAATTTCAAACAGCCAGTCATTATGTGCAATCCAAAGAAAGCTTTCAGCTGTTTGATATTGGTGGGTGTAAAATGCATGTCGTTCTTTTGAAGTGCATAAATATTGGTACACTCTACCATTTTCTCGAATAAGTTCTCTGGGTAATATTTCATAAAGTATTCTATTGGAGAAATTTTATTTTCGAGTGATAGATTTTGCACTGATTGATCTTCCAAGAACATACTTCTGGTTTGGAACTTGACACCTTGCATCCATTCGATTTCGCTCTTTTCAGATATAGATATATTTAGAAAAGAGTTTTCGTAATTTTGGGAATTCGGCAATGGTTGCTCGTCATCTGTCGTTCTTACTTCAGTGATATCCTGGTCCTCGTCTGGCTGTTCGAAATTTTCCTCAGGGTCATCCTCTATGTCATCTGGCGAAGGATCTCCAATTTCTCTGGGTATCATAATATCTTCATCACTCTCTTCACTATCAAGGCCTTCTATGTCAGAAAGGCCCTTCTCTAGTTCTTCTAGAATTTCTTTTATTTAAAATTCTCTTTCTGTCCATGATTTCCTGAAATAAACAAAATATTTCAGTGGAACACATAATCAGTTCTTTGTAAACAAATGTCTACAATTGTAGACACGAGATTTTAGGGACCTATCACAATTCCAGGCGATATATTTCACGAAAATATGCGTGAAATTGTCAAGATGAATCACTTATGATTGACAGAAAAACATAACTTTGACTGGATTATCAGTAACATTCAATATAATTGTAGAATTATGAGAACTTACCTGGATATATCGTATAACGAAGAAAACACGACGCACGCTGCTGTATATGCTACCACTAGTGTATAACAGATGTCACTGCTGATTAGCTAACACATATGCAGTGACGTCAACGAATGTATCCAAGGTTGTATAAATGCGAAACAAAGCGAATTGTGGGTAACACGGATACTGGAAAGTTAGTGTCTAAATTGTAGACACCGTGAGTCAAAGGGTTGAATAAAAGAAGAAATACGGTAACAATGTCAACATTTATTGTTGATACCTTGAATTGAACATTCAACTAAAATGCTAAACTCACTGAGAATGAGTGAACACTACAACTATGATAAAGATTACTATACAAATTACTATACAAATTGCTACTCAGGGAAGCGAGTTCTGCACGGTAAGCGGGTGTCTGATACTTTTCGGGTTTATCGGCCTTACAAAGAAATTGTACGGGTGTTCTAATCAGGTTGATTCGTATCCGGAGTCAATTTAGAAAACACACGGTATATATCTTGGGAATTTAAGCACTTTTGCTATAAAAGTTGCTACGATCCGATCACTTTTTAGCGTTGAAAACGTAAATAATGATAGTTGCACGTTGCGCTCGCACTCATTATGCTCGCTTCGCTCGTCCCTATTCCGTCCCGACAACTGCACACAGATTCAACCTTTCAACGTAAAAGAAGGGAAAGCCACCTAACCTTACTTTGGCACTTTTGTTACAGAAGTTGATTGCAATCCGATCACTTTTTAGCGATGAAAACTTAAATAATGATATTTGCTCGCTTCGCTCGCCTCTATTCCGCCACGACAACTGCACACAGATTCAATCTTTCAACGTGAAAGAAGGGAAAACCAACTAACCTAACTCTGGCACTTCTGTTACAGAAGTTGCCTACGCTTTTTTGCGTAGAAAACATAAATGAAAATAGTTGCTCGCGTCGGTCGCCTCTATCACATCATGTTGTAACACCTACCTAACATAAAATAGTAATTCAATCATTTATGAGCTTAAAAACAGAGATCACCTATCCAACCCAAAGTAACTTTGGCCAACCAATCCAAAAACCGTTTAATGAGGCGCAAACGAATAAAATGAAGCCATAAAATACTCCATAGCCAAACGAATCCTTCTAAAATGAGTTTTTGGCCTTGAAAAGGGCCGATTGTTTTAAATATTTGCAACCATTTCCTAGAACTCTTCTTTCATTTCTGCCCTCTCTTCGTCATCTGCCACGTGGATAGTACTATCAGTTTCGTTTGTTTTTCGTAGGTCCTACAATTGACCTGCCAATCTGAAAAACTCCTCTGTTTGGTTCAATTTTAGTTCATTGCATTTTTATAGAACATGTAGCTAGAGCTAAATTGCCCGGTATATGTTCTTTCTTCCTGCCATTAGAAGGATTAATAGCCATGGCATGTCTCCACGATGACTCAATGCTGTTGTTATGTGCACCAGTTTCGGAATCTTTGAAGGTTATAGAGTGATTAACCGACAAATGGCGGTAACCTTTGGACAAACAATTATAGGCTTTCCAACAGTCAGAATAGATTGTTTTCCCTTTTTCTACCTACTGCTCTATAATTGGCAACAGTGTGTCAGTGTCACGGTGTTCTACCGCAATCTTGAAAAAATTTTCCGAACCACGTTCGAAACCTCCAAAAACCCACTGTCCTTCGACTCGATGCCCCCGATGATATTTCTCTTGTCAAATTTGATCTCGTCAATTTATACTATTTTTCCAGCGCCTCCAAGTTTTACGGGATTGGCAAAAAATTATTCGTATACAACTTCCCTACAAAACGATATTTTCTCTTGCCAAATTTGATCTCGTCAATTTTTACTATTTTTCCAGCGCCTCCAAGTTTTACGGGATTGGCAAAAAATTGCTCGTATACGACTTCCCTACAAAACGATGCCCCCGATGATATTTTCTCTTGCCAAATTTGCTCTCGTCAATTTCTACTATTTTCCAGCGCCTCCAAGTTTTACGAGATTGACAAAAAATTATTCGTATACGACTTCCCTACAAAAACTTGCCCAGTCTACAGCCGCTTTAATCCCTATTTCAAGTTGTTCTGTTATCAATTTCAACGAAGCATTTGATACCCATAAGTTAACGAACGCCAATGCTTCAAATATGGTTAATTTTGACTTCTAGAAAAGAAGTTCCATGTCGAAACTCTCTCGAATATCCACATTGTCTCCGTTTTTTTGCGCTCCACAATAGTTGAAATATCTCCATTTCCAGCCATCAACCCTAAAAGTAGAAATGATATTATAGGTATTATTGGGTTTTCTTCATAATTGCCCAAATGATGAATCTCTAGATACGCCCTTACGGATTCAAAGAACAAAGTAAACGAATATTTTACTGAAATCATATCGCTACCATAATTGCATAAGGTCGTATGTTTACACATGTAGTTTTGAGATAAATGTGTTTGAAATATTGGAAAATTCAACTATGTAATATTTTTTGTTTTAATTGAAGTATTACTATTTTTACTCTGGATTTATTTCAACAGTTATATTATGCAACACTATGGTCGTCAAAAAACAAGATTTGCTCAGAATTATTAAAAAAACTAGGGCACATACGACCTTTCATAAAGAAAAGTAAAATTTTGTTGTTATTTACGACATGTTAAACAATGGTTTATCACAAAGATGTTTTTTTATTCAATAATGCAGAAAATGGAAGGTAGTTTTTTGATATTATTACTTACTTTGCTTGTCCTGCAGTAATAGCAGTACTATGAGCTGGAGCAGTAGTAATAGTAGCAGCGGCAGTAGTAGTGGTAGTAGCAGTTGTAGTAGTGATAACAATAATAGGGGCTACATTAAGACGAACATTTTTATTTGTACAAAAAAAACGAAATTTGAACAATTCTTTTCAACATAATACCTAAACTTCTTGCTCATCGTCCTCATCCTCTTCTGCATGAATGATGCAGTCATCTGCTAAATCGTTATCACCACTTTCAGTCGTAAACAACGATCTATAGTAATCGTGGTACATGTCTTGAATGACACGCTGATCACATAAAAATAGGATACTTCTCTTTTTTTCCCACTGTATTGGGTATGGGTTGTCTCATGCTTTTACTGTTTTTTCTGGTTTGCTTTCCAGATAAGCTGAACTCTTTATAATCTTCCTGGTATACAACTTTGTAGTAGATTTTATTAGGTACAAACTTCAGAGCTTTGATTTGCATCCAGGAGACTTTTTTATTATCGATGTCCGTTTGTAGATTTCCGTAAGGTATTAATTTTTTCTTCAGGTCTTTTAAGTCCAGCATATCTCTGTAACTCAATATTTCCACTGTTAGAGGATATTTTTTACTGGCCGATTTAATTACTGTTGGCCATTCAAGTGGTGAATGGATTGTGATCCCTTTCTTTGCTCTTTCTATCAAGCTTCCATTTGCGTATGCCCAGTTTCCAAAAATTTTAGGTGAATTTCTTTTATTGGCAATACCGCATACAATAATAAAGAAGCCAGGGGGGCAATTCTCGAGTGTGTGCGCCTGAACCGTTCGCCCGTAATTGTATACGTTAGTTGACGACCACTTTGCAACTACTGGGGAAAGACCATTCGTTGAGGAAGAAAGTGTACGTTTGTGATTGAGAGTTTAGGTGATTCAGAATTATAGGTTAAAAGAACGTGGTAAAATGGCAAATTTCGACGAATATATGAATTTGATGGCAATAATGGACGTAGAAGAGGCGGAAATACTGGAAAATCAACCAATGCGGGTTTTTAATGCGAGGGATGATCCGTTTGAAACTTTGTCAGGCATCAATTTCCGCAGAGAATATCGTCTGAGCAAAAATGCGGTTGCAGAACTTATTGATATATTGGAGCCTGTTATGTTTCGAGAAAACAGAAGTAACGCAGTAGATGTTAAAGTGAAGGTGAATTTACAGTGCGATGAAAAATAAATATTAAATATGTAATTTTCCTCTACTTTTTCGTAGGTGTTGGTGGCTCTAAATTTTTTTGCTTATGGAAGTTACCAACATTGGTAGAAATGTGAATACGGCAGTTTCACAAGCGTCAGTGAGTAGAGCAATTAAGGAAGTAACAGATGCTATGAATACTCCAAATATTTTTAGACGCGCTTTGTGCACTTTCCTGAGAATTTAGAGGAATTACGCCGAATTCAAAAAGAGTAAGTTCATTCATATAGCAGTGATTAATTCCTATTTGCATTAATAAATCACTTTCAGATTTTTCCATACTTGCGGTTTTCCTGGAGTCATTGGATCCATAGATTGCACGCATGTTGCTATAATTGCCTCGAAAAATGAGGACCCAATATATCCCGAAGCACTTTATGTGAATAGGAAAGGGTATCATTCTATCAATGTACAATTGGTAATGTCCGTTATATAATTGCATTAAAAGTCATGCTCCATCATAACTTTTTCATGATACAAGAAATGAATAATAATTTATACTTATATGTTGTCAGATACCGTTTTTCTGCTTCAGATATGTGATGCAAACCTCAAAATATTGAATGTATGTGCTCAATATCCAGGAAGTACCAATGATGCTTTCATTTGGAACAGCAGTGCAGTACAAAATCTCCACAGAAATGGACACAGATCCTTACTTTTATTAGGTAACTTGAAAGGTAGCTTCAAAGTATTAATAAATTGGAAAAAAAATTTAAGAAATAAAATCAAATATAGAAAAGATTTTGTTTCGAACATGGATTTTTAAATGAATATCAGACTTGATAACTCTGTGGTATTCAATTTTTGTGTATGAGTTTCAAACATTTAGTTCACTGTAAACGATGTGAAGAATTAGTTGTCAAATCATGCTATTCACTGATTCACATTTTTCTGTTAATCAATAAAAAGTTAGTTCAAAAACAACTGTGCCATTATATGTTTTCTCATCGAAATATTATTCTAGGAGACTCAGGATATCCACTAAGACCTTGGCTCTTGACTCCATTGACTAATGATCCACCACCGAACCGAATAGCCCAGAAGAACGTTATAAAATTTCTAGTTGGCATTAACGTAATTTTGTTTAATTTCTAATTTTGTAGCTGTCTGTTCAGCAAACTTTTCTGAAGCGCGAATACTATTATCCAATCTTGTAGTTTTTCGTTGCTTATTCTTCACCTTTTTTCCACCAGTGACTTCTGTATGTGGCTCATTCAGCTCCAGCTCCTTCGCTGCAGATGGTTTTTTCAATATACAATCTAATCTTTTATTCTCGTTTTCTGAAATTACGTTGTCATCTTCAACCAATAAATTAATTTTGGCGACATTTGAGTTTACTGTCTTAGGACTCTCCAAAGCACTACAATAGTATTCATGATCCTGAATTACTGTAACTTCCATCTCATTGAATTGGAAGATGACGTGTTCGGATGGCCGCTCACTGCAACTTCTCCTATGACATTCAAAATTCTCTCTTCACTTGCAGTTAAATCGTTTATAGGTTCTCCTCCTCCCGTTCCCTGTCAATGTATTTTAATTTCGGCACTTTCTGCTTTTGTTTTCGATTTAATATCTTGCCAAGTCTAAAAGAGAAATATTAAATGTTTTCACATATGTCACTATTAAATCAGATCTTTACCTTTCACCACTGTTTCCAGTCCTTTTGAACTGGCCCTACGGCATTAAGCTGCAAAGCAATATCCTTCCAACATTTTTGGGAAGTTTTATATGTGAAAGTATTTGTAAACTTTCCACTTTTCAACTGTGGATTCTGTTCCAGAAATTCCACTAAATGAAGTTTTTGTTTGTCACCAACTTTTGCTTTCTTTCTGATTCTGTTAGACAAATTATTCATCTTCACATACACATAAATATATAACTACGGTCAACACACATCCAAACAACTACAATGGTGCTTTGAAAAGACAACCGACAGTGCAAACGTGACAACACTCACAGAACATACGATTTTTGGAGTAATTTGCCCAACTTTTCGTACCGCTGTCAATTTGTGCGGTGATGCCAAATGGAACATGTGAAACGAATAAAATTCATAACGTATACGTCGAAGGTTGTATCGAGAATACGACAAAATGATTCTGTGCGATATTTTCCATGCGCTTGGGAAAGTATACGTTGGATATCGCATACATTCGAGAATTGCCCCCCAGGAATCTGTTGCGGTTTTTACCACCACATGAATCTGATGTAAGAGTTACGCATGTTGTGTTTAGTGGAAGGGATTTCAGTAAGGTAAACATTTCATCAGATCCTCTCTTGCCATCAGTTTCATTCCAAATAAAACATTTGCCTTTTTTTTTAGACTGGTCATTTACTGTTAAGTTATAAGTGCACATTTTGTGTGTGTAGTAGAATGAAGAAACATTTGAGCAAGGACTGTACAGGACAGCTTGTAAATCAAAAGTAAATTGACTTGTAGTTAGGGTCATCCAAAGCTTTAAGTTTATATAATTCTTTTTCCGCTCTGGCAAGGTCTTTGTTTTTTATGTGTGACTGAAAATTTTGTTCTTCTGTGACTTTTTCCTCCTCTGACATATTCTTTTGCTTTTCACAAATCCGACAGATATCTTTTTTTGGCTTGAAAAAGCTTAAATTATACTGGGTGTTGAATATTTTACTGTAAGTGCCAAATTTCACTTCAACAGGTTGCTGGTTTTCTCGCAATGTTCTTTGTATAGTCTGAACAGCTGATTGATAATTCAGGATTTAGAAATTGTCTTCTAGTTCTTTTCCTACAATAGTGACTCTGAACTCGTGGGAAGGATTCAATGTGTGTGTTAAAACTCGATTTTAACTAAATAGCACTTTATTTAAATTGAATAATTACACCTTTAGAACTAATCTATAAACACACGCCATACCAATACATCGATAGCTGTCATCTCTCGTCACCCGCCGTCGTCATCGCCGTGTTTCCGATCTCGCCGCTAGGGTTGTCCAGGGCCTGCCTGGCCCACTAGACGTGGTAACGTCCTCTTACGGCCCTCTTCTCGAAAGGGGGCACACCTGTCCGTTTAGGTCGGAACAGTCGGCCATACTGAAATATTAATGTCCACATTAATAATTAAACCAACTGTTTACCTGCCTATCGAACTCATTCTCCTTATGATGCCATCCTCTCCATCAACACACACACCACTCCATATGCATCTTTCGTCACACCAGTTATTAACAAAATGAGTTCGATCAATACTTATCAATCAAACTGATCACCATTCATTCACCACGTTCGTCATCACCAACATACCACCCATCATCAGAATCCGATTCGTGGTATTGCCTTAAAGAATCTACAGCAACTGTAGCCGTGAATCGTTTATAGCCTCTAACGCCCTGGATTGTCTCGATAATGTACCGATCATGAGGCAGCACCTTGCTTACTCTGTAAGGTCTATCAAATCTATTCGCCAGCTTGTGACTCATGCCAATGTCTGCCTTCTTGGTGGCGGCACTGCGCCAGAGTACCAAGTCTCCCGCCCGATAAGTAGTTGCAACTTTTCGTTTTCGATCGAAACGTCTTTTCGCCCTCCGTGCAGACTTCTGAATATTCTCTTGGGCTTTGACGTGGTCAGCGTTAGCACTCACACATCCCGGAGCAACCAGACGTGGTCCGGACAAACTGGTCGCCCCGAGGCATGGATAACCAAGCCTCACACGTTTTGGAGCCGTCTGAGAAGATTCATCACTCGCATCTGCCAATCTACGAGTCTTTCTTGCAGTGCTGTGATCAAGAGCACTTGCGCCTTCTTTACAATCGCCTTTTGTTTCTTCTTCCTCAACGAGTTTTCCTTTTGGGTGGTCGTCAGTCATGGTCTTCCTGTTGAGTAGCCTAGCACTCCGCCGTAATGCCTTCGCCTGATTCCTCCTGAACCGTTTCGCACGCCTGCGCCTGGGAACCTGTAGAGTAGAGTCGTCACCCCGCTCTTCAGGATGGGTGTCTTCAGGCATCGCCGTGGCTTCATCTGAGTCACCTGCCTAGTCTGCACGATCGACACCCGGAACCCGCACCATGGTTCCTGGACGTTCACCAGTCCCAAGACCATCGCCGGTCTTAACATTATCGTCGCTAGCTAGCTCGCCATTCGCCAAATCGGCTACTCGGCCATGACAATGAGAGAACATCACTCTAGCAGGGGAGAAATGAGTGCTGGAGTTGACTGCATTGTTAAGGCCCCAGACAACGTCCGGCAGCTTCTCGTCCCACCGACCCTCAGTCTCTGCAGTTGAAGATAAGGCTTCAATTATTGTTCTGTTCGCCCTTTCTACTTGCCCATTCGCCCTAGGCGTCGCCACGGCATTCAAAACATGTTTTATGCCTTTTTCAGCGAGAAATCATCATCGCCTGTTGAAAAACAAACAGAATAGCGCCCCAACAAATCAAATAATCGCTTCTTGCACTCCTCCTAAACATTACCTACATTCACGCCAGTAAAGTCTAGAGCATTTACAGATATCTGTCTCACCTGAGTTGTGGAAGGGCAAGCCGCCTTTACCACATCTTCACTAGACAAGCACGTCTCCGCCCGAGACACCAGTCGTCCTTTCCGCCATTTGACTTGATCTTCACCAGCGTTTATTATTTTGATGTATTCTTGCCGCCCATCCAACACGCCTGCCAGGATAATGATAATGGATTTTCCTTCAGGGTACTGCTTGTTTCGCATATAATATTTGGCTCCATCAAGGCCATCTACAACGTCCACTTTGACTTTGTTGGCAGTATTGGGAAGAAGTGTTACATCTTCCGCCAACAATACTTTGCTCCTAGGAGGTTCGCCTTCAAGGGTGATCTGCCTGATCATTTCGAGCACATCGGACTCTTGACAAAGATACGCCTTGTTATTCCTCACCACCATAGATACACCTTGTTGGTTAAAGGTTGGCTGGCCCAGCAGCAATTCTATTGGGCCCATATCGCAGTCGGTTACCAATGCCTTGATTGTGAGATGGCAGTCTGCCATGGTTATTCCGAATTCCACCTGTCCAATCGCTAAAGCAGTGCCCCAAATCCGCACAAGATAATCCCTTCTCCTTTATTTCCGATGGCAAGTCTCAACCTTTTCGCCGTTTCCAAAGTCATTAGGTTTTGTTCGCTTCCGGTGTCTAGATATGCTCTCACATTCTCGCCATTCACTCTCACCTTTTGCCAAAAACAATTATCGGATGGATCCACTAAGAGTCTCACCTGATGTCTTGAGCCGCTCGCATTATCTTCAGGAGACTGTCGCCTGGGACATTCCATCATACGATGCCCTATCAACCCGCAATGCATACACCTTTTCTCCTTGGGCAAGGGACAATTCCTACTGAGGTGATTGGTCACCCGCTGACAATTGAAACACCTCTTCAGTGTCGAAGCATCATCCCGTTTGAGTCCACCTGTCCTTACAGGAGGTGTCAATCTTGTCGCCACTGTTTTGGTCCTGAAAGATTCGCCGTGACATCCTTCTAACCCCGCCAAAAAGGAATTATATAATAGCTCTGGGGAATTGCAGTTGGCTGCATAAGCATTGGCTCTCAGGTTCTCTGGCAACCCTCGAATAATGCACGACACTGCGTTTTCGCCTTTGATGCCTACTCGAATGCACAACGCCAGTTTCGCATGGTAGTACGAAGTCATACCTTCCGATGGGAGCTTGCGTCGTTGAACCATCTCCTCCATCATTAATGCAAAATCCCTACGCCGTGGGAATGCCGCCTGCAATTTTTGCTTCCATTGGTCCCAGGTTAATTTGTAGTCATCCAGCTGATGAAACCATCTTTTTGCTGAGCCCTCCAATTTTGACTGCGCCAATGTCGATTTTACGTAACCCGACCAACCATGAATCGCGCCTAGCTGATCAATTTTCTGCAGCCACCGTTCTATATTACTATCTGCGTCGTCAGGATCGAAGCGGTCTACCACCTCCAACCCTAGTAAAAGTGGTCGCCTATCAAAACCTTGGGCCGCATCAGCAGCATTCATATCAGCATCACTATTAGGCACCACCCTCGAAGTTTCCGGTGTGGCTAAATCGTAGGTTTCACCTACCACCAGAGCCGCCTGCTGCTTAGCAACCCTCTCGATACTTTTCAAGAGACCCCCAGCCAAAAGTTGTTCCACCAACTCGCCTAAGGAATACTAGGGGAAATTATCTCCCCACGTGGTCAAGATTTCGCCGTTCTCCTCCAGTTCCAGAAGAATCTAAATCCATCTCTTCGTGCAACACCAATTCATCATCGCCTAATCTCTCCATGACCTATAAGGAAAGGTAACGTGCAGTGATTCAGTCACCAAGAATTAATATTCAGAAAATGTATGAACACCCCTGTAGAATGTGGCGTCACGATAGTTCAACAAAGTATATATATAATTTTCAATAATCACTGGTTGATCAGTTTAATCACCAAGTTTAAGGATTCGCCAATTTACAATGTAGTCATTTGTCGCCATCGATATTCAAAAATAAATTAAATATTTATGAACGCCACTGAAATGTCGTCAAATGAGGAAAATTACCACCATCAACTGTTGTAAAATAATAACAATCGGAAAATACCAACTAAATCAGTGTAGTTGCACGAAAACAACGAAAATACTTCGTAAATCAAGTTGGCATCAATGTAACACACCTGTTGAAAACCCCTGTATTAAGTAACGTTCTTCCTTTCGCCAAATCCTAATTTGGAAAAACCAATTTCGTCAAATGTGGAATATTCACTCCGATAATGTATTTAGATCACCAAATAAATCGATTTCAATAATTCGAATCGATAAACTACGAAGGCGTAGAAGCGCCAGAGGTAGTGATTTTTTCTAATTCCCAGATAAATCTGTCTATTAGACAGTTATTATAATTGACAGATATAAGTGTCTAATAGACAGATTTATCTGGGAATTATACTAATTCCCAGATATAAGTGTCTAATAGACAGATATGATCCGTCTAATAGACAGATGTGATCTGTCTAATAGACAGATATTATGTGTCTAATAGACTGATATTATGTGTCGAATAGACTGATATTATCTGTCTATTAGACACATATTATCTGTCTATTAGACAGATGATAATCCGTCGTCGTAGTTCATTTGTTTCATTAAATGGCAATGTGGTAAGATTCATAATAATTATAATATCATAATTTAAAAGTTGTATGTTGTACAATAGTAGAGGTATACCAAAAGGAGTATATTTTCTTTGATAAATACAAAAGTGATTAGAATGGAAGACTTAATCGAAGCCTATTTTTCTTTAGGGTTCCATCAGTCTGAAATTATTGACTGCTTGAACTTAAATCATGACATCCAAATCAGTAGGCGTACATTACAAAGAATTCTCAAGAAAATGAAATTATTTCGAAGAATTAATTATACCGATATACAAGAAGTGGCCAATTTTATTGAAGAAAATGTAAGAGTTCACGGCCAGCTTCACGGATATAGATGGATGCATTTGAAGTGTTTGCAGCATACATTAACTGTTACCCAAGAAGTGGTCCGGCTTTTATTGCAAGTGTTTGATCCAATTGGTGTTGATTTTCGTTCTAGAAAACGTTTGCGTAGAAGGGAATACAAAAACAAAGGTCCAAATTTCCTTTGGCATATGGACTGCTATGACAAATTAAAACCATTTGGAATCTGTATCAGTGGATGTATTGATGGGTTTTCTAGGAAATTAATCTGGCTTAAAGCAGGACAAAATAGTAATAATCCTAGAATCATAGCTGGATATTATTTGGCTGCTGTAAAAGAAGTTGGGGGCTGCCCTCAAAGGGCTGATATGGGAACTGAAAATGGCACAGTAGAAAATATTCAGACTTACTTTTTGGAATCTTTCGCAAATCAAGAGGAAGTTTTACCTCCATTCCTAATTGGTACTAGCCAACATAACCAAAGAATAGAAGCTTGGTGGAGCATTTTGAGAAAACATCAGAGTCAGTATTGGCTGAATGTATTTAATTCTCTCAAAGAATCTGGGATGTTCAATGGTACTTTCCTAGATAAAGCATTGATTCAGTTCTGTTTTTTGCAGATAATACAAGTAAGTTTTCCTGTTTTTTGCAGATAATACAAGTAAGTTTCCGAACGTGTTGTTACATTACAGAAAATAAACAATTATTTGAAAAAGTTGGTAGTGATGACATTTTTAAAGACAAACTTTAGAGCAACTTGATAATATGAAACACAACAAAGCCACACTTTCTAGTAGTTTCACAGAATATAGAAACTACACAGAAGCGAAAGTAAAGTTGTCACCTTTGATGTTGACAGAAATCATGCTTTGCGCACTGAGAAAACTTACTATGTTCATCATTCTTGAATGAATTTTGAATGATGAACAGTAACTTTTTTCAGTATGTGAAGCATGATTTCTGTTAACATCAAAGGTGACAACTTTACTTTCGCTTCTGTGTAGTTCCGATATTCTGTGGTAGTTTGTAGTCTTTAAATATGTAGGTATGTAAATTTTAATATAATTAATTTACAGGATGAACTCAACCTTGTTGCAAAAGAATGGGACTCACACCAAATACGATCTTCTAGAAATAGCATAAGCCCAAGAGGAAGACCATTTATAATGTACCATATGTCAGAAATACTTGGATCACAGAATTACTTGTGCCCAATCTCAGAAGATGAAATATTTGCTTTAAATGACTTATGTATATTTACTAAATTACCTTGTGATGAAGATATTTATGAATTATTAGCAATTATTATGACAGAAAATAATCTTACAGTGCCTAATCAAGTGGATGATGCATTGAATTTGTATCAATTTTTAAGGATAGAATTAATGAATGTTATTGGGAATTAAACATAAAATTTGGTGTTGCTAATAATAAAGAGTTGATGAATAATTATTTAATTGTTTTTTTTTTCATATTAATAATTGCAGTGGATTTATGTAGAACCGAAAAGGTAAGACAACACTATAAAAAGTCAGAATATTGTATAACCACAATCTTACAATTTACAGAACTACTGAAGGCAGAAATAACATTATTACATCTTAATTCTTGATTTGTTTGAAATTATTCAAATAATGAAAAGCATTGACGCATAAAGGATATTTTTTTGAAGTAGGTAGAATAGCAAGCAATAAAATGTCAAGTTCCAAATTTATACATTCATTAAGGATGTTTGAGAAAGCTATAGTACTTAATAGCGCATGCATATCATATTACAAGTAGTAATATATTGCGGATTTAAAAAAAAGTGTTTTTATTCAATTCCTAGTATTTATTAAGGTAGTTTTAATTTGTGCCTTGTAAATTTTCAACTTTTTGGTTGCCAGAAAATTTTGAAAAATGCTCTGATAGAATAATTTCTAACTTCAATACCTACTATGATATTTTTTTGAATCAATTACCCTTTGTTTTTTTAAACTTCGTTGAGATCGAGGGATTAACCAATGACTGACTTTTGTACAAAAGTTCCTTGTTTTACAGAGTTCCTTGGGGTTTCATCTGAATTATTTCCCGAGTTCCTTGCAGTTTTCCTCCTAAATTCTTTGAAGTTCTTCCTGAGTCCTAGGATGAGATTTCCTCCTATTCCCAAACATAGTCTTAGCTGTTAATCAGTTCCACTGGCATGTACAAGAGAGTTCCTCAGCGGTTAACCCCTCGGTTGAGATAAAAAATCAATTAGCTGTAGTATCAACAGGTTGAAGCAAAATGGCTCACAATACCAGTAAAATACAACTTTTATGTCTGACAAGAACTTGGTTTAATATAGTAATAACGTATAGAGAAAGAATGAGTATGCTATATATCACCAGGAAAAAGCCAACATTTTTGCGCACTTATTTGCTGGGAATTCCACTCTTCATTCATTCGTCGGAAAAACAACCCCTGAACATTACACCTATTAACAGTCATATTCTCAAGATCAGCTTTAGCCAACGTACTATCAGAAAGATCCTGTTGGGTCTCAACACCAACAAGGCCTGTGGATCTGACGGCATCCCACTGGTTGTTCTCAAGAGATGTGCCCCCGAACTAACTCCTGTTCTCTGCAAGTTGTTCAACCACTCTTACAAATTGGGGGTACCTATTCCCGTCTAACTGGAGAATTTCAAGAGTACAACCAGTCCCTAAAAAAGGAAAAAACGCCCTACCTAGCAATTACAGACAGGAATTCGAACGAGTTTTGCACAATTAAAAGTATATAAAGTAAAAAAGAACATTTTATTTTTTTATTTGTAATGTCAAATAAACAGATTATTCAATTAAAAATGACCACAAATTCAGAATCATAATGGACCTCATTATGAAACATATTTTAGAGATATAATTTTAGTATAGAAAAGGAGACAAACAAATACAAATTGTATTAAAATTGCACATATATTAACAAAAAACAAATAAAACACATTGTTCAAAAACAAACATAAACCTGAGATTTCAATATTTGTAACAATATAAAAAAATAAAAAAAAACAATCCTTATAAAGTACTTCATTCAAAAGATGAATATAAAAAGAAATCTAATGTTCCTTAAAATTTGAAAATAAAGATTTGAACAATTATTATACTTGTGTGTATTGAAAAGTGAATTCAGAATTCAAATATATATTAAATTCTTTCTTGAACTCCTGATAACTGTCATACATGTATGATAATTCTATTATATTACTACATGTGTGAGCTATAGGTCTCCTTTCTTGAGCACTTAATGAATTAAATGAAACTTTAATTTCATGTGGCATTACAACGGAACCCGTAACAAAACACAGGAAATGCAGAAGAGATTCAGAAGACAGTTCCTGAACATACATTTTCAAAAAATGAAACACTCGTGTTTGTTCATTAGTAAGAATCTCTTCAGTTTTCAAACAGTTCAATACTTTATCTATAGTTGGCCTCTGTTGATTTAAAATGAAAGTCAAGCCATGTTCATTAATGTTATTCCAAAATTTTAATAAGTTACACGGAAAACCTTGCTTCATTAATTTAACCAAGAATTGTGGTCTTTCAACGAGAACCTCTGTAGCAACATCATGAATTTGTTCTTTAAATTGAGTCTCTCTAGGATTCGTCATATAATTATAAGAAATGAAAATGTTAGTTATGGTTTCCAACTCTGATGGTGTCAAGCTTGTGAATTCATGTAACGCCTTTTTAATTAGTTTTCTTTCAACTTCTGATAAAAATTATAAAAAATCCTCAAGGACTGTCTCATTACTAATATTACTATTACCAAATGATAAATAAATGCATCTAGACAACTTTATAGGAATTGTTCCAGTCAATAACATCATGTGAGCTAATATTCTGCCTATTACTATAAACTTTTCTTTTTCTTTCTTTCTGTGAAGAGGAATAAATGGTACAACAATGTCTTCTCCTATAAAGAACTTGGTTTCAACGTCTTTCCAAAAAATACTGAATAATTATCTGCTTAATCCTCCCAAGTCAAGTCCCTGTTCTCCAAGAAACTCAACATGCAATTGTTTTTCCATGATACTCAAGTCTTCATAAAGATGGAGCATTTCAGATACACAATCTTGTCTGTTAATGTATACATTTATAACTGGTGCATCAGCTGATACTCTGGGAATGATGTCTAATTCAATTTCTCCATCAGGAAGAAAAAAATCATCATTTGAATTAAGAGTAAGCCTTTCAGATATTGGGTGTAATTCTTGTGATATGGCATTTTGCACTGCTTGAGACGATATCTGGAAATGTTAATATATAACATTAATATTCTGAATCCTGATATTTTACTGAGCAAAATTTTGCTCAGCATAAAGGGTATAAGCAAAACGGTAGATTTCATGATTGAATAACTGTTCTAATTAAACTTTGTAGAATTGTTATAAATGTTATTGTAGGATTACAAACAATCTACAACCTGACTTTAGTGATGAATAAAGCAAAATTAAAAAGGTTTTTATTGGGGTAGTACATTTTGTCATTCATTATATTTATTAACAAGGGAGTTTGCTTCTGTGATATAAATATAATGAAGAAAATTTGTGGCATTCAGACAGATTTTAAAATTCCAGAAAAAAGATTCTCCTCGAGCAGGATTCGAACCCACGACCTCTAGATTACCGGTACAGTGCTCTACCAACTGAGCTACCGAGAAGACATACGTTCCATATGCAAATCCGGATACCGCTTTTTTCTAGAATTTTGGTGTTAGTAAAGTCACCTACAAACTACGGCGTTTGTAGGTGTTGGAGAGTTAGATGTTAGTGGGGAACTCATTCGTTTTCAATGATCATCATGATCCTATTTACCTTTCACACCTAGCATTGTCGACATATTGGGATATTCAGCAGTGATCGGGTGTCTGCAAATGCCGCAAATTTTCTTCATTATAAATAATTATATTTATTATACTACGATCTTATAGAGAGTAGTATTCTACAGTTGTTGAGGGGGACCCCAACTTTTTTATTTGAAGAGTTAGACCCCATGTTACATTGGACGAAATGTTCCCCATCGAAAAAAAAAAAAAATTTGAAAATTCTGTCTGTCCATCAGGAGGCACTTCAAACCTTTATATTTTCCATACCCTTGGAGATATCGCTTTTAAATTTGAACCTGATCAACAACTCCAGGACAATATTTCTCAAATTGTTCGAGTTTCCCCACAGCTGATAAAGCAAATGTGCTACCAAAAATCAGTAAGTCACCCAGTAGCGCCAAGGCAAATAACAATAATAGCCGTCCCTCACCCACACAGGCCATGCCTTTGGGTACACTCCTTGAGTGTTTGTGGGAGAGTACTATTATTACTATTATTTAAATATCATATCTTGAAGGGTGTTGAAGTCTAATATATTTTTTTTATTTATTTAAAATCAAAATCCTTCCACTAATAGATTGACTATATGAATCATAGGCTTTTTGTTACTTTGAAAAAATTTTGAAAAGGTTTGATCCATATACATACCTCAGAACTTTGAAATGGTTCTTCAAATTCTTCTAAATTGTACATATGTGCATTATCATGTACAAATGATGGATTTTCTTGAAATGGGACGTCAAATTCATCTGAATTGTCAATATGTACATTATCGTGTGCTGCTAATGAAGTTTCAGTTTTTTCCAACTCACAAATATCAGATATACCATGTTCAATATTTTTTGTTCCCAAATAAAACTTCAGTTTTGTGAATCCAGTACTATCAAATAAATATTGAACTGTTAATTTGGGATCAATTTCAAATTTTTTAAAATCTAATAACTTGAACTCAAAATTCTTCAATGGCCCCTTTGTAGATATGCCCTCAGGAAAAAACTTTTCTTTGGCTTCCTCTAAAACCACTGAACAGTCTGAATTTCTACCCACTATTATTTTTCTTGTGCCTCCACCACTCTTGGCCTTCAACTGAATATACCTTTTCACATCTTCTTCAAAGTGCATCCAACCTACTTCGACGGTCCTAGTGGTTTTACGAAAACTACAAGAAGGCTGGCTTTGTTCTCCAGTGCTACGTTCACTGTCTCTCTTTTTATTAATTTTTATTCTCAATGACTCTATCAAACTATTTTTTTTTAGTGCAAGTCTTCTTTTACAAAAATTTTTAACATCTATTCTATCTCCAAGTTTTGAAATAAACTTCTTCAACTCATCATCATCCATTATCAATATTGTTGACATCATAATCTAAAAAAAAATTAAGTTTTGCTACTTAAACTTTAAAAATAGTTTGGTAAATCTCATATAGTTCATCAGTCATATGATATAAAGAAAAAAATTATTGAGTAGTATAACTAGATCATTAGGTTCTTTAAGTTTGTACAGTATACTTCCAGAAGGATCTTTACAAGAAACTAAACCAGTTTCCCAGATCCCATGATAATGATGAAGTATTACCTACAAACTGGCGATACCTGTTGAAAACTCATAAGAAATAATTGATTTGATGAGTTTACTCAATTCCCTCGAGAATAAGGATAATCGTGAATATTTTCAAAAAAAAAGTGTCTGTTGAAACCTTTTACCGAAAATACCATTTCCAATGTTTGGAAAGGCTTACCAAGATCCATGCATTTTGACGTCATGCTTAGTTAGTCCATTATCTCCATTTACTTTCAAGTTAATAGGCAGTTTATGGAAGGGGGTTTTACGAAATAGTTATAAAGTAATTATATGGTATATACAATGCTTTTATATGGCTGTTGTGGAAATCATAACCATAACATAAGGTTTTATAAGCGAAAAACCCCCCACGCGCAAACTGCCTAATAGTAAAAACTGGCTAGCCTATAACATAACCCACATGGAAATAGGTAGTAATCATTTTCCTGTAATAGCTTAAACTAATATTTGACATGACTGGAAATGAAGTGAGAAATTGACCCTTGATTAAAAAGGTATACCAACCTTTTCATTTTGCATTTCTTGAAGTTTGGTTTGGGAAATCCCTCTTCGTTCTAAGTACTCTAAAAGTGCTTCTTCAGTCATCTAAACAAATAGACAATGGTTGTATAAAAAAAGTGGTTTGCTAGAAATATCCTGCAGTTATTTAGTAACTTTAGAATTTGTAGAATTTTATGTGAAGTAATGTAACAAGCATGCACATGAATTTTTCTGTAGTAATTTAAAAACGGAATAAAAGCTACTTAGGAGGAAACAATAATTTTCAAGGAAACTTGTTTAGTTTGAGTTATTTCTTTTCTTATTTTTGAACCTTTTTAACGAATAATGCCGATAAGGATAAAGTGACAACTGACAAAGCTGACAAAAGACAAGGGACATGTCAAATGAAATGACAAGTTTGACAAGTGTCGACGTTGCCATTTTTCAGTAGGTCGACATGAGTCAAATGACCTAAACTTATTTAGTTTCAATGTCCATTATACTAATTTCCAGATAAATCTGTCTAATAGACACTTATATCTGTCCATTATAAAATCTGTCTATTAGACACTTATATCTGTCAATTATAATAACTGTCTAATAGACAGATTTATCTGGGAATTAGAAAAAATCACTACCTCTGGCGCTTCTACGCCTTCGTAATAAACAGAGCAATTACATCAATAAAATATTCATGAAAGCAGACTTAGTCCAGCAACGGGGTAATATATAGATGCGCTAAATGAGGTAGAAGATTTTTTTGTTTTATCTTGTATATATTATAGAGAAGGTAAAGAATCCAAGTTTTCGACCTCCCAACCCCTGGCAAAATTTCGTGGGGCCAAAAAAAACACGAAATTTTTTCAGTTTTTTCAGTGTTTTGCCTATAACCTAAAAATAACGCACCGTATCAAAATATCGCCCATTATCAAAATGAAAGAGCATTAAATTACGCGTCGAATGAGTATTGAAATTTGAAATTCAGTCCACGGGTATGGACGTAATCGGAAGTAGAAAAACGACAATTTTTACCTCTCTGAAGAAATTCACACCAAGTGACCTGAAATGGGTACCTAAATGAAAAAATCCACGAAATAAAAATTTTGTTATGATAATCAATAGTTGTATTGTGAAGATAGTTTTAGAGCATGACATTTCAAGTACATGGAAAAATGGGAATAATTGCCATTTATAGGCGAAATCGTTTGGGCTGGGGCTCTGCAATGTCCGTGTCTGGCATCCTCACTTCGTGGTCCATTGCAGCAGCATCGGAAATTTCTTCTGACTCGGAAAACTCTTCGTCCTCGTCTTCTCCCAACTCCATCTCAGGAGCATTTTCGCAGGAGAGACCGGAGCAATGCTTGCATGCAGAAGAGCAGTTGAGGCCAGATTTTCGACACCCGCATGCTGCAGTGCAACCTTTTTTGCAAGTACAAGAAATCATTTTTAGTAGCATGTCGGGAGCAGCATCTTTAGTAGTTTGAATAGGTACTAAGCCGGATGGAAGTTTTCTCCAACCCCATTGGCATGGGCTTATTGGACACCCCAGCCAAGTTTGCACCTGCTGGTATACTCGCATTGAGTGCCATCTTGCTGCATCTGATGTAGGTGGTAGCCGTGCTAGGTTGAACGACTTTTTTGATGCAGATTTGACGAAGAGCTCGTATCTCAGCTCATCGAGAGTCCCACTGTCCATTTTTCCATATAGAGACATGATCAGCTGTTTCCCTGCCTGTGCTATCTCGTCTTGAGAGACTGAGGGTTTGAGGAATGCAGCTGCTTGCTCTTTCAGTTTAGGATGTTGCTCGAGGAGGGTTGGCAATTTCCCTTTCCCATGACCAAAAAATGATGATGTGACATCACATCCAGTAAAGGCGTGGATGAAGAGGACGTGAGTGGGATCAAAGCAGAAGGAAGTGCTGAAATACCATGAAGCTGATTTTTTGCCTTTTCCTGGTTTGTGGAAGTACAAGTTCTGGTACTCTTTCCCAAGGTCGGTTAAGAGAACAAGAACGTCAATGTCCTCACTCACAATAGCCACACATACGGATTTTGCTGCTTGGGAAATAGCTGTTTCTATAATTAATAAATCTTGAATTTATGCATAAGCATAAAAATTAAACGATTTTTGTTACCCTCATTCGCAAGAAACTTTTCCTGGGACACTGCAGCATCTGTGTCTTCATTGAAAATGATATCTGCTGATGAACCAGATGTCTTCAATCGACGAGACCTTTCAGAAGACTTTGTTCCCCTCTCCGAAGCATCACTTGGGTATCCGTCGAATATAACCGTGATATCGGCTTGATAGTGTTTTCTCAAGTAGGGTTCATACTTTCTGCAGATAGATCCAAATTTTTCATTACGGGACCAAACAACCTTATGCAGAAGGTATCCACCATCGACAACAAAACTTTTTATAGAGGGTGTAGCATTTTGGAGAGGTGTGAATGCATCATACAGCGAAGACTTTGTACCCTTACGGAGACCTTCTTCCGTGAACATAGACATGGGGTATGGAGCAAGTTCAAATGAGAAACAGTATTTCAAATCTTCATCGGATTGTTTCACAACGCACAGTCTATGAAACAGTGTTAACGGGTTGATAGTAGCTATCGTCTTTCCCCCTATCTTCAGAGCAGTGCAGGATGCAAGTGTAACAACCTTATCTTTGCGTTTGAATGATACGTTTTTGAAGTCCTGTCCCATAATTTTGGCAATCCCCATACTTCCAACTTCTACAGACAAATGACAGTTAACTTCAGGACCACCAATTACTCCACTGCTCACTGACATGAGAACATTACATGGTGGAAATGGGGGGTGTTGCAACAGCCAATTATTCAGTTTCTCACTGTCTGCTGCATTTCGATCTCTGCGTGAAGGTCTCAAGTCTACGTGTTGCTCACTTGTACCTGTTGATATATCACAGAATTCTTCAATCCTCTGACAAACATCCTGCAGAGTTGCCATCCCTGAAGTCCACTTTGTAAGAACTGAGTCTGAAAACCCACGCCCGTGAGTTAAACCGCCTTTTACCTTCATTGTCTTCATTAGTGTCTGTTCGATGGTCATATCTGACCAGACTCCACACCAAAATTTGTCACTGCGCCTGATGGTGAAAAAGCCCTCTGTTGTGAATTTTTTGAATTCTGTTGGATCCATTTGCTCTTCCAATGTGAGCATTTCTTGCAAGTAAAGGTGAGCACTTTTAGCATATTGAAAATGGCCAGCAGAATGAAAGTAAGGAAGCATTTTTTTAATGGTATCCAAATGCAGAAGCCAGTTGCCCATCCGCTCTGCCTCAATGAACTGCTTCATAATTGTCACCATGTAGAAATACTGAGTCCATAGTTTTGCAGTTGGTCCTCTACCTGCAATGGTGTGAAGCGCTTTGTTAAACTTGATCATCACATGCTTATAAATTTTGTTTTCGTGACATGTGAGTACTGATGGTCTGTTATCAAAAAGCAGCAATTCTTCCATAACTTCTTTTTCACCATCCGTGAACTCAATCTCCTGAAAGATGTAAAATGACAACACCATGTGGACTAGCATATGAGCTCTCACTGCTCGAGCATATGCATGTCCACTCAATATTTTATCCAAACTGTTCTCGGCGAATATAATGGAAAGTAAGTCTCTCAAGCCGCTTCCTGCCATTATCACGCCGATGCAGCCCATGAAGGACATGAGAAGGTGGAATCCACCTAATCGTACAATGACATTTTTTAAATCACTGTCATCACTGCTCACTATATCCTTTGCCTTCACATACAATGGCTGGTCAAATGTGACAAAGCACGACTGTTGTCCAAGTTCCACACATTTTTTAGATGCCGTTAGCAGCGATGTATATATTGTGTCGTATAAAGTGGGAGGGTAGTTCAAGAATGGGAGACACAATATCTTTGAAGTAGGAGATTGTCCGTGATTGGTTGCTTCTTCCATGTATCCACCCCATCCTGGCACATCAGCACGTTTCGTCCACTTTCCGTAAAGCCACAAAATCTCACAGCCAGAGAGAGTCACTTCCAAGGCCACTAGGTCATTGAGATTGGGGTCCTTCATAATTATGGTATTTAAACCACCATTATCTGTCCTGTGGAAGGTGGTCAATTGAGGTACACCAACTGAGGTCAACACATCAGAAGATGACATCCTCACTTGCCGATCAATGTTTCTTTCTGACTCGATGGCCGAGTGAGGAGTGACGACCATGATTCCTCCCATAGAGTGGAAAGTATTCAATCCGTCAATGGTGTTAATATTGAAATCCGCGTTGTCAAAAATGAATTGGAGGAATCCATCAGTGGTTACCCTAGGTTGCTCAGGTCGTACTATCGATGACATCTCAAGTAGGGTAGTTTCAGCATACGTAGCCACAAATCCAATTGCGCTGAGAGCGTCAACAAGAAGTCTTGAACCAAATCGTTTATATATGAACGTGCTTAGCCCTATTAAAAGAGATGATAGAAACGATCGTGGTCTCACTGCAGAAATCACTGCATGTGACAATGCCACACACCTTTTTTCCATTTTTCCAGTGTCCCTCGTTTATTTTTCAGAATCAATGACTCAAAGAAATGGAGCAATGATTCAGGGATCACCGATTCGACATCCTTCAAGAAATCATCAGGTGGGGGATATTGCGATATCTCATAGACCTGTGATCGGATGTCCTCTCGAATGATATCTGCAGCAGCACTTACGATTCTGAGGCGCTCTTCTCTTGGATCTAACAGCCTGCTCTGATAGAAACTATCACTAAATATTTTATAGCCAGTATTTTTAAAACAAACTACTGTCTTCTTCTTTTTAGTTTCAACTATCAAAATGTCTTCATCGTATTTCTCCAAGAGTCGGGTTTTCACTGTCCTAGCCTGTGGAACGTTTTCAGTCGTAATCTGGTTCATCAGTTCCTCTAAAGAGAATTGGCATTCCTCTGGATTGTTTTCTATATAGGAAAAAATCATTTCCATTGCTTCGTCAACATCTTTCGATAGAGGACGTCCCTTTTCTCCTCCGCTCCTGACTGGCCGGTAAAAATCCCTCTGACAAAATCTGTGATACCACGCATCTCTTGCACAAAGATCTTCGTCACTGATACGTTACCATACTTCACTTGCCCAGTTGTCACCTCTCCTTCGAGCAACCTCAATAACGCTATCTCTTAGTTCAAGCTTCATCGCTTTATGAATTAAATTTCGCTTGGCATAGGGAAGTCTGCGAAGGTTTTCCTCCCAATTATCATCAGTTTCTTTCCCACAATAAAAGCAGTGTTTTCTCAAATCAAATACATTCGACCGACGTGTTGACGTTGATGGTTCGGAGGCTCTTTTCAGATACGAAGAAATCAATTTCGGATTATTGTAATGCTTCTGGCAAGCACTGTGCACTTTAACTTCACTCAAATTAGTTAAATAACGACGATGCTCGTTGTTTTTCCTTTGAACACTGGAGCTTATTAGAGTTTTCACGCCTTTTTGTCGCACTGTAACCACATCACCATCTATCAAACTACCTTGGCATATGAAACACACCTCCCTACGTTGGGGAGAACTCATTTCGGACTAGTCAATCTCACAACTGAAATAAAATAAAACCTGAGAGCGAAAAGAATGCAAGACCACGTTCCAAAGGGGGATGAATCAATTAAGGATGGGTCTCAGGTAGGATCCCTTTGGTATCCCACATCTGCGTTGGCCACATCTATAAATAACTCTATACCTAAAGGAGGTAGAAACACTTCTGCAAACTGAAACTCGTTGAAAACGAACTGTGACCGACAAGAAAACTGGATAATTATGAGCTTAATCTGGGTGTATGTATAAGCTTGATATTGACCAAAATTGGAAAGCTAGGTAGTCTATAAATGTGAAATGTCATGCTCTACAACTTTCATTTTATGGATTGTTTCATTTAGATATCCCATTTCAGAGCTGGAGACATGATAAAAGTCACCTAGTGTGAATTTCTTCAGAGTTGGTAAAAATAGTTGGTTTTCTACTTCCGATTACGCCATACCCCTAGATGGAATTTCAACTTTTAAATACTCATTCGACGCGTAATTTAATGCTCTTTCATTTTGATAATGGGTGATATTTTGCTAGGATGCGTTATTTTCAAGTTCTAGGCCAAAAACTGAAAAAAGTGCAAGAATTTTGTGTTTTTTTTTGGCCCCACAAAATTTTGCCAGGGGTTGGAAGGTCGAAAACTTGGATTCTTTACCTTTTCTACAACATATACAAGATAAAACAAAAAAATCTTCTACCTCATTTAGCGCAACTATCACCCCCTTCTGACGACGCCGTTCCTGGGCTAACTATGTTACCTACAAAATGAATTTGTTGTAGGAACATCGATTATATCGCCAAACAGGCAAACAATTTAAAATGTTCGAGTCACCGATTCGTTCTCATTCACGAAACCTAGGCCATGGAAAATTACCTGCCCAAACTTGTCAATCGGGTCGGCCGGAATTGTAATTTCTCCGGAAAATAAATGGTTTTTGTACTTACTGCTTGTTGAATGCCAAGATACTTTGAATGATCGCCGAATATAATAAATAGTACGCCCAAAAACTATTCAATTCTCTACTGAAACGCCAAAAACCTCGGGTTGGGAAGTCGCCCACTTTCACTAACAAAGAAACTGTTCCAGAAAATCGCCTTTTGACCACCACAACAAAGCACGGAGTTCTGATCCCACTTCTGAGTTGTTAAAACTCGATTTTAACTGCACAGCACTTTATTTAAATTGAATAATTACACCTTTAGAACTAATCAATAAATGATAAATAAAGAGGAAATAAAATCTTCCAATTTACACAAAAAATATATACTTGTAACGTGCTTACAATTGTTTCGACACACGGTGTCATCATCTGAGCTAGTTATCAACTAAAGAAACGTCAAAATCACCTTCTTAAATATTAAAATAACATGCATGAAATTTCACTAATGACAATTGCAGGTATGAAATTTCCTAATGACATATAGCTTGGATTAGGGAGCATTTGAGTAGTTACTAGTGAGATAATTAATTATAGGTGAATTGTACAGGTCAATTTGGTCATTGAGAACTAAATTGCTATTGTTACGTAAATGTTTCTTGATTTCTATGGATTCTAATATGTTTAACCCTGCGTTACATACGTGGATGATTGTTGCATCAGTACATACGTGGGGTGTGACAAACCCCATTACCTGAAAAATCGTATTTTTTTTATCTTGTTCCTTTTCTGATATTTCGTTGTTCCATAGTATCGGGGGATCATCTCGGAACAATAAAAACTCGCAAGGAATAATCAAATAGGCTTTATTTCAAGAAATCTGATATAAACTGAAAAAGGCTAGTTTTTCAAGTACCAAAAAACACACTTCGACAAAAAAAAATCATGTGAGATTAAATGAACATCTCACCCCGGAATGAACATTCTGAAACTAAAATGTGATTATGATGAAATACAAAGAAAAGAATTGCAGATTGAAAAACAGAGAGAAAAAAAATTAATCGCTGTCTGAAACCATGCAATTTTGGCAAGTAATCACAGCATGCTCCATGCACAATAGTGATTTACAGTGCGCACAGAAATGTTTAGTCTTGCGATCTCGACTCCTTGGACACATGGAACATCTCCCAGAGACCTTCACGATCTTAGCAGGTGGCACTGCAGAATTGTCTTGATTAGTTTTTTTGATTTTCGAACGAATATTTCTTGGTACTCTTGGATTATTACTCCTTTTGATTATATAGTCCTGGATAAGTTCTAAGCCCAACGTTTTGATGAACATTCTTCTGGCTAGTCTAAAATCCTGATTAGTTTCTCTGTATATCACTAGAGCATTTATAGCGGCTGTATTCAAGAGAGAAAACACGACAGTGAGAGGCCATCTCCGTGAATTCCTCGACACGTTGTATGATGCAGAAAGTTCATCAACTACGTCTACTCCACTTTTAGTGAAGTTGTAAAAGCTTATCATTTCGGGAAGATTCTTCTCTCCTGTTGCTTCATCGATAGCTCCATCATGGTGCATAGTAGACATCAGCAGAACATTTTTATTTTTTTTGGCACATAAGATAAGAGTGTGATATCTTTTTGGAAACCAAATAGAGATGTCTTTGGTTCTCTGTTCTTGACTGTAAGAAATTGTGATGGAATACATCGTTTGTTCTTTTTGACCGTACCTA
This sequence comes from Chrysolina oricalcia, assembly GCA_944452925.2. Taxonomy (NCBI): domain Eukaryota; kingdom Metazoa; phylum Arthropoda; class Insecta; order Coleoptera; family Chrysomelidae; genus Chrysolina; species Chrysolina oricalcia. Next base: position 10,763,854 of record OX101827.2, read on the forward strand.
CTGATGTCAGTTTATGCTCTTTCAGTAGCTTCATCATCAATTCATGACTAGTATACCAATTGTCAAATGTGACATTTCGGTTTGTACCAGAAATAGGTTGCACGAGCCTCTCTACGATATCTGAAGGAGAGTTACTGAGATTGTAAGGCCCTTCTGGCTGTTTTCCTGCATATACTTCCAAGTTCAGAACATAATAAGAACGGGCATCAACTAAAGCTTGCACTTTTATCCCATATTTGGCAGGCTTATTGGGTATATACTGCCTGAAGGGACATCTGCCGCGGAAAGACTCCAACTTCTCATCGACCGTCACATATTGCGAGGGAGTGTACGACTGCTTACAATTTTCGACAAATTTTTCTAATATTCCTCGTACAGCAGCTAATTTGTCAATTGCTACTCTGTCTTGACGATTATTGATGTTATCGAATCGAAGACAAGTCATCAAGAATTGAAAACGATTCATGGACATCGTATTACGAAATATGTCGATTCCAGTTCCATCCGTTTGCCATAAGTCTCTCAGATTTTGACGATTTGAATGAAACATTTCTGCCAAATAAAGGAGTCCAATGAATGCTTCAATTTCAGAGACATCAGTTGCTTTCACCAAGCATTTATTTTGATATGCAAAGGATTTCTGCTGGATTTTGATACTGGTCCATCGCACTATACCTTCGATCATTTGGCGATCAAAAAACAGCCTCCAACAATCCAAAGCACTTTTAGCGTTTTTTGCATATTGCTTGACACCCGGCAAATGAGTAATTATGTTATCTGGTCTTGTTCTAACCCGTGTATTTGAAGCAAGCTTATTCCATTTCGATCCATCTTTTCCGAGATAAAGCATTCCTCTTCGTAGAGTCCCGTTAGTATTTTCATTATCTGATTGATTCTGAGGTTCATTTTCTGATATATTTGTGTCCTGTTGGTTCAAGTTTGCTGGCATTTCATCTTCGGGAGTGATATCCTGCTCCGAGTCGGTGTTGTGATCGCTCTCAGAAATGTGATCAATGTCGCCTTCGCTTCCTGATTCGATTACATCGTCATCACTTTCACCTTCAGCCCATAGAGCTTGAAGCTTCTTCTGTTCCTCTTCGTATGAGTTTGCCATATTATTTCAGCTATAAAAAATGTTGAAAACTGATTCTCCTGATCTAAAATAGTCCAAAATAACAACTTACCTATAGTGTCAAAATAACGAACGTCAGTACATATGTGGGGTTTGACACACCCCAGAGCACTTAAATTCCCTATAACTTCACTCACTGTCTACAAGGTACTGCAGGAATGCCTGAATTCGATGATGCGGACATATTTTGGAAGCTATTAGGAGGGGGGTGCGCGTAAGTTTACGTTTGGCATATTTTCAAAGCGATATCCGGCGGCTGGGGTCCATCATACCCCACATATGTAACGCAGGGTTAATTTTTGACCTTTAGGTTGAATATGCAAAATTTCAGGATTTTGTGTGAAGTTATGGTTATTGTCAATAAGGTGGTTGGCATAGTTTGAGTCCTGTTTATTTAATCTGTAACTTCTCAAATGCTCACCGAATCTTTGATTAAAACTACGGCCTGTCTGGCCTATATATAATGCATTGCAATCCTCACACTCAAGTTTGTAAACCGACTTCTTGAATTTATCCCGTACAGACTTTGCGTTGGTAATAAAAGAATATAAGTTATTGTTGGTTTTGAATGCAACATTTATATTCCGTTTCTGAAGGAAACGGGATATTTTGTTCGTATGCTGACCAAGATATGTTAGACATGCAAAACGTTGATCGGTTTTTACTTTGATATGCGGGTATATTAAATTTAGAGTTTTCTTGTTTTGTTTTTGTTTAAGCAGTCTATCTATAATTGATGTTTCATATCCATTATTTACGGCGATTTGTTTAATTCTGTTTAACTCACACTTGAAATCTAAATCGCTTTGAGGTATATTTACCAGTCTATGAATCATAGAATGATATGCTGCTAGTATGTGTGATTGTGGGTGCATGGAGTGTTTATGTATGTCTGTATGTGTGGGTTTGTGATATATAGAGAAGCCGTGCGTGTTATTTTTACGGGAGATAGTTAGATCTAAGAAGTTTAGTGAATTGTTATCATCCTCTATTTCTGATGTGAATTCTATGTTAGGATTGAGACCATTCAAATAATTGAGAAAAATATTTAATTGACGTACCGTTCCAACCCAGCAAACGAAAATATCATCTACATATCGATACCAATATTTGAAACAAATGTTTAAATTTAGATTTATGAATTTGCTTTTCCAAGTGGTTCATAAAGATTTCGGCAAGTAAAGGGGATAATGGTGAACCCATGGGGAGGCCGGTTTTCTGCAAATAGTATTTATTATTGAATTCCAGGTAATTTTGGTCTATGCACAATTTGGTTAAATTTAGGATTTCTTCTGTGATACTTGGGAGATTGTTGTGCTGTTCCAGCAAGTCTTTGAGAATGTCTAATGTTAATGCGGTTGGAATACTTGGAAAGAGGTTTTTGACATCAAACGATACAATCAATCAATCAATCAATAAACACACGCCATACCAATACATCGATAGCTGTCATCTCTCGTCACCCGCCGTCGTCATCGCCGTGTTTCCGATCTCGCCGCTAGGGTTGTCCAGGGCCTGCCTGGCCCACTAGACGTGGTAACGTCCTCTTACGGCCCTCTTCTCAAAAGGGGGCACACCTGTCCGTTTAGGTCGGAACATGTGCTTTTACTCTCTGAAGAACAACGTCTTAGAGTTTATGCTTTGGGGGATGTTTTCCACGCAAATCGTCAGCAATAAATGGAGATTCTTCATCAAGCTGTTTATTTTTGGCAATAAAAATTGTTCTTTCACCGACATCTAGGGTCTTCAAAAAGAACTTCTTGCAAACTTTTACATGTTCGGTTGTTCCTTTTTTCAAAAAATGGTGAACGTAAGTAAACTGACGTCTACTATTTTCAGATGATGATTTTTTTCTTCTTGTAACAGGTATGCATTTTACCATCTGACATATGAAGTCCATTTGTCTTGTGTAGCTGCCAAGTGACCAATAATTATTGTACAAAACATTTCTTTCTTCCTCAGTAAACTTTTCTGTACATTTCATTTTACAAGAGGAACAGTCGATATGCTTTACCAACCGGTTTGGTGTTAAATTTCCCTTGGAGTTGACATATTCCTTTCCACTGTTCCTTAATAATTTTCGTTTATTATTTTTATATTTTTCTGGCTGACTCTTTCTCTTGCGAGTACCTTTTTCGATAAGATTCTCGATGTCCATCTCTTCAACAGGTGAGTTTTTAACACTTTCATCTGTATCACTATTCTGGGTCTCATTTTCGATTAGAAAATCAGAATCGTCGTTGTCATCATGTTCTGATAAACTGTTAACAGGATCACTGGCATTTATTTTATTGATATGGCAGGATGATACTGTAGATATATTTTCCGGGACAAGTTCAGAATATTCCAAAGAAATTGGAGCTTTATTGAAATATTCATCATGTATAATAATATTATCCCCTGATGTGGCTGGTACAAGATGCCCACCATTAAATTCTTTGAACTGTTCTTGGAAGATGATCGGTGTATCCTCATATTCTATGGTAACTGAATCACTTACATTCGCAATATTGGAAAGATTGTGAAATGTTGAAAGATTTGGAGTATTTTTTGAAAAACTTGCAGTGCAATTTCATTATTATTTTCCAACCCTTCATTAGCATAATATTGATCTACGACTTCTTCTTCATAACTATTTTCATTAATGCAATAATTTTGTAATAGAGTTAAAGAATTACTCTCACTACATTCTAATATTTGCCTTTCGTTAGTTAGTGATAATTTCTGGTTTTCGACAAGTAGCATATCGTCGGCCTAATTGTAAAACCACGTAACTGCCATTTGACCTATTTTACAGGAGAGCATAAAAACTGAATTATTTGACACTCCCCATATTGATTATTATGAAAACAAATACTGTTCCATTGATAGTCAATCATGATCTGATTGACACCACATTGTATTGATTGTTACATTTTTTATTATTTTTCAGTGAGTTGCATGTTCTGCATTTGATGCCTTTTGGAGTTAGCTGTTATTGAATTCGGAGTTAAAGGTTTTGCTCTGAGTATTATAGCCCCTTGCACCTTGAAATTGAGTGTTACGTGTAATTCATAGAATAAAAGTACATAATGGCATGAAACGATTATTTTATTTTATGAAACTATACATCAAAATAAAATATAAAAGAGTGGAAAATCATTTAATCATAAAAATAACGCCAGTTCACTCGGTTGGCAAACTATCGTAAAATGAATGGTAGTCTGAAGGCATTGTTTGTTTTAGCTCCTGTAGATGATTATACTTTGATCGGGGAATCTTTCGTCTTGATGTGTACAATTGAGGAAAATCGAATTGACCAATTGAATATGGATCACACGCTGTTGTAGTCTCTTTCCTTCTAGATCGTCTGGTTTTAGATTCTTTGGGCTCGCAAACTGGTAGCAGTTTGTAGTCGTCCTCATAATTTAGTTTATAGTACATCTTGGCATCTTCTGTGAACAAGAGACAGCGAATGTCTGTGACTTTTGGTTGTCCCACACCTACTCCAGGTCTTATTGATTTATGAGGCATAGCTTTACCATAATCTTTAAAAAAAGTGTGGTCCAGATATTTAACTTTATAAGGCCTTGGGTTCTTTCTTGCCTTGGTACATACGTCGGCATAATCAGCTGGAACATGTATATCTCTGTATTTTACATACCTCTCAAATTTTTTTGAGTATTTCAATGAGACAGTTTCAACATAAATTTGAATGTAATTGTTATGTGTATTATAGTTTATGTGTAAATTCTTATGTGTTTTATAAAGCATATGTATAGTGTATAGTTTACTGATGAGATCCAACTATTTGAATATATTTACTTTTTTACTTCAGCGCTTTTATTTATTTTTTCAATAATAATGACCTTATTGTAGGCTTTGTCATCAAGAATCTTAGTTTTCGCACAATACAGTATTTTTTATTGACATCTTGACAACACGCGTGCTTTCCAACCAGGCATGTTGTCGTCTAGAGAAAAAAATATAAAATGAAAAAAATGTAAAAGCACGCCGCCACTGGTTCTAATCTTACATCCGAATATCATAATAATAACAAATCTCCCCCTCCGAACTCGGAGGTTACCCCTCACCCACAATCTATCACAAAGGATAGTGATATGCAGCTTCCATAACAACGTGTGTTGTTTATATAGAAATGGCACCTCTATATCTGTTATTGCTCGAAGGTTAGACATAACCAGTGTCGGTTTCAATGTAAATTCGTGAAAATTGGCATATCTGTCTGTTAAAACGAATAAATTTATTTGAAAGGATATCTTTCATAAGCTCATGCTAGTTGAACGAAATTGCTAACACATCATGGAATTCATCATAAGAGAACGTGTAATATTTCACTGGAAATAACTTTACCGAGTGTGAAAGGACCATCTTGGCACATATATTCCCCTTCTGGAGATATTAAATTCCATTCTCTCAATTTCGTTAGTACTACTACTTCTTTTTTCGCACAAATTTGATGCAAACGCAAAATATTCTTTATTGATGTCATGAAAGGCTGACAATAAATAGTTTTTTTGACATTCAAGATGCGTTTTTGTTAATAAAAGTGTCTCTAGATGATGATGAGATGACATTAGATACACCAAATTAAACGGTGATTTTTATACTTTACCTGCACTATAAAAGACGTTGAATTGACCAAGAAAACTATAATTCATTTATAAAAAAATTACTATGAAGTTTTAATAACAAAAACTACATTTACTTTAATTGCGTTCATTTTCATGTCTGGGCAGGCTGTTCAAATCTTCATAAATATTATGAACAATGCACTTGCTCAAATATTCACTTCTTCTTTGTTCACCATACTCTTCATGACTCCAATATTAATATAATGAATGAATAGTTATGAAGTATAGATCCATAACTGCCATACCTTTTACCCGCACAAGGAATCTATATTATTCCATATAAGTAAAAAAAAGAGCAAATCTTTACTCTTTCTGCATATTTGAAAGTTGATGATTGTAATGATTCAATAATAAAATCAGGCAACAAATCTGAAGAACCAATGATGTCCTGAATCAACCATAATACATCATCTGTGAATACAATATATTTTATTCCAAGATTAATATTTTAAATTTAATTAACTCACTAGGTGGATATTTTGCTTTATAGGCATTTTCTAGTTTCTTTCTTAGATTTATTTCGATTTCAACAATGACGCAAAGCATAACAAATTTTTGTTTAATGAAGGGAAAGTTTAAAAGTTGTTTCTATTGCTCATATTTGAATTCGAGTAGTTGGCTGCATTTCATTATGATTTGCCACCAACATAACATTAGTAAAATAACTGCAGATTCCTGCATACTTCATTCCTGGATGGAAAGAAGTAGGCATTTTTACTGTTTGTTGCCTTTGAAATCGCGGGTTCCGGAATTCTGTAGGAGGTGACGAGTACCTAAGTGCCAAGAGAGCACCCGCTTCTTGCGCATGCGCTTAGTAGTGATGATATAAATTCGTCCTTTCAACGATCACTAAAAATAAAAAAACGGGATCAAAGTGAATTTGCTGTTTTTGTGACCGTTAGGAGGTGGACGTACGCTAAGTATATTTCTTTTCACTGTCAAAGTTGGCAACGTTGCATTGGATACACCCGATCCGATCCTATTCAAGGGAGCTGTCATACCAGTTTAGAATTTAAACTCCTTCGTGATTTCTTGAGCTTCATTCAGTAAATGAAATTCCTTTATTACTATCAGAATTAATGTTTGTAGGTAATGTCAAGTTATTTGGATTGGAAATTACGTGAAAAACTCGATTCATTGTCTTGTATTGGGGAGTATTAGTGAAGTGGCCACTTTGAAGGATCATTTGTATTGATCGCCAGCACGGCATATTATTATCTCAAGGAGAAATTCACGACGTTATGCGGTGAGACCTATAAATCGTAACCGCAAACAGAACGGACTGCTCAACAATTTATTGGCGACTATGGTCCAGGAGGATGAATAAATGTTTTTCAAATATACCAGAATGACGATCAAGATGTTTCTTCAGCTACTTGGTTTTGTAGAGGAGAAACTAAGAAAGATCCATCAAGACATCCAAGGCCACCTCCTCGTAGACTGATTTTAACATTACAGTAAGTATTATTTATATAGTAGTGTTTACTCTTGATAGAACAGAAATTACCTGATTATTTTTCAGCTACCTTTCAGCCGGATGCTCCCTACAAGAATTTGCTTTCAGTCATCATTTTGGGTTGACAACTGTAAGCAATGTCATAAAAGAAAGCACGATAGTTATCTGGGAAACATTACAGCCTATGGTATTAAGAAATCCTACAAAAGAACAATGGAAAATAATTTCTTAAGAATTTTTCAATAGGTGCAATTGGAGCAATTGTCGGGAAACATATTGAAATTTAGGCCCCATTCAATACAGGATCCCAATTTTTCAATTACAAAAAAAACTGAGCATTGTTTTGATGACTGCTTGTGATGCTTATCATAGATTTACACTTGTAGATGTGGGAAAATCATGATTCGACAGTTTTCAGGGACTCTCATTTCGGAATGAAAATTTTGAACAATGACCTCAACATATTCCAAAAATAAATTTGTACCTTCCAATTTTTTTTTTCATCGCCTTAATTCGGTATCCTTGCTCAAAAATGGAGAATATTGAGAAGATGTCTCAGAACAAGCATTGAAACATGTGACAATATTGTACTAGCATGTGTAGTACTGCACAATTTTATTCAAATAGGAGAGCAGGAAATGACCTGCCGAAAAGAGATATTGTCCAACTGGGTTTGTTGACGAAAAAAATGCAGATGGGTTGTGCGTCCATGTTTATGGCGACAAGGTCGCAGTAATATACGTGGGGTTGGAAGAGTTGGAGCAAATAATGCAAGTAGAGATATTTTCAGTGATAGAGAAAGTTTATGTGAATATTTCAACTCCCCAGAAGGAAGGTTGCCATGGCAGGAATCCTATGTAACGAGAGGTAGTTTTCCGTCATATTCAGAATAGAGGACCATTCAAAGATTTTCAACTGAAGATTTCACGAACAAGTACACTTATTTAATAGAGATTGAATTTAGCTTTTTGAATATAATTTCGTGATCAACAGAGTAGTTTTTCACTTTCAACCATTCATCGCCTTTGAAATAAGAATGAATCTCTAAAAAGACAAAATGTTATGAAGAAATAGAATTATAACAAACTCACTTAATTTTTTATTGAAAACTTTACTATTTGAACAAAATAAATAAGTAAATAACAAAATTTCATGGAAAATATGTAACGAAAAAATACTGCATGTTGTTTTCTAACAGATGTAAAATATCTGCTTTAAAAGACAGGTTTCTTTTGGTATAAATTTTTTTATGGAATGGTATCTTCAATAGCTCCAAAAAGGTCCTCAGGATCAGTTCTGTTTTCTTTCTGTTCATCTTCTTTGCTGATCACAGTTGTAAAATGGCTTAATGCGCCTGTGAGTGACTCCCCTAAGGCCTTATTATCAGTCATCTTGGCCTTTTTTATATCTATCAGTTCGGTTCTGGATCTCTTCTGTTCAGTAGATGTCGAGCTACCAAATATATTGTAGATGTTCCTCTGAAATAGCAGTAGAATTGCTCTGGGAACCTTTCCAATTATGTTCTTCCTCTTATAGTTCATGAACGTCCGACTGTTCCAACTCTTCAGTGGCGTCTATGTTATTTGTGTTTTCAAGTTGTGAGAAATAATCCCACACATTTGACACCCTCGGAGCGAAAATATTTCCTCTAGTACTAAAAATAACTTTTGTTCATTATTGCATTATTGGGTATGCTAAAACTCACCGCCTAGGAATAACGTGAGGTTTTAATCACATCAAATCTTGAAACAAACACCAAGTTTGCCTTGGTGTACTTCCTGTTCGAATATTTTTTTTCTTTCGTAACTCGGAACAAACAAAATCTATTTCTCAATAGAAGCCAGCGTTGCTCGCACTCTTCACCTACAAGATATACATTATTTATCAGTGTCAGATCTTGATCCTGTAGCATTTTCCAGTGCAACTTACGGGTCGTTTTTGAAATATCCGCTATTGTTGGTTTTCCACCCATTTTCCTCCTCAGTTCTGTTCCTATAGGACTTCTGGGACTTATCATATGAAAATGTAAATTGATGTACTAAATCGATTAGCATGCTGTTGTCGTACATTGTTGTAAAGGTCTCAATATCATTTTTTATATGCTTTTTATTTAATTTTGACAGATCATTATGATTTGAGTAGTTATGTCACTCATGTCACACTAATGACATTTGTGAAAATAGAAAAATAAAGGAGAGTTCAAACAGCAAATAAAATAAAATAAGAAATTTGAACATGTACATTTCTTTGAAAGCGTTTATATAAGAAATAAGATAAAATAAGAAATATGAATAACAACATGCGCATGACCGAAATATTTTCTATTCTAAATGTTTCATCTAACCTAACATTTGTTGTCGATTGTAATTGTTGACATTTTCTAGCGATATTGCGGCACTATATTACATATATATAGTGCGACGCTAAATTATGGAACAAATTCATCATTTCTGAATATAAAGATAGATATAAAGACATGTCGATTTTCTTTTCCGATGGGTCAATTTTTGAACCTCACCCAAAATATATAGGGTTATCCGTATTTGAGGAAAAGCGACTTTGGTGATATTTTTAAATATTTGTCCATATTTGGTTAGGGATCGTCATTACAGATCCAGTGATACCAAGTTTGATGGGATTATGTCAAACGGCTGCGGAGATATGGCCAAAAAACTTCTCCATATACCCAATGAGTGCGACAGAGACTTTTAACCTTCTGAATCGTGTGGAGTCTCGCAGTCATAGTACGAGAGCTAGCGACAGATTTTTTCGGACAATTTGATTATGGATGGCATTTATATACTAGGCTGGGGGAGTCACCTGGAGAATAGAATGTGCGGTCTTGTAGCGTGGGGAGTGTGCAACCCTCCTCTAGGGCGACTATTAATTTTTCGAAATGGGGACAATTTGATTATGGTTGGTCTTCATATATTTTACAGTTTTCAAGTAAAATAATATAAATAAATGAGTCTTGCATGCATATCTGTCGGCAAAGTTGGTCTTGCATGCCGACAAACATGTTAACTAAAATTGTTCTAATGACTCATTTGATCGTGACTGTCCTTTTGTGTAGGTATAGCTTATACCTTCAAATAGCAGGAAATCCAGGTCTTGCATGGATATCTGTTGGCAAAGAGAGTCTTGCAGGTATGCAAAGTGCTGCGCGCGTCGGTGCGTCTGCAATGACTAATCGCTCGCGTACTATGTTAGATAAATAAATGAATTTGATGAATAAACCGAGATGAATTGTGGACTCTTAGAGGAAGAAGAAAAGTATTTTTTTATTATAGAAAAGTCACAGTAGAATTTGAAAATATGATAGATTGAGCGTGATGAAGGTCATCTTCATCTGTCCCATTTAGTTCGGAAGTATCCTCGGCCGGATCGGTGATCACTATAGCGGAATCTAAAATAAAATAAATATCGAATATGTTATTACTCGGCCCGATAAGTAATCACGACTCATTAGACATGAGTATTGAATATTCATCTTTACCTTTGTCTTTATCGTTTTCTACTTCCATAATGATGTCATTTATTGTGGCTGGCAACTGGTCACCGTCAAACCACTTGCAAGTGTACTTCCCATCAGTATCCTCCCATCCATGTCCCAATGGTGTTAAATTCGTTGGGGCGGCTAGATGAGCATGGCGACACCCAGACTGCACTAGATATTCATTGAATATTATTGGGATATACCCCTTGATACTTGCCAACATTCATTGAATGTTCGGTAATTATGCGCAGATAATGTATGAATATTCTATGAATCAACGAATGGGAATAACTCAGATATTCCTAGAATAATCTTTTTCGAATATTGAGGAATATCCAGGATATTCCTGGAATGATCCATGATTATTTATTTACACACCTATGAATATTCATGGAATATTCTAGGTATGAATATTATATAATTATTAATATTCATAGAATGATTTCGTATATGAATAAGTATTCATTGAATATCCAGGATATTCTCTGAACAATATAGGATTATTCCTCCTGAAATTTACATATTTATGGAATATACAGGGTGTCAATTTTAAAACGATCAGGTGGCCATATCTGCAAAATGAAAAGATACTAATAATTGCTCAATACCGTTTCAAAAATATTGAGAGAGGGAGCTTGAATGATAGCACAAAGGAGCCTCTCCCACATACCCCTGTGAAGCACCAGACAATCTCCATTAAAAATATTAAACGCAAAACACCCTACTTTCTCACACTTAATTTGAAAGCTCTTAAAAATGTTTTCCAAATATATAAAAAAAAAACATCACGTAATATTTGTATTTTTGAAATGAGACTAGTAACCATAATGAATCTTTGTTTTCATTATGTGCATTTATTTATTCAACTTGGATTAAATAAATGTTCAAAGTGTCTTTCCATTGTTTTGTAACAAATGATTAAACTGTTTGAATGTTCTAAGTGATTTTCTGGAAAAATCAACACGATTCAATTATCAGTTACTCTTTGTCTCAGTTCTTCAATAATCTTATGTTGAGTTTTACAATCAACTAGATGGCGTAATTTTAGTATAACCATTGTCTGATAGAAGTGATTAATTAATGTTGATCATGGTTACACCAAAATTACTACAACAATGAATTCATATAGACCACCGAGATCGCCAGACTTGGCGCCACTATTTTTTCTCTTTGGGATCATCTCAAGCCAATTATCTATGAAACCTTGAGTCAATTGAACACCTAACGGCAAAGAATTGCATGTCATAATATTGCAGACTTTCATAAACAGTGTCAAAACTACAGGAATCACTTCAAACATTGCATTTACAAACAATACTGTTAAAAAAAATGCACATACTTGAAACAAAGATTCAATACACTCACCTTGCTCTTTATTGAGTTGATAAAACACTACATGATGCATTCTTTATGAGCTTTCCAATCATTTATGACAAATAAGGGATGGCACTTCTATTTTGTATGGCGGTGGCTAGAGCTTCAGGGGTAGGCGGAGTAGCTCGGTGGTGCCACCAATTAGGTTCCCCCTCAATATCATCGGGACAGTTTCGAGCAATTTTCGAAATATCTTTCCATTCTTCAGATATAACCGATTGATCGTTTCAAAATTGTCACCCTGAGAACAGATATTTTGAGTAAGTATAATATAGGAGAGAACTGTGGACAATAATTAAAGAAAGAGCAGCATAAAAAATTAAAAATGATTTATTTTCCATAGTGCATTAAAACAAAACTTTATTAAAAAAACTAAGGAGATTCGTCTTATCAGTCCTGTAACAGAAAGAAAAAACATAATTAGTGTAATATGTAATAAAAATATTTGAATGAAACATTAATGAATGTGTTGCAAAATGGTTTGAACTTGTGAAAAAATCAGAACATATATTTTAAAGAGAAACATTCTCGATTGAAAATTGAATCAATACATGACTCCTCTGGAAATGGAAAAACCCTACGATAAAATTGAAGTAACTTTTTTGTAATATCTAACAGAAAACAGCTACTTCCCGGGCAAAAGCCACGCTGGACATTGAACTACATCTGATAGATATTGAGAAAGATCCTATATAACTTGAAGAAAAAATCTGAAAGTGAAAATTTGCATTTTCATTCAGATAGTTGAATATTTATTAAATGTCCAGTTTCCATTGGAGATTCTTATCTATAAATGAGATAAGGGAGAATGTTATTCAGAAGTATCACTCACAGAAAATCGCTCATTTCATTGACGCGTGGATTGCATCACTTTCGGGGAAGTAGTTGTTTTCTGTTAGATATTACAAAAAAGTTACTTCAATTTTCAATTGAGAATGTTTCTTTTCAAAACATGAATCCCTTCCAAGAGAGGTTATCTTGTACGATGGAAAACAGCGACTAAATTCCAACTTTCAGTCGCAGATGATTCCACAACTGACTTTATGAACATCCTGTTCATATTTTCAATGAAATCAACACAACATATATATTATATTTTGGGCGATTCCTCCCTGATCTCCCTAAACAGTAGGTGAGGATTCAGGTTTGGCAACAATTTTTCAAGACTGTGAATTGAACATTTTGACATCAAATCTGTACACATCACATATCCACATCTATGAAGATGTACATTATCCCATTTTTTGCACACACTTACGTAAAAAATACATGCTAACAGTTGATGTCCCAAGCTCTAAAAAATATTCTAGAATTTATTTTGCCATGTACCTGCAGGTATGTATGTAATACATTTGGTCAATTGATCAGGTTTTCTTCTATCTCTGCAATCGGATTTTCTTCAAATCTATTATTATTTGACTCTGCTCCTGCATTCCTTAAACAAAATTTCAAATCAAGGAACTCAAAATTTTCAGTTCGACATATTAAAGCCACAATTTTATAAGCAAAAATTTTTAAACAAAATTTATTTTGTATTTACTTGAATAAAATACAAACTGTTAGATTAAATAAACATAAAAAAATAAAAATTACTTCTGAGAAAAAGCCCATAATTAAACTGAGAAAATTTATTATATTATCCATGAATCCTTACTTCTCTTCTGCCAATCCTTTCCTCCCTTGAGCCAATCCTTTTTTACTAAGTCTTTCAGTAGATTTTGCCAACCAAACTCCTATAACCGACTCAATCTCCTTCAGAGTATTCTGGCTATAAATTTTGTGAACTGCTCCTATAAAATAAAAATATTTGTTTTTGATACATTTTCTGGAATGTGAATACCTAGATATACCTCTTATAGCAGAAAATATTTTGGTATCCGAGAAGACTTGTTTACCCTTGTGCCCATATAGGCTAAAGGATTTGTAACCTCATAAATTTTCAATTTACAAATTTGGAATAAATCCTGATTTTAAATTATGGAAAGTTAACACTTAGGCTGATAGGCTGCTCAGATCGATACGGTGAGGGTGTGGATAAGTTTCAACTACTGATTGCTCAATAGCGTACTACAGAGATTTTTTAACTATTGAACAAATAGGGCACCAGTTGACCTGACTAGTTCAGATAATCTGGGCGCCAGGTTGTAAAAGACAAAACCGAAGATAGGAGATATTTGTATCTAGCTTGATTGAGAAGGCAGAATAAATATGCAAAGAAACAATTAACAACTTTATTTCAAAAAAACTTTATAAAAGCTGAAGGCTACAAAATTAACAAGCTGAAGGCTACAAAATTAACAAGCTGAAGGCTACAAAATTAACAAGCTGAAGGCTACAAAATTCAGAATATTTACACTTTTGAATACAAATCTGATTCAACCGAAGATGGTCCTGTTTGATAATACCTGGAGGCTGGGTTAGCGTCGATGATCCCTACGACGAGTTGTTGTTGGATCGTCTTTGGCTTAGTCAGTCAGAGACTTGGTGGTTGTCTCGTATGGACTTCAACCTTACTAGTTATGGTTGGTCTTCACGAAGATTGCCCGTTGACTTGGCTTGACTGAGAATTGAGCCCCTCGGATCTGTGTTTGACAACTATGGGATCTCCTAGTGGTACCAGTCCTTCATCCAATGTATGGTTTCCTCGAAGACATGAGAAGCAGACGAAAGGAATCAGATTTGATAGTTACAATATGGTGGGGGACAAGGATATCCTTAGTACCGCAAGATTATATTCTGAATTTTATGAAAAGGCAAAATTTCAACACTTGAAATATGATTGGGAAAACTACTCAAACATTCAACTCAGAATGCTCAATATAGTTAAATAAATATCAATAAAAAATATAACTATTCTCCAAAGAAATGGAAATAATAGTTGTGAAGCTATTTAAAGTTGATAATTAATATTTGTAGATGAAATATTTAAAAGAAAAACATTGGAAATCCTTCCAAGGAATTATTACAGTATAATAATAGAAGATAAAGAAATATCCTTGATAAATTGTTAATTTACCCGAAATGTATGTACCAGAAGGGTAATAATGATAAATAATTTAATGTACCATAAGAGTACTAGATAACAATACTTATAAATGATAATTACACCCTTTCGAAAAGAAAGGAGAAAAACAGTAATATAGAGATATAAAGAAAGAATTGAAGGTGATAAGTCCTTCGCAAAGATTGAATACTTATTCTGAATTCAAAGAAACTACGCTCTATGGTTTCTGACTTTCAAATATGTAAGAGAAAGAAAGATAAAGTAGGTGGCAAGTCCTACATAAAACTATGCCTGGTAGACCTTGAAGATACCTAACCTACAGATATCTGATTGAGTACGATTGTAATTAACAAAGAATTGAACCAAGAGACGATACCCTTGTCTACGAAGCAGAAATAAGTGCTTTCGTCTACAAAGGCAGAATCGTGGTCGAGTGTGGTGCAACTCCACAGGCCAGAGAACAAACTCTGTCAAGCTTGCATTTATTTCTCAAAGATAATAACTGAACAAGCAGTATAGAAAGAAATGCTCACCTGAAGAATTGTTCTGACAACGTTCCGCCTGGAAGTCACAAGCAATCAACCCACTTCTCCTCTACAAGGTTCAACTCTACCCTATCTCTTGGTGGTAATAGTATCGTCACACTGCTAGTTGATAGGAGTCATCCACAAGAAGAAATTACCAATTATCTGGTACCTGAAATTTGACAGAGCGTAGAAACTGAATCAGCAAATACAACTCTAACCTCTCTACAGGTACACTGTCTTCCAAAAATCAATTAGGACAAAAATATGTTATTGAATAATTTATTTATTGAGTCCTGAATTTATTAAAAGCCTCTAAATTTAATACTATGTAGCGATTACTTAAATAAATGGAAAAATAGGATTTTTAACCTCTAAAAGTGAAAATATGAAATTTACTTCTAATATGCAAAGACCAAAAATATGATATTAAAAAGTCGGACTAGGACCTCTAAATTACGAAAACACATTTGAAATTGATCGATGGCTAATAGAACACAATGGAATAATCAAAAATATTTCTTCAAACCATGCAGTATGGCGTTACCAAAATCATGCAAATACACTTTGATAAAGCGATCTCATGCTAATTAAGCACTATTATTTAAATAAAAAACAATATACTCAACCAGAACTAATATCTGTTAAATCCAATAGAGATATTATAAACAATTTAAGATGGCCTACCAGAAAATGTATTCCAAGTTCAATCAAACAAACCCACAACCTTTCGCTAACGATGTCGGAAATCAAGAGAGCGAATTCCCCGCATTGCACGTCCGAAACCCATATTTTTGCCCTTCGCGCAAGACCAACCGATCCTCGATCTCATTCGCCCTTCGAACTAGCAGTGACTTAGCAGTGGCGTAGCGGTTAGATGGGATAAAGTTCTGAATTAATATGGTTGATATCGGAGTATACATGTTGGTGTATTTGTGATGACAGATGAATGAAAGTATAATTATAAGAGTAGGCTAGTGTATAACATAGTTGACAATTCCTAACCCATTTAATAAGATTATTTGAATGGAATTGTTAAAATTATTTGAATGAAACGAATTATCGTTACACACCACCTCTTCCCGGTGAAAAATTTTTGAAAACTCCAGGAGTTTTCCAAATTTTTGTTTATCAATTAAGTTACTAAGCCAACAAGTAAACGAGTACCAAACCAGTAACAGGCGTGAATACGTAGGGAACTAGTAAGCAAATAAACAGATAACAAGAGAAGATTAAATAACTAATATGTAATTACCATACAATAAATTTTAATACAACGGTAAATTTTAATATAAAAGTAAAACAGTCAACAATTTGTTAAACTGGTGCGCATGAGTCGTTGCAGAAATTCTCCACCTGAAGCAAAGAAAAGGATGGCCGTTCACCACTGAACCCGGATCAGGCAATCTTTTCGCTGCTGGATAGAATTGCTGCGCCGGCGATATACCTGATACTACTCGTCTCCCAGTTCAACGATGGACTAACCCACAGTACTCATCCGTACAACAGGAATAGAGGAACCCTACAAGAACCCACGTGTGGAAACAAACAAAGAAAGTTATAGAAAATTTACTAACAAAATAACCAATTGTCCACTTCAATTGGAGTGATATATAGCTCCACCAAGCTGAAAATGGTTAAACCATGATATCCCGACAATTCGGAGATGTTCCTAACTGTGGCACTGCGAGCAAATTCCCAGTCGCGACGAATCCATGGAGCTCAGGATCCCCCAGTAGCATCGCCCGACCGCCCTTTGGCGAGCTTCACACGATGACCGGCCTAGACCTCCACGCTAGCCTGTCGACACCCCCCAAAGTTCACCCTTCCATGGACCCTGCGTGACAATCTCGATCACGGAGGAAATCCGCGGAATCCTAAAAGACATGTCAGCTGCCCGAATGAGCCATGCTCGCACCCAACACAGTCAAGTCTCCTACGAAACAAAAAAAGGGAAAGGCATTTAAAACGCTAACCAAACCGCCCAAGTTTGGTATCCTAGCGGACACTAGCAACATTCTATAAAAGAATGGGAGGATTAAAATCCCCGATAGAAAACCTCCTCCAAGTTTACTATCCCTACACAGATCAATGTGTAGTGAGTCCAACTCGTTGAATCGACTCAGCAGAAAAAACTCCAGCCAACACCTCCTGAACATCCGACGTGGTGACTACGTCTGCAAAATTACCACTCCAAAACCTTGGAAGGTTTGCATTAGAACCACGATAAAGTCCAAAGTGAATCCGCGTGGAACTTCAACCGCCAAACCGACACCCCAAGCCAAATCCACCACACAGATCGTCCAGCATTAAGGGACCCCAAAACTTCCAACCCAAAATTGTTGCAAAGAAAAGATAAGGGTAAGATAAAATCAAGATAAAGATAAGATGAAGATAAGATACAGATAAGATAAAGATAAGATAAAGATAAGATAAAGATAAGATAAAGATAAGATAAAGATAAGATAAAGATAAGATAAAGATAAGATAAAGATAAGATAAAGATAAGATAAAGATAAGATAAAGATAAGATAAAGATAAGATAAAGATAAGATAAAGATAAGATAAAGATAAGATAAAGATAAGATAAAGATAAGATAAAGATAAGATAAAGATAAGATAAAGATAAGATAAAGATAAGATAAAGATAAGATAAAGATAAGATAAAGATAAGATAAAGATAAGATAAAGATAAGATAAAGATAAGATAAAGATAAGATAAAGATAAGATAAAGATAAGATAAAGATAAGATAAAGATAAGATAAAGATAAGATAAAGATAAGATAAAGATAAGATAAAGATAAGATAAAGATAAGATAAAGATAAGATAAAGATAAGATAAAGATAAGATAAAGATAAGATAAAGATAAGATAAAGATAAGATAAAGATAAGATAAAGATAAGATAAAGATAAGATAAAGATAAGATAAAGATAAGATAAAGATAAGATAAAGATAAGATAAAGATAAGATAAAGATAAGATAAAGATAAGATAAAGATAAGATAAAGATAAGATAAAGATAAGATAAAGATAAGATAAAGATAAGATAAAGATAAGATAAAGATAAAGATAAAGATAAAGATAAGATAAAGATAAGATAAAGATAAGATAAAGATAAGATAAAGATAAGATAAAGATAAGATAAAGATAAGATAAAGATAAGATAAAGATAAGATAAAGATAAGATAAAGATAAGATAAAGATAAGATAAAGATAAGATAAAGATAAGATAAAGATAAGATAAAGATAAGATAAAGATAAGATAAAGATAAGATAAAGATAAGATAAAGATAAGATAAAGATAAGATAAAGATAAGATAAAGATAAGATAAAGATAAGATAAAGATAAGATAAAGATAAGATAAAGATAAGATAAAGATAAGATAAAGATAAGATAAAGATAAGATAAAGATAAGATAAAGATAAGATAAAGATAAGATAAAGATAAGATAAAGATAAGATAAAGATAAGATAAAGATAAGATAAAGATAAGATAAAGATAAGATAAAATAAAGATAAGATAAAGATAAGATAAAGATAAGATAAAGATAAGATAAAGATAAGATAAAGATAAGATAAAGATAAGATAAAGATAAGATAAAGATAAGATAAAGATAAGATAAAGATAAGATAAAGATAAGATAAAGATAAGATAAAGATAAGATAAAGATAAGATAAAGATAAGATAAAGATAAAGATAAGATAAAGATAAGATAAAGATAAGATAAAGATAAGATAAAGATAAGATAAAGATAAGATAAAGATAAGATAAAGATAAGATAAAGATAAGATAAAGATAAGATAAAGATAAGATAAAGATAAGATAAAGATAAGATAAAGATAAGATAAAGATAAGATAAAGATAAGATAAAGATAAGATAAAGATAAGATAAAGATAAGATAAAGATAAGATAAAGATAAGATAAAGATAAGATAAAGATAAGATAAAGATAAGATAAAGATAAGATAAAGATAAGATAAAGATAAGATAAAGATAAGATAAAGATAAGATAAAGATAAGATAAAGATAAGATAAAGATAAGATAAAGATAAGATAAAGATAAGATAAAGATAAGATAAAGATAAGATAAAGATAAGATAAAGATAAGATAAAGATAAGATAAAGATAAGATAAAGATAAGATAAAGATAAGATAAAGATAAGATAAAGATAAGATAAAGATAAGATAAAGATAAGATAAAGATAAGATAAAGATAAGATAAAGATAAGATAAAGATAAGATAAAGATAAGATAAAGATAAGATAAAGATAAGATAAAATAAAGATAAGATAAAATAAAGATAAGATAAAGATAAGATAAAGATAAGATGAAGATAAGATAAAGATAAGATGAAGATAAGATAAAGATAAGATAAAGATAAGATAAAGATAAGATAAAGATAAGATAAAGATAAGATAAAGATAAGATAAAGATAAGATAAAGATAAGATAAAGATAAGATAAAATAAAGATAAGATAAAGATAAGATAAAGATAAGATAAAGATAAGATAAAGATAAGATAAAGATAAGATAAAGATAAGATAAAGATAAGATAAAGATAAGATAAAGATAAGATAAAGATAAGATAAAGATAAGATAAAGATAAGATAAAGATAAGATAAAGATAAGATAAGATAAAGATAAGATAAAGATAAGATAAAGATAAGATAAAGATAAGATAAAGATAAAGATAAGATAAGATAAGATAAAGATAAGATAAGATAAGATAAAGATAAGATAAAGATAAGATATGATAAGATTAAGATAAGATAAAGATAAGATAAGATAAGGAAAGATTAAGATAAGATAAGATAAAGATAAGATAAGATAAGATAAGATAGATAGATAAGATAAAGATATAGATAAAGATTAGTAGATAAAGATAAGATAAAGATAAGATAGATAAGATAAGATAGAGATAAGATAAAGATAAGATAAAGATAAGATAAAGATAAGATAAAGATAAGATAAAGATAAGATAAAGATAAGATAAAGATAAGATAAAGATAAGATAAAGATAAGATAAAGATAAGATAAAGATAAGATAAGATAAGATAAAGATAAGATAAGATAAGATAAAGATAAGATAAAGATAAGATAAAGATAAGATAAAGATAAGATAAAGATAAGATAAAGATAAGATAAAGATAAGATAAAGATAAGATAAAGATAAGATAAAGATAAGATAAAGATAAGATAAAGATAAGATAAAGATAAGATAAAGATAAGATAAAGATAAGATAAAGATAAGATAAAGATAAGATAAAGATAAGATAAAGATAAAGATAAGATAAAGATAAGATAAAGATAAGATAAAGATAAGATAAAGATTAAGATAAAGATAAGATAAAGATAAGATAAAGATAAGATAAAGATAAGATAAAGATAAGATAAAGATAAGATAAAGATAAGATAAAGATAAGATAAAGATAAGATAAAGATAAGATAAAGATAAGATAAAGATAAGATAAAGATAAGATAAAGATAAGATAAAGATAAGATAAAGATAAGATAAAGATAAGATAAAGATAAGATAAAGATAAGATAAAGATAAGATAAAGATAAGATAAAGATAAGATAAAGATAAGATAAAGATAAGATAAAGATAAGATAAAGATAAGATAAAGATAAGATAAAGATAAGATAAAGATAAGATAAAGATAAGATAAAGATAAGATAAAGATAAGATAAAGATAAGATAAAGATAAGATAAAGATAAGATAAAGATAAGATAAAGATAAGATAAAGATAAGATAAAGATAAGATAAAGATAAGATAAAGATAAGATAAAGATAAGATAAAGATAAGATAAAGATAAGATAAAGATAAGATAAAGATAAGATAAAGATAAGATAAAGATAAGATAAAGATAAGATAAAGATAAGATAAAGATAAGATAAAGATAAGATAAAGATAAGATAAAGATAAGATAAAGATAAGATAAAGATAAGATAAAGATAAGATAAAGATAAGATAAAGATAAGATAAAGATAAGATAAAGATAAGATAAAGATAAGATAAAGATAAGATAAAGATAAGATAAAGATAAGATAAAGATAAGATAAAGATAAGATAAAGATAAGATAAAGATAAGATAAAGATAAGATAAAGATAAGATAAAGATAAGATAAAGATAAGATAAAGATAAGATAAAGATAAGATAAAGATAAGATAAAGATAAGATAAAGATAAGATAAAGATAAGATAAAGATAAGATAAAGATAAGATAAAGATAAGATAAAGATAAGATAAAGATAAGATAAAGATAAGATAAAGATAAGATAAAGATAAGATAAAGATAAGATAAAGATAAGATAAAGATAAGATAAAGATAAGATAAAGATAAGATAAAGATAAGATAAAGATAAGATAAAGATAAGATAAAGATAAGATAAAGATAAGATAAAGATAAGATAAAGATAAGATAAAGATAAGATAAAGATAAGATAAAGATAAGATAAAGATAAGATAAAGATAAGATAAAGATAAGATAAAGATAAGATAAAGATAAGATAAAGATAAGATAAAGATAAGATAAAGATAAGATAAAGATAAGATAAAGATAAGATAAAGATAAGATAAAGATAAGATAAAGATAAGATAAAGATAAGATAAAGATAAGATAAAGATAAGATAAAGATAAGATAAAGATAAGATAAAGATAAGATAAAGATAAGATAAAGATAAGATAAAGATAAGATAAAGATAAGATAAAGATAAGATAAAGATAAGATAAAGATAAGATAAAGATAAGATAAGGATAAGATAAAGATAAGATAAAGATAAGATAAAGATAAGATAAAGATAAGATAAAGATAAAGATAAGATAAAGATAAGATAAAGATAAGATAAAGATAAGATAAAGATAAGATAAAGATAAGATAAAGATAAGATAAAGATAAGATAAAGATAAGATAAAGATAAGATAAAGATAAGATAAAGATAAGATAAAGATAAGATAAAGATAAGATAAAGATAAGATAAAGATAAGATAAAGATAAGATAAAGATAAGATAAAGATAAGATAAAGATAAGATAAAGATAAGATAAAGATAAGATAAAGATAAGATAAAGATAAGATAAAGATAAGATAAAGATAAGATAAAGATAAGATAAAGATAAGATAAAGATAAGATAAAGATAAGATAAAGATAAGATAAAGATAAGATAAAGATAAGATAAAGATAAGATAAAGATAAGATAAAGATAAGATAAAGATAAGATAAAGATAAGATAAAGATAAGATAAAGATAAGATAAAGATAAGATAAAGATAAGATAAAGATAAGATAAAGATAAGATAAAGATAAGATAAAGATAAGATAAAGATAAGATAAAGATAAGATAAAGATAAGATAAAGATAAGATAAAGATAAGATAAAGATAAGATAAAGATAAGATAAAGATAAGATAAAGATAAGATAAAGATAAGATAAAGATAAGATAAAGATAAGATAAAGATAAGATAAAGATAAGATAAAGATAAGATAAAGATAAGATAAAGATAAGATAAAGATAAGATAAAGATAAGATAAAGATAAGATAAAGATAAGATAAAGATAAGATAAAGATAAGATAAAGATAAGATAAAGATAAGATAAAGATAAGATAAAGATAAGATAAAGATAAGATAAAGATAAGATAAAGATAAGATAAAGATAAGATAAAGATAAAATAAAATAAAGATAAGATAAAGATAAGATGAAGATAAGATAAAGATAAGATAAAGATAAGATAAAGATAAGATAAAGATAAGATAAAGATAAGATAAAGATAAGATAAAGATAAGATAAAGATAAAGATAAGATAAAGATAAGATAAAGATAAGATAAAGATAAGATAAAGATAAAGATAAAGATAAAGATAAGATAAGATAAAGATAAGATAAAGATAAGATAAGATAAAGATAAGATAAGATAAGATAAGATAAGATAAGATAAGATAAGATAAGATAAGATAAAGATAAGATAAGATACAACAGGAACAACTCAACTGGTAAAGAGATAAATGCCATATAAGAGAATACATTTACAGTAACAAAAGCTCAAGGTACAAGAAAATCAAAAATTTTGTCATAAGTCATTTATACTTCCTTATCATCAAGGAAGAACACGGTAAGATACTTCAAGGGAGGAACACTTCACTGAATGGAAGTACAACTAATCTCCCCCTGAACGGCAAGACAATATCAATGAAAGCAATGTTTCATTGACCAAAAGGTAACTTCAATGGAAACAGTATTCCACTAAAACAATTATCAGACAGTTACGAGTTAGAAGTGCATTACTTCACAACAAAGATAAATAACTGTCCAATAACAAGATACGAGATTAAAGCGAGATGAAGAAAACATTGAGGTGAATTGCAACTAGAAATTTTGAAAGATTTACTTACTGAATTTTTTCAAAATAGGAATAGGACAATTATTTTCTGAAATTTCAAAGGTTCCCTAAGGAATTATCAAAGATAAATAATTTCAAGAAATATAATTATAACAACAGTTACTTTCTACTTCAATGTTAACAATTCGCTCAGGTTTATGACTTTGACAAAATTAGGTTGACAAAATTAGGTAAATAATTGACAAAAGGTATATAAGTGAAGTGAGAAATCTCAAGATAAATAAGAGAAGTTACTGTAGACGTTAGGCATAGGTAATTAGATAAAGATAACAAGATATATCGATATAAATTCTCCACCGGAAGATGTCATGTATCCAAAAGTGGCCAGTTGTAGGATTTTTACCTACCATCTGGTAATGCCATGATGAGAGATATTCTTAGGCCCCTCTCACAGATCCTAGCAACAGAGAAAAAGTTTTGCAGCTATTTGGAATGACAGCAACGGGCCCATTTAGGATAAATGCATTAGTACTACTACATCACATTGAAATCAAAAATTCCTAGATAAGATCACATTGATCAGATAATGCCACCTAGGCACAAAGATATGGAATTTCAGCTCAAGCGAAGTAGCTACTGCATGACTGATATAACCCCATAGCTTCCAGCTGCTATCACTGTAAGCAGAACTCTGCAAAGGATATTATTAATGCTGAAAAGTGGCCAGTTGTAGGGCTTTTACCTACCATCTGGTAATGCCATGGTGAGAGAAATTCTTAGGCCCCTCTCACAGAGCCTTGAAAGAGATACTGCTTATTATGTTGTTGGATACTTCCTAAAAAGTGGCCAGTCGTAGAACTTTTACCTACCATCTGGTAATGCCATGGTGAGAGATATTCTTAGGCCCCTCTCACAGAGCCTTGAAAGAGATACTAGATGTCAAGATAGAGACAATATATCGATATGCCAAGTGAGGAAAAAGATAAATAGACAATATGTCAGATAAGTACGATAGTTAAGATAAAAGATATGGTAAGATAAAGAAGAAAAAATGCTCAGTTATCTGACCCATCAGAATCAGCACTGAAATATTCTTCCTCAGTTAAATCTGCCTCATTATCAATAAAAACAGATTTTAGATCCTTAACATGCCAACGACCTAGGTTTTTACCATCCATGTCTTTGAGTTCATAAACAAGGTTCGATATAACTTTAGAAACAATACAAGGTATGAATTTAGGAGCCAGTTTTGCAGAATAATTATTAGGAGCTGAAGATAGAGTTACATTTTTCTTCCAAAGCCTGTCACCGACATGAAATTTAAGTTCTCGCTTTCTCAAGTTGTACTGACGAGCATTCCTCAGATACGCTTGATGCAATTTCTTACGAATATCAACAAACAGGTTAGGAAGTTCTTGAACATCATCAATGCGCTGGGATTTATCAGAAACCGTAGGAATGTTATTTTCATTTTCTGAAATTTTGCCATAAAAATCTCCTGTAACAGGAATATTCCTAGAAAGCCGGAGAATACTCAGTTACATCATGCTTAGCCAATCTGATAGCTTGTGCAACCTTGTAAATAGAAGAATCCCACGTTCGATGATTCTCATGGATATAACATCGAATTGAAGTCACAATAACTTTATTTGCTCTTTCAGCAAAATTGACTTGTGGATGATATCTGGCATTATACCAGATTTTCTGAACTCTATAATCTTCCATTAATTTTTTAAATTCTTTACAAATAAATTGGCTTCCATTATCTACAACAAATACTTGAGGTACTCCATAGATAAGAAAAACATTATTTTCAATGAACTTGATTATACCCTTCGAAGTAGCTTTAGACATAGGATGAACCAAGACATATTTGGTAAACCAATCTACCACAACTAAAACATATTGGTTGCCATTCTTTGACCTTGGATAAGGACCCAATAAATCTGCGGAAACGCATTGAAAAGGAAAGTTAATATTTTTGTAAGATCCCATATGACCAGCTTTAGGTAAATTCGAACTTTTACAGGCAGCACAAACAGGGCATTTTTTAACATATTTATAAACATCTTTTCTTACATGAGGCCAGTAGTACAGTTCTAAGATACGAGAAAGAGTTTTAGATATTCCTAAATGAGCAGCAGTTTCTCTATCATGATAAAATTTTAAAACTTCCTGTCGATTGGCAGAAGGTACCACAATTTTCCAATCAGTAAGATTACTAACTAGATTGTGACGGGAGAAGATATGTTTATAGATAATACCATTTTCGACACGGAAAGAAGGATAAGCTTGTGGATTTTCCTTGATTTTATTAATCAAAGAAGTATACCAACCATCCGGCTGAAAGGTAGAAACGTCGATAACAGAGATTTCTGCAACAGAACGAGATAAGGCATCTGCCACTACATTTAAGGAACCTTTACGATGTTTAATGGTAAAATCAAATTGTGACAGCTTCACCGCCCATCTGGTCAAACGTCCAGAAGGGTTAGATAAATTGTGAAGATAGATAAGGGAAGCATGATCAGTTTCAACGGTAAACCTCGTGCCTTCGATATAACTTCTAAACTTTTCTATACCAAAAATGACAGCTAACAGCTCCTTTTCAGTAACTGTATATTTTCGCTGACAAGCCGTAAGGGTCTTACTGGCGTACGCCACTGGATGTTCAATACCGTCGCATTCTTGGTATAAAATACTTCCAACACCCGTGTCGCTAGCGTCGCATTGAATAACAAAAGGTTTTGTGAAGTCAGGGCTAGCAAGCACAGGAGCAGAAGTAAGACGAGATTTAATCTCCTCGAACGCAGCCTCTGCTTCAGGGGTCCAAGTTATTGGTTGGCCTTTTTTCGCCCATGAAGAAGATCAGATATGGGGGAGCAAATGGAAGAAAAATCCTTAATGAAACGACGATACCAACCAACAAGACCAATCAAACGTTTAATTTCAGTGGTGGTTTTGGGAGTCGGATAGTTAACAATAGCTGAAACCATTTCAG
Source organism: Chrysolina oricalcia (assembly GCA_944452925.2). NCBI lineage: Eukaryota > Metazoa > Arthropoda > Insecta > Coleoptera > Chrysomelidae > Chrysolina > Chrysolina oricalcia. The sequence continues at coordinate 10,790,819 of OX101827.2, forward strand.
GATCTGTTCTCAAGCCTTGTTGATCCACAACAAACCCAAGATAAACAAGAGAAGACCGACAAAACTCACACTTATCTAAATTAATAGTGAGATTGGCATTCTTAAGTCTTCGATATACTTCCTTTAAAATTTCAATATGAAGCTCAAAAGTAGGGGTGGCCACGATGATGTCATCTAGATACACGAAACAATATGGAGCTAAAGAAGGTCCAATGACTATATCCATCAATCGTGCCATCAGTTTCGGACTGTTGTTCAGACCGAACGGAGAAACTGTAAATTCAAAGAGACCTTTACCATATACTGCAAACGCGGTTTTTGGTCTAGAAGATTCTTCTAGAGGAATTTGAAAGAAAGCCTTGGTCAAATCAATTGAAGATAGATACCTAGCATCTCGTAATTTATTCAGAATACTATCAATTAGTGGCATGGGATAATTATCATTGACCGTGACTTCATTCAACTTCCGACCATCGAAGCACACACGGAAATCTCCTGAACGTTTAGGAACCAACCATAGGGGACTACACCAGGGAGATTGAGAAGGTTGAATGACCTTGAGCTTCAGCATCTCATCAATTTCTTTGTTCAAGTGTTCCTGCATAGTAGGAGACAAAGGATATTGTCGTTGAACAATAGGTTTAGCATCACCAGTATCGATCCGGTGTGTCAATAGATGAGTGCGACCAAGTCTCTCCTTGGGAGCTATAGATTTAAAACATTCAATGACCTCCTGAAGTTCTGTTTTCTGAGAACCAGTGAGTTCAGAAAATGGTTGGATAGTGTTCACGGAGCAGATAGAGGTTGGTACAGAATATGATAAATTACAGAAATTTGCTTCCATTTTAAAAAGCTGGAAAAAATCCATACCTAAGATAAGAGAATGAGTTACTGATGGAATTATTAAAATTTTTAATTCTTTAGAAATACCATTAAGAGAAACAGGGACTAATACATATCCAAGAAAATCTTGGGGTTTACCATCTGCAGTGGTAACATGAACAATAGATTCATATTGAATAGGGATATTAAATTTCTGCAAGAGATTAAAACCTGCAGAACCTAAAATTGAAGCTGTACTACCGGTGTCTGCCAAAGCGAGCATTTGCTGGCCACAAATTTCAACATTAAGATAAGGACGATTATCATTAGGTTTCCTAACAAAGATAGGATTAATATTTACAGGATGTAAAAATTCTTTTACAAAAGATAACCATTTTTTCCATTCCACTAAAGAAGGTTTTAATGGTCCTGTTTGTTTTGCCTTTTGTTCGACCGTTTGGATTGAGATTTGGCTGCTTGGGGTTCTGGACTTTCGGTATGCTGACTGGTGACAATGTCCAGCTTTTCGCCACCCTGTTTTCCGTTTTTTGGACGGCAGTTAGGGCACTTTGGTTTGATGATGTTTTTCAAACCACATCCAAAACAAAACATTGTTCGTGGTTTTCTGCACTGAGGATAAGTGTGATCAGCCAAATCACAATTCCAACATCGAGAGTCCGATACTGTTGCAATATTACTTGAATGAAATTTACTACTTGAAGAGAGTCTATTACTCGGAGAAAAAATTTTACTATAAGACTGTTGAGAAGTTGAAGGAAAGGAAGTACTATAAGGACTACTCAAATCAGGCTCCAATAAACCAGTATTACGACTGGGTGGTGCTTTGTAGCGATCAGCCCATAAGCGAGATTCTTCTAACTTTTTACACAAATCAGAAAGTTCAGAAACTGTTTTTGGATCTTGCAAAGCCAAGTTAGAAATAAAAAAAGGTAATAAATTTCTACGAATTTTCTGAACCCTTGTTCCTTCATCAGGCTTGGTAGTCAACCTGTTAAAGAGACCTTCCATGGAAGAAATATATAGGGCTACCCTTTCATTAGTACCTTGGGTTCTGGAATTTATTTCTCTCTCGAGATCTTCCTCATAAAAGTAAGGTAGAAAATAATTTTTTAGTGCTTTAACAAGATCATCCCAAGTATTGAGTTTACTTTTATTGTTTACAAACCAAGTCCATGCAGAACCTTTGAACAGGTCACAAGCAGACTGGAATAGCTCTTGCTTGGAAACACCTCTAGCTTCTCGTAATAGTTCAACTTTTTCAAGAAATGAATTTACTGATTCTTTCTGATTTGATCCAGTAAAGAAAATATTCCATTTGTATGGAGCAACTGATTTGTGAGATACTACAGGGGTACTAGGAAATGTTTGAGAATTACTATTTTGAGTGGGGGTAGAGGTACTTGGAGTTACTTTTAAATCAAAGTCAGCTTCCAACTCTAACATAAGAAATTGAATCTCTTTTCTAGCAGATTCTTCTGCTTCGTCGTCAGCTTTAAGAAGGTGAAAACGATTAGATAAATGAGCCAAACGACTAGAGATTCTTTTAAATGCAGGATCTTCTTTTGAACCGCTAAAAGAAGCAATTATGGTGTTCAAGTCAGTTATAGTTTCTTTCATTTGAGTGACCTCTACAGCGTGTGCATTGGGAGTAACAAAACCACCTTGGAAACTACGATTAGCATTCTCTTGACTTAACAGTCCCCTCAAAATTTTACGTTTTAAATCAACAGTTCCCGAAGGATCAATATTTCTAATACTCAACTCATAGTTTAACTCATTAATCTTCAAGTGATTAGGATCCATTATAAATAAATTAATAGGCAAGATAAGATAAAGATAATCAAGAAGCTAATAGTCTTGGGAAACTTCAAAAAATGTTTAGATAATATAAGGTATGATAATATATAGGCAATGAGATAATATACAAGAAACAAAATATCAAAGATAAGTAATAAAAAAATAAATATTTTCCAAGTTCTCTTGGATCAGATTTTTCAATGTGCTAGAGAAAATTTATTATGTCTTCCACCAAGCTAGAATAAGATACAAAAGATAAAGCAAAGAACAGTCAAGTTTTCGGGGCCCCACGTTGGCTGCGCCAATTGTGTAACCTCATAAATTTTCAATTTACAAATTTGGAATAAATCCTGATTTTAAATTATGGAAAGTTAACACTTAGGCTGATAGGCTGCTCAGATCGATACGGTGAGGGTGTGGATAAGTTTCAACTACTGATTGCTCAATAGCGTACTACAGAGATTTTTTAACTATTGAACAAATAGGGCACCAGTTGACCTGACTAGTTCAGATAATCTGGGCGCCAGGTTGTAAAAGACAAAACCGAAGATAGGAGATATTTGTATCTAGCTTGATTGAGAAGGCAGAATAAATATGCAAAGAAACAATTAACAACTTTATTTCAAAAAAACTTTATAAAAGCTGAAGGCTACAAAATTAACAAGCTGAAGGCTACAAAATTAACAAGCTGAAGGCTACAAAATTCAGAATATTTACACTTTTGAATACAAATCTGATTCAACCGAAGATGGTCCTGTTTGATAATACCTGGAGGCTGGGTTATCGTCGATGATCCCTACGACGAGTTGTTGTTGGATCGTCTTTGGCTTAGTCAGTCAGAGACTTGGTGGTTGTCTCGTATGGACTTCAACCTTACTAGTTATGGTTGGTCTTCACGAAGATTGCCCGTTGACTTGGCTTGACTGAGAATTGAGCCCCTCGGATCTGTGTTTGACAACTATGGGATCTCCTAGTGGTACCAGTCCTTCATCCAATGTATGGTTTCCTCGAAGACATGAGAAGCAGACGAAAGGAATCAGATTTGATAGTTACAATATGGTGGGGGACAAGGATATCCTTAGTACCGCAAGATTATATTCTGAATTTTATGAAAAGGCAAAATTTCAACACTTGAAATATGATTGGGAAAACTACTCAAACATTCAACTCAGAATGCTCAATATAGTTAAATAAATATCAATAAAAAATATAACTATTCTCCAAAGAAATGGAAATAATAGTTGTGAAGCTATTTAAAGTTGATAATTAATATTTGTAGATGAAATATTTAAAAGAAAAACATTGGAAATCCTTCCAAGGAATTATTACAGTATAATAATAGAAGATAAAGAAATATCCTTGATAAATTGTTAATTTACCCGAAATGTATGTACCAGAAGGGTAATAATGATAAATAATTTAATGTACCATAAGAGTACTAGATAACAATACTTATAAATGATAATTACACCCTTTCGAAAAGAAAGGAGAAAAACAGTAATATAGAGATATAAAGAAAGAATTGAAGGTGATAAGTCCTTCGCAAAGATTGAATACTTATTCTGAATTCAAAGAAACTACGCTCTATGGTTTCTGACTTTCAAATATGTAAGAGAAAGAAAGATAAAGTAGGTGGCAAGTCCTACATAAAACTATGCCTGGTAGACCTTGAAGATACCTAACCTACAGATATCTGATTGAGTACGATTGTAATTAACAAAGAATTGAACCAAGAGACGATACCCTTGTCTACGAAGCAGAAATAAGTGCTTTCGTCTACAAAGGCAGAATCGTGGTCGAGTGTGGTGCAACTCCACAGGCCAGAGAACAAACTCTGTCAAGCTTGCATTTATTTCTCAAAGATAATAACTGAACAAGCAGTATAGAAAGAAATGCTCACCTGAAGAATTGTTCTGACAACGTTCCGCCTGGAAGTCACAAGCAATCAACCCACTTCTCCTCTACAAGGTTCAACTCTACCCTATCTCTTGGTGGTAATAGTATCGTCACACTGCTAGTTGATAGGAGTCATCCACAAGAAGAAATTACCAATTATCTGGTACCTGAAATTTGACAGAGCGTAGAAACTGAATCAGCAAATACAACTCTAACCTCTCTACAGGTACACTGTCTTCCAAAAATCAATTAGGACAAAAATATGTTATTGAATAATTTATTTATTGAGTCCTGAATTTATTAAAAGCCTCTAAATTTAATACTATGTAGCGATTACTTAAATAAATGGAAAAATAGGATTTTTAACCTCTAAAAGTGAAAATATGAAATTTACTTCTAATATGCAAAGACCAAAAATATGATATTAAAAAGTCGGACTAGGACCTCTAAATTACGAAAACACATTTGAAATTGATCGATGGCTAATAGAACACAATGGAATAATCAAAAATATTTCTTCAAACCATGCAGTATGGCGTTACCAAAATCATGCAAATACACTTTGATAAAGCGATCTCATGCTAATTAAGCACTATTATTTAAATAAAAAACAATATACTCAACCAGAACTAATATCTGTTAAATCCAATAGAGATATTATAAACAATTTAAGATGGCCTACCAGAAAATGTATTCCAAGTTCAATCAAACAAACCCACAACCTTTCGCTAACGATGTCGGAAATCAAGAGAGCGAATTCCCCGCATTGCACGTCCGAAACCCATATTTTTGCCCTTCGCGCAAGACCAACCGATCCTCGATCTCATTCGCCCTTCGAACTAGCAGTGACTTAGCAGTGGCGTAGCGGTTAGATGGGATAAAGTTCTGAATTAATATGGTTGATATCGGAGTATACATGTTGGTGTATTTGTGATGACAGATGAATGAAAGTATAATTATAAGAGTAGGCTAGTGTATAACATAGTTGACAATTCCTAACCCATTTAATAAGATTATTTGAATGGAATTGTTAAAATTATTTGAATGAAACGAATTATCGTTACAGATTTGAAATATTGGTCCTCTAAAACCCTTTTGAGGATCCGTCTTGTACATTCTTCTTTGTAATTATTACCACCCAGTTTACTCAAATCTGCAATCTATTTTTTTCATTTAGCTATGAAATACAAAAAGGTTGAACTCTTACCAAATTTTGGAAAACTTCAGTATTTTTCAGCTGTTCCTCCACAGCTCGAAAATTATCTTTATGCACTGGAAGATCCTGAAATATATTGAGGGACTCGGTATTCTTTGGAATATTACTACCTTCAGCATTAAATTTTTCCAGAATTGTCCTTAACAGCAAATTTGATTCGTCGAGTTTACTATTTAACTCTTGCATCTTCAACTTATTGTCCATCAACATTTTTTTCTGTCTAATCAATAATGTTAATATCATTTTTGTATCAGGATTATCTGAAAATCAAGACATTACACATACTATAAATTATTGACAATGTATATTTCATGTTTTGGAAGATGTTTATGTGAATTTAACAGATGTCTTCGTTGATTTTGGAGTCTCAGGGCTATTTTAACTATCGTAGATCTGCTGACTTGGATTTTGAGCTGAAAAGTAATAAAAGCATAATTCCCCATGTTTTCTGGAAACATTTTTTTACTACTTTTATACATTAGGTGGAACTCACGACTGGGCTTCTCTGTTTTTTTAGGTGTCCTGAAACAAGATTCAGTAAAAATAATAATAATATTTATTCCAGTAACACCAATGGTATTGGACATGTCAGGGTATGATTATAGAAAATCTATACATATAATATAATAATCAGAAAGGATTTATCGAGGGGCAATATATAAAAATATAAAGAGAAAAGTTATTGGGTATAACCCCTCAAATTGTTGTGCAACCGTAGACACGTGTTTCGAGCTTAAGCTCTCATCAGTGAGGTAAAATCAAGTGCGAAGATATACAACACTTGGATGTAAAAATAGAAACAAAGGAAGTCAACAACAGGAAGCCAACCACACATTTAATAAGGTAAGACCGGGTAATATTGACACTGAGGAAACATTGACATGATTTCTTTATTCTTGCGAACTTTAGAAACTACCGGCAACACCGACGCTATTCCGCGGGAATTTGGTCAGCAGGTATACCGCCTAACGAACTTCACTATCATTTATCCAACAATAATCGTGTAGCTCTGTCACTGCGTTGATTTATCAACAGTGGTTCATTTTTTCACTATTACGCGCGTGTTGGAACTTCGTTATTAGGGAATAAAATTGATATTTGTTACTTTTTAGATGAAGCAGGTATGTTATATTTTAACGTTCTTTAGAGTTTATTCCACTGAAATGTGTTTTCAATTATTTCAGCATAAAAACATGTTTTTAGGTTATGGGGTTAACATTGACATGGGTGTCAATGTTACCCTGGGATTTAACCCTTTCCTAAAGCTGAATTTTAATTTCAGAATGTCACCAAAAAAGCGCCCATCTTCTGCACGCAAGTACAAGACTTACAGTAGCGACTCATTGAGAAGAGCCTTAGATTGTATTAAAAATAAAGGCATAAGCGTCAAAAGGGCCGCAAACCTCTACAATATTAACCGTTCAACTCTTATCAATCATCTGAAGAATCACAAATGTGGACCAGTTGGCAGACCTACGGTTTTAACCCAAGAAGAAGAGCGGCACATAGTCCATATTTTAATTAAGTTGGCAGAATGGGGATTTGGGATGGATCGGTTTCAACTGAAAATACTTGTTCAAGATTATTTAAAACGAATTGATCGACGAAACGTCTTTAAAGACGGAATTCCTGGCAAGGATTGGATTGCTGGATTTGAAAAACGGTGGAAAGAAGACTTAAGACGAAGAGTAGCTCAAAATCTTCCTAGAAATAGAGCAGAAGCGTGTTCTAAAGAAGTGTTACAAGATTTTTACATTAAAATAAATGACTGCATTGAACGACTTCAGCTGCAGAGAAAACCGCAGAACATTTTCAACTGCGATGAAACTGGTTTACAAACCGACTGTGGAGTTCAAAAAATTTTATGTAGGAAAGGATCTGCAAACCCTCATAAAGTTGTGGACAGTACAACAAAATCTACCTACACCATACTTGTTTGCTGCAGTGCCACAGGAGAATATCTTCCGCCTTATATTAATTTCAAAGGTTTGCACTTATATTCGACGTGGTGTCAGAATGGACCAGAAAACGCTGTCTACAATTGCAGTCCTTCTGGTTGGATGGAGGCTGATCAGTTTTTCAGCTGGTTCAAAGATGTTTTTGTTAAAGCTACAGCTGACTTAGAAGGGTCAAAGATATTAATATATGATGGACATAATTCACATATAACTGTGCCATTAATAGAAACAGCTTTACAAAACAACATTGAATTGTTATGTTTACCTGCACACACATCACATGTTTTACAACCACTAGATGTGGGAGTTTTCAAGTCGTTGAAAGTTGCCTGGAGGAATGTTTTAAAAGACCATTATCATAGATCTGGTTGCAAAAGTGTAGATAAAGTTCTATTCCCTTCTTTGGTGAAGAAAACTATCGAAGCTGGGTGTTTTTCGAGGGCTAATGCAATAGGTGGTTTTAGCGGTGCAGGGATATATCCCATTGATAGAGATAAAATTTTGGAGAAATCTATAGAATCAACAGTGTTTGACGAACCTCTTCAAGAAAATACTGCTGCTGATAAACCTACTTCAATTCATTTACGAAACACAGCCTCAGATACGAATAATAGTACCCCAGTGTCTTCTACAAGTTCTGAGCTTTTCTCTCCAAAACAATTGGAAGTATCTCTACTATCTGTTTTACAAAGACAAGAAAAACATATTTCTTCAGGTAAAAGAACTAAGGTTCGTAGAAAATTTGCAGAGTGTCTTACCTCTGCGGAAATTTTAGAAAGAATGACTGCCGAAGCGAATATGAAGCAAAAAAAAAGAAAAACAGGCTGAAAAAAAATTAAAACAAAAAGTTAAGAACATTAAGACGACCAAAACAACTGCTAACAGAAGCAAAATTCAAGAAAGTTCCGAGGAAGAAAGCGATGGTAGTTTGATACTAGAAAGTGATACACTGTCAGAAACATTTTCAGATATGGAATATTTACAAGATACAGAAATTGAGAATAAAGAAAATGAAATCGAGAATAAAGACAATGAAACCAAAGTAACTGTTGGAGCCTGGGTTTTAGTCAAGTTCAAAAGCGATAAAGGTTTCCACAGGTTAGTTCATTATATTGGACAGGTTACTGAAGCAGTCGAGTTTGGTGAAGAGATAGTCGTTAATTTCCTTCGTAAAAAAGAAAAATGTTTTATGTTTCCTGAAAAAAAGGATGAGGCTATTTTACCAGTTCACGACGTAGTAAGAATCTTACCCGAGCCTTACATTCGACGTGGGATGCATTCCTTCAATTGTGATGTGTTTCGCACTGACAAAAATGTTCCTCTCATCGTTTATTAGTAAAGTACTCACTAACTTCAATACAGTTTTTATACAATTTACAGACGTTTTGTTAATTTTCAGATTAACCTTTCCTCCATCAGGAGAAAACATGTTTTGTTTCCAATATTCATAATAAAAAAATTCAAATTTCGATATTGGCTAATTTATTTTTGATATTACTAAGTCAATGTTACCCTACCTGGTGCAAACATTGCATTTTTATCCATTTCAAAAGGATTTTAATGTAGGTGTCAATGTTTACTCATGGTAGGGTAACATTGACACATTGCATGAAAAAAAAATAAAAAATCTAAAAAAGTACTAAATAATATTTGGTACGACATTATATCATAATTGTAGCTCACATCATGGGACAAGTATGTGCTATGAAAATAGTGAATATTCCCTAATAATTCTGAGCTACACAGGCATTTTTCCAAAGTTGTGTCAATGTTACCCGGTCTTACCTTACATATAATAAATACATCTCGGTTGCTATGCTATACGGGGGTGAAATGACAGGATTGGTTCACTTTTGTATTTTGTATGGGAAAGTTGCTGAATCTTTTTGAAAATCAACTCTTTGTACCCTACATAAAATAAATTAATTCCATAATTAAGGAGAAGTTGGCTTGATAATGTTGAGGTCCAATATTTCGTGATACTTATATGTGAAAAACTGGTTTGGAATGTCTGAGACATGCATTAATTTAAAATTAACGACACAAAAAACAAGATTGTAACAAAGAGACTTACCTAATTGCTTCGATGATGGAATATTTGACAAATCTTCTGATGATTCTTCATCAGAAGAGGACAAATGTCTTCTTATAGGTTGTCGTTTAGCAGAAGTAATTGCCTCTGCATCAGATACATCAGATGTTAGACAAGCCTTCGACGCCTTTGCACAGGCAGTCATGAAATTGTCAATAGGATCGGGCCTCATTAAAACCACTTCATATTCGGTCCAGTTTTCCTCTGGGTGCATCTCTGATTTAATCGCTTTTTCTAATTGTGCCCTTCTGAAGGTGGGGTAAACAACCGATTCATGTTTACTATTGTACCATTTCAATGGAATGGCCTCTACCTCATTTGTTTCAACGAATCTCACTATTATCCAAGGCATAACTAGGAAAAAGATCATCATATTAATTGATTCACGGGTTGAAACATTTGTTCTATTTTTGTAAGAATTTGTTGACTTGAAATGGCCAATTTTTTTTTCTAAAAAAATAATGCTATCAACATAACCATTATTTGACATTACTAATAAGATATGTGTATATGTTATTGCTGAAATATCATATTGAAGAGCTGTGGGCACTTAGGAATCTACATTTTTTCTTATAAAAATACCTCTAACAAATATTTCTTATTAGAGTTTAGCCAATCAAATTATAAATTCCTTCACCTGAACTTTCAACCAATAGTTTCTGTAAATATTTTTAAAAATTTTAAATGTATCTTGCATTAAAAATAAATTGGCATCACACTTGCAAAAAATTATACTATTTCAATATGATGATCAAAAATGGCAACTAAATATTTATTAATTTTTGTATTTAAAGATTTACAAGAGGTGTAACATTGGAAATACAACAAATACATCATCATATGGCAGACAAACTAATTTATGGCTTATTTCTTTAATGGCCCAATAATTTAGATCACTCAATTCATGAACAATGCAAATATCAAGAATGGATGAAGAACAGGGAATATCGAAAAAGTTTTTTTTTGTCATATTTTCTTCCAATCACTACATAATCATTGAAGGTAGAAGAAAAGGCAAAATTCTCAATTTTGATTAAGGAATTATCTTTCAAAGCACAATAAGAATCTCTTCCATTCAGAGATAGTCTGAAATTACTAAACACTACAGTTTTGAATTGGGGACAAGAACAGTCAGCAACAAGGACACCATTATCATGAGATTGCTCGAATGTGTAAACTGATTTCTCATTATTTTTAATAACAATTTTACTCTTGTTTATTTCTTCCCAGCGGCAAATAACTTGTGCTAAGGGATTTTCGTGTTTTCTGACCATCTTCAATAACGTTTGAAGATAATTTTCTGAACAAAATGTACTAAAATTGTCAAGAGATCCAAATCTTTTACAATCGTCTGCTAAATGTACTAAGTTATGAAAATTATGCGTTAGCAATTGAAGGCCATATAATTTTTTCACATTATTGACGAAACACTTCAAAAGATTTCCAGCATAGTCAATAATTTCATCATTTTGATTCTGACATAATAATCTTACTGCTACAGAGAGACACAGAAAATGTTGATATTTTTGTTTTTTAATACTATTGGTCCAGTATACAACAAAAACTGTCGAAACTCTGTAGCTTTCCATCTTTTTACCTCTTCAAGAACTCGAGGTTTTCTTGCAAATTCTGATGGAATAAAATATGCTAATTGCAGTAATTGTTTAGAAATACTTTCCAATTGATATGCGGAAAGTTTATTGGGAGGTGGTCCACTGCACCAAACTCCGCTAAGAAGTTTTTTTACAACTCCTAAGCAAATGAGTTGCATGTAATCCAACGGTACATCTAAAATCAAATCAATTCCTGGTATATCAGCTAGTATTGTAGACCCATTGTGATGATCCTCATCCCTCTTAAGAACAAAATCAGCATGAGTTCTCTTAGCACTATTGATATTTGGAAATACTACCCTATCCTTGAAACTTATACCATGATCGGTGCACTTTGTAGACGAGCTGTAACCTCCGTGTCCCTTAATTGATAAGCTTGGCGCTTTGGCAACAGCATCAAATAAAAACATTGAAATTTTGAATCTTTACTTTTTACCGAATAACTCTACTCCATTTGTTGATAAATAATCAACTTCTTCAACAAAGTCAGTTAAAAAGTTTTAAAATCATTTGGCTTTTTATAACCATGATACAAACCAATTATAAAAACACTTTTGTTAATACCTAAAATGGGATACAATTGACTAACAGAACTTTTGGCAAGAGGAAGACCATCAATATTTATTCCTAGCACAATATCCGTGGGTGGGTGTCAATTTTAAATTTGTATAAGGTAAATGTCCCAATGATCGTCACTGACCGAGTTATCGTCAGTGCGATTAAGTTTCCGTAAAAATTAAGCATCCAATAGCAAAATTCCACTATAAAATAATTGTAATAATATTTAGCGACATCTGACGGAATAACTGGTAAAAATTATTTTCAATCGAGTGACATTTGTAATGCGCGCGGTGTGTTGAAAGTACTGGTGTATTGATTTCTGGGGTTGTTAAACTTGTTAATGTTAAGGTAAGTTGTTATTGTAAACTTTCTATAGCATGCACGTAGATGGTGTTATTGACAAGGAATAACTTTTTGATGATTTAGATACATATAAACTAAGTAACTGACAAAAATTTTAAGGTTAGGAGTCCGTTAGAAATTATTTTTTGTGGTGACGAATACTGCCACAGGAAAACAGTTGTCTGCCCCAATATTCGTCAGGTATGACGATCACTGGGTCATCGATCATTTTAATAGAATTCCATATTTTTCCTTTTTTGAAGTTGCTTTCATAACTATAAAGGAACAAAGGCATTAAACTTTTGTTAAAAAATCTGCGTACCAGTATTCGTCATATCAATATAGAGTGGGGATATTATTCACGGTGGTATAGAATGTAGAGACGAATACTGGGTCAACAAGTGACGATAACTGGGTATCTTTATTATAGATGAGTCGTTTCAATTATGATGATGAATATATGAAAAAAGCGATCGAAGCAGTTAAAAAAGGTTCGCCAATTGCCACAGCAGCCAAAACTTTTAAAGTTCCTCGAATGACACTCTCGGACAAATGTAAAGGAAAAACTCCGATGCAGAGGAAAATGGGGCCCCCTTCCATACTGTCCGAAATTGAAGAACAAAATTTAGTTAGATGGATTTGTCACTTAGGTAGCAGGGGTTTTCTGGTAAAAATTTGTCATCTTCTTGATAGTGTCCAAATATAACTTAAATCTCAAAAGAAACCTAACCCATTTGCCAACGATCGACCAGGGCGACACTGGCTGGAGGCTTTTCAAAGAAGGCATCCTGAGATAGCTACAAGAGTGTCTCAAAACTTAACCAAAAGTCGGGCGTCTGTTTGAGAAACGAATATACGTCGGTGGTTTGAAGAGATCACCGAGTACTTTAAGCAGAATAATATGTTAGATGTATGCAATGATCCATTTCGAGTATTCAATTGTGACGAAACCGCATTTTTCTTAAGTCCTGGCAACCATCGTGTCCTGGTTAGAAAAGGACAAAAATTGGTTCATAGTGTAATCAATTCAGATGAAAAAGAAAATATCACAACTCTCGTCATGGGAAACGCAGAAGGGGAATTGGCTCCTCCTATGGTTGTAGTCAATTTGAAAAGGGTGCCTAAATCATTGGCCGCTTCCATGCCACAATCTTGGGCTATTGGTAGATCTGACAACGGTTGGATGACTGGACAGACATTTTTTGAATACGTTACTAACGTTTTCTATCCTTGGTTAATAGAAAAAAATATTAAACTACCAGTAATTATTTATCTAGATGGACACTCCTCTCACTTGACATTACCATTAAGTGAGTTTTGCAAAGATTCAGGAATAGAAATTGTTGTGCTGTATCCAAACTCTACACACTTTCTACAACCAATGGATGTAGCAGTGTTCCATCCATTAAAGTCTTCTTGGAAGAAAGAAGTTTATAAATGGAGAATAGAAAACGCAGGAGTCCGTTTAAAACGAGATAATTTTTCTGTACTTCTCCACAAAGTACTAAAAAATACACTCAAACCCGAGATGTTGAAGAATGGATTCAGTGCTTGTGGATTAGTTCCTCTAGATCCAGATGCTTTAGACTACTTCAAGATAAAAAACAAGGAAGATAACGCCTCAATATCAAAATCATCAAAGAATGTAGAGGATATAAAGAATCATTTAAAGTATATTGAGTGCCTTATCCCGCAGGATAAGCTTAAATTATTCAGAGTCTGGGCCGACATGGTTACATGAGGTGGAATTCACAGAATTATTCAAAATTTGGCATCAAATTAACACAAGCATCAGTGGAGACGGTACAAAGACTGCATTGGAAAACCAAGAAGACCTTACGAGGTCTCTAGATAGTGAAATATTTGACGATATTTTAATAGACCTATTGCCTGAAAATGAAACAATTGACTTTGTTGTGGGAGAAGAAGGTACACTGCAGAAAGTCACTAATATAGGTACGGTACTCCTAAAGTCAAGTTTACTTCTATACTCGTTAACTAATCAATTTTTTTGCTTCTAGATCTGTCTCCTAAATTAAACTCATCAGAAGTCAACGAAGCAGAATCTCCCAAAAAATGTGAGTAGCATAATATCAGATATTGCGAGTACTCAAGTATCCTGAATTTCGTATTCGTTATTTGCAGGTGATCTAAGTGCTCCAATAAACTCAAAACCAGATGAATTAAACATTTTTCCAAATACTCAGCCAATTTTATGCCCAGTTTCTTGCGAACCTTCAAGTGAACTATCAGTAAATTGTATTACCACTCAGCAGGCTCCAAGTAATATTACCCTAAAAGGTAGGTAATAGGTATTCATGAAATGTTTAATTCAAGTAACAATCAATATTATATCGTTACATATGATTTTCAGATAATTTGTCAGACAATATATCGATTACTGAAACAGATGAACCCAGTTTACCTACAACGGAAATAGAGGTTCTTGACAGAGTTATTGAAGTAGACCAAGTTTCGCCATCTGCGGCACAAACAACAAAGATGAATATTCCAGTGAATCTTCCTTCAACAGCCACAGCACAAGTAGCAGAAATCAATACAGAGAAAGATATCTTGGCGGACATACCGTCTCCTTTCAAAAACAATTTGTTTTGGCCAGATAGACCAAAGGTGACTAAAAAACTAAAAGAAAAAATACCTTCACTAGCAACGTCTAAAGATTGGCAAGAATATTTTAAAAAGAAAGAGAAAAAGAAGTTGGAAAAAGAACAAGAAATTCAAGAAAGGAAAAGAAAACGACTTGAAGGCAAAGAAAATAAAAAAATTGCAGGGGAAAAGATTGTGAAAGAGAATAAAGAACATAAACCAAAATCACAAAAGCCGAAGAATGGAATATGTGAAACTGAGAGAACACAGAAAGAAAGTTGGTTTTGTAATATTTGTGAAGAAGACCGTGAAGAGGGTATGATTAAGTGTCAAAAATGTTTGCAATGGATGCATGAGAGGTATGAGTCAACTTCAAAAAAGGCTAAAAAATTTATTTGTCAAATTTGTTTGTAAAATTTGCGATGTACCTAACTTTCTCAAATAAAAAACTAAAAATAATAATAATTTATTTGAGTCTTCTTGTATTAAACTATGTGACGAATACTAGGACGTTATCTGACGATAACTGGGACTGCCCCTTTTTTCGCATGACGAATAATGGTACATGGAAACGTTAATTCTGAATTTGAATAAAATAACATTTAAAGTTAAAATAAAGTGTATTTGTCTAAAACACATAAGAGATAACTTACCACACTAATCATTAAAAAGATTTTAACACGATTAAATTAATATATGAATGTTATACTAAGTTTCATATTGCAAACATTGTCTTAGCGTGACGAATACTGGGACATTTACCTTACTGACTTTCTAAAGCTTTTTTTATTCCTATATGTTTGTAGAAACCTGGTTCAATCGCTATAATTTTAGTTTTTCTAGGAGTTGATAAAAAGCTTCGAGGGTCTTTTGGAAGTGATGAAAAATCTGTCCCATTTGAACGTGATAATATGCCTAGTAAAACTTTAAGTGCAGTATGGGATATTTTATAAGAAACCGCCCAATCTTTTAACTCATCAATTGTTGTGATATCGGATGGATTGATTGAAGAATGTTGATATCTAGGGACACTTTCATCAAGTTCATTTATGTGACCATCATCATGTTCATTTATGTGACCTTCATCAATATCAGATGATTGACTATTCAAGTTATCACTATCATCGGGTGAATTGTTTCCATCAATAACTGAAATTAATTTTCACAATTACCCGTCTTTTGGAATAAAAAATCAATTTGGAATATTGTAAATTGTAATATACAACTTACTTCCAAAATTTCACAATATATTTTTTTACACTTCTCACTTTTTCAGTCAACATTCGGCAACATCAACGTGCCAAAGAGTAATCTTAACCTATAATCTTTGGATTTGCATAAACCAACCAAGCACCACACAACACGGAACACAGACGCAGAGCTGCCCGTATTCTCGTGCCCGAAATGACAGTTCGACATATCGCATACCGATAGTGAAGCAAAGCATACCTATCTCTTTCCGTTACATCAGAAAGTGGATGGCGTGTGCTTCATTTAACTTCGTTTCGCTTCGATGCGAAACAAGTTAAGTCCATGTTGAAGATAGAAATCAGAAGACAGTTTTCATATTTAGTTTCATATTTTTAGTAGTTTTCGGAATTAATTGAAATAATAATATTTTAGTCATAAAAAATATAAGTTATGTTATTAATGGAGTCGACGAGTTTGGGTATAGTCCTTTTTACTGTATAAGTTATTTTCCATACTCAGGAAATTATGTTTACATTTTGAGGAGAATATAGAATATCCAATGCACATTCGACAGCGAATGTCCAAAGAAGAATAATCTTAGAATATACCATGTAGAATGTTCAAAAATCTTTGAATATCAATTCCTGATTATCCACTGAACATTCCGGAAAGAATGTTCGATGTTTTTCACATGAATATTAAAAGAATATACATAGAATATTCGAAATATATATCTTCAATTTAGAATATTTAGGAAATATTCTAGGAATATACGGTGCTGTCTGGGCAAATGCGAGAAATATACGCAGTCCGGAGAAGGTGTTGCTGGAGTTCAGTCCTGCAAAGCGGTAGAATCGAATCATCGAAGTTCGACTTGTTGATTCGAAAAATGTCGTCTGTGTCAGTGAATTTATACGTCTTGGAAAATATCTGTAGTCTGCAAAAGTCGATATTTGTACATTTCTTCGAGCCGTATATGTGACAGATGAACTCTAGACATGAAATTCGGCGATATCTGTTAATGATTTCATGAAATTCGTGGACGATTTTAATATATTGAAGGGACGATTCTTTCCTTTTTTGAATAGCGCGGGATTGAAATCGCAACCCGTTAGTGCATGGAAAGCCGGCAGCGCTGAACATACCCAGATATTTACGTACACAGGTATAAAGGATGTTTCACCCAAGGTTCAGTTATAAGAAATGACAAATATTTGAAATAAGCCAAAGAAAATAAAATTTAACGAAAACAAACAATTGTATGACTCATAGACATTACAGCGGCCAAAAAGTAAATTTTGCCTTGTAAAGATACTGCAAGGCTAGACATTTCATTAGTCATTGAAGACGCACGGACGCGCGCAGCACTTTGCATACCTGCAAGACTCACTTTGCCAACAGATATCCATGCAAGACCTAGATTTCCTGCTATTTGAAGGTATAAACTATACCTACACAAGAGGACAGTCATGATCAAATGAGTCATTAGAACAATTTTAGTTAACATGTTTGTCGGCATGCAAGACCAACTTTGCCGACAGATATGCATGCAAGACTCATTTTTTTTTTCTTGAAAACTGTAAAATATATAAAGATCAACCATAATCAAATTGTCCCCATATCGCCTATATCGAAAAATTAACAGTCGCCCTAGAAGAGGGTTGCACACTCCCCCAGCTGCAAGACTCGAATTTTCTTAATGTTAGTGACAGTTAGAATGATACTGGACAGTATGATGTATAATCAAATCTGGAATCCGAATCAGTCGCTAGCTCTCGTACTATCATACTCATTAGACATACGAGGAAGTTTTTTGGCCATATCTCCGCAGCCGTTTGACATAATCCCATCAAACTTGGTATCACTGGATTCGTAATCAAATATGGAAAAATATACTGGGTGTGCAATTTAAAAATACCACCAAAGTCATTTTTACTCAATTGCAGATAACCCTATATATTTTGGGTGGGGTTCAAAATTTGGCCCATCAGAAAAGAAAATCGAGCTGTCCGAGGATTCTTCCGAAATATCTTTCTATTCAGAAATAATGAATTTGTTCCATAATTTTGATGCGCAGTGTATAAAGCAAAATAGGCGTTTCAAAGTTCGATCCTTGAATAGGAACAAAAAGTTCAATGTACGCAAGAATTTGTTGGAATAGGCAAAAACGCATGATAGGGAGCAATTTTTTAAATATACGAGGATGTCTCATATATGGGAGATTGTGAGCAAAGAAAGCATTTTCTTTCATTCGGTTGTTTTTGTACCTTGGATCACTTTTTGCGTATAACTGGGGGAACGTTGATAGCTGCTCCAAAGTTCAAAACTACAATATAGAATTTTCATATAATGTGGATGTTATTCTTGGCATCTGTCAAGATGAAACAGTAAAATTTACAGAACTTTCAAAAACACAAAAGTTATTGTAAAAAAGCTGCAATTTGATTGGTTCATTTTCATTTCTTATTTTATTTTATTCATCTGTATAAATCAATGGTTTTTGCACTTATTCTTAATTTTATTTTAATTAGTTTCTTGTTATTTTATTTGCTGTTTAAACTCCCCTTTAGTTATTGTTAAAATTGTAATTTCCGTCAACCGATTGCACCCCTACGCGCAACCCTCGGAAGTCTTCGAGAGACTTGTGTGAGCTAGGGAAGACGCAGACCTTACCTTTTAACGTGTGATGCCATGCACGAGACCGGTGAATCGAACTCACGACCCCACGCTTGCGAGGCGTACGCTTTTACCAGCCGACCACCACGAAGTTATAGTATGATATATTTGTGCCTGCGCAAGTTATATTTATATTTTCTTTTTCTTTAAGAGATAAAAGTTGATTTGGATGCATAAATGAAAATACATAGTCTCAACATTTCAGTGAAAGGGCTTAATGAAAGTGAAGATATAAATTGAATCCGCCTTGTGACATAACCAACTTTTATCTCTTAAGGAAAAGGAAAGAAAGATAACTTACGGCATAAGTGACATAACCTCCGCAAATTATAAAGACCTGTCAAAATTAAATAAAAAGCGCAAAGTACTTATTGTTAAGTCTATAAATAATAACATTGAGACCTTTAAAACTATAAATATGTACGACGACGGCATGCTAATTGATTTAGTGCATCAATATACATTTTTGTATGGTGAATCCCAGGTTGGGGTTTCAGAAAAGTGTCAACAAAAAGATGGAGGCATTTTGTGCGATTTTTCGCTGAGAAAATCAAGTTTGAAAATGGTCGGTTTTCAAGATTCAGAAGTTCATAACTCGAAAAGTATGAGATCCTCACAAAATTCTTGAAAATTTTTCGGATTCATGTTCGGGAGATGAAACTACGTAAGTTACTCTACTTTTCTTTTTGTTTCGAGAAAAAGCCCGATAAATTGAATAAAGCGAGTGCATAAAAAAATCAAAATTCTTGTAAATTTAAGATTAATGACAGTTGATGAAAGTTACAGATCAATGAAAAAGCGGTGTGCATAAATCCGCCTTAAGTGAAGTGCTTCATACCATCACTGCCCTATAGGACGGTAATCTGAAGATGTAATGTATCATATGATTTGAATCTGGTTATGAATAGTTGAGTTTTCTTGCTTACTTACTTACTTTTTGGTGTACCTACTGCAATAAGTTTTTTTTTAATTATTCACAGGTAATCGTTTCTGAAGTCGACTTGTATAGTAACAAAGACGTAACAGACGAAAACAAACAAAATTAAGAGTGAATATAATACGCAGTGGCCCTCTGTAACTCAAAGCGAAAGCAATAGCATGCGTGATCGACTGCCATTGCCGATTTGGTACTCTGTATCATCACTCGGATGAGATCGGCCAAGTCTATTCGGAAGCAAAGCAAAAGCGCACATTGAAGGATGCTGGTTGAAACTCAAATTTATGAACGACACGATAGGACAATTGTAACGAGTGTTGGGAATAGGACAATAGATGGCGCATCAAATGGCAGCCGTGACATGCAATTCATTTACAGCGTCATGCGTCAGTCAGTCTGAATCTCGTATTTGTTTACGTTGCACGTGGCAGTTCTAGGAGCGTTTTGAAAAACATCCACTTTCCTTCATTCTAAAAGTCAGTGTTAGACGCCTTCCTCACATAACAGTACGGTATCGGTGCAGCATCTGTATGCGGTATACCGATAGTAAACTTTGTCGGCCAGATCTCCTCACTTATCGGTTTACTGTCCGTAAGTTGTCTGCATGCTTTCGGTGCAAACATTCAGATGCGTTTGTGCCGTCATCTTTAAATGATGTCTTCGGATGAAGATGTCATTGCGTGTTACATGTACTTACGATTGCGTAGAAGAAGAAAGAAGTATTGGGTACACCCGTATATTGCCAAAAATATTTCATGCAGACTTTTCATTGCGGCACAACAACTTTCGCAAGATGATGTGAAATTCCGAGCGATGTATAAAATGTCAAAACAAAGTTATCGTGAACTCCTGTCTCTTATTGCACCCCACATTACGAAACAAAATACTACATATAGAGAATGTGTTAGTGCCGAAGAGAGATTACTCATTACTTTGAGGTAAGAACCTGTACATTTCTTTAAATGAGTGCTTTGCAATACACTGCTGGACGTACAGTTTGCGATACATCAAGTCATCTATTTTGATAGCTGTCACGCTCTTACGTCAATACAGTAAAGGTTAGTTTCCCTGATAAAGTAGATGAGTCGCACACTGTACGTCTCACCAATAGTGCTCCAATCGTTCAGGATTGTCGGTCCATCTTGAGGGAGGCACCCACTTCTATTCTATTCTATTAATGTTGGGGTGTCGATACACTGCGACCTATAAGATCTATTGTGCCCCCTTCTGCTGCCCAATCGTTGAGGATGTCTCAGCGATTAGAGCAGTTCCTCCATTCCTATTGCTTTCAAAAAGTTCAGGATGTCGGTAGGCTTCAGGTTGGGTAGATCTCCCTCTTCTATTTGATATTCTCCGAGGTATCGTGCCCTTGGATTATGCAGGGTTCCCACTTTCATCTGCATCTGTCTGATGTAAAATCCCTCACAAAGGCATAAATATGTATAAATCATCAAAAACCAATATAATTTTTTATTTATTAATAAAGTTTTTATGAATGAAATACAGAAAAGTTAACAGCTTCATCCTCGTTTTGGTAACCTGGCGTAGAGTGAGACTGGTAGTTCATGGCTTCATCTGCATTTTGATAACCTTGTGTAGAGTGAGACTGGTAGTTCATGGCTTCATCTGCATTTTGATAGCCTGTCAAAGAGTTAGACTGGTAGTTCATTACTGGCGGAGATGCAGCTGGTGCTGGAGTACCAACTGATGATATTGGAGAAAATAGAGAATTGTCCATTGAAGAACTACCAGTGGAGTTTCTTGAAGGTCCTGATATCGGTGCGGTCTTAATGTCATCTATAAGTTGTAATACTTTAATTTTGAAAGATCGGATTTGTTGGGCATTCATATCGGCAAACTCTGGTAGTAAACTGAGGAAGTAATGGTTCATTTGTTTTTCGGTTTTGTTTAATAAAATTTCGTCAGTCTTGTCGATTTTGTTTTTTAAAAACTTAACCATTGCAGCGTCTACTGCTGCTGCAGATGTTGCCTTGGGGCGAACTCGGGGCATAGGTGTAGAAGAAGAAGAAGCCATAGATTGGACTTGTGAATCAGATAACTGGTGTTGATCTGATGAATCAGTAGGGCCCTCGTCTGTTACTTGTTCTTCAGGTTCTGCCTCGGTATTATCTGCCGGTTCTGTATCTGGCACTGTGTTTTCTACTGGATTTGGTGGTATGTTTTCACGATTAGGAATTCTATTAACTGGTTTAACGTAGGGTAAAATGAACGTTTAATGTTCAGCCAAATAATAAGGCTTTTTGGTTTTTGAGCCGCTTGGAGGTGGTTTGGTACTTCTGATGAAAGTGGACCTGATATTGCGCCATTTTTCCTTGCATTCAGCAACTGAAACAAACAGAACAGATAAATTAAACTGATGCTTTTTTTATTTTGCAGATATTTAGCTACCGGAAGTACATTTACGGCATTGGCATTATATTTTGCAAGAGGTGTGAGCACTATATCTGACATAATAGCTGAAACGACTGACGTGATTTGGTCAACATTATAACTATAAAGGCTATCATTCGATCGTCCTATTAGCAATATGTAATGCTGATGGATTGTTTACTATGATTGACACAGGGTATGCTGGGCGAAATAGTGATGGCGGAATTTTTCAAGCTTCGGCTTTGAGCTACTGGATGGAAACAGTTGGTTTAAATATGCCCATATCTTCTGCACTTCCACATGATGATACACAACAGCAAGTGCCATATTTCTTTGTTGCCGACAATGCTTTCCCTTTGAAACGCAATATAATGCGGCCTTACCCCATGACAGGTATAAACAATATTAACAGAATCTACAACTACAGAATGTCGAGAGCACGCAAAACAATAGAGTGTACATTCGGAATGATGACTCAAAAGTTTCAAGTACTTCTAACGCCAATTCGGTGTACAAATTACACTACAGTGAACAACATAATTAAATCTGTATGTGTCCTACACAATTTTATACGATTACGAGATGGAGCGCCATATTCTGCCACAGATAATGAGGGTACTCACAACCAGAATCGAGATTTTAACATTGAAAGAGACGAAATTCCCATTAATGCTGGATCAGCCGGGTCAACAGTCCGAAAATACTTAACTAATTACTTTGTTTTACCTAGGGCAGCGCTTCCGTGGCAATACACTCATTGTATTTAATTGAAACTACATACATAATTACTGTCTATGCATACTTTGTAATTAATAAGAAGAGTACTATAAAATAATATTATGTGAGTTTGAGTGTATGTGTGAGTGATACATAATAAATAACACGTACTTACCAGTCAATTTTGTTTCATTGCTAATTTCTGTCCACGCTTTTTCCGTCAGGTCGTTCCTCGAATATTCCGGTAACTTGTAGTTATATAAAAGTGGATATTTTTCTACTTCAGCCACCAATTTAATACACGTGGCTTTTTCATTTGCTATTTTCAATACACTCGTATGGTAGACTCCGTACGATTTACACAAGTTTCGCGCTCGGTATCTCGGATCTTACTGGAAAGCCGTACTGCAATGCAGTATGCTGAACATATACCGCCCCGCTCCCGCGCAGCCCGCGCCAGTCAGAAAGCGTGTATGCAAATATAGGCGCTCGGTAACGAAGCGGTAACAATTTTACTGCATGTAATTTACTGCACCGATACCGTACTGTTATGTGAGGAAGGGTCCTTACTTTGATTGGGAAGGAGATTCAGATATGGATATTGGAAGTGGAGGTATGTGGTATATCTGTATACAGTAACTTATGACACAATTTCAATGCTTCTGTCTTATGAGTGTTAATAACAAATTTTTGTGTGGTATTTTAAATGCTTTGTTATAAATCAGTAAATACGTTATGTTTCCGAATCCGTCCGATTCAAATAGAATATCAATACAGTGTATGTTAGGAAGTTATCTGGGAAGAAAAATGTGTCGGAAGTTTGGCGTTTTATTTCAAATTTCAAATCAAATTTATTTGAACAAAAACAGTTATTACAGTTTAGTTGGCTGGTAAAGCAATTTCAAGATTATTCATTAATTTAACAATATACAAACAGAATGTCGGAAGAATAAGTAGAATTTCTAATAATACACAAAGTAATCCTTGGTGAATACAATACTATGATATTTTTTATATGAGACATCACTATCTGTGGATTTCTTCTTCATATAGTGTTATACTTTGTTTTAGCTTACTGAGGGGATACGAAGACGTTTACCAAACAATATTTATACAGTGCGGCTTTTTTAAATCCCCCCCTGTTAACTTTTAAACGGTTCGACGTACAAACGTGAAAAAAAAAACTTTTGGAGGGTTTCACCGATACTACTTCTTGAAATAAAAAATATGATGATTGCTCAACAGGAGGCGCGGGGGGTCACATTAACTTGAAAATTTCAAACGGCATGGGGGATCAAGTGTCACATCGTAGAAAAGAGAATTCAATTCTCTTTACAAACATCTAATTTTTTTTTAATTTTGTTGGAATTTTTTTTGCAATTCAAATTCGAAATATCAAATATAAATGCGGATCTTAAAACTACTCATACCTCGATAAATTTGAACGGTTTGTTGTGGAATAATGAAACCAAAAACATTTTGAAGGTATAACAGATACTTCTTTTTGAGAGAAGAAACATTGCAATAACTAGACAGATGGCGCTGGGGGCACATCAACTTGAAATTTTCGAAAGACACAAAAATCGAAAATGGAAAAAATTTCTCAACTAAATTCAAATATATTTAGATGGTTGTAAAGAGAATTGCATTCTCTTTTCAACGTTGTGACACTTGACCCCCATACCCCCTGTCGAGCAATCACTATATTTTTTGTTCAAAAAAGTAGTATCGGTGAAATCCTCCGAACGGTTTTTTTTTTCATGTGTGTACGTCGCACTGACTAAAAAAAGCCACACTATATAATATTGTGCTTCAATGCCCTATTAAGCAAATTGACAAAAAACTTGATTATTTGGAAGACCATGTGTTTAAAATCACCAAATGTGAACGTCATGTATTGAAGCATAAACTTTCCCATTTTAAATTTGATTTCAAGAGTAAATGGATGGCTGCCTACAGGAAAAAAGTCATATTTGAAAAGAAGAATGCCAGTTGGTTACAAGGTGTAATTGCTTTGCCAATGATGTTGTCATCTTTACCACGTCGTCCATCAAAATCATTCCTGGAATCTAGCGACCGCACCAAAAGACGAAAAACCACACATTTACGAGAAAGGACAAATGCATAGCAGTTAACATTTGCAGCACAAATGAGCTTGAGAGCTACTGGCAATGTAGCTGCTTCTAATATATTAAGAGATATTACACAATCTCCAACAAGGGCAACTATATTCCGCAAGTGTTTAACTAATGCACATCATACACCGCAACTGCCTCCTACAGAAGCGTTATCTATGCTTGTGGAGGGAGATTTTACGAGAAGACAATACAATATTGTGCGAAAATTTGACAAACAGCGCTTCCCATGTTATTCATTATTACAAAAGGCAAAACAGCAATGCTATCCAAAACCTGAGGCATTTCATGTAACATCAACCAGTGCTGAGGTGAAAGATATTCTGGACCACACTTGTTCCCGTTTATGCCAGTATCTGGACGACATTTTTGAAAGATGCAATGAAGAAGAACATTCTAATTCAGAACTGATTCACGAATGGGGCTGTGATGGTTCGCAGCGAAGTCAATTCAAACAGAAGTTTGAACATACAACAGACTCTGATGCAAATATTTTCCAAAGTTCCTGTTCCCCTCAGATTAAGAACTAAATATGGCAAAATATTGTGGCAAAATCTAGTTCCATCCTCCCCTCGATATTGTAGGCCCATAAGAATCAGGTTTATCCATGGAACAAAAGATGTGACCAATGATGAAATCATATATGTTGAAAATCGAATAAATGATCTACAAAAGAGTAGAGTACCTTTGAAGAGAGGTTCTGCTCTTGAAGCTGAACACAAACTATTATTTACTATAGTTGATGGGAAAATATGCAATATCGCTACTAACAGCATCTACAATGCGGTGCTACTTGTGTGGGCTGACGTCAAAAAGTTTCAATGACATATCAAAGAAGAAAGATGTGAAACCAAAATCACTATCATTTGGAATATCCGTCCTTCATGCAAAAATACGGTCGTTTGAGTCAATCCTTCACTTGTCATATAAGGTTCCAATTGGAAAAAGGCAAGCAAGATCTGCAGAAGATAAAAAGACTAGGGCCGAAACAAAAAAAGGAATTCAAGAAAAATTCAGACAGTAGATTGGTCTCTTAGTAGATATTCCAAAAGCTGGTTTTGGAAACGCTAATGACGGGAATTCAGCAAGATTTTTCCAAGACCCTAAATTGACCAGCGAAATTACTGGAGTTGACGAAACTTTAATTTACCAATTGAAGATTATATTGGAAGCAATATCGAGTGGACATGAGATAGATGTCGCTAAATTTGAGAACTATGCATCCAAAACAGCTCAGTTGTGTATAAGTTTATACAGCTGGATTCCAATGACACCAACCATGCACAAAATTTTAGTGTTTTCAGAAGAGGCTGTTGAAGCCAAAAATAAACACTTCCGTGCATACAGGCAAGGGTTCCCGAGAGGTGTGTAATAGAGATGTTTGCAACTTAAACAAAAAATTAGCTTCTGGATGTTATGCTGTGAGACGTGTTACAAAAGAGCTAGGACTCTCAACAGGAAAAACAACTTACTATGCCTTGATAGAGTCCCACCTAAGATACGGAATCCCATTTTGGGGAGTATGCAATAAAACTCACCTGCAAAACACACTCATCTTGCAGAAACGGGCAATTAGATACTTATCTACAGCAAAGACACGCGATCCCTGTAAACCATTGTTTGTATCCCATAAAATACACACTGTCTTCGCCATCTTCATCCATGAAACAGTATGCTTAATAAAAAAACACTTTAACCAATTCAATAGTACTCCTTCCTATTACTCTATACGCAAACAAAATAATATTAACCTACCAAGGCCAAATTCAACCCTAGTGAAGGACTCACTTATTTACAATGGTTGCAAGATGTTCAATCATTTACCAGAGCATATAAGGAATATTAGCAACACCGACCATTTCAGAAAGGCTGTGCAAGTGATATTAAGTGATCGACCTTACTATAGTCTGGAAGAATTTTATTCTGACAAATTTTAACCTCTGACTCCTCTAATTTTCTTTATACTCCTAACTTTACAATCATATATGTTTACTGTTTTGTTTTGTTGTTCTTTCAATGTCATGTCATGTCCACGTTATATACCTATAGATATAATTTTTAGATTTAAGTGAGCACTTTGTCCATAAGAATGTTTTTTTTTTCTTGATGACAATAAAGTATATCTCTCTCTCTATATACAGATTACTGTAGAGCTCTGAGCCTTTTTTGACAAGTATACGTCCATTACCAAGAAAATCAACAAAGCCATCTTCTAAAGAAACTATCCATCTTCTTCTTCCATCAAAAACTGCAATAACTTCAACCCAAGAAATTTCCATAAGTGTCCATCAAGACGTGGAACCCAATGAGGAGAGCTCGTATGACGAATCAGACTAACGTTTTAGTGTGGTAGTCATATTATTCTTCAATAAATATACCATTTTGTGTTAATTTCTAATTTAATTCAAGTTTCTTACAGTAAAAAAAGCTTATTTAACGATTTTACTGACATACGAATGAAAAAAGAGTTTTGACCAACTTTTGGTACCTAATGTGAAGCGTCAGGATTCTGGTAGCGCTCAGGTCTCGATTGCTGTGGTTTTACCGTTTTCTTACGACCGGTTTCACAATAATAATAATAATCTTTATTCACTGAGTATATAAGAAAGATACATGTGGTAAATAATGGTCATACACGATAAACACTTATACACAATGAAGATTAAGTGTGAATAAAGTAAGTACTCGATAAGTGTAAAAACACTTGTTTCGAGAGAGGTTTTAGTGAACAATCGAAAAGAGAAAGTATGTAAATATAAAATGTATATCTAAAATCTAAACATGATGAAAAAATACGAAAACATGTGCAATAATCATAATCATATATAACATATAAGAACAGAGTAAGTACTCGATAAGTGTAAAACACTTGTTTCGAGAGAAGTTTTAGTGAACAATCGAAAAGAGTAAGTATGTAAATATAAAATGTATATCTTAAATCTAAAGATGATAAAAAATACGAAAACATGTGTAATAATCAAAAATCATTTAACATATAAGAACAGAGTATAAAACTTTGATAAAATCAATATCGACATATCCAGCGATGAGTGTTGTACTTACAAGAGATTTCATTACAGTCCTCGTAAAACAGGTCAATAAGAATAAGAATATGTAGAACATGTATGAAGTCTTTGTTGAATCATGGTTGTGTTGTACATTTTCATATCCGTTGTTAATAGGGTACGGATAATCCAGACTATTGTGAGGTATCTGGATTATTTGAAATAAATGTCCTTAGGGCTTTTTTAAAGCGGTTTGCTGGCTGCATAACTTTTATTGAGTCAGGAATTTTATTATAAAATTTTGGTGCTAGGTAGGAATATGTTTTTTGTGTGGCGGTTTTCAACATCAATGGAGGAATATATAGGTTTTTCTGACGGGTTTCATAGTTGTGTGCCGGCAGTTGGGCTTTGTCTTTAGACAGGTGGTATTTAGTGCAAGACTGCAGGAAGAACAATTGCGAGATATCCAGAATTTGCGTTTCTGCGTGTAATGCTTGTGTTGGGTATCGAGCATTCTTTTCAAATATAAGTTTTAGGAATCTGCGTTGTACAACTTCCAGGGGGTGTATATGTGTTTTGGATGCCCCTCCCCAGGCTATTATTGAGTAACGGAGATGGCTTTCAACAAGCGAGTAATATATTGTTTTAAGATGTCGCAAAGGTAATATGTTTTTCATTACTTTAAATTTATAAAGAATTATTCTTAATTTCTTAACTACGTACTGAATATGTAGGTTCCATCTTAAGTGTGGATCCATTATCACTCCCAGGTATTTTATTTTTGTTCCAGGTAGTATGCTGTAAATTTCGGTTCCGACTTTGATATCGATTCTATCAAATGTAGGAGCGTTGGTGGAGTTGCAGCAAATGGTAAATAATTGGTTTTTTCTATATTGAGGCTCAATAACTTATGTTTCAGCCAATTAATTATTTTACTGAAGTCTTTTTCAATATTCTGTTTAAGTGAAAGCCAGTTATCAGATTAGTAGAAGATGGCAGTGTCATCTGCAAAACCGATAATGCTCCCATCACACTGTAGTGAAAATAATCCATTCACGTAAATATTGAAAAGTGTAGGTCCGAGTACTGAGCCCTGTGGGACTCCGTATTCGATTTCTCGCACAGCACTTAACGCGTTTCCAACCTTTACCGCCTGAGTTCTACCTTTCAACTCTGAAAGAGATTCAAGCAATCACCTCTTACTCCGATGTCACCTAGTGTCTGCAGAAGAAGATTATGGCTAACACTATCGAATGCCTTGGACAAATCTATAAATATACAAATGCATGGCTTGGACTTATTTAAAGATTTCGTGATTTTTTGCGTTAGGGCTGAAATTGCATCTTCCGTAGATGTATTTGCCCTAAAACCGAACTGGTTATCAGATAGAATTTTAAATTTTTGTAGATAAGAATCGAGTCGTAGTTTCATGATTTTCTCAAATACCTTAGAGAGATGTGTTACTAGTGATATCGGTCTATAGTTGGTGGCTATGGAAGCATCTCCTTTTTTATATAAGGGTGTAATAATTGATTGCTTGAAAACCGAAGGGTAAACTCCTTCATTTACGCATTTGTTGAGTAGATATGTCAGTGGTTCTGAAATAAAAGGTGATATCATTTTGATAGTTTCAGCTTTTAAGTTATCCATGCCAACACTCTTTTTATTTTTGAGATTAATAATTGCGGTTTTTGTTTCTTTAACGTCAATCTGTTCAAATACAAAAGAGTTCATTATAGACTGCCTAGGCGGAGTGTAGTTGGGGTCCGTTTTAATTGACTCAGCAAGTTTTTTACCCAGGTTTGAGAAAGTGTTATTGAGTTCATTGGCTATATCTATTTCTTCAGTTAGTACTTCACCCAAGTCATTTTTTATTTTTTTAATGCATTTTTTCGTTGATTTTGTTGTACTTACCTCATTAATAATTTCCCATAATTTTTTCGAGCTGTTTTTGTTAGCTTCTATTTGATTACTAGGTATAGAATTTGAGTTTACATTTTTGAATTAATGTATTTATTTTATTTCTATATTTTTTGTATTCGTCAAGTAGCTCTAGGTTATTTGGGTTTTTTCGTAGTTTTGCACTCATTTTATTTTTCTCAGTTAATGATTTCACTAAGCCTTTGGTCATCCACGGCGCTATCTTATCGTACTTTCTCCTTAGTTTGCGATGGTCTGTACATTTTTCTAGGTTTTCCAAAATAATATCGATACATTTACTCATTGCCTCGTCTGGATTTTTCATAGCGAGTACCGAATCCCATGTAATTGCCTGAAATATGTCATTAATTTTAAACTCGTTGATGATTTTGATTGTTTTATTCCGATTTGTGATAGGTTTGATGCTTTCGAAGACAATCTGAAGAATTTGTGTATAGTGATCTGTAATGTGCGTTTTTAAAATAATGGGAATTATATTATTACTAATGGCAGCATTTGATTTAAGAAAGATGTGATCTATGCATGTTTTAGATTCCCCAGAAACTCTGGTTGGTATGTTATTTATTGCCGATGTGAAACCATGTTCGCTTAATGTGTTTAAATATTCCGATGTTGACTTCTCAGTAGGCTCCATTAAATTGATATTAATGTCACCTATAAATATGCCGATATATTCTGGTTTGGTATAATTTTTACTTAGCAATCGATCTAACCCGTCAGTAAATTCTTGCTCATTTGTATTTGGTGATCTATAGAATGCTGTCACGTTAATTTTTTAATTAGTATTCAGATATAATTTTATATTGAGGGAGTTTATGCCACTAAACACTTCTTCAATATGATGTTCGAATTTAATGCAAGTTTTGATGTAAGCGATGACTCCATCGTTTTGATTATAATGACTTTCGTTATATACTATATTATATCTATTGATGTTGAATAAACCTAAATCATGTATTTCGTGAGTTTCACTGAGTATCAAACAGTCTATGTCACAGTCAAGATCCTGTAATAGAGTTTTAAATTCGTCCAAGTTTTTGTTGATACTTCGGATGTTCATATGAAGTATTTTGAAGTTGTGGTTATTTCGATTGACCTGTAGTATTTCAGAGCATTCATTTGCTGTATCTAGTCCAAATGTTTCAGTTTGATCACTCTCAAAATCACGTAAGTATTGATCCATCATGTATACAATGTAGTTTGATTTTGAGAGAGTTGCTGATAAAGATACCTAAAAAACAAAGTAAGATAAGGGGTTTCTTTTTATCTGATTTCAAGTATGCTTGAAGAGAACATGCAAAGAAGAGTGAAAAACGAATGAGACTAAGAAAATAAAAATAAAAAACTCAGCGTGGGAGATAAATTGTTTACGTTATTCAATAACAATAGATTGTTAACTGTTGGAGTTACGTTACTGCTACCTACAGGTTGACTATGTCTAGTGTTTCACAAATACCTTTCGACCTACAGTTAGCTAACCTAACCTTACCGTTTAACTCGAATTCTTTGAAACTTTTTCGTGCTTTTTCTTTTTGTGTTTACTTTTTCCATTTACTTTTTTAAGATATTTCTTCGTTCAGTTAAGATGACAGATGATGGTCAATTCAGTCTTCATTCGTAATTTTTTAGATGTTGTTTTGGACCAGTTTCTCTGTTTCAATAGAGAACAAGTATGTTCTCAGGGGGGCGAGGATAATTATTTCAACAGAGAACGAACTCTAAAACTCCTGGACCTATATAAAATGTATAAAAAGAAATTAGGTACATTTGAATTTAAATCGATGAAGAAGTTGCCAGGGACCTATCAAACGAATGTCGATTGACAGCAAATGTGAAAACAGGTTCAAAGTTTTAAAGAAGAATTATAAGAAAGGGACCTATCAAACGAATGTCGATTGACAGCAAATGTGAAAACAGGTTCAAAGTTGTAGCTAATGACTCTAACTGGGAGAGGAAGAATAAAAATTTTTGAATTCTTAGAAGAAATGGATGAAATTTTTCAAAAAAAAAAGGAAATACATCCAGTGATGCTCCTGCCTAGTAATAGTTCTAGGAAGACGACACCATCAGAACTATCAAGTAGTATTCCATGCATTTCAATTTTGGAACATCAGGAACAAGCAACCAGTCCTCAACCCTCCTGTTCTCACCAGAATCCCTCTGAAGGTCATGCAAATGATCCCTCATCATCTGCTCCTGAAAATCATACAAAAAGTTCTTTGAAACGTAAACGTCCCACACCATCCTACAGAAAGAGGAATGATATATTGGTTGACATGAGAAATAATCTGAGATCTTTTTATGAGAAGAATGAGAGAAGAGAGCAAGAAAAATTAGAGATGTCAAAAAAAAGATTAAAAGAAAAACAGAAACATAATGAGATCCTAAAAGAGTATGTAGAAGTCTTGAAAAATCAAGATAATGACAAGTGATGACTAGTACTTAGAGATCAATTTTAATTTTTTTTATATTTTCATTGTGATCATATCTTTAGTTCATTAGAATGTTTTTTTTTATTTTTTGTATTGTTACATTTATTGGTTTTGTTATATTTATTCGTTTTGTTTATTTTGAGTTGACTTTTGTTTTGTATTTGAAGATGACTTTTGTTTTGTTTATTTGAATATGACCTTCTGTTTTATTTATTTGAAGATGACTTAGGTATAAGTGCTGTGATAAATATGTCTTTTGATACCTGACAATAAATTATTAATAAAATTTGAATTTAAAAAGTCGTTTTGCGTTTTACCTAATTTGAATTTGCCACGTAATTTTCACATTTTCAATTATGAACTATTTAAAATGCATAAAGTAAGTAGTCATATGAACCCATTTATATTGATCTAGTATCAAAATAGAACATGAAAAATATTGACGTGAGCTATTTCATGTTACATGCCTATGACCTATTTTAATTCAAAAAGTATTTTATTGAAGTAAATATACACGAAAACATTTCAAAAGATTATATATTCAATATTCATTTACAGAAATGGACAACAATCAAATGCCAAGCACAGCAGCTACATAATTTCGATAATTTAACTCAAATTCATTCCTTTCATCATCTTCATAATCGTTCTCACTCTATTTTTGAATATTTTCTTCATTTTGATTCTGGAAGAGCTCCTCAAAAATTTGACCGTCCTGACACATATTATGCAAAACACAACAAGCTCTTATAAAATGGCAAAAATTCAGTTTTCGAGCTCTTTATAGTATAGTTGCCAAAACCTTTGCTTAAAAAGTCCTATTCTGTGTTCAATGAATACTCTCCAGTGGCTCAATTTTTTATTGAACATCTTCTGCACATTTGACAAAATTCCATTCTCTTTATGGGGTGTCAAAAGGTTTCTCAGGCAAGGGTAGGCACTATCTCCTAGGAGAACATTATCTCGGCATTTATCTGCTAATTTTTTCCCCAAAGTACTAGTACTGAAAACTCTTGCCTCATGAACACTTCCAGGATACGCAATAAACAAATCCCGTATTTTCTTGCTGCTAGCACAAACAACTTGCATCTGAAAAAAATTATTGTATTGTTAATTTGTTATTGTGCAATAATATAGAAAAGATTATGGGTATAACCCTCAGAGTATGAATTACCTGAATCGAATAATATTTTTTCCTGTTTAAATAGAATTCTGTGTCGTCAGAAGGTGCTTCGATTCTTATGTATCTATGCAGCCAATCGCATTGGGAAATTCCATATCTGCAAATTGGTTTGCAATAACTTCACATCTCAACTGATGGCAAAACAATGAATTCCTTGTACATGTTAGATAAAAACATTGCCACATTCTCTACAATTCCATGAAGAGTGCTTACAGATAAATCAAATCTATCAGCCACAACCCTGAATGTGGTTGTTTCATTACTGGCAAACCACAGAAAAGCCAAAATACATTTTCACTATTTATTCGCAAATAGCCCGTATCTGTTTTCGGGTAATACTTGGAAGCTTCGAACTGAATTCCAAGTCTACTGACAATTTCTCTCGAAACTCTGTAATTGAAATAAAATTGTTTCAGTAAAAATGGAGCGTTATTTCAAAATTTCAATTCGCCTTTTGTGGGTTGATCGAAATATCGTATCGCTATACTCACTTAAAATGTTCTATAAATTGTTTTAAGTACAAAGGCACAGTCTCCTCAACATAACCTTCATTTTTCGGTTGTCCAACAAAAGTTCTGGAACTCTTCACTTCCGCTTTCAGATGACGATGAAGAACTAACTATCGCTATCGATTAGTTTAAAAAAATCCATGATACAAACTCACTCTAATCACAACAAAGCAAAACGTAGAACATAGGTTATGCTAGTTAGGTTAGATATCTTGGGTTTGGTGCGGAAAGTAGAAACGAGCATGCGTGAGAAATAATCCCAGAACAGTTCGCACTCAGGACTAGGTACTGATTTCTGATAGTTCTGGGATCGTTCGAGGATAATCCTGACAGAACCCGAACACTAAACAGCTAGGCTCTAAAACAGTACAAGAAAACCCGAACGCGACAGATTGAATTGCGCATACTCCTGATAGTTCTGGAACGGTAATTGCTTGAACCCGAATAAACCTATAGTATGACAATAAATGGACCCAGGAACATAAAAACATCAAAAGAAAAATATCAGAATCTAAAAAAAAAAGAAAGGTAAAGTTTGCTGAAAACAAACTCAATATTTGGAAAACTGGTGGAGGCTCTTATAATCCTATCCCAGTGGATGATGTCGACATGGCTGTAAAAAAATTGATAGGAGTACAAATAGATGGAAATCAGAATACTTATGAAACTGACAGCGATTTTTCAAAACTAGGTTTATCTGCACTGACCAATGAAAGTAGGTTATATAATAAAATCACTTTATTTGATATCATGAAGAATGTGTTTAACGCGAGAATCAGTTTTCTCTTTACCATATATATTTACTAACTCTTTGGGTGAATTGATTAATATTTTATTTTCCTTCTTGATAGCTGCATTGGTATATTCTCTGTTTTGCAAACTATATTGTGTGTGAGATAGTCAATGAATCTATATGTATATTTCAGTCTTCAGTAGTTGATAATCTTCAGAGAGTCATGTTCTGATTGACGACCATAATTATTCTATTGAAGAACCAATCGAGGATAAAATTGAAATGAGTTGTAGATATTCCTGTTGATAATTCAACAAATATAGATCCGGTTCAGAAAAATCTAGAACACAGTGATTGGTTATCATACTGTGGAGCAGATTTTAAAAAGCCCTCAAGGTCCAATTTAGCTGCGATGAACGGGAGGGATTGAAGAAAATGGTCGAAAACCTATCATAACAAGGAAAAATGTGTTTATCTCTGAATTCGCAGCTGATTCAGGAGAAATTAGTCTTTGTCAGAATGCAAAAAG
The DNA here is from genome assembly GCA_944452925.2 of Chrysolina oricalcia. NCBI lineage: Eukaryota > Metazoa > Arthropoda > Insecta > Coleoptera > Chrysomelidae > Chrysolina > Chrysolina oricalcia. The sequence continues at coordinate 10,826,123 of OX101827.2, forward strand.
AAAAGTTTTTGGAGGAGCATCATTTAAAAATGAAAATTTTCCAAAAAAATAATGAAATAAAACCAAAAACAGTTGGAAAAGCTTAATTCCTGAAATGTTTCCACATCTTGTTGATGGTTTTTATTTTTTGTGTCATTTGTGTACGTACCTATTCGACTGTTTTTATTTTATCAAGTGGATAATTTTCTGTGTTGTATATTTTCGTTTTTAAATGGAATGTTGACTTTATATCCATTTTATTATTTAGTATTATATTTTTCCATTTCAGACTCGAAAATAGACAAACTTTTCCTTTTGATTTCATTTTAACTCAGGAAGTGAGATGGACTCTTGTCACCATCTTCCAACTTTCATGATGACATGGATAGTATTCATATTGATAAGGAAACAATTTTGATCTTGACTGAAAACCTTGAAATATTTTCAGAAAAAACACAAAGTGGAATTTTGCACTTTCATTCAGTTGATTGATTTTTTATGCATTGGTGCTAAGAAATAATGAATAAAATGAAAAAAAAAACTTTTAATATCAAATCACAATCACACAATCAAATCACAATCTGGTAAAGTTATTATTCAACAAGTTGAACCTGGTTCTATTATTGGATCCATCAGATCTCTGTTAAGTACATTTGGCATTTGAACATTATTGATAAAATGTACAGCAGCTTCCTGTTCTGCATTCACAAGTGGTAACCTTTCATTTTGATCACAGGCTATATTATGCAAAACTGTTGTGGCAACGATAATCGCTTGAGCAGTGTCTAAGTTGAGTCGTAAACCCATAGCTAATACAGGAAATCTCCGTTTTCAGACACCATATTGTCGTTCTATACAGTTTCTGGTCCTTATTTGTGACTCGTTGAAGATGAAGCTTAATTTCTGATATCCTGAAGGGTAGTGATCAAATGAGGCTTTATAGGAAATCCACTATCACCTACCAGTAAACTATCACCAAATTGACCTTGCTCAAAACGTGCGTACAACAAAGAATTTCGGAATATCTGGGAGTCGTGTGATGAACCAGGCCATCTTGCAACAATATATCTGATTTAAAATTTGGATCTGCAACTGTCTGAACACTGAGAGAGAAAAACTGTTTTCTATTTCAATGAATCTCTGCATTGTCACCACCAGGGGACTGCAACTTGACATGGGTGCAATCAAGAGCACCTATACACCAAGGAAACTGTGCAATGCCATTGAACTCTGGTCTAATTTCATTAATTTCATCTCCTTCTGGCATTTTTATATATCTTGGGCGTAGAGCAGTAATAGCAATGCTAACCCTTCGCACTACTCTGCTGCCGGTGGATTTACTAACCCCGCAAAGTCACCAGTTGTTCTCAAAAATGACCCATTGGCATACAAGTTAAGTGCAAGTAAAATTTGTTGGCTATCAGATAAACAATCATTCCTGAAAGTAGCAACTTGTTAATGAATAGCCATAAAAAAATTATTTCATGTACAACCTTTGTGTAGGATGCGCAATTCCTTCCTCAAGTTCCTCAACTAGATGTTCCACCGTTCTAGGGTACAATCGGAATAGTGTGAAAAAGTCGATGTGATCATATTCCTCGAAATAATTTGTCCTATTTCTAAATACCCTAGGTCTGGTAGCCTCCTCTTCACTACTGAACGCATCGACATCATAATCATTTATTCTCTTTCAACTTTCAGAAAACAATCACCTCGTCTACCCAAGACAAATATGTGAGGTTATGAAGATCTTGGTAAACGTTATACTTGTAGTAAACCGATGCGTCTTCTTTCGGTTATATTTTTCACGGTTAACTCCAACAGTGAAATTTAACCAAAGGTTGTGAAACACTCCATTCCGTGAATACATATGAGTTTAGCCTTATCCTGTAGTTAACTACACGATGTGAAGCCGGATCCTAGTTGTTAAGGTTAGGTTCACAGTTCGAAAAAACCTAATTGTCCGGATTAATTAATAAGTAAGCGAACAAAAACACATCCAAGCCAATCGGATAGATTTTTGGATTTTGCGGAAAAAAATCCTGTAGTTCTAACATAAAAAATAGATGGCCTCTTTGGTGATGAAAAATATAACGAATTGTGGAAAGAACTTGCAATCTCATTGAATAGCATGGGCTATGTTAGAAAGTCAACAGAAAAGTGACAAAAAGTGAGTATTGGCATAGCAGAACCTAATTAATCACCATTGTGGTTATTGATCATGTTTTCAAAATAAAAGTGTTACAGGCGGTGGTTGACTGAAAAGGAAAAGTTAGGGCTAATACTGCCGGAATAAAATTAGAGCAAAGCAGAACAGGTGGATGATGTGCTGAGCTACAACTTTCAGAAAGAATGGTGGCTGAATTTCTGGATTGTTTCCTAAAATAACATCCTGATCTTGAATAGCCAGATTTTCATCCACTGGAACCCTCCACTTCACTCACACACATATTATGCAGGATGCAGCAAGCAAGAACAATGATTCCTACATTTTGAAGCCCATTTCCAAGTTTCCGCTCTCCTAAAAGGCAACGAAACCGTCCTCTCAAAACCTCAATTAGCCTTTCAATAGAATTTCTACCAAAGACATGATTATCATTGTACTGCACAGTACTTAGCAGCCATAGTTGTTGTGGATAAAATAAATAAAATAAAATAAATTTATCAGTACTTGCAACAGCAGCCATCTAGAGGATGGATGTACACGTCAGTTGCACTTGTCAAAATACTAAAATAGGTGAAGAATAATCGTCAATAAAATACCTAAATACAATAAATGAACTATAAAATACAATATACACAAAAGTATAAACAAAATATTAAACCTAAAAATATCAACCTGATGAACCATTCAGAAATTCTTTCACAGAATAATATGCCTCATCTACTAAATGTTTTTTTCATTTCGATTATATACCTTCCGAGGCCCATGTGTTGTTTACATTCGGAGAGTTTGTTGATAAACTTTATTTCCGCATATCTAGGGCTTTTCTCAAACTTTGCCAATCTGTGGTAGGTTATACTTAGTGCTCCAGCATTTTTTGTTGGATATTGGTGAAAACGTGATTTTTTTTAATGTATGCAAATTCTCTTCCATGAAAATCAGTATTTTGTATATGTATATATAAATATACAGGGTGGCCCATCGAAAACTTGACATGGGGGTTTTGGGTACTAATATCGTAGATCTGGAAAAACGCTCGGACAGGTCGATTTTAGTTTCGAGGGGGACATTGTGCCCTCCTACAGGCAGCACCGTCAGGTCAACCCTCGAGCAGTGGGGTGAACAACCCTTGAAATTTGAATAGGGAATAGGAGTCGAGTGGCACATCCTTGGAAAGCCCGTTGAATTCTCGAAACAAAACGGTCGGTAGTTTTTCTAACGGAAATGAGCCATAATTAAGTTAAGAGTAAAATTCACTTACATTAGTCTCATCGTAACAAATGCTCGAAATGCGCACCTCCAACTTCCATGCAATGATACAGATTTTGTTGAAAACGTTCTCGTACATTTTGGAGCATGTCTAGGGTGATTTGGCGACATTATAATGTGATTCGTTGCCGTAAATCTGCTAGTGAAGCTGGTGGTAAATTCTGCTTTTCAAATGACCCCACAGAAAGAAATCTAAGGGAGACAGGTCTGGTGATCGTGGGGGCCATTCAATAGAACCTCGCCTACCAATCCAATGACCAGGGAAGTGGTGATCTAAATATCGCCGAACAGGCATAGCATAATGCGGAGGAGCACCATCTTGTTGAAATATCAACTGATATTCCTGATAATGATGGTCATTTTCAATAATGTTAGTTAACATTGGTTCAATTGTGTCTTCAAGCAGTTCCAGATACATTTCCCCTGTTAGATTGCCTTCTAAGAAGAGGGGGCCCACGATACGATTCCCAAAAATACCAGCCCATACGTTTAATTTTTGAGGATATTACGTATGTACCTCATGAAATATATGGGGATTCGAATCAGCCCAATATCGACAATTATGGCGATTAACTATACCATTTAAAAAAAAAGAACATTCATCACTAAAACAAATGTTGAACAGACACTGAGGATTTGCAATCGCCTGCTCACTTAGTACCTCACAGAATTGTAAACGCCGATCAAAATCATCTTCATTCAGTTCGTGTGTTAATTTAATTTTGTAAGGATGGAATTTATGTAGTTTTAAAATACGCTGAATGCTAGTTCTTGAGATACCGGAAACAGTTGCTAGCTGTCTTGTACTCAACGTATGGTCAACCTCAACATGGCCCAAAATTGCCACTGTTGTCGCCTCATTTCTTACTGGCGGTTCGATTTGCCATTTTTTATTTGCTACCGATCCCGTTTCTCGGAATTTTGATACTAATTCAGACACATACTGCCTCGACACAGTCCTGCCATATTGTTGATTGAACCGTTCTGCAGCCCTTTTCGCACATTTATTGTTTTCATAATACAGTTCAATCAACGCAACCCTCTCTGCCACTGTATACACCATTGTTTCGTTTTAATTTCGACGTACGATACCACACACGAATGAAACTCACTTGTAGTACACACGTGAAAAACAGAAACTGCATGCTCTATCTGTTTGTTCTATTTTATTAAAAAAATTTCATGGGTACCGCGAAAAAAACTGAGCAAAAACATTCACAGTATCGTAGCAAATAAATGATAGATTGCAAAAACTGGCAAATGAGTTTTCCAGAGACGTACAAGTAAGCTCTTAACTTTCGTACAGGTTTATTCCTGAATTTATTTTTTCCCAAACGGTTCATCCCAACTTCAAAATCGGGACGCCGTTGGATAGAGAACTTAACGGGCTTTCAAAAGATGTGCCACTCCACCAGTATTCCCTATTCAAATTTTAGGGGTTGTTCACCCCACACCTCGAGTGTTGCCGTGACGGTGGTGCATGTAGGAGAACAAACTGTCCCCCTCGAAACTAAAATCGACCTGTCCGAGGGTTTTTCCACATCTGCGATATTATCACCCAAAACCCCCATGTCAAGTTTTCGATGGGCCACCCTGTATATATATATATATATATATATATATATATATATATATATATATATATATATATATATATATATATATATATATATATATATATATATATATATATATATATATAACCAGGCCGGGAAAAGATAATATTTTGGAGAAATATGGAAAATTTGCAATAACATTCAAAATTAGTATATCCTGGTCACAAATCAGCTGTACATTTTTCGAGTGGAATCCTTTTCTATTAATGAAATTATGCTTCTCATCATGGCAATGTGAGTTCAATCAATATATTGCGCCAATATCTCCAGGCATACCACATTTTTCAAAAAATTTCACTGTCAAATATTACTATTTTACTTTGTTTTTTTTTTTTCATGGAATCCTTCGTACAAACTAAATTCTTAACGCCGTTGCCAAATTTAAGTCCACCAACGTAGTTTGGTGTCGTATGAAGACGTATAACGCTTTCGAAAGCATAACGAACTAGATACGGCGTACGTAAAAACGGAGCGTGTGCCGTTGCTTCGCTTCGCTTTCGCTTTGTACTACTAGTTAAATAGTGGCGCTGATGTAATTCCAGTCTGATTACCGAGTGCAAACGGAAATATCCGACAATGCCCTTTTTAACATTATTCGTGCTTTGATGTTTGTAAACAACATCAGGTATGTTGCTTTCAGGAAAGAAACAATTGATGCCAACAACAGGTTAGCTAACTGTGGATCGAAAGGTATTTGTGGAACATTAGTTATCGTTAACCTGTAGGTACCAGTAACGTAACTTCAACAGTTAACAATCGATTGTGAAACGGCCGCAATAATATCAGGTAAATCAATTGGTGGATATACATAGAACAATTTATTGTCGCGATAAATTGCACCAAATAATCGTTAAATAAATTGCTAAGAACAATATCTCAGTTAAATCGTACATGATCTATTAAAGCAAAGTTTTATTGGACCAATGTTTCTAGACGAATTGATTGGACCAATTCATTTGTACGTGTGAGTTGTTTGGAACGGTTATTGGGTCAAATTGTTTAAAATTGTTTTCTCCGTTAACCAACTGTCGTCACCTTACGAAACCAGCTGTCGTCCCTTTACGAATGGCAGCCCGCAAAAGTCGAAACTTGGGTCAAATGTAATCAGTGCATTTGTGATCGATGATCTTTCGCCATTTCAAAAAATATGACCGATTAAACGTTGAAATTGAAGAGGTACGAGACGAGTTTTGCATTTGTGTGTTGTAAAAGTTGAACATGGACGAAACTTGTACATAATCATGAAAAGAAGAAGAACGACCAGGAATCGTACAAAATGGGTGAAAACATGGTTAATCAAGAAAGAGTTGAATCATATGCCGCTTCTTAGACAATTGCAAGACAATGAACCTGACGATTTCAAAAATTACCTACGCATGGATGACAGAACTTTCAGGCAATTATTGGAGTTAGTAAAAGAACAACTAACTAAGCAAGATACGGTAATACGCATAGCAGTTCCACCAGAGGAACGTCTGATTGCAACATTTCGATTTTTTCCAATTTTCTGTTGGCTTAAGCTGGATTTATAGTTTGACGGACTGTAAACGTTTACGCACTGGATACGTAACAAACGGACTGTAAAATATTATTTAATTTATAGATCGACGGAACTAAAGTTTCGCGCATTGGTTTGGTAGAGATGATGAGTGATATTCAACATAACCTACAAATTATACGAATCATAAACAACCTTGTTTTGGTTTGAAATGTTTGATTTCATATATGGTTTATATCGTGCTCAGTTTTCACAATGGATTATGAAATACATGAAGGTATGCTTCTTGGTGCCGTGGGACTGCTATTCTGTGCTGAGGCATTGAAAAAGTGTCGACAAACTAAAACAATATTCAGGCGATTAAGACGTTATAAAACAAGACCCATAAACCGCAACAGAAAGGTAGAGAATGCCTACAATTATTTTTTAAAGATGAAGACAGCTGATCCAGTACAATTTTTCAAATATACGCGAATGACTGTTCCAGTATTTAATGAATTATTAGGTCTTGTAAAAAACAGAATTTCCAAGAGAAGAATAAAAGACGGGATTTCAGAAGAAGAAAGGCTTGCCATAACGTTGCAGTAAGTAATTTATCCTTCAAATAAATACTATCCTTCATAAATTATCTAAGCAAAAACTTTCTTCAACAGATACCTATCACAAGGAGGAAGCATGCAAAGTTTGGCATGGATGTATCAAATGGGCTTAACAACGGTTCACAAAATCATACATGAAACTTGTATTGCAATATGGTATGCACTCTCTCCAAACTATCTAAAAAGTCCTTCGACTGAATGTGAATGGAAGAATATTGCGAAGAACTGTTTTGATCTCTGGAATTTTCCCAATTGCTTAGGCGCTTTAGACGGAAAACATATAAACATACAAGCTCCTCCAAAAACTGGGTCTCTTTTCTTTAATTACAAGAAAACGTTTAGTATTGTATTGATGGCAGCCTGTGATGCCAAGTATTTGTTTACTTTGGCTGATATTGGGGCATATGGATCCCAAAGTGATGGGGGTATCTTTAAACAGCGTATTTGGTAAGCGTCTTGAATCAAGAACATTAAATGTGCCTTTGCCTACTGCAATTCCCAACACCGATATTAACATTCCAGTGGTCGCGCCAGATATTTGGACATCAGTAGTCGCCCTGGTCTAACAGACCGGGGTTCAATAATATACCATTTTTTTAGAAAATAACTCTTAAGTTGTTCAAATCTGATCACAGATGTCTTTTCTAACATAAATTACACCGTTCACCACAGTAATAGTTCAAATATTTTATTTTAACATATACTGTTACAATAACCAATATTCTAAATATTGTTACATGAAAGTTCATTTAAAAAAAAGTTATTCTTTTGAATAATATTTCTTGGATTCACCATTTTACAGTACTTATACTACTAAAAAATAATATGATAGATAGTTTACTCCTGTTGGCAAGCGTTTTCACGGCAGGATTGACAAATAGCTATAATGTGTTCCAAACACATGAATGTGTTGCACTGGAAACAAGCGTATTTGGTTTTTCTATTTTTTTTCCAATTACGGTATGCACATCTTCCTGATACGCTACGTTGTGTTGGAGCTTGTTCATTGTCAGCTTCTGTTTCACAAATTTTCCTCAGTCTCAATTTTAGATTTCGTGGCAGATATAGCATTGCTGTACGTTCTTGCAAATGGGGACGTATCAATTCATTTGCTAATTCTCTCAAGAATTGCCTTCTAACTTTGTTTTCCTTTGGGTTGTTGAAAGAATATATTACTTGGGAGTTGATACCAGCTACATTCAGAATGGAATAAAAAATCACCATAGGCCACCTTCGTGTATTTCGTGAGCAGTTGTAACTGGCACAAAGTTTGTCTACAACATCCACTCCACATTTGGTCCTGTTATACTCAGTAATAATTATCGGTTTTTGTTTTTCTCCAGTATCTTCATCAATATCGTCGGAGTTGTGCATACTAGAGACCACTAGAACATTCTTGTTTTTTTTCGGAATGTAAGATACAAGAGTACATTTGGGTCTGAATCCAAACATACTAGTATGTGTTGGTCGTACAACAGGCTTTGTAAACTCTAATGGTAATGCAGCTTTGTTTTTTCTGATAGTGCCAATAACAGTTAACTTATTAGGTGACGTTTTCAATTCTTCAACTAAAGGAATTGAGGTAAACCAATTATCAATTGTCAAATTCCGATTAGATGTACCAGTACTATCAGTGAGCCTGAGAACAATATCTTGAGGACTAGTTGAGAGATTGTATGGCCCTGCCGGTTGCTTTCCAACATATACTTCCATTTGGCTGGTATAATACATATGTGCATCGGATAACGCGAATATTTTAATTCCGTACTTATTTGGTTTTGACGGGATATATTGACGGAAGCTGCATCTTCCTCTAAATCCTGGGAGCATTTCGTCAATAGTTACATATTCGGAGTGGTTGTAACCATTTTTACAATTAGTAACAAAACTATCGAATAATGTTCGTATAGCTGCAAGCTTATCAAGGGATCTCCTCTCTTCACGAGTCTTTAGGTCATCGAATCGTACACATCTCAGGAGGAACCTGAATCGTTTTAGTGTCATGGTTAGACGAAATAATTCTATACCTGAACCATCTGTATTCCATAACTCCTCAACATTCAAGCGATTCGCGTGGTAGATTCCTGCCAAATATAATAATCCAAGTAAGGCACGAATCTCAATTGTGTTTGTAGTTGTAGCATCTCTGGATCGAGAAAATTTGTGTGAAATAGATTTGTAAATTGAACAATTGATTCAATCATAGCATCATTGATGAAATATTCCCAAACTTCTCTCACCGTTTTCAAAGATCTAGTGGTTAATTTCGGACCAGGAAGAATTTTTACAATATTTTCTGCTCTAGTTCTTACATTCTTAGGTATTGATTGATGTTTTTTCCAATATGTCACCTTATCCTTTCCAACAAATGATAATGAGTTGATTTCTGAGACATCAACTTCTTCTCTATCAGAAATATCTTGTTCCGATTGGCTATCTTCAAGTTCCACCTCTTCATGATCTGATTCATCAACATCGGATTCATCAATGGGATCGTCTTCCGCATCAGTCACAACCTCTTCCATTAAATACCTCAGCCTCTCTTGTTCTTTCTCGTAATTACTCATGTCCACAATAAATCAAATTTAATATTTCAACGGCAAAGTTTTCTGTTATAAATACCTTTTCACACAAGAAGTCGACAAAAAATGGAAATGCACTAGTAGTCACCCTGGTCTCACACACCGGATTACGCTCAATCTTCGACGTATCTTCGCCAATCGTCGAAACCAACACTGAACTTCCGTACGGAATAGTTAGGAAGGTACTGAGAGAGACAGATCGCTTCCCCTTCCAGTTTCTGTAAAACCGGTAATTTATTGTCGGGCCGGTCTCTGAGACCTGGCGCGACTACTGGAAGGTTAAATTTTCTTATGTGTTCGTTGCTGATGACGCTTTCCCCCTAAAAGAATATATAATGCGTCCTTATGCTAAAACAAACCTGACACTGAAACAGCAGATATTTAATTATAGACTTTTAAGGGCCCGCGGAATTATTGAAAACACATTTGGAATTTTAGTGGCCAGAAGGCGAATTCTCAAGCAAACCATTATTGCCGATGTAAACAATGTGGACAATATTGTAAAAGCATGTGTGGTGCTACATAATTTTTACATACTCAAAACTAAAGGAACGACAGATGCAACTCATTATTGCCCTCCCGGGTATGTAGATTGTGGAGATGCAGAAAATGGAATATGGCGGCAAGAAGTCGATGAACCGCTACAGTCAGTTGGACGTTTATCAGCTAACAATGATAGTCGGATGAATATTGCAGCAAGAAATACCATGGCAGATTATTTTGTATCACATCATGGAGAAGTTTCCTGGCAATTAGAGAGGGTATTGAGAGGAAGAGAACCCCAATAACACTAGGCAAAAATGAGAGGTTTTTATAATTATTGTAGATAAGTATGTTAAAATTAAGTTTATGAACTATCAAAATAAAATGAAACAAACATGTAGTTTAGTGTTATTTATACCTTCATTTAAACATAATACAAAAACTTTCACATCATATTTAATCGTCATCTTCTAGAATGTCAAGAAGTCTTCTCCTTTTGATTTTCTGTTTCTCAGGAGTCATTTCTTTTAAAATGCTAGCAATATATTCACCCAAAACATCTGCTGACGTTTTCAGCTCTTGCTTCTTTTGGGACAGGTTTTTTAAATGCTGAGTAATGGACTTGGCAGCATCAACAACCCCCTTGGATGGGTCAGGTTCCATTGTAATTTTCTTGTTTTTACCCTTTCCTATAATGAAAACAATCTATTAAGTGAAATTTGTCCAGCTGTGTGCACGTTCCAATGTAATTGAATGAAGAAAAGTTGTATTTCGTGCAGAAATTTATTTATAAAATCATAGCAGAGCGCTTTCGACTATAAAGTCATCATCAGTGCGTACCTGTAAGTAAGTGACATCGAATTGAATTTAAGAAATTTTGATAAAAAGAATTTTGAAAATTGAAAAGTTACTTACTCCTCAGGTGTACAAGAGCCAGACCATAAAAATATCATGTGTCCAGAAGACCATGTAAAATTTAAAAACGGGACATCATATTAATAACATTTTAAAAAAGTCCTTATTCCAGGATTCACCTGGATAAAAGTTTCAACAGGCAGAGTAACACATGTCTGTTGGAACTTAGTCTACTGTTAAACTGAATGAATGAAAGTTACATTGTGTCAAAAGTTGACAATGACAATGACGTTTGGCTTAGAACATTAACTTCTAGAAACCCTGATCTGTGTTTTGAAAATTGAATAATGACCAAATTGATCTGTAAATCTATTTATAGTTATGTTAATCTAAACCTAAGGAATTGTGACAAACCGGAAGAAAAGTCTAATGAGAACCTCAACCCGATGTGCACAGAACCAGATTCAAGAAACAGTCCCTCGGGAATTTGTGAAACCAATTCTTAGCTCAGGATCATGGAACAGGTCTAATGAGAACCTTCACACTTCCCAAAGCGTCAAAAAGGTAGCCCAAAAACAAGAGGCACCATTAACATAATCATAAAAGATTTAAGAAAGTTTCAACAGGCAGAGTAACACATGTCTGCTGAAGCTTAGTCTACTGTCTAACTAAATGAAAAATGACATTGTGTCGAAAGTTGACAATGACAATGAAGTTATGGTATAAAAAATGTGTAAAAAATGAACTATAATAAAAACATTGATTTGTGTTTTGAAATTGATAAATTATTATTATTAGTTCAACATCCTGGGCAACCAGATTGGAACATAAGATCATGAGATAAGTCTAATGAGAACTTTCCAATCTCAATAGGTCATCCTCTTTGTTACTATTGAGATTGGGAAAGTTCTCATTAGACTTATCTCATGATCTTATGTTCCAATCTGGTTTCCCAGGATGTTGAACTAATAATAATAATTTATCAATTTCAAAACACAAATCAATATTTTTATCATAGTTCATTTTTTACACATTTTTTATACCATAACTTCATTGTCATTGTCAACTTTCGACACAATGTCATTTTTCATTTAGTTAGACAGTAGACTAAGCTTCAGCAGACATGTGTTCCTGTCCAAGAAGTTCAGAATGAACCATCTAGCATATTTTCACCAATTGATATCAGTTCTGAAGCGCAGGTACCTTTTTCTTTTGTTCTGAAGTAGCTACAACTAAACTTTTTTTATTTTTTCCTTAGACTCCGATTATTAGTGGAACCTTTACTCCTGAAGAATTAGAAAATTACTCAGATGATTCAGTAGCAGATCCAACTTACGATATTCCAATGACTTCGAGAAATTCTATAAAAATTAATGAAGAAGGGGAAGAAACTGATACAGATAGCATAGCAACTGCGGCTAAAATACAAAGGAAAAAAAGGGGCGAGAAGAGAGGTTTACCAGATTTGTAAATCGATCTAGGAAAAATAGTTGATGATGGAAAGGCAAGAAATATTAAGAAAAGATTACGGAGTAATTCAGAAAAACTTGCTAGAGATAAATCCTCACATATAATAATAATAATAATAATAGAATTATTATTATTATTATTATTATATGTGAGGATATAATCGAATAGGGCGGGGATTAGCGCAGTGGTTAAGCGCTCGCCTGGTAATCGAGAGATTGCAGGTTCGATTCCCAGACGGTGCGATCTTTTTTCATTTTCAGATGTGAAAGTCTGAATGACTGAGGCTCGTGTCGGCTGGGAATAATCCTCCACGATTCACTGTTGCGTTAAAAATTAACAGTGCTGCTCCTAAAGTGGCGTATGGAGTTAGTAACAAGGCCTATCCAGAACACATGGCTAATGACCATAGCAGTCGATGCCAAAACACCAAGGAAAAAAAATAATAATAATCGAATTTATTGATAGGTAAGAAATAACAATAAAATACAAAATAATGAGAAAATCATCAGTCCTATCAATTGGCGGGATTCAATTTCTGACTGGGTCACAAGTGACTCAGCCAGATCTTGCTCTTCCATCCAACCAAAAAAAATAAAAAATTGTTTATGATGCGAAGTCCGTGCCGATGCAAGGCACAATGTATTCGTAAAGTGACAGAAGCAAAAAGAAATCGTATCTGGGAAGACTATTTCAAAATGAATTATAACGCCAGAAGGGCGTGGGTGTACAGTAAAATTATTCAGAATGAGACAAAACGAACGACTACAAAACACTAAACTAAAGAACTAAAACACTGACTTATATTTTGCCAGATGAAAATGGAAATTCGAAAGCAGTGTGTAAGTCTTTTTTTTTTGAGAACGCTTGGATACCACGAAAAAAATGACAAAATCATAACTACCGTTTTGAAGAATGCTCCTGTTGGATCAATTACGTCCAAAGGTGATTTACGAGGTAGACATGAACCATCTAATAAGATCGACAGAAAATTGTTAAAGGACCACGTTATGGAATATAATCCATGTGTGAGCCATTATAGAAGAGAACATGCCCCGCATCGATTATACTTACCAAGTGACGTTAAAATTGAAGATATGTGGGAAGACTACAACAAAAAACATCAGAATCGAACAATATCTTACGATACCTACAGAAAAGTGGTAACTGATGAATTAAAAATCAGCTTTATAAAGCTTGGGAATGAGGAATGCGACGTTTGTGTCATTCAAGATCAACACTTGGAGCTTCATAAAAGTGAAAAAAACAATGTTTTGGTATTATTAGAAACTGGATTGGCGAACGAAAATGATGGAAATCCAGATGTGATGGAAAGCAATAATCAAAATAATAGAAATCAGGAAGGGGCAGAGGGCAATAATAAAAATAATGAAAACGAGGAAGAAACAGAAAACAGTAATGAAACTTATACAAACCACGAAGAAAAAGAAAATAATGAAAATGGTGGGGAAAATAAAAACGAAGAAAGCAAGAATGACATAATAGGCACCATGAATAATAGATGTAAAACTTCTAAATGTTTCACAAACTGTAACGTCTGCAAAAAATATTTGGAACATACAAAAAACGCGTTTATTTCCAGAGGTGAATACAGAAAGGATGTTGCGGAATCATCCACCAATGAAGAAATCAGTTTTCGAAGTGTAGACTTACAAAAAGTTGTCATGTTACCACGAATTCCCGGAAGCAAAAAAACATGTTTTACAAGGAGAATAGTCGCATTTCATCAAACATTCGCCTTAATGAGGGAGCAAAAGAAAAAAACAGTAAAGAAACATATATCGGTTTTATGACACGAGGCACTTGCTGGCAGAAAAGCCGAAAAAATAGCTTCTTGTTATCACAAAGCATTAATGGAAGAACGAGATGCCTTTCACATTATTTATTGGGTGGATAATTGCTCAAGGCAAAATAAAAATTGGATTTTGTTTACCACGTTGGTAACCTTAGTTAATTCCAACCACATTGCAGCTGAAGATATAACACTGAAGTATTTTGAAGCAGGACACACTTTTATGAGTGAGAATTCTGTCCATCATGGTGTTGAACTAAGCATAAAATACATGAGCAATATATATGATTTTAATGACTTCACACTGCTGTAAAAAATTCCAATGCAAAGAGAATGAACGTTGTTTGCTTAGATAACCAAGATATTTTGGATTGGAAATCAGGCGATTCAAAGTCGAAAAAAATTAATCGACCACTACTGTGCGATTTATCACTCATTCAGTTCAGAAGAAACTCACTCTGTATGTTTTACAAAATTAGTTTGACGGACACGAATTTTAAAGAATGCAATTTCCTGAAGAAGAATTTTCAGCTGAAAGTGCCAGACAAATTGCGTGCCGGACCACGAGGAATTGAAGCTGCTAAGAAGACAGGAATTTCATCTCAATTAGTGCCTCTTTGTTGGCTGCCTGTCAATTTGTAGACAAACCTCTACTTTGGATTCCTTGGTTCGTGTCAAATTAAGTTTCAACTAGTGACTGTAGATGTCATAAGTAACTTTCTGTTATATCTGTCTTGGCTTCACGGTACTAATTATTGAGTGGATTCGTTTTGATTTCGAGAGCTCCATAAATCCTTTCTGATGAGTGCGTGAGCACGAAACAGCTGTCAAAGGTTGGAACTCTCGGAATTAAAACGAAATATACTCTATTTTCACTTATATGTATATATATATATATATATATATATATATATATTAATATGTAAACTTATATATATATTTGAATAAATGTTTTGGGAATTATTATTAATTATTTCCTTGTACTTATTTTACTTACTTCTGACTATTTGATTTAAACAATGAGCAAAGAGCAAAGAGCAAGAGCATGTGATTTTTCTCTAGAAATAAAGAGTGAACTGATTCAAGAATATACAACGGAAAAAGTTGATTTTTTTCATTATTTTTAAGACTGGTTTCACTTCAGTAAGGTATTATATCGTAAATACCATTAAATTTCATAAATATCGATTTATCTCCGTTCAATGTTTTATCACTTACTGCCTTTTGCCTTTTTTGGGCAGTATATACATCTCCACTATTTTGGGTTTCATAATTTTCAAAATTATTTTCGAACCTTGCTCCTCAATTTCAATACTTTCATTTTCGTTGTCACTCTCAACACCCGTGTCACCAGTACTATCATTTCGGATACGCCTTTTTCTGCTATCTAAGCTTGAAATGGTAGTACATCATCAAAGGTGAACAGAAGTAACTCATTGCACCACAAGGCAAAAGTCTTTTTCATTTGACGTTCATTTCGATATGTCTAAGTTGAATTTGCGCTAAAGATTTAGATCTCATTATATAAAAGGTTTTTTTGTTATTAAATTTTAATTATTATCCTGCAATGTTCATATGTTGTGTCAATTTCAAATTTATAAAGTTTAATTTCATTATAATACGTTGTCTTTTATTACCAAAATGTCCTAAAAATAAAATTTTCTGTTAATTTTGGCAGTAATACTCTTCAATAAAAAATAAAAGGTATATTTCATTATGGTGTTCTAATTCAATACAGATAATTATTCTAATCATACTAAGTGATTAATTGTGTACCCCATGGTTAACTGTTGCAAACTTCCCCCCCCCCCCGGTTAACAGTGCGCTAGAGTGGACACAGTTAGCCACTTCTCATTTTTCTTTAAAAAAATATTTTATCAAAAGTTAATAAAAAAGTAAAATTTCTTAAATGCCAATATGTAGCTAACCTGGCTTTTGCCCAGAATAAAAAAAAGTCATTTTGAATGAATGATTACGATGTGTAATGGTTTGAATTTATGTGGTTAACTGTTGAACAGGTCTCCCTACAGTCTTTGAGATCAAACGATAAATTGTCAAATCGATCGATAAATTGTTCCGTGTATATCCATCTAATATTAATGTCAAAACTTTCAGGAGGATAATTCGGCAGAATGAGCAGTGGTTGTAGAGTTTACTTAAAAATTCATCATCGGATATTTCCGAATCACATGTTTTTCCAAGTTGAAAAGAGAATGCTTTAATTTAAAGTGCTGAAAAGAGCCACACTGCACTTATTTAAAACATTTTCCTGAAGATAGGATCGCGAACGAATTGAACAATGTCTTCCACTACAGCTAATCGCATAGAGCAAATCAGACTAACTGAAATAACGTGAAACGTTGAAATAATACAGAGACAGAGCTGAGTAGGGATGGCTACCTGATCCTGGAACTGATACTTTCAAACAGGTATTACAGTTCGGATCAGTTGAACTGACCCGCAACTGTAAGTTTGCTATTCGGATCAGTGGAACTGATTCGCAACTGTAAATGACGTAAGTAGTACCTGTCCGGCCACCAGCGACGAGTTTCACGAACTCGAATCTTGCAGCTTCACCGGCATACGCACAGCTCTACTCTATAGTAATCCTTACACGTACCTTTTACGCTTTTAAAGCTATCACAGACACATTTGCATAGTGCAAAGCATAAGCATAAGAATGTTCGCCAATAAAAACATCGAATCGTTCTGTGGCTGTGCAGTGTGCAGTACTTGACATTACAAATATTGGTTATTTGAAAATAAAATCATATAGTTTTGCCATTGTTCATTGTCAGATAATCCAAATTTGCAACAATGGAAGATCACTATGATTATCCCATGTTCTTTGGAGAAGGCGAAAATTCAAACCAAATTGAATTAATTGATACCATGGAAGAAAAAGATACTAAAGAACTTTTAATAGAATTACTGAAAAATTACCCTCATTTGTATGATAAGAAAAATTCGGACTTCAAAGATTCTGCCATAAAAAATAACAGTTGGGATGAGATTGGCAAAGTACTCAACATATCACGTACCTTATTATCATGAACAATAAAAATGTACAACTGCTTTTACCATTATTTGCACTCACACAAGCATTTGTTTTAGGAGCGGAATTTAAAAACAGTTGGACTCGTTTAGGAAAAAAGAATCGAAGAAGAAACACGAAATGGTAAAGATGCTTAAAAAACAAGTTTGGTGCTGTTACAGACAGTTATAGTTTTTGACACAATTTGTATCAGGAACGAAGTACGTATCTGTTATGTTTTTAGTTTTTTAACTTTACAACACTTTCTTTTCAGAACACATACCAATATTTCATCAATCCCACTAGTAAATGTGTCTTCTGCTGAGAAGGAAAACATGGACCAATTTAATGAAATTTCAAATGTCCAAAATATACGGGCAAGATATACCTGGCAAAATTACAGTCAGCAAATTAGAGACAAGATTTGAAGGCCAAGGAGAGCCAACAAAAAATAGGTCAAGACCATCAGACCCTGTTGATTTATCTATAATGAACCGTCAGCAGCTTTTACACCACATTTCACAAAAAAGACAAATGAAAAATTGGGAAACGCTGGTGAAGCATTTGGAATTCTAGTTACAAATGAACTGAAAAAGGTGAAATATGCTGGGGCAAAAGTCATAAAAAAAGGAATATGAAAATAATTTATGATTGGAAATAATACATTTCCATGTTTTTTAATACGTTAATTTTTTTGTGTAATCCATTTGGACTTGGAATGATTATAAATTTTGTCAATAGTTTTGAAATAGATGTTTCAGTATCCTCATTTTAAATAATTTTTAATTTTATCACCTATTACAAAGATACGACTAGTCTTTGAAGTTTTCGTACATTTTCAAGAATTTGGAATTCTAGTTACAAATGAACTGAAAAAGGTGAAATATGCTGGGGCAAAAGTCATAAAAAAAGAAATATGAAAATAATTTATGATTGGAAATAATACATTTCCATGTTTTAATACGTTAATTTTTTTGTGTAATCCATTTGGACTTAGAATGATTATACATTTTGTCAATAGTTTTGAAACAGATGTTTCAGTATCCTTATTTAAATAATTTTTAATTTTATCACCTATTACAAAGATACGACTAGTCTTTGAAGTTTTCGTACATTTTCAAGTATAACAAAATATGGTGTTCCGACGTTTTTTTAAAATGAAACCTATTTGTTCAAGCCCCTAGAAACATAGCTTGTTTGCCACTCAACTTTTCCTTGTTCGGTTAAAAATATGATGCTAAGACATTTCCTTGTTGGTAAGCTTCTCTAGTTGCATTGTGAGGAATTCTGTTTACTCCAACACTAGATTCAAGGCGCCATTCACCAGCTTCAATGGTAACATCAACGTTCTCGGAATCTATGATAGTAGGAGGACAATATGATTTTTCTAATGGAGACTTTTCTTCATTTCTACCATTAAAAAAATTTGCAGACAAAATGTTGCTTTCACTATGGCATCTACACTTAGTGTATTTGAATAAATCTCCGAAAGAATTGTACAAGTTTCCTTGGCAATTACAAGACATGCAGATTCACCAATCCTGTAAGCCGAAGCAATCGATAAAAGCTGATCACCAGTAGCCAGATATCTGAAAATCATATGTACTTAATTTGCACTACAACATTCATATCAGGTACCTTAAAGTGATAATCAACCTGAATTCTGGAGGGATATCCCTCCAATTATTTTTCTTCATATCAGAATGTAACATTCCAAGAAGTTTGTTGAAAGTATCCAAATCCATTCGGAAATAGCGAAAAAATATTGATGGATCCTCTTTCATTTTTTGAAAAAGGTGATTAAAATCTCCTTGAAGATTTCGGTTTTCTTTAATTGGACGATACCACCACCTTCTATTACGACACCTTTCGTTTCAATGAAGGGAACAAAACAAAACAACAGTGCCAAATATAGTAATATTCAAAAATTGTTCCAGATCCATTATTTATTTTTTTCAGGAAAAATCGCACATGTTAACTTGCGAATTTATTCCTGATTGGTTGAAATTCCTATGCTCTGCCGTCTGTCTGTGTTGAGTTTATCTTTGACGTCAATTCTTATGTTATGTTACGTTTAGGTCTTTATGTTATGCGTTATGCAAATGTGTCTGTGATGGCCTTTACTCGTATACTCGTACTCATATGCTGGACTGGTGATGATCTTGTGGAATCGTATTCATATTTCGTAATATTCATATTGTTGATTGCATCATGCATAGATGGGAATTGGAGTTCGTTGTTTAGCGTATCCAAGCCAGTAAATTTGGTTCCGATGTAATTCGGTTCGGACGGAACAGATGTATTCGATTAGATAGTAGTATAATGTTAAATGAGTATGAAAAATACCTATTAGTGGTTAGAAGAACAATTACGAAACCAGCTACGAAGCTTGCTACTTGATAGTAATTGCTTTTTTGTGGAATATCGAAAAACAAATTGTACTAGAAAACGGAATTCTCATTCATTTCAACATAAATATAAAAATAAAAACCAATACTCTTGAACAAAAATATAAACACCTATCTTTAACAAAAATAAAAACAATTCTCAACAAGACAGGTAAATCCAAATAAAATTATTTAGAAACATCAAACTAGAAAAATTAGTTAAATAACAAAAAAATACGTGGCAAAACATAGCTAGGATTAACTGAATGGAATAATTTTCGGAAAGCTTTATCTTCAACTATACTGAAGGGTTGGTTATCACAAATAACTAAATTCAATAAATCAGCATCTATTTTTTTTTTCGCAGCAACCGTCATTTTCTTCGGTATAAAAGTAGAAATTTTTTCTTGCACCTGCTTCGTCTTAACAGTTGATGTACATCATCAATAATATCAGGGACATCAATAATATCAGGGACATCAATATTATTAAATATTGTTATCAAATCTTTTAGGAGGATTAACGGAGGGTTGAGCAGTGGTTTTAAAGTTTCCTGAAAAATTCACCATCGGATGTTTTTGATTGATATGTTTTTTCAAATTGGAAACAGAATGTTAGTATGACAATACGGCTTTACATATCTCACATGAAGAATATTTTTCGTCTTCATCTGAAGTGTTAAAAAAGAGCCACACTGCACTTCTTTAGACATTTTTATGAGAATAGGCATCCGAACAAATTAAATAATGACTTCCAGCAAATACCATAGAGCAAGTCAGACTGACTGGAATAATGTTAAAATAGTACCCTAAACCTGAGATGAAAGGGAGATTTTAACGTACAGATAACGTGAACGGTTATTGTGCTCATGCGCAGTGGCAAAATATAACCGATCTCTGATAATAACCGATAACGTATTCCGTTAATTGCGTACCGACAACGTTCGCGTAATAACGGATAATACTTTATACAACGTTGCCGGCTTGTATCTATTTGTGGAAATTTTTAAGTAACAAGAAGAGAATAAACACGTCATTACTAAAGAATAATGTTTTGCAAGCCAGGGTTAGTGGGATCTACAATTTGAATCATTGCATTTTTCGTTTAGAGCAAAACTCTTATACAAATGAGTAGATTCCCAATTCTCATTCTGAATTATATTCTTTGTTATAGTGAGTTACACGTTTAGAGACATCTGTCAACAAATGCGTGTACTCAGAGATCCGGAAATTGGAGGATTCAACCTCATCCGGCTAGCTCGCTCTCCGAGCACAGCAAATCGAGCAACTCCGGAACTCTTCTTCAGAATCATTCAGGAACAGTACGAATTCTTTTTGTATGGTTTGTTGTTAACCATCGACGTTCCATATTCTTTGCCAGGCCGTAGATTTCCAGGAGGAGCTATGAACTGGCCAGAAATACTTTACGAATAAACTCAGCAAACAATAATAAAAGTCTCAGTGAGCCACCCGGCTACCACTCACCGAAGAGTACACTGTCCGGGCTCTTCGGTGGCACTCGTATGACTGACTTCAGCCAAGACGGGTGTCATCCTCGGCCAGAAATACCAAATAAAATTAATTGCACTCGAGAGTATATCTGGAAGCGGAGGCCCAATAGGATCCGCCCACCAGCAATTACCAGCGGCTTTGCTCTATTTAACGACGAGAGATGATTCAAAACTACAGTCTACAGTCGTCCGGGTGCCACGAGAGAGTCCGGACAGTGTTCTGCTGGGTAGAGATACTCGGATGGCTCATCCGAGCTTTTCGGCTATTTTAGCTATGATAACAATTCGCGACTTTGATGATGGTTTTCAAAAGTATATCTGGCCAGGGTGTAGCGTTTTTAGAAATATGCAGCCTGGCATAGGCTATGAGACGCCGTTGGTAACACCAACACTATTCAAAAAGAATTCGTACTGTTCCTGCCTGATCCAGTAAGAAGAGTTCCGGAGTTGCTGGATTGCGACGATGCTGTGCGCGGAGCGTAGCCAGCCGGATGAGGTGGTCACCTCCGATTTCCGTACCTCCGTGCACACGCATTTAGTTGTCACGGGCTTCTTAAATAGACAAATCTCGTATTTACTCCGGCCAATGCCGGAGCAAAGCTGCTGGTGGGCGGAGCATATTAGAGCTCCGCTCTCAGATAAACACTTGGAGTAAAATTTTATTTTTAGTATTTCTGGCCGAGGATGACACATCTTGCCTCTCTAGGTATGTGACATGACGCCGTACGGAGTCAAAAATTGAAAATCATCCAGTGCTAGAACGCTGGACGGAGTCCTAATGAGCATATCACCCAATATTATTTGAATTCCTACTGTCACGTATCATTGGAGCATTTATACCGTAGTGTCATATATCAGTTGATTATCACCTCCCGCTTGCACTAACCGCCTGTTCTATCCACCGACATAACCTATCTCATATTGTCACATGAAGCATGAAGTTGATTCTGATATGAAAACTGTCACTGAACGTGTTAAGGAAGTGTTCGTAAAAAAAACGTTTGCGTTTTACCGACCACGATGAAATTATCCTTCTGCGTGAAACCTTGGGGCAAAATCCTATAGAACATCCAGTAGTATGGGCAAATATTCGAGAAAATATGCTGTCTGCGACCAAAAAAAACTTTTCCATAAGGACTACAAATGAACATTTAGAATTACTGATAAATTTGTGGCTGAAGGAAATTATAGTTATTGACGTTACAAGGCCGATATGTAGCAAATAACGGATGAGGTTGAATATTGTAATCCGAGGCGCAGCCAAGGATTATAACAACCGAATCCGTTATTTTCGTATCGGCCGTGTGTCCTTCAAGACTTTTCGTAATCCCTGTGAAAGATTACATTTTGATTCCGAAGAAAGAACAAACCACGTACCTCGTAATTCTACAGAAAAATCCCAACATCGTGTTGCTTAACAATATATGTGACGTCAAAGTACATGTCAATAAAGGTGATCCAAACTAAACATAGTTGATTCTATATTGTATTACTTGATAATTTCAATGAAGATGGAGAGTAGTGGAAAATCAGTTTATAGATACTGCATGGTTCCAATTTGCAATAATACGATGAAAACTACTCCTCAAAAAGTATTTTTGTCTTGAGCCGAGGAAAGCAAACATTCGATTGAAGTGGTGTGTAAACCCATGAAAATAGACGAATTCAAGAATCCGAAACTGTCTGCAATGAGCTGCTTATACTGTTGTGAAGATTACTTTGATGTAAGTATTTTCAAATTTATATTTTTAGTGTCATAACCTAAAATACTAATACTTCTACTATTTCATTTGTCGAATATAAAACATTTCTGACTGCTGTTATTCTTCAATTTTAAGTTAGAAAAGGATACAGGGAACTTAATTCAGTACCAAATAATGTCTAAACGACAAAGTGTTACATTACGTCCGCGCAAAGGTGTTTTGCTCCACAAATTTCAGTATCAGAGAGTAAATTATCCAAAACCATTGAGAGAGGCTGCTCGCTAGAGACAAAGAATTAGGCTGCTTCAAGAGACTTTATCAGAAGCTGCTACAAGAGGAGTTATTGAAGAAACCAATTCATGTGAAGGCTCCGCAAATACATCAGATGAAACAATCACCAGAGAAACAAATTATAGTGAAGCTGGTCCTAGTTTATCTTCACACGCAGATGAAGCAATCACCAGAGAACTAAATTATTGTTAAGCTGGTCCTAGTTCATCTCCACACGACGTTTTCTCAACAGAAAATGAAAGCTTCGCATGTGACAAAGCCGTTCAAGTTAACACAATAAAACCAATGACAATAAAATGTCACTGTTGATTCTAAAACAAAAAAGTTGGCATTATCACCGTTTCTTGGACTAGTTGAAAACACATCGACTTCACCTATCAAAACCGCCCAAATTGCCGGTATGAAGAGGAACTTATTTCCAGATATGAAACCAAGAGACGATTTATCTCCTATTACTTCACAATCTTCATCAATCTCTAGTGACTATGAACAAGAAAGTACTTCTTCTGAAGCGAGTTGGTTTCAAGACAACGAAGATAGACAATTTCAAAATGTAATGCGTAGTGCAATGTTGACCGCTGTGGAAAAAGAGCCTAAAATGATGTTAGGACTACCTCAAGATAGTGATGAAGTGATAATATCCCAGTTCCCACTATTGACATTTTGATAACCTTGAAGAAACAAAGTTAAATGAATCATGTGACCTATTAGCTATACATTGTAGCTATACACAGAGCACTATAAGTAGAATATTTTCAAAAACAGTAATTATTCAAGCAGAAAAAATTAAGGAGTTAATTGTGTGGCCTAAACCATTGACATAGTTAAACATTGGCCTATCGCTTTTAGAGCACGGTATTCAAAAGTTCTTTCAGTTATAGCAAAACCGTCTAATGCAATCCATCAGCCTCTGTCATGATCACAATATAAGAAATGTAGTACTCTGAAGTACCTCATTTCTAGTACTCCAGATGGGTTAATTAATTTTATTTCGGAAAGATTTGATGGCAGGGCTTCTGACATCATTATAGTAGAAAATTGTGGCTATCTAAAATGTTTACCTCCAAACACAGCTGTTATGGCAGGCAGAGGCTTCATTTGATAGAAAATAAAAAATGTACCCTTATTCGGCCTTCTTAAGGCGTCAAGTCTACAGCAACTACAAAACATGAGGCAGCATTGAGAATTCAAGTAGAGCGTGTAATAAACAGGTTGAGAGAATTTCATATGTTGTTGCCTCATGCATGTATAGGGGAGGGTCCCGTAACTTGAGCCGTCCTGTACCTCGAGCCAGCCGAATAACTTTTGACATTTCTTCCTATAAGGGTTCGCAACACCCTCGACTGTCGCGAGTGTGACTACGATTGATATCATCCAGTCAGTTATAGTTAAATGTGTGCAAGAAAAAAAAACTTTAGCTGCCGTTAAAGATGGCATGAGCCAACGGAAAGTCTGCGAAGAATTCAGTGTGTTCAGGGCAACTCTTCAGCGACTTCTTAAACGCAGTGAAACCGAAGTTGATAATTATAAGCCATACAAAAACTGTGCTGTAAAAAAAGTATTCAGTAACCAAGAAGAGGAAAGTCTTGTGATATATCTTCTTGCATCATCAAAAATGCACTACGATCTCCACAGAAATCAGCTGAGATGTTTGGCTTGTTCTTTTTCAGAATCGAATAAGAAAAACATGCCCCAGTCCTGGATAGTCAATGAAAAAGCTGGAAAACAGTGGCTTCGAGAATTTATGAAGAGGCATCGTGAACTAAGTCTTAGAAAACCTGAGGCTACTAGTCTAGCACGCGCCACCAGTTTCAACAGACATAATGTTGGCATGTTTTTCACTTAACTGAAGGAAAGTATTGCAAAATATCAGTTTACTGCCTCAGATATTTACAATATGGACGAAACCGGAAACTGCACTGTGCAAAATACGGCCAAGATAATTGCGGCCAAGGGACAAAAACAGATAGGAGCTGCGACATCTGGAGAAAGGGGATCAAATATTACCATGATAGTCTGCATCAATGCTCTCGGAAATATCGTACCGCCTATGTTTATATTCCCCAGAGTTTATTTTAGGCAAATTATGCTGAATGGTGCCCCAGCGGATTCAATTGGATCTGCTCAAAAATCTGGGTGGTCAAATTCGGAAACAATTCTTATATGGCTGCAACATTTTATTGATAAGGAAAGGCCAAGTCCGGAGCATAAAAAATTATTAATAATGGACAACCATGAAAGCCATTGCTCTCTTGAAGCTGTTACATTATCAAAAAATAATGGAATAATTTAACTGATTTTGCCACCCCATACTAGCTGCAGCCCCTTGACCGTGCAGTTTTTGGTCCATACAAGCAATATTACAAAAATGCATGTGACGAATGGCTTTTGAAGCATCCAGGACAACCAATCACTTTACATTATGTCGCAGAACTAGCGGGAAAAGCGTATCCACTGGCGTTCACCCCAAAAAATATTGGCCCCCGAATTAAAATATTTTCGGCGATGAAGAATATCTTTCAATTACCGATCTATCAGTTACCGATCGTGAAGAGCCTACCGGCTCTACAGATGATCCCGAACCGTCTACAAGTCAACATTTGGTTTCTCTCAATGAAGGTGATATAATAATAATAATAATGTTTATTCATCATCAATCAATCAATCAGTAAGACATACATAGTTACGAGAACAAACAACGAATCCACTAAGGCAAAGCCAGGGCGTGGATTGTAGACATGTAGGTAAACAAACTTGTACTGTTACATTATAGATAGGATAAATAGCTTATTATATTTATAAAAAGTATAGATAAGTTTGATGTTACAACAATAGTGTGAAGGCAATAAAATACAATAAAATTCAATAATGAAATTAGTAATACAGTTGGGAAATATTTTAAATGAATCAATTAAGTGAAAAAATTGAGAGACAGGTACAGTTGCGGCCAATAAAAAATGGGACAACTCTTGTAGCAGATTTTTGGTTAATTCTAGCTGCTTGAATTTGTTTTATGAATATTTGACATCTGTCAAACAATTCCAAAGTAGAAAGTAATTATGCCGCATATAAATGCAGTGACGAAAGGTGGAATAATCGCAAAAATAGACGATGGGTGGTCAGTGAGGCAAACTGCAACATTTTACAATGTGAGCAAGAACTCAGTTTCAAGTATTTTAAGAAAATGGCGAAACGATGGAAGAATTGATAGAAATCCAGGCTCAGGACGTCCGAGAAAGTCCACTGCTGAACAGGATACTGCTTTGATTAACAATTTAAGAGCAAATCCATTTTCAACAGTAGTTGATGCTGTTCCTGCAACACATTTTCCAGCATCCTGTCGTACGGGCCGTCGCAGAGTAGCACAGTCTGGATTAAAATGCCACGCAGCAGCAAGGAAACCATTATTAAACAACAGTCACAAAGAAGCAAGAATGGGGTTTGCTTTAGAACACATGGCTTATGACGAACAATTTTGGAATCGTGTTATTTTTACGGATGAAAAGGTTTTCCAATCCTCAAATAGTGGCAATATTCGTGTCTATCGCCCACCTAATACACGGTTTGACGAGAATTATGTCAATTTCACAAATAGAAGTGGTCGTTTTTCTGTAAATATGTGGACGTAGATATCTTCGCAGGGACCTGGAGTTCTATGGCATATTGGCGAAAGATTTAATAGTGAAGCATATATCAGAATTTTGGATAATGTTATGCTTCCTTCTGTTGAGATTCTTTTCCCTAACAATGATTTTATCTTCCAACAAGATAACTGCTCAGTGCATAACTCTGGTGTAGTGACCGAATGGTTTCGGGCACGTAATATTAATGTTCTTGACTGGTGTAGTAAAAGCCCAGACTTGAATCCAGTAGAAAATGTTTGGGCGATGTTAGTCAGAGAAATTCGAAAGGCAAATGTAAGACCAAGAAACGTTGAAGGTTTGTTGGAAGTTATAAATAATGCTTGGGAAGCAATAACTGAAGAATATTGTTCCACATTATATAGATCGATGACCAGTAGATTAAGAGAAGTCATAGAACATAATGGCGGGATTACCAAATATTAATTGTTGGTTCTTTATTGAAAATTAAAGATTACTTAGTAGCCTTTGTTATTTAATTATGATTAACAATATTACTTACTTAAGTTTTATTATTAGTTAAATATGCGACAAAACTATCTCATTTCTCTCTGAAACGAAAAAGTCACATTCACACTAGGCAACAACAACTGTCCCATTTTTTTTTGGCCGCAACTGTACTATCCAAATATTGGATCAATTAATCTGTGAATAGCAAATCTATCCAGACTAAAGAGATAGCATCTGGTTTTTTTCTTAAATGTATACATAGTTGGCGCTTCTCTTGTTTCCAGGGGCAAAAAGTTATAGAGCCTATTTGCTAGGTAAGTGAATATGCGTTGGGTGATTGTCTTTGAGGAATATATTGTGGTGAGAGGTGCTTTAGCTTTATGTCTTGTATTATGGGTGTGATCTACATAATTAAGAATCATTCGATTTTTGTACTGCTCATTGACAATTTTGACAAAATATAGTTGTCTCATATCAAGCATTTTTGCCTCTTCAAATAGTAATTTTGATGCGTATTTAACTGGTTTGCGGTAAATAATTTTTAGGTACTTTTGTGATAATAATGCACTTTCAATAATGGAATGAACTGTCCCGGAGTTCACAACTTCTGAACAATTGAGGCCATATCCAAAAGCAAAGCCTCGAACTATGAAAGCCAGTAATCGTAAGAAAACAAAAAATAGAATTCTGACTGACACCCCCGAAAAAGATGAAATCGAACGAATTGTCAATGAAAGGCAAAGAAAAGACGAGCTGAAAAAAGCAAGCAATTCGTCCGAAATATTACAGCCAGAAAAAAGAAACTCCAGGTGGAAGTGGAATCATCTGAAGACGAAGAGACATATTCGCCCGACTCGGACAGTTCAGAAATATCAAATGAAATTTGTGAGCCTGAGGAACTAAGTTCATTTTTATGTGGCCGAGACTATTGACATTGTTACTAATGATGAATTTCAAGTAAAATACTTGAAAAGGTTTGGTTCTACAACCAAGTTTGTGAGAGAAAATGAGGAAATATTCACGATTGACAAGGAGAGTATCGTTTTATCCCTGCCACAGCCTATACGTGCAGGATTATCAGAAAGACAACAAAAATGTTGACTTTTGGGATTGACTTTGCATCATATAACGTTGAATAGACTTCAGTCGTTGATTTCTCATGTTTTTGTAATTACATTTTGTGCAATACATGCTTCAACTCATATCAGTATTAACTTATTTGTGTATGGCTCAAGGTACATTACACATTGCTCAAGGTACACTACACATGGCACAAGGTACAAGACTTTATTGTACCTTGAGCCATTATACCTTTTGAAAAGAAACAAAAATATTTAACTTATTGAAAAATATTTTCCACAAATAATTTTGCCATATGATAGGGCACATATGAAACTTAATGTCACAACTTTTGTTTTCGGGAAACTCGAAAAGCTTTTAAAAAATATTTATTGATTACAAAAATTGAATAAAAGTACGTGTAACAATTACAAGTTATAAAATCAGACTGAGTTCATTGCGTTCACCGAGAAGCGATGAGAAATTGTTGTAATGCTGATGAAGCGTCCTTCGTACGAATTCCAACAGTAGCGTCAGCGGAATACGGGGTCGTTGACAACGTAATTCCTCCCTTCTAAGATGGAAAACAGGATTTCATGGAATGAAGAATGTTTTCCGTTCCTTTGGTAGGGGTTGTTCGGTGACTTCAGTGTTGTCTTCTTGGATGCTGGTAGTAGGTGGACGTCGAACTAGTAGGTGTTTGAATTTGTATATAATGATAACAGCTAGACAAATTATCATTATACTGTATATAGGGAGTGTCCAGACGTAGGCTCTCGGCGAACGGGACGATTTGGTGAGCGGAGTTAAACGGCTGGCTTCCTTGTGAATTTCGGTTAGTTTATCCAAGGAGATGTCTTGAAGTTTTAGGGCTGGTATTTCCTGTGAGGGTGGTAATGTCTGTTGTACTGCAGGTGGTCTGGATGCGGGTGGCCTTCTCGAAAATGCTGATATAGTGGGCGTCGTCCACTTGCTCGATGATGTTTGATACCAGGTGGATCGGTACTTGTTGACAGTTTTGTGGGTCCTTTGCGATGCTCAATATTTGAAAAATACAGTCGCTGGTGGTGGTTCCTGGAAGGAGGTAGTTCCAAGGGCAGTAATGAACATCGTGGAGATCCATGCAGGGCATTGTGGAATATTGAAAATATACCTCGTTTGCAGTCAGATAGGGTGCAGGTGGTATGATGGTAGTTTGGTTTGGGGTAGGAATGGAATATAAGTGATATTGGGTGAATACTTCGGGTGATACAAGTGGAAACTTTATCACGAAAACTATTTTATTATTTTTCTGATAAGTACCTATTTCAAAAATTTCATAATATCGGTGTAGGTTCGTGTGATCCAATCCAAACAGTAAATTATTAGCGGTATAGTGTTGTACTAAGGTTGACAACATCCATTCAATATCATTGATTTTCAATATACTAGGATGTGCTTGTCCTAATTTAGCAAATGTTGTAGCGGTTTCTAGGTCAGTCAATATTTGCAACAGCATTAGAAGGATAGAGCTGAGTTGATCGAAAGCCTCTTTAGTTTCGAGATAGTGCTGGAAATTAAAAATGAGGGTCGACATGTTCGAAGCAATTTTATTGTTTCTCTCTGTGATTACCTTTTGGTTATGTTTAATCATAGCTGTTGTTTCACTGAAAAGTTTTTATTATATTCTTTGAGAGTGAGATTTGGTCATTAATTTTTGAAATTACGTTATTTTGATTATTTTCTAGTTCTGAAATTGCCTTATCATAGTTTTCAGCGTCTTCAGCATCTAAATTACCACTTATACTTTTTATTATAGAACCTAAACCATTCAGTTTTCCTCGTTTTAGTCTTTTACTGGGAATAATGGATTCCTGTTTGGCGAGTGATAGTTGGAGTTGAAAGAAAATTGATTGATTGATAGTTTTCAACTCTTCAAAATATGGACGGGATAGCCCGTGATTAACTGCTTTCAGTAATCTCGAATATTGGTTTTGAATTGTTCGGAGTTCGTCAGAAATGGGGGTGAGATCGTAGTAGTGTACGAAGGTGTGGTATTTGCTTTTGATGTGCGTTGTGCCTATTTTGAAAGGAAGGATACCTGGGTTTTTATTTAGGGACTGTATTTGAAGTTCCTGGCTCATCGTCAGCGACAGGATGGACCTGAAACAATGGTCTTTTGAAACTTAATTTATGCATGGTGTTCTTTGGTAATTTTAATTTCGTCTTTTTATTCTTGAGAACAGTTACTGCGCGGAATTTTGGAGAGAGTTTGTTTCTGTTGTCTGTACGTTTGTACGCTGGTGTACGTTCCTTATAAGTCAGAGGAGGTTCCCGTGCCTTGTTGAGTTTGTCAATGGTTTTTTCTTTATTTTCAGTTAATTTTTTGTTTAGATGTTTGTACAATTCTGCGGTTTTCGTCTTATGCGCCGTCATGTAGGCACTATGTACCAAGTTTTCAAGGTTGACATTAAAGGGGTCTGAAGTGGATAGGTGACCAGTGATAACATCTATGGGTTTCATATTTGTGGCAGAGTGTATTGAGTGATTATAGCCCATGATAGCATATGGCATCTGTTTGATAATATCGAGTTCCTTATGGGTTGTTTGAAGTATTCTTAAATGTTCGATGATGGTTGAATGGAACCGTTCAACGATTCCTTTCGATTCGGGATGATCAGGGGTAACGTAATGTAATTCGATATTGTGCGTTTTAGCAAATTCTTGAATTAATTCGTTTTTAAGCTCGGTGCCATTATCGGAGTTGAGTGATTTGGGGATTCCATGGTGGTTAATGTAGGTCAATAGGTTGTTTGCTACCTCTACAGCGCTGAGGTTGAGTAGAGGATAAGCTTGGGCATATTTTGAGAAAGCGTCTACGATTGTTAAAAACTTTTGATTTTTTATTTGGAATGTATCGATAAAGACGGTTTCGAATGGCTTGTTAGGTGTTGGGCTAACTTGAAGCTGTTGTTTAGGTGGGTTCCGGTCGTATTTATTTGGTTGACATATCGAACAGTTATTAATATAGATGCGAGTATCTATACCTAGCTTTGGCCAATAATATGTCTCTCTAATTCGTTTTTCTGTCTCGATTATGCCTCTATGGTTAGTTTTACCTTCGTGATATTTCTGAATTGTATTTTTTTTGATCATCGGTGCTGATGACGTCTTTTAGTATTTTGTTGCAGCGGATGAACTTGAAAGAAGGTGTTCTAAAGATGTTCTTAACTACTTCGCAGAATCGGGGAATCATGTTTTCATCGGAAAGATATAACGCGTAGACGTATTTTGGGTTAAGATAATCTTTGATGAGTTTAATGACATCATGCTCGAAATTTTGGAGAGAAAGCTGTGCGAAAATTCTTCTTTTATTCGGGAATATTTCTTTAATTTTTGGCTCGGCTGGAGAAAAGAATACCAGGTCTATAGTGATCTGATGATCATAACCGTTCAACGGATGTTCTGAGATCGGGATGGTCAGGACAGGGTCTTCTGCATTTGAGTGTACAGTTTCGCCATCAGTGTTATCGGGGGCTTCGTTATTGATGATGGCATCATTAGGCACTGTGGGGTTGGTGGTGACAACATCGGCATTGATGAAGATGCCAGGAATCTCAGAAATTGATTCGTTAATATTGGTTCCGGAATGTTCGTCGCTATTAACTTCGTTCAAATTTGGGAATTCACCAAGTTGTGGGATGATAGACTCGTCGTCAGAGGTTCTTGCAACGGGGGTGTCATAGGAGATGTCTAGGATTTCACGATGATTTTCATTGAAGTTGTTTATGAATTTTTGGAGTTCATTAACATGAATTTCCACTCGTGATAGGGCGTCGGCATTTGTATTTAATTTGCCCTTTTTGTAAACAATTTCGTAGTCAAATTCTTCTAGTTTAAGGCGCCATCTCACTAGGCGGGAATTTGGCTCTTTAAGAGACATAAGCCACTGAAGGGGTTTATGGTCAGAGAAAATTTTGAATTTTCTCCCATACAGATATGGACGGAAATATTTGGTTGCCCATACTATTGCTAGAAGTTCTTTTTCTATCGTTGAGTAGTTCTGCTCTGATTGATTTAGGGTACGCGACGCGTACGCCACTGGTTTGTCAGAACCAATAGGCCCTTGAGAGAGGATAGCCCCAATGGCAAAATTGCTGACATCCGTGCTCAAGACAAAGGGCTGGTCGAAATTTGAGTATATCAGTACGGGTTCATTAGTCAAAAGTGTTTTACAGTGTTCGAAACATTGAATAAATTGAGAGTCATGAACAATTTTGGCGTCCTTTTTCAGACATAATGTCAAGGGTTTGGTCAGTTTTGCGAAGTCCTTTATGAATCGACGATAGTAACCAAGGAGTCCTAAAAACCCTTTGATTTGTTTTGTTGTGGTTGGAATTGGATATTTTTGAACTGCTGAGATTTTACTGGGATTTGGTTTAATTCCGTCAGTTGTAATGACGTGACCAAGATAAGCTGTTTCCTTTTTGAGGAATTCTGATTTATCCATTTGCACTTTGAGATTGGCACTTCTCAAGCATTTGAATACCTTTGTCAGGCTGTCTATATGCTCCTGAAGAGAGGTAGAAAAAATAATGATATCATCTAGATATACCAAGCAAATTTTGTTGATGTAGTCACTGAGGATGGTGTCCATGCAACGCTGAAACGTAGCTGGACTGTTCTTAAGGCCAAAAGGCATGCGCACATGCTCGTAGTGACCTCCTTCGACATTGAATGCAGTTTTTTCGATATCGGAAGGATTCATTTGTATCTGGTGAAAACCAGATGCCAGGTCTAATATAGTAAAATACTGACATTTACCTAACTTGTCCAACACATCAGTTATATTGGGTATTGGATATTTGTCATCGATTGTCTTCTCGTTTAGCTTCCGATAATCGATAACAATTCTCCACTTTTTCTTTCCTGAGGCATCATCTTTTTTTGGAACAATCCATATTGGAGATGACCAAGGGGACTTACTGGGTCGAATTATATTTTGTCGAAGCATTTTGTTTATTTGCGTTTGTACTTCTTGTTTGTGTATAAAAGGATATCTGTAGGACTTTGTATATACTGGAATTTCGTCTCTTGTTTTGATTTCGTGTTTAATTTCTGTTGTCGAGGTCAGTGGTTCGCCTTCCTTATAGAATATGTCTGAAAATTGTCTGCAGAGTTTCAAGAGGTGTTGTTTCTCTTCAGCATTTAGATGGTCAGTTCGAATTATGTCTTGGATGTCATTTTTGGTGATAGTCTGTAGATTTTCTGAGAAGTGAATTTCAAAATTGTGTTCTAGGTCATATTTACTGATTTCTGGAAAGTCCTGGAATTGATGTTTCGTCACTCGTTAGTGGTATGGTCTTGACTGGGTATAGCATGGTCAGTTTTATGTCATTGTCAGTTGGATTGAAAATTTCCACATTAGCTTCGCCATTACTTGCTAGTGTTAGGGTGGGGGGAATTTTACATGCTAAAATCTCCTGTTGTGGTATCATCACGTGCTTATTTGAGCAATCGACAGGGATTTTTGTAAATAATTTGGAATTTTTTGGAATCACTTTTTCAAAAAGAAGTTTTGGATTTGAAACAAAATATTTTATGATATTGATTGATTGCGGGGTGATTATTTTACTATTGACCAGATCCAATCTACTATTCAATAATTTCAAATTATCGATTCTTAATAATCCATCAAAAATATTATGAAATTTGTAAAGAAAAAAATTTATTTCTTTATCTGTACGAAACTCGTCAAAAGCTGGAATCATAATGGATGAATCGTGTTTGGAGGTATTGAAACAAGTGGACACCGAAAATGGTTCGTTTACTATGGCGTTTTTAAAGTATTGATTGGCTATTGATGGGTCTAGAAATGATCGTGTCGATCCAGTATCGACTAATAATTTTAAAGGTGGGTTCTTCATTTCGATATACGGGAGTTGTCTGTCCTGTATATTGTTTGATTCTATTATTATCAAGTCTGGTCGTCTTGATTCTGGCTTTCCGGAAAATTTCCAGTTTCCCAATTTTCTTGGTCGGGCGCATACTCAGGTTGAAAACCTACGGCGCCTTCGTCAGATTCGGGGTTATCATAAGTCTCAGGATATTCGTTTGTTGGAACTGAACCTTGTTCAGCATAGAAAAGTTCTTCAGATATGAAGTTTCTATTTTGGACGTTATTTTGGGAAGAGTTGGGACGCTGTTGTGGTCTGAGACTGGTACCATGAGAGATGCCGCTCATAGGAGGTCTATTCTGCGGATTTTTCCAAACATTTTGGGGTCGGCCGAATACCTGTGAATTTGTGAAAAATCTTTGTGGTGGGCGGTTGATTGGTTGACTCGGAAATGATTGACGTTGCGTTGCGTTGGGTTGATTCACAAATTGATAGTTTTGTGGTGGGAAAAATTGGTTTTGAGAATTGAAGTTATGATGGGACTGCTGGTAGTTTTGCCTTAATGGCCTGGTTTGTGAAAAATTAGGACGAGGGTGGTTAATCTGAGGCTTAGGAAAGAAATTTCCTTGCAAATTTGTTATGTTGATTTCATCATTTAATATTGATAGAGCTTGAGGAAGTGTTTGAGGGTTACGAGCCCTCACTCTGGTACCGAAAGGTTCTTTCAGACCAACTAAAAATACTCTTAACGTCTGGTTTGTGAATAAATTCCTTTCACAAGTTCTCTCAACCTCGGTGGCAGTGTGCAAATCAATATAGTTACAAATAGTATTAAGTACATGAATACAATTCGAATAAAATTGCTGCGGCGCTTCGTTACCTTGCCTCATATGCATTAAATTTTGGGTGAGGGAACTCAGGTCCCTCTGGTCACCAAAATTTTGGAGTAAAGTTTCACGAATTTCGGGCCAAGTTTTAGCGTTGTAGATATTGACTGCTTCTATCGCCGCACCGGTCAATTTTGAAAATATTGTGTTTACAATAAGTAAATTTTGTGTTGATTCGGGTGTATTCGCATCGAAATAAACTTCCGATAGCTGTTCGATTGTTTTTATGAACCGAACTAAACCCGTTGGGTTTCCGTCATACTCCGGAATTGTCTTCAAAAGATCTGAACTAATTACTGGAATTATTTCAGGCATTGTTGTAAGACTTGCGAGCTGATTAATAAGTGAGTCTATAATTGGATCTATTTTGAATCGATTATGAATAACTTATACTTATTGAAATCTGTTATTAGATACTGCTATTTTTACTATTATATTAATACTATTATTATTAACGGTCTTCACTTGTAAGATACAGGATATTCACAGGAACTCTGAGGTTTCAGAGGAGTCTGACATATATGAACAAGATATACTCACAATAAAGCCGCAATGCTTCTCAACATCTGCAATCGGTGTTGGCTACTAATCCTATGTGCTTTTGGTTTCCACTTAGTTAACACTATTCTATGAAGGTAGTCTCCTCAATGGATGCGTACCGTTCGTGATTTTGAACAAACAGTTGAAACTGAAGCGAACGATTTCTCGATGAACTTTTTCACTTTCAAAATCCTACCGACTGCGCCACTTTTGTTTTCGGGAAACTCGAAAAGCTTTTAAAAAATATTTATTGCTTACAAAAATTGAATAAAAGTACGTGTAACAATTACAAGTTATAAAATCAGACTGAGTTCATTGCGTTCACCGAGAAGCGATGAGAAATTGTTGTAATGCTGATGAAGCGTCCTTCGTACGAATTCCATCAGTAGCGACCTTTTGTTTTTTTGCTGCATTTTGTAAGGATTCGAAAATACCTGGCGTCAAGGTACGGGACCCTCCCCTACATCACAGCTCAGTTCCGATAGTAGGAGGAAGTGGTCTAATATCGACCAGCCGGCAATATCGACCACCACATTTTTTTGAAAGTGGCGCGTAATTTCAGAACTCTTATAGGTGCTGCTAACTGGCGACGTTGTTGCGAAACCAACGAAAGCACATGTGACCCGTCAGACGTGCGTTTATAGAAACACAAAATAAAATTGTTTGTTTACGAATTTTGTTACATATTTAAGGCTTCAGAAAATAAGGTTTGTATTTTTTGCTTATTTTTGTAACGAAATGTTGATCAAG
Source organism: Chrysolina oricalcia (assembly GCA_944452925.2). NCBI lineage: Eukaryota > Metazoa > Arthropoda > Insecta > Coleoptera > Chrysomelidae > Chrysolina > Chrysolina oricalcia. Next base: position 10,862,576 of record OX101827.2, read on the forward strand.
CTAATGTTATTAGTGTATAATTGTCAATCTATCGTGGTATTTGCATCTTCACAATTTTGAGGTTAGGCACAAATTTGATAAAAATATACTTGTATGTTAATGATGGGTAATATCGATCACGGTGGTCGATATTACCCATTACAGTGGTCGATATTGTACGCTTTGTTTTTAAATGGGACTTTTTCTCTCATTTATAGATGCCAAGAAATTATACTAGAAAAACTGCCCGTTGTTCCTGGACAGAAAAAGGGATGAACCGAGCATTAAATGCGATCAACCAAAACCATTGTTCAATTAGAAAAGCAGCTATGCTCTACTCGGTTCCATATGGTACCCTGCAGGACCGTCTTAGAAACCGATTTCCAGCCAAAAAAATTGTGTTAGGAAGAAAACCTGTTTTTTCTTACAAACAAGAAAATTTGCTGGCTGACGTTTGAAATGAGCCAGACGCACAGTCAAGAAAGAAATCGAGTTAGCACATAAAATGTTCATTAAACATTCCGAAAATTTACTCAAAAAAGATCCAAGAGCTTTCTGGAACTTCATCAGTTCCAAAAAGAACAAATCTCGCATACCCGGTCGAATGAAAAATGAAAATCAATTCTTTACTACAGAGAAATCAGTCGTTGATGTATTTGCTAAATATTTTGAAAGTGTCTCTCTTCCTCCAAGTAATGAAGACGAAAATAATGTTAATTCATACAATAACCCCAGTCATTACCTCAAAATCAACTTTATTACCCAAGATCAGATATCAATCGCCGGAGAAAAATTGAAAAATGAGTTAACATGCGATCCGGACAATATTCCAGCTAAACTTGTGAAAGATCATACATAACTATTTGTGAACCCGCTGTTATTTATTTTTAGTATGATTAAAAAACCAAACAGTTTCCAAATTTATGGAAAATACCTAGGATCTGTCCGATATTTAAATCTGGAGCGGCAACAGAAATTACAAACTATAGACCCATCGCAATTATATCGGTCTTCGCAAAGTTAATCAAAATTATCCTCTCGGACACGATTTATAAACATGTTTGTCGGTCGATTTCAGAGTTTCAGCATGGATTTGTCAAGTGTCGAAGTACTGCAACCAACCTCTGTACATTTACTCAATTTGTTTCTAGTGCACTAAATACCAAAAGACGGGTTGCTGTGATCTACACGGATTTCAGCAAAGCTTTCGATCATGTTTCTCATCATCAGCTATTGAATAAGTTACCAACATTTGGAATTCTACAAGCAATTCAAGAAACGAGGGCGTAAAGTCGTTTATCTTTTCTGCGACCTTCGGTGTTCCCCAAGGATCGAATTTAGGTCCGCTATTATTTCTTCTATTTGTTAACGATACCTGTTCGTCCATACAATCACACAAATTACTATATGCTAATGACAGATATATTTCTCCAACGGAACGACACGTAATAACTATAAGGTAAGAACATAACATTATTAACAAAGAAACAAAAAAAATTAACAGTAGGTATACAAAACATAGTGAGAGTTAATAAACATCTTTTGGTATTGCTGATATTGATTATCCATGTAGGGTATCAAACTTTTTTAAATCTTCGTGTTCTTGTTTTTCTACCTCTCTCTTAAAAGTTTGTGTTAAGAGCTGCAATTTTTTGTTTTCTAATGCTAAAAATTTGTCATCTTTTATAAAAATAATCAAAAAGCAAATTTTATAACAAAATTCAAATTTTCAGAAGTGAATGAGAACGCAATAGCAAAAATTATTCTCAATATATCAACTAAAGCATGCGGTTCTGATGACATTAATATTATCATGATACGCTTTCTCTGTCCATTTCTAATCCCATACATAACTCATATTGTTAATTACTGTCTAAAAAATTCTGTCTTCCCAGGCACCTGGAAAGAAGGAAGGGTGATACCAATAGCAAAAACAAAAAACCCCTGTGAACTTAATGACCTCAGAGCAATAACTTTACTGTCAACTCTATCCAAAGTTCTAGAGAGAGAAGTAGAAACTCAAATCAGAAAACATTTAAATTCATTTAATATTTTACCTAGCGTACAGTCTGGATTCAGATCCGGATATAGCTGTGGAACCGCCCTGCTTAAAATAACGGACGATATAATTCAACAACTAGATAAGCGAAATTGTGGTGTACTTCTCTTAATCGATTTTAGTAAGGCGTTCGATACAATAAATTATCAAATACTCTTATCCATCTTACACTACATTGGACTTGACGGCTCAGCAATCAAATTCTTCGAATGTTACTTCTCTGGGCGAAGTCAAAGAGTCGCCTATAATGGTGCCATCTCTGAAAAAGGATTGATATTCCGCGGTGTCGCTCAAGGTTCTATTCTTGGACCATTAATCTATACCATATATACTAGTAATATTCCTTCTATCATGCAATACTGCTCTATCCACATGTACGCTGACGACACCCAAATATATCACTTCTTCAAAAAATCGGAAGTTGGCGAATCGCAAATAAAAATTAATGCTGACCTGAAGGCTCTCACAGAATATTCTGAAAAACATGATCTCGTTGTAAACCCGGCCAAGTCTAAAGTATTGTACTTCGGATACTTTGATCCAGCTAATCTTCAAATCACCTCAAATAACATAGCTATACCTATATCTGAGAAAGCAAAAAATTTGGGTTTGATTATTGACAAACAATTACGCTTCACGGACCACGTATCATCTATCCTACAGAAATCGTATGGACAACTCAAAATGTTATTCTCCGTTAGACATATGATAACTTTCAAACTGAAAACTGTACTTTGCGAATCTCTTGTCTTATCTCATGCTAATTATTGCGATTACGTTTACGGACCCTGCTTGACTGTCCGAGACAGCTTTCGCATCCAAAAAATCCAAAATTCTTGCTTAAGACTGATTTTTGGCATACGAAAGTTCGAGAGAATTTCGCACACACTCTCGCAGGTCCGCTGGCTCAATATGAGTAATAGAAGAAAATTACATTCCATCTCTCTCTATCACAAAATAATAACTCAAGGAACCCCACCTTATCTAGTCGAAAAAATCAGATTCAGAACAGATATTCATAACATCAACTTGAGAAGAAAAAATAATATTTCAATCCCTCATCATAGTTCCAATTTATTTCAGAGAAGCTTTTCTTATCAAATCTGCAAAGAGTATAATAATCTATCAACACAACTAAAAGAAATAGCGAACCACGACAATTTCAAAAAACTCGTTTTTGATAAATTATTCAATGAACAAATTCTACGAAGGACATGATTTATGTATTTTTTATCTGCTGCTTTCTGTATCACAAAAAAAAATCCTAAAATAAATTGTTAGAAAGCTGGTAATCGATTAATTATAAGAATATTTTTATTCTTGTTTTAATTAATTTTAGGAAGCTTGATAGTTATTTGTATTTTTGGTTTGTTCATAACTTTAGATTTTTTTTGTGTTTTTCTTTTTCTACAGGTTCATGAGGTAGAACAGTTTTATACTGATCATGCGCCTTTTATCCTTATAGGCTATAGCATTTTGTAATATGTTCGAGTCATCAAATTGGATAATAAAGATTTTTATTATTATTATTATTATCTCTAATATCGCACAACTGTTTTCGAGTACCCTTATTACTAGTTATTGTGGAAGATGCAGAGGCAGAAGATGGTCTTTCATCTTGTTGCGGTGATGCAACAGATTGCGGGGATTGTAATGATATTTCTTCATCTTGTGTATTCGTGGTACCAGATTCTTCCTCCTCTTCAATATCGATATCATTATCTTATTCTTGCTGTGAATTATTAGTTGATAGATTTCCACTCTTATTTGCTGGAGTCATAAAAATGTCATCATTGGAAAATATGGCCAAGATGATTTATAACTGTTGCCTAGGTCTCCTGAACGTGGCTTTGGAATTTTTTTCAACTCACGACGGTATTTCTCTTTTTTATGTTTCCAGCGTGCTTCTGTTTCCTCTAAAAATAAACACTTTTTTACTCTATAGCCCAACATTTATTCTTTGATATGTGTATACAATAGCTTATGAAAAAATAAACAGTAGGTATAAGATAATGAGAGTTAATAAACATCTTTTAGTATTAATGATATTGACATTGATTATCCATGCATCAGGGTATCAAACTTTTGGAGAAATTTAATTCTTTGTGTTCTGGTTTTTCTACCTCTTTCTTAAAAGTTTGAGTTAAGAGCTGCAATTTTTTGTTTTCTAATATCGCACAACCGTTTTCGAGTACCCTTATTAATAGTTACTGTGGAATATGCAGAGGCAGATGATGGTCTTTCATCTTCTTGCGGTGATGCAACAGATTGCGGGGATTGTAATGATATTTCTTCATCTTGTGTATTCGTGATACCAGATTCTTGCCACTCTTCAATATCGATATCATTATCTTCTTCTTGCTGTGAATTATTAGTGGATAGATTTCCACTCTTATTTGCTGGAGTCATAAAAATATCATCATTGGACAATATGGCCAAGTTGATTTATAACTGTTGCCTGGGTCTCCTGAACGTGGCTTGGGAATTTTCTTCAACTCACGACGGTATTTCTCTTTTTTATGTTTCCAGCGTGCTTCTGTTTCCTCTAAAAATAAACACTTTTTTACTCTATAGCCCAACATTCATTTTTTTATATTTGTATACAATAGTTTATGAAAAAATAAACAGTAGGTATAAGATAATGAGAGTTAATAAACATCTTCTAGTATTACTGATATTGACATTGATTATCCATGTAGGGTATCAAACTTTTGAAGAAATTTAATTCTTTGTGTTCTGGTTTTTCTACCTCTTTCTTAAAAGTTTGAGTTAAGAGCTGCAATTTTTTGTTTTCTAATATCGCACAACCGTTTTCGAGTACCCTTATTACTAGTTATTGTGGAAGATGCAGAGGCAGATGATGGTCTTTCATCTTCTTCCGTTGATGCAACAGATTGCGGGGATTGTAATGATATTTCTTCATCTTGTGTATTCGTGGTACCAGATTCTTCCTCCTCTTCAATATCGATATCATTATCTTCTTCTTGCTGTGAATTATTAGTGGATAGATTTCCACTCTTACTTGCTGGAGTCATAAAAATGTCATCATTGGAAAATATGGCCAAGATGATTTATAACTGTTGCCTGGGTCTCCTGAACGTGGCTTTGGAATTTTTTTCAACTCACGACGGTATTTGCCTTTTTTATGTTTCCAGCGTGCTTCTGTTTTCTCTAAAAATAAACACTTTATTACTCTATAGCCCAACATTCATTCTTTTATATTTGTATACAATAGTTTATGAAAAAATAAACAGTAGGTATAAGATAATGAGAGTTAATAAACATCTTCTAGCATTACTGATATTGACATTGATTATCCATGTAGGGTATCAAACTTTTGAAGAAATTTGATTCTTAGTGTTCTGGTTTTTCTACCTCTTTCTTAAAATTTTGAGTTAAGAGCTGCAATTTTTAGTTTTCTAATATCGCACAACCGTTTTCGAGTACCCTTATTACTAGTTATTGTGGAAGATGCAGAGGCAGATGATGGTCTTTCATCTTCTTGCGGTGATGCAACAGATTGCGGGGATTGTAATGATATTTCTTCATCTTGTGTATTCGTGGAACCAGATTCTTCCTCCTCTTCAATATCGATATCATTTTCTTCTTCTTGCTGTGAATTATTAGTGGATAGATTTCCACTCTTATTTGCTGGAGTCATAAAAATATCATGATTGGAAAATATGGCCAAGTTGATTTATAACTGTTGCCTGGGTCTCCTTTTATATTTGTATACAATAGCTTATGAAAAAATAAACAGTAGGTATAAGATAATGAGAGTTAATAAACACCTTCTAAGTATTACTGATATTGACATTGATTATCCATGTAGGGTATCAAACTTTTGAAGAAATTTAATTCATTGTGTTCTGGTTTTTCTACCTCTTTCTTAAAAGTTTGAGTTGAGAGCTGCAATTTTTTGTTTTCTAATATCGCACAACCGTTTTCGAGTACCCTTATTACTAGTTATTGTGGAAGATGCAGAGGCAGATGATGGTCTTTCATCTTCTTGCGGTGATGCAACAGATTGCGGGGATTGTAATGATATTTCTTCATCTTGTGTATTCGTGGAACCAGATTCTTCCTCCTCTTCAATATCGATATCATTTTCTTCTTCTTGCTGTGAATTATTAGTGGATAGATTTCCACTCTTATTTGCTGGAGTCATAAAAATATCATGATTGGAAAATATGGCCAAGTTGATTTATAACTGTTGCCTGGGTCTCCTTTTATATTTGTATACAATAGCTTATGAAAAAATAAACAGTAGGTATAAGATAGTGAGAGATAATAAACACCTTCTAGTATTACTGATATTGACATTGATTATCCATGTAGGGTATCAATCAAACTTTTGAAGAAATTTAATTCTTTGTGTTCTGGTTTTTCTACCTCTTTCTTAAAAGTTTGAGTTAAGAGCTGCAATTTTTTGTTTTCTAATATCGCACAACCGTTTTCGAGTACCCTTATTACTAGTTATTGTGGAAGATGCAGAGGCAGAAGATGGTCTTTCATCTTGTTGCGGTGATGCAACAGATTGCGGGGATTGTAATGATATTTCTTCATCTTGTGTATTCGTGGTACCAGATTCTTGCTCCTCTTCAACATCGATATCATTATCTTCTTCTTGCTGTGAATTATTAGTGGATAGATTTCCACTCTTATTTGCTGGAGTCATAAAAATGTCATCATTGGACAATATGGCCAAGTTTCTAAGTTTATAACTGTTGGCTGGGTCTCCTGAACGTGGCTTTGGAATTTTCTTCAACTCACGACGGTATTTGTCTTTTTTATTTTTTCACCGTGCTTCTGTTTCCTCTAAAAATAAACACTTTTTTACTCTATAGCCCAACATTCATTCTTTGATATGTGTATACAATAGCTTATGAAAAAATAAACAGTAGGTATAAGATAATGAGAGTTAATAAACATCTTTTAGTATTAATGATATTGACATTGATTATCCATGCATCAGGGTATCAAACTTTTGGAGAAATTTAATTCTTTGTGTTCTGGTTTTTCTACCTCTTTCTTAAAAGTTTGAGTTAAGAGCTGCAATTTTTTGTTTTCTAATATCGCACAACCGTTTTCGAGTACTCTTATTAATAGTTATTGTGGAAGATGCAGAGGCAGATGATGGTCTTTCATCTTCTTGCGGTGATGCAACAGATTGCGGGGATTGTAATGATATTTCTTCATCTTGTGTATTCGTGATACCAGATTCTTGCCACTCTTCAATATAGATATCATTATCTTCTTCTTGCTGTGAATTATAAGTGGATAGATTTCCACTCTTATTTGCTGGAGTCATAAAAATATCATCATTGGACAATATGGCCAAGTTGATTTATAACTGTTGCCTGGGTCTCCTGAACGTGGCTTGGGAATTTTCTTCAACTCACGACGGTATTTGTCTTTTTTATTTATCCAGCGTGTTTCTGTTTCCTCTGAAAATAAACACTTTTTTACTCTATAGCCCAACATTCATTCTTTTATATTTGTATATAATAGTTTATGAAAAAATAAACAGTAGGTATAAGATAATGAGAGATAATAAACATCTTCTAGTATTACTGATATTGACATTGATTATCCATGTAGGGTATCAAACTTTTGAAGAAATTTAATTCTTTGTGTTCTGATTTTTCTACCTCTTTCTTAAAAGTTTGAGTTAAGAGCTAGTACCCTTATTACTAATTATTGTGGAAGATGCAGAGGCAGATGATGGTCTTTCATCTTCTTGCGGTGATGCAACAGATTGCGGGGATTGTAATGATATTTCTTCATCTTGTGTATTCGTGGTACCAGATTCTTCCTCCTCTTCAATATCGATATCATTATCTTCTTGCTGTGAATTATTAGTGGATAGATTTCCACTCTTACTTGCTGGAGTCATAAAAATGTCATCATTGGAAAATATGGCCAAGATGATTTATAACTGTTGCCTGGGTCTCCTGAACGTGGCTTTGGAATTTTTTTCAACTCACTACGTTATTTGTCTTTTTTATGTTTCCAGCGTGCTTCTGTTTCCTCTAAAAATAAACACTTCATTACTCTATAGCCCAACATTCATTCTTTTTTATTTGTATACAATAGTTTATGAAAAAATAAACAGTAGGTATAAGATAATGAGAGTTGATAAACACCTTCTAGTATTACTGATATTGACATTGATTATCCATGTAGGGTATCAAACTTTTGAAGAAATTTAATTCTTTGTGTTCTGGTTTTTCTACCTCTTTCTTAAAAGTTTGAGTTAAGAGCTGCAATTTTTTGTTTTCTAATATCGCACAACCGTTTTCGAGTACCCTTATTACTAGTTATTGTGGAAGATGCAGAGGCAGATGATGGTCTTTCATCTTCTTGCGGTGATTCAACAGATTGCGGGGATTGTAATGATATTTCTTCATCTTGTGTATTCGTGGTACCAGATTCTTGCTCCTCTTCAACATCGATATCATTATCTTCTTCTTGCTGTGAATTATTAGTGGATAGATTTCCACTCTTATTTGCTGGAGTCATAAAAATATCATCATTGGAAAATATGGCCAAGTTGATTTATAACTGTTGCCTGGGTCTCCTTTTATATTTGTATACAATAGCTTATGAAAAAATAAACAGTAGGTATAAGATAATGAGAGTTAGTAAACACCTTCTAAGTATTACTGATATCGACATTGTTTATCCATGTAGGGTATCAAACTTTTGAAGAAATTTAATTCTTTGTGTTCTAGTTTTTCTACCTCTTTCTTAAAAGTTTGAGTTAAGAGCTGCAATTTTTTGTTTTCTAATATCGCACAACCGTTTTCGAGTACCCTTATTACTAGTTATTGTGGAAGATGCAGAGGCAGATGATGGTCTTTCATCTTCTTGCGGTGATGCAACAGATTGCGTGGATTGTAAAGATATTTCTTCATCTTGTGTATTCGTGGTACCAGATTCTTCCTCCTCTTCAATATCGATATCATTATCTTCTTCTTGCTGTGAATTATTAGTGGATAGATTTCCACTCTTACTTGCTGGAGTCATAAAAATGTCATCATTGGAAAATATGGCCAAGATGATTTATAACTGTTGCCTGGGTCTCCTGAACGTGGCTTTGGAATTTTTTTCAACTCACGACGGTATTTGCCTTTTTTATGTTTCCAGCGTGCTTCTGTTTTCTCTAAAAATAAACACTTTATTACTCTATAGCCCAACATTCATTCTTTTATATTTGTATACAATAGTTTATGAAAAAATAAACTGTAGGTATAAGATAATGAGAGTTAATAAACATCTTCTAGTATTACTGATATTGACATTGATTATCCATGTAGGGTATCAAACTTTTGAAGAAATTTGATTCTTTGTGTTCTGGGTTTTCTACCTCTTTCTTAAAATTTTGAGTTAAGAGCTGCAATTTTTAGTTTTCTAATATCGCACAACCGTTTTCGAGTAACCTTATTACTAGTTATTGTGGAAGATGCAGAGGCAGATGATGGTCTTTCATCTTCTTGCGGTGATGCAACAGATTGCGGGGATTGTAATGATATTTCTTCATCTTGTGTATTCGTGGAACCAGATTCTTCCTCCTCTTCAATATCGATATCATTTTCTTCTTCTTGCTGTGAATTATTAGTGGATAGATTTCCACTCTTATTTGCTGGAGTCATAAAAATATCATGATTGGAAAATATGGCCAAGTTGATTTATAACTGTTGCCTGGGTCTCCTTTTATATTTGTATACAATAGCTTATGAAAAAATAAACAGTAGGTATAAGATAGTGAGAGTTAATAAACACCTTCTAGTATTACTGATATTGACATTGATTATCCATGTAGGGTATCAATCAAACTTTTGAAGAAATTTAATTCTTTGTGTTCTGCTTTTTCTACCTCTTTCTTAAAAGTTTGAGTTAAGAGCTGCAATTTTTTGTTTTCTAATATCGCACAACCGTTTTCGAGTACCCTTATTACTAGTTATTGTGGAAGATGCAAAGGCAGATGATGGTCTTTCATCTTCTTGCGGTGATGCAACAGATTGCGTGGATTGTAAAGATATTTCTTCATCTTGTGTATTCGTGGTACCAGATTCTTCCTCCTCTTCAATATCGATATCATTATCTTCTTCTTGCTGTGAATTATTAGTGGATAGATTTCCACTCTTATTTGCTGGAGTCATAAAAATGTCATCATTGGAAAATATGGCCAAGATGATTTATAACTGTTGCCTAGGTCTCCTGAACGTGGCTTTGGAATTTTTTTCAACTCACGACGGTATTTCTCTTTTTTATGTTTCCAGCGTGCTTCTGTTTCCTCTAAAAATAAACACTTTTTTACTCTATAGCCCAACATTCATTTTTTTATATTTGTATACAATAGTTTATGAAAAAATAAACAGTAGGTATAAGATAATGAGAGTTAATAAACATCTTCTAGTATTACTGATATTGTCATTGATTATCCATGTAGGGTATCAAACTTTTGAAGAAATTTAATTCTTTGTGTTCTGATATTTCTACCTCTTTCTTAAAAGTTTGAGTTAAGAGCTGCAATATTTTGTTTTCTAATATCGCTCAACCGTTTTCGAGTACCCTTATTACTAATTATTGTGGAAGATGCAGAGGCAGATGATGGTCTTTCATCTTCTTGCGGTGATGCAACAGATTGCGGGGATTGTAATGATATTTCTTCATCTTGTGTATTCGTGGTACCAGATTCTTGCTCCTCTTCAACATCGATATCATTATCTTCTTCTTGCTGTGAATTATTAGTGGAAAGATTTCCACTCTTATTTGCTGGAGTCATAAAAATATCATCATTGGAAAATATGGCCAAGTTGATTTATAACTGTTGCCTGGGTCTCCTTTTATATTTGTATACAATAGCTTATGAAAAAATAAACAGTAGGTATAAGATAATGAGAGTTAATAAACACCTTCTAAGTATTACTGATATTGACATTGATTATCCATGTAGGGTATCAAACTTTTGAAGAAATTTAATTCTTTGTGTTCTGGTTTTTCTACCTCTTTCTTAAAAGTTTGAGTTAAGAGCTGCAATTTTTTGTTTTCTAATATCGCACAACCGTTTTCGAGTACCCTTATTACTAGTTATTGTGGAAGATGCAGAGGCAGATGATGTTCTTTCATCTTCTTCCGGTGATGCAACAGATTGCGGGGATTGTAATGATATTTCTTCATCTTGTGTATTCGTGGTACCAGATTCTTCCTCCTCTTCAATATCGATATCATTATCTTCTTCTTGCTGTGAATTATTAGTGGATAGATTTCCACTCTTACTTGCTGGAGTCATAAAAATGTCATCATTGGAAAATATGGCCAAGATGATTTATAACTGTTGCCTGGGTCTCCTGAACGTGGCTTTGGAATTTTTTTCAACTCACGACGGTATTTGCCTTTTTTATGTTTCCAGCGTGCTTCTGTTTTCTCTAAAAATAAACACTTCATTACTCTATAGCCCAACATTCATTCTGTTCCGTCTTCATCATTTTTTTTTTGTTTGTATTTGTCTAATTATATACTTAATTCCTTCTCTTTTTTTTATTATTATTCTCGCGAGTGGCTGTGTTTCATATGCTGTGAAACATATGGAGCGCGCCTCGTACATGGGCAGACGATGTGATCCGGCAAAAACCCCGAGTCGGAACGCTAGAATGTCAGGACTCCGTTTTCGAAGACAGACTCGAACAGCTCGTGATAAATAGAATTATTATGAGTATTAGCTGGCCAGCTCGGGCAGTGTAATTCGTTACGTACCTACCTACCTAAAAAGTTATATTGTACAGTTCCAGAACCATCCTACTCCTTATCACAAGGTAAGAACCACAGCATCGTTTAAACATTATTTATCATTTCCCCAAATTCACTCCACAAGTAATTGTGGAATTTATAGTAACTCACGAACTATTAAAGTAAATATAGTTATTATTATTCTTATTATTATCATACAGTCCATTCGAAGTTGCTACATGGTTTTTGGTCCTTACGACCCACGGATATTCCGTTTTTCGTTTGTTGAAAGTTGCGTGAGTTATTATAAATTAATTGATTATATTTAGACAAATAAATATTTCTCATTTCGTTTCTCTAACCTCATACATTATTTGGTTTTGGTACTGAACTGTGACAACTCTCGCTATTGGAAAACTTTCCAAAAGTCAGTTATTGATATTTTCCTATTTATGATCATATAAAGATATTGTTTTTTTTGCCCAACTTCTCTCTCTCTCTCAATTCATGATCATAAATTCTCCATAAAATAAAATGACAATTATTCTTTTCGAGTTATTGTTGATTTGTACAACATTGTAAAAAAGTTTTTATATTATCACAAAAAAGGGGTAATTTCTTTATGTGTATCTATGAATTATAATTAGTTACCTATTACATTCATTTATAGATATTTGAGTTTATCGTAATTGATAAAATTGGTAGGAGGTATTCGTGCATTCTCTTTGCGTATCCTTTTTTTTGTTTTGCTATAAAAAAAACCCGAAACGACAATCGTCTTCTCAGTGATAAAAGTGAGTTCACGGAATATACCAGGGGCGAATAATAACTCATATCATAGTAGATTTATTGAATTTACTGAATCTTGAAAATCCTCATATACGAGGAGCCGTCAAAAAGACAAGCATTTTCTCAAGGTTTGCTCCATCTTATTTTTCATTCTAACTTTGATTCTTTAACGTAAAATGGCAAATGCTAATAAAATTAAACAATTCAAAGAACTTAGGCAAATATGTATGGATCGTATGGCTGACTTAGGCGCCATTGCAAATGCAGCGAAAGCTTCTAGTGATATGCACTCTCATTTTAAGGCAAGATTTTCTCATTTGGAATCAATTTATCGGGATTTCGAAAGTCATAATTCCGCTCTCATTCCACTTATGATTACTGCTGAAACTTATAATAATGATGAACTCAAAGCTCTTTCGAAAGTGTTTTATCAAGAATATTATAATGCGAAATCAATATATGATGAATTATTCAATGTTGATAATGCCACTCATGGAGTAGCTATTGACAATCATGTAAAGTTACCAAAAATTGAATTAGTAAAATTTGATGGAAACCTTAAGCAGTGGAAAACATTTATTGATATGTTCAATAGCTTGATTCATGAAAACCAGTCCTTGAAAAATATTGAAAAATTCAATTATCTCGTTTCTTCGTTATCTGGTTCACCACTTGCTCTTGTAAAATGCAATCCTATAAGTGATCCAAATTACATTGTTGCATACAACGCTCTACTCAAGAGATATGAGAATGAACGACTTTTGGCTACAGCTCATTATCACGAATTAGAAAATGCTCAAAAAATTCCTGAAAATAATGTTACTTCCCACAACCTGCGAAAATTGTTGGATACCTATACGGAAAATATTGCAGCTCTTAAAAATTTGAAATTTCCTACTGATCAGTGGAGTTTTCTTCTCTTCAATATGTTGCTTCGAAAACTTGATTCTGACACAGTTTCGCGATTTGAAATCGATTATGCTTCTAATGATATCCCTAAATTTGATGAACTGAAGGATTTCGTTTTGAAACATTGTTGTGCCTTGGATCGGGCTGCTTGCTCATTAAAAAGGCCTCAGAAAATTGAGGTGAAAGTTCGTAACTCCCCTCCATTTTCTAATCCAAACTTCGTTCCGAAACGAACTTCTTTTCATATACAGACCAAAATTTCTTGTCCTTTATGTGCTACTGATCATCTCATCTACAAGTGTCCTCAATTCTTGGCTTTGCTTCCACGCGAGCGACATAGTGTAGTAAAGGCTCATAAATGGTGTGTAAATTGTTTAGGGAATTTGCATTCCATTAAAGAGTGTGGTTCAAAAACCCACTGCCTCAAATGTGGTCAACCGCACCACACTCTACTGCATTTCAACGACACTACTCTATATCATCGCTCATCCCAAGGTCCGACTCCTGCTCACTCGATAACAAATAACATGAATTCAAATTCACCCACACAGGCAGCCGTTTCCAATCGCAATAATCAGCAGTTCTCTTTGGGCGATTCTGCAAGTAGTAGTCATCATGTATACTCTTCTAACTCCCATGTTCCACAATTCACTCAGCCATTTTCTGAAAACCCCAGTAACACATTTCAAGGAAATGGAAATGTTAATTCTCATTATTGTTCATCATCATCAAATACAACAGTTCTTCTGTCGACTGCTTGTATAGAAGTTCTCGATGTTTGTGGAAAATACCAAAAGGTTAGAGCTCTACTCGACTCTGGTTCCCAAATTAGCATAATTAGTGAACCTTGCTGTACCCGTTTAGGGTTACGTTATGATAATATCACTCTTTCCATTCAGGGTATCAGCTCTATGAATTCGTCTTCCACGAAAGCAGTGGCTTTGACCATTCGTTCTCGTTATAACCCTGAACCGTCTCTTCAACTCAAGGCCGTCGTACTGCCGAAGGTCTGTAATTATTTGCCAAGTCAAAATGTTGATACACGTTCTTGGTCTCATATTTCTCAACTAAAGCTTGCAGACCCCCACTTCAATACTCCTGCTGAAATTGACATCTTGCTTGGTGCAGACATTTTTTCTCTCGCGTTAAAAGCAGGAAGGATTGTTGGGAACTCAAACGAACCCGTAGCTCTCAATACTGTGTTCGGATGGGTCTTGATGGGAACAGTAATATGTTCCCCTATCCCACCACCTCCTACAAACTCGTTACATTGCTCTTGCGAATTACCCCTCGACTCTGCCTTCAGACGCTTCTGGGAAATTGAGGAAATTCCTAGAAAATGTAAAGGTAACCCAGATGATGAAGTTGCTGAAGATATATTCACCTCTACTGTCTCCAGAAACGCCACAGGTCGTTTCATTGTCAGTCTCCCTTTTCGCTCATCAGCACCTTCATTTGTTGATTCTCGTGAAATCTCCTTGAAAAGGTTCATAACACTTGAACGTCGTTTACTTCTTAACCCAACTCTTTATAAACAGTATTGTGATTTTATGGCTGACTACTTGTCGCAAAATCACATGTCTCTAACTCATACTCCTCAAATCAAATCTGAATCGTACTACATTCCTCATCATTGTATCTTGCGTCCAGAGAGTACTAGTACCAAACTCCGGGTCGTGTTCGATGCTTCGGCCAAAACATCGAATGGAACCTCTCTGAATGATATGTTGTTAACGGGTCCTAAACTCCAGAATAATCTTGTCACTATATTGATCAAGTTTCGTATTCACCCCGTTGCGCTCATGACTGATATTCGCCAAATGTACCGTCAGATTCTAGTATCTGATGATCATAGGACTTACCAAAGAATCCTGTGGCGTTTCTCTAAAGAGCAACCTGTTCAGGAATACATGCTGAATACGGTAACGTATGGTGTCACGTCGGCACCCTTCCTCGCCATTCGAACGTTATTACAGCTCGCAGATGTTGAAAGTTCTAAGTTTCCTCTAGCAGCTGATGCTCTGAAGACTTGTTCATATGTTGACGACATAGTAACAAGTTGTGTCTCTCTTGAATATGCTCAGAATCTCAAATCTCAGCTAATTGATTTATTGCAACAAGGAGGATTTGAACTACATAAATGGAGAAGTAATAATCCAGAGTTGCTTTGTTCTGATTGTGTGTCTGACTCGAAATCACTCGATCTTGACGAGAGCTCTGTTATAAAAGTGCTTGGTTTGCAGTGGAACCCTATCAGTGACTCATTTTCTTTTGGCATCTCTGCTCAAAACCTTCAAAGTACTAAGAGAAATATACTCTCAGATTTGGCGCGTATCTTCGACCCCTTGGGATTTTTGAGTCCTCTAACACTATTTGCGAAAAGACTCATCCAGTATTTGTGGACATGTGGTATCGGCTGGGATGATCAGCCGCCGTCTGATATTAGTAATGCTTGGGTTACATTCAAATCCGACCTACCCGTTCTCGCAAACATCAGTGTTCCTCGATATTTGTTTCACCCGCTTCTTTCAAAGTATTCTCCATGGATTTTCTGATGCGAGTGAAAAAGGATATTCAGCTGTCATATATTCTCGATTTGAGGTAGACGGTGAAGTCCATGTCCGTTTCGTTTGTGCCAAAGCAAAGGTGACACCTCTCAAAACTATCTCAATTCCTCGGTTAGAGCTCTGTGGAGCAGCTCTCCTCTCTGATTTATTTGCGTTCGTATTATCTTCCTTTGAACCACAAACTTCCACAAATGAAATTTCGGCTTGGTCAGACTCTTCCACGGTTCTTGATTGAATTTGTTCCTCCCCTCACAATTGGAAAACATTTGTAAGTAATCGTGTCAGTCATATTCAAGAACAGTTACCTCCTAATGTGTGGCATTATGTGCCCTCTAAAGAAAACCCGGCTGATTGCTCATCTAGGGGACTCCTTCCATCCCAGCTTGTCAACCATTCGTTATGGTGGGCGGGTCACCTTGGCTCTCTCAACCATCTGGATTTTGGCCCTCTGCCTTGCAGAAACTAGAACTAAGCTCTGTTGCTGCCTGCGAAGAAAAAAGGATGACCCTAGTGGTCCAGAAGGAGGAAAATTCCATTCACATTTTACTTGAAAAACACTCCTCTTTGACCAAAATTGAAAGAATATTGTCGTATGTTTTGCGATTCATTAACAATTCTCGATTAATCAAATCTAAACGTTGTCTTTCTCATCTCACCTCTCGTGATACTCATCAAGCTCTGCTCAAAATTGCCAAGTATGTTCAGTCCCAAGAATTCTCTCCTGAACTCTCCAATTTAGCTAACGATAAACCTCTTTGCAAATCGTTACGTAAGCTCAATCTTTTTGTTGACAAGGATGGTCTTCTGAGGGTGGGCGGTCGTCTCATCCACTCTGGTCTCATCTACGACAAAAAACATCCAATTTTGTTACCCAGCCATCACAGACTCACACACCTCATTATTGAAAATACCCATCGACAGTACCTTCATCCTGGTTTGCAAACACTTAATTTCCTTCTGCTCCAGAAATTCTGGATATTGTCAGCGAAAAGAACAATTCGTAGGTGTCTCGCTAATTGCCTTACCTGTTGGCGACAACGTCCCACAGGAGTTCAGCAGCCCCCGATGGAAAATTTACCTCTTCTCAGAGTTTCCAAACTCAAACCTTTCTCTTGCATCGGTATAGATTTTGGAGGTCCCTATACGATTTCCTTAGGAAGATATCGAGGTGCTAAAACGCACAAAGCTTATATTTGTTTATTTGTGTGTTTTGCCACCAAAGCGATGCACATCGAACTCGCCTTAGATCTCTCCACTGACACATTTCTTGCGGCTATGAAACGCTTTATATCCCGGCGAGGTCGAGTGTCTTATATTTTCAGTGATAACGCGACCAATTTTGTTGGTGCTTCACGAGTTCTTATCTCTCTCATGAAACAAGCGGCGCAAGATGAACAAATCGAATGGCGATTTATTCCTCCTTCCAGTCCTCACTTCGGCGGGTTGTGGGAGGCTGGAATAAAATCTGTAAAATCTCATCTCTCTAGAGTCATTGGCAATCAGATACTCAATTATGAAGAATTTAATACTTTACTCATTCAGATCGAGGCTGTTCTAAACTCGAGACCCATATGTCCCACCAGCTCTGATCCGAACGACCTCTTAGCTCTAACTCCGGGTCACTTCTTGACCCTGGAGCCCTTGAACTCGCCCCCCGATAATGATCTATCTCATTTAGCATTAAATCGCCTTTCTCGTTGGCAAATGGTTCAGAGACTTCATCAAGACTTTTGGTCTAGGTGGAGCAAGGAAAACCTCCATACGTTACACCAACGAGGAAAGTGGACCCTACCATCTGCTAATATTGAGCTTGGCACAATGGTACTCATTAAAAATGATTCTCTACCACCTTCTCGTTGGCAATTAGTCCAGGTACAGACGGGATAGTGCGAGTTGTTACAGTTCGTACACCACAAGGTTCATTGAAGCGCCCAGTCGTAAAGCTTTGTCCTTTGCCTCTGGGTAACTCTGATTAAAATGCTCATGCATTTTGGTGGGCGGTTATGTTCCGTCTTCATCATTTTTTTTTGTTTGTATTTGTCTAATTATATACTTAATTCCTTCTCTTTTTTTTATTATTATTATCGCGAGTGGCTGTGTTTCATATGCTGTGAAACATATGGAGCGCGCCTCGTACATGGGCAGACGATGTGATCCGGCAAAAACCCCGAGTCGGAACGCTAGAATGTCAGGACTCCGTTTTCGAAGACAGACTCGAACAGCTCGTGATAAATAGAATTATTATGAGTATTAGCTGGCCAGCTCGGGCAGTGTAATTCGTTACGTACCTACCTACCTAAAAAGTTATATTGTACAGTTCCAGAATCATCCTACTCCTTATCACAAGGTAAGAACCACAGCATCGTTTAAACATTATTTATCATTTCCCCAAATTCACTCCACAAGTAATTGTGGAATTTATAGTAACTCACGAACTATTAAAGTAAATATAGTTATTATTATTCTTATTATTATCATACAGTCCATTCGAAGTTGCTACACATTCTTTTATATTTGTATACAATAGTTTATGAAAAAATAAACAGTAGGTATAAGATAATGAGAGTTAATAAACATCTTCTAGTATTACTGATATTGACATTGATTATCCATGTAGGGTATCAAACTTTTGAAGAAATTTGATTCTTTGTGTTCTGGTTTTTCTACCTCTTTCTTAAAATTTTGAGTTAAGAGCTGCAATTTTTAGTTTTCTAATATCGCACAACCGTTTTCGAGTACCCTTATTACTAGTTATTGTGGAAGATGCAGAGGCAGATGATGGTCTTTCATCTTCTTACGGTGATGCAACAGATTGCGGGGATTGTAATGATATTTCTTCATCTTGTGTATTCGTGGAACCAGATTCTTCCTCCTCTTCAATATCGATATCATTATCTTCTTCTTGCTGTGAATTATTAGTGGATAGATTTCCACTCTTATTTGCTGGAGTCATAAAAATATCATGATTGGAAAATATGGCCAAGTTGATTTATAACTGTTGCCTGGGTCTCCTTTTATATTTGTATACAATAGCTTATGAAAAAATAAACAGTAGGTATAAGATAGTGAGAGTTAATAAACACCTTCTAGTATTACTGATATTGACATTGATTATCCATGTAGGGTATCAATCAAACTTTTGAAGAAATTTAATTCTTTGTGTTCTGGTTTTTCTACCTATTTCTTAAAAGTTTGAGTTAAGAGCTGCAATTTTATGTTTTCTAATATCGCACAACCGTTTTCGAGTACCCTTATTACTAGTTATTGTGGAAGATGCAGAGGCAGTCTTTCATCTTCTTGCGGTGATGCAACAGATTGCGTGGATTGTATAGATATTTCTTCATCTTGTGTATTCGTGGTACCAGATTCTTCCTCCTCTTCAATATCGATATCATTATCTTCTTGCTGTGAATTATTAGTGGATAGATTTCCACTCTTATTTGCTGGAGTCATAAAAATGTCATCATTGGAAAATATGGCCAAGATGATTTATAACTGTTGCCTAGGTCTCCTGAACGTGGCTTTGGAATTTTTTTCAACTCACGACGGTATTTCTCTTTTTTATGTTTCCAGCGTGCTTCTGTTTCCTCTAAAAATAAACATTTTTTTACTCTATAGCCCAACATTCATTTTTTTATATTTGTATACAATAGTTTATGAAAAAATAAACAGTAGGTATAAGATAATGAGAGTTAATAAACATCTTCTAGTATTACTGACATTGACATTGATTATCCATGTAGGGTATCAAACTTTTGAAGAAATTTAATTCTTTGTGTTCTGATATTTCTACCTCTTTCTTAAAAGTTTGAGTTAAGAGCTGCAATTTTTTGTTTTCTAATATCGCTCAACCGTTTTCGAGTACCCTTATTACTAATTATTGTGGAAGATGCAGAGGCAGATGATGGTCTTTCATCTTCTTGCGGTGATGCAACAGATTGCGGGGATTGTAATGATATTTCTTCATCTTGTGTATTCGTGGTACCAGATTCTTGCTCCTCTTCAACATCGATATCATTATCTTCTTCTTGCTGTGAATTATTAGTGGATAGATTTCCACTCTTATTTGCTGGAGTCATAAAAATATCATCATTGGAAAATATGGCCAAGTTATAACTGTTGCCTGGGTCTCCTTTTATATTTGTATACAATAGCTTATGAAAAAATAAACAGTAGGTATAAGATAATGAGAGTTAATAAACACCTTCTAAATATTACTGATATTGACATTGATTATCCATGTAGGGTATCAAACTTTTGAAGAAATTTAATTCTTTGTGTTCTGATATTTCTACCTCTTTCTTAAAAGTTTGAGTTAAGAGCTGCAATTTTTTGTTTTCTAATATCGCACAACCGTTTTCGAGTACCCTTATTACTAGTTATTGTGGAAGATGCAGAGGCAGATGATGGTCTTTCATCTTCTTGCGGTGATGCAACAGATTGCGGGGATTGTAATGATATTTCTTCATCTTGTGTATTCGTGGTACCAGATTCTTCCTCCTCTTCAATATCGATATCATTATCTTCTTGCTGTGAATTATTAGTGGATAGATTTCCACTCTTACTTGCTGGAGTCATAAAAATGTCATCATTGGAAAATATGGCCAAGATGATTTATAACTGTTGCCTGGGTCTCCTGAACGTGGCTTTGGAATTTTTTTCAACTCACTACGTTATTTGTCTTTTTTATGTTTCCAGCGTGCTTCTGTTTCCTCTAAAAATAAACACTTCATTACTCTATAGCCCAACATTCATTCTTTTTTATTTGTATACAATAGTTTATGAAAAAATAAACAGTAGGTATAAGATAATGAGAGTTGATAAACACCTTCTAGTATTACTGATATTGACATTGATTATCCATGTAGGGTATCAAACTTTTGAAAAAATCTAATTCTTTGTGTTCTGGTTTTTCTACCTCTTTCTTAAAAGTTTGAGTTGAGAGCTGCAATTTTTTTTTTCCTAATATCGCACAACCGTTTTCGAGTACCCTTATTACTAGTTATTGTGGAAGATGCAGAGGCAGATGATGGTCTTTTATCTTCTTGCGGTGATGCAACAGATTGCGGGGATTGTAATGATATTTCTTCATCTTGTGTATTCGTGGTACCAGATTCTTGCTCCTCTTCAACATCGATATCATTATCTTCTTCTTGCTGTGAATTATTAATGGATAGATTTCCACTCTTATTTGCTGGAGTCATAAAAATATCATCATTGGAAAATATGGCCAAGTTGATTTATAACTGTTGCCTGGGTCTCCTGAACGTGGCTTTGGAATTTTCTTCAACTCACGACGGTATTTGTCTTTTTTATGTTTCCTCTAAAAATAAACACTTTTTTACTCTATAGCCTAACATTCATTCTTTTATATTTGTATACAATAGCTTATGAAAAAATAAACAGTAGGTATTACATAATGAGAGTTAATAAACATCTTTTAGTATTACTGATATTGACATTGATTATCCATGTAGGGTATCAAACTTTTGAAGAAATTTAATTCTTTGTGTTCTGGTTTTTCTACCTCTTTTTTAAAAGTTTGAGTTATGAGCTGCAATTTTTTGTTTTCTAATGCTAAAAATTTGTCATCTCTAATATCGCACAACCGTTTTCGAGTACTCTTATTACTAATTATTGTGGGAGATGCAGAGGCAGATGATGGTCTTTCATCTTCTTGCGGTGATGCAACAGATTGCGGGGATTGTAATGATATTCCTTCATCTTGTGTATTCGTGGTACCAGATTCTTGTCCCTCTTCAATATCGATATCATTAGCTTCTTCTTGCTGTGAATTATTAGTGGATAGATTTCCACTCTTATTTGCTGGAGACATTAGGTGTTTTAAATAAGTCATCATTGGAAAATATGGCCAAGTTGATTTATAACTGTTGCCTGGGTCCCCTGAAATTTTCCTCATCTCTCGACGTTATTTCTCTTTTTCATTTTTCCAGCGTGCTGCTACTGTTTCCTCTAAAAATGAACACTTTTTTACTCTATAGCCCAACATTCATTCTTTTATATTTGTACACAATAGCTTATGAAAAAATTGTAATTATAATCATTTGAATATTTGTGGGTTTTTAACTACGGGGACGACATATAAGTATTAAGCACATTTATTTCGAAACGGATACTCGGCAGCCTCTCAAATAATTAAAGAAACATGTCCAATTATTTGGAATATGCTCCATCCGTTGACCTGGTTCTTGGCGGTAGGAAAAAAACTGGTACCTGTAGTAATTGGTATTTTCCTTGGGTAAAAGATGACTTTCAAATTTAGCGAGTAATACGTTCAGTTTATCCTTTTCATCGTCATTAAAGGTGAAGGTCCTGTAGATATGTTGAAAGCTTCTTCCCCAATGTAGTGCAGCAGTGTTGCACATTGAACACTTTCTGCCTTTTTGGAGAGTTCGGTAGCAATTATGAAATTTTCAAATCTGGCCCTCCAATTCACCCAGTTTTCTGCCAAATTCCTGAGCATTGATATAGGTGCGATGCCCTTCTCTGCCATTATTTGGAACTTACTTCAAACTGCAATTGCAGATTACGACTGCGCCATTTAGATTTTATTCTGATTAATTCTAGTCGGGTCCAATTTGATATAACTACTGGATGATTTGTAATAATGTAGAAGCTACGACGGTATCCAGTTCGGTTTTTTCATCACCAAAGAATGTCTATTCACACTTTTGATTATGTGTTGGAAAAATTTGGTAAACATTTAGAAAAGAATGCATCAAATTTTGTGAAAAACAGATATATTTCTCCAACGGAACAACTCCTGATAACTATAAGGTAAGAAGATAACATTAAGATAAACAGTAGGTATACAAAACATAATGAGAGTTAATAAACATCTTTAAGTATTGCTGATATTGATTATTTATTTATTTATTTATGGAGTAACAGACATTAGCCTAATTACATGTTACTACACATAATTCAAATAATCTTGCATCATTTAAACTAATATACCATAACAATTTGCTTATAATAGCCTACATAAATCCGAGAACAATTGACAAGAAAGAAAGAAAGAGAGATCACTATCAGCACAGATATTGTGGTTATCATTTCTATGAAAATAATTAAACGAAAGAGAAAAGAAGAAAGAGGTAGTGGCTGCAGATAATCATTATATATGAAGTTGGTGTCTTCATTGAGTAGCTTATATCATATTCGATAATTCCCTTTCAAACCTTGATATATTATCCGAGAATATGTCATATTGAGAGTTATTATTATAGAATTCACATACGATGCAACACACCACACTGATTGCCGTCAAACATATTTTGCCTTGCTCGAAGGCCTCGGAACAGGATAGAAAAACAGATTTTTCCAAGTAGATAGGTGCATTCTATTCTGTTATTGATTAAATTGTTGATAAAAATTCTGTTCCGAATTTCTCTACGCATTTCCAATTTAACAATATTGAATTCAGTACGGATGGGTTCCATAGGTTGAAATAGGTGGATTGATTCTATTTTGTAATACAGGAATTTCATAAAATAGTTCTGAATCAATTCCACCGATTTTTTGAGGTTTTCTTTATTGGCATCCCAAACCACTGATGCATATTCTAACCTGCTGCGAACTAAGGAGTCATAAAGAGTTTTGGTACATTGAACATAACGAAACTCCGAAATTGTCCTTTTCACGAATCCGAGTAATTTTCTAGCCTTTTTTGTTATATGTTCTACAAGTGCATCGAATTTCAAGTCAGAGTTGAATATGACCCCCCAAGTACTTGATTCTAACTTCTCTGTCCATAATTTGCCCTTGTAGGGAATAAATAAAATTATGCGGATTTTTTATATTCGAATATGTAATGATATTACATTTTCCAAAATTTAGGTGAAGTTTATTTTTCGTTGTCCACTCATGTCTTGTCCAGATCATTTTGGAGCATTGAGTAGTCATTAACGTCTCTTATTTCTCTGAATACTTTGAAATCGTCAGCATATAGTAGACATTTTGATTCAACTACTGAAGGAAGATCGTTTATGAAGATCAGGAAAAGTAGGATATCAAACTTTTGAAGAAATTTAAATCTTCGTGTTCTGGTTTTTCTACCTCTCTCTTAAAAGTTTGTGTTAAGAGCTGCAATGTTTTGACGTTATTTGTCTTTTTTATTTTTCCAGCGTGCTGCTACTGTTTCCTCTAAAAATAAACACTTTTTTACTCTATAGCCTACCATGCATTCTTTTATATTTGTATACTATAGCTCATGAAAAAATTGTTACTGTAATCATTTGTATATTTGTAGGTTTTTAACTACGGGGACGACTTAAATTCTTATATGAATTTCCTTCCCTTTGTGGTCAGGTCCCAGGCTCTTTGCCAGGTCTGTCAACCTCGGCCTCTACTCGTGTCTAATATCTGAAATGCTCGGCTACGACTTTCCGGCCCAACAGGACTGCCCTGTACGCTTAATCTAGTCAAGGGCATTTCGCCTCTTTAACTCGATGCTGATTGGGTAAATCTTGGCTACAACGCAAAACGCTTCGCACGGGATCGATTTGTAGGCGCCGGTTGTCAAGCGAATACAAGCAGCCTGTAGCGTTCTAATCTTTCTGATGATGTGCGTTTTGTCAACCCTGTCAATCCAGCATTCGCTGGCGTAGGAGATAATCGGGATTATTGCTTTGTGATAAATTTGTTCCAGGGAGGCCTTGGTGACCTGCCAGTTCTAGCGAACATGATTCCTTAGGGCATGGAAAATGGCATGGCTTTTCTCTGTGATATAAATCAAGTGATTCTAGAAAGAGAGTTTCTCATACAATATTCCGCCCAAGTATTTGAGATCATTGACCCTAGATAAAGGGAAACCTCTATATCTTATGGTAGAGTTCCTGGTCTGAGCTTGGAGAATACTACATATTGGCTCTTAACCAGACCTCGAGCTTATGAGACCTCTCCCATGCACTGAGGACTCCAAGCGCACCAGCCGCTCTGGTTTCAAGTTCAATTCTATTCTGGCCGGAGATCGACAAGGCTATGTCATCAGCATAAGCCGTTAACCTTCCTCGGTTAACGTGCAATGGCGTAACATAAAAGTTAACGTCGGTGCGGTAGACCGAGTCCTATATATGACTAAAATTTGTTGATAAATTTAAAGAATATATAAACCGTTGCTTTGCAATGATATTTAATAGAAAAACAAAACTGGAAAAACACAGCAGGCATGCAATCCTGATACAAAAAAAAAAAAATCAACAAAAACATACATTCAAAAAAAATATTCTAACTCTACAATATTAAGGAGATATGTATATATATATATATATATATATATATATATATATATATATATATATATATATATATATATATATATATATATATATTTTAATTGAAACATCAAATAGAAACTCTATTTAACACAAAAAAGAAAACTTTATGGTTATATAAATCGAAAGTTACACTAAGAAAACTAATGTTCGTCATCATTATCTTCTTTCGAGCAGTTATTGCAAATAGCAGTTAAATGTTCTAGACATAGAAAAGTACCACAACTATGACACTTAAACCTGGTTTTTCTATTTTTTTTGCTGCTGCAGATGATACATCTTCCATGAGCGTCCCCATTGGAAGGAGTGGTGGGCTTTTCGATGTTACAAATTTGAAGCAGTCGTGATCTAATTTGACGTGGTATGTTCATCTGCATAGCACGGCGACGTAAATGATCATCCAACAGTTCCAAACCCAACTTTTCTAAAAAAGCCCGTCTAGGCATTTTGAATGATTTATTGGATACTGCAGAATTATGTTTGGCAATGACATACGAATTTATTCCTGCAATATTTAGAATTGCATAGAATATCACCATTGGCCATCTATTCGTACCCCTGGCACAGTTATAGGAAGCACACATCTTGTCTACAGTATCCACGCCTCCCTTTGTTTTATTATATGTTATAATCATTTCAGGTTTTCCTGTGTCGTCATCTATAGCATCATCGTCATGTAAGGTGGACAAAAGTATTACGTTTTTTTTCTCTCTAGGAATATAGGACACAATGGTACAATTCTCTTGAAAACCAAATATGCTCGTTTTTACTGGTCTAACAGGTTTTGAAAATTCTAATGGAAGGATATTTCTATTGGATTTCAATGTTCCCAACATTGTCAATTTATGTTCATTGAAAAGAATGTCAGCAAGTTCTTTACTCGTAAAAAAATTATCCATTGTGACATTTCTGCCCGTTTTCCAAATTGGCTTGCATAAGCGAGGAACCAAAGAAATATTTTTTGTGTCCTGTTGATAAGGTCCTTGCGGCTGGGTCCCACAATATACTTCCAAATAAGCCGTGTAGAATAATTTAGCGTCAACTAATGCGTACACTTTTATGCCATATCGATTGGGTTTTTTTGGCATATAAACTCTAAACCCGCACCTACCCCTGAAAGCCAGCAGTTGCTCATCCACTGTAGTTGAGTCGGAAACACAGAAGTATTTTGGTAAATTGTTATTGAAGATATCGAAAATTACTCGAATCGCAGATAATTTATCATATCTTTGACGTTCTAATCGAGTTCTTACATCATCAAAACGTAGCTGTCTGAGCAAGAATTTAAATCGGGCGAGAGACATTGTCAGTCTGTAAATTTCTACCGACATTCCATCTGTTCTGAATAGATCTTCTGCGTTCCTATGATTATTTTTAGATACTGCCCCAATGTAGAGAAGTCCGATGAGGGCTTTTATTTCGTAAATATCTGTTTTTCTACAAGTCCTGTTATTAGGATCTGCAGTCAGTTCAATGCGGATGTTGGTATTATCAACTATAATTTGTAATATATCTTCTGTAAAAAGTAGACTCCAAATTTCATAAGGGTCGCATTTATTGCGAGCCTCTCCTTTTGCAGATGGTAACGTTCTTACTAAGTTTTGGGCACGAGTTCGTATTCTACGGTTTCTATCATAGTGTTTTTTCCATCTCGTTTTTTTATCCTTTGCAATAAAACAGGGTACCCTGGACAAACGCTGTACAGGTTCATCATCCACAGGAATATCTAGAGACTCATTATCATTCTCAACTTCTTGCTCTGTGTCTGTATTGTGGTTTTGTGTTTCAATATTATCATCTTCCAAACTTCCATCCGAATCATTTGGATCGATTTCCGCTTCAGACTCATCCAAAAGTTCGTCCATAAAGGCCTCTAACCTTTGTTGCTCTTTTTCGTAATTCATTTTTAGCTGTAAACAAAAAATAAGATAGATAATTACTTCAGTGTGTTTAAAAAAACGTACCCTTAATTTTAACTAAAAGGTTAACGTCGGAATCACGGACCGAAACTAGTCTTTACTCGCAAACTGCTGCACCTAACTAAAGTTCACACAAACACTGAATGCACACTTGCGAAATATGAAGCTACTGAGCGCCGGTAGTAAAAATGATGAGAAATACGATAATTAACGATGAATTCCGACAGAGTCGGTCTAGCAGACCGTATGTTAACCTAGGAAGGTTAATGCGACGCCATCTGGGTAACCAGCTCGAAGAAGCTACTCGACGGTCAAGTTCCCCCCTTATTGAGAGGTTTAATGACTGTTGTTTGGGGACTGGAATACTCCACCTCTCTGTCTCTCTGGTAATCTCTTAGCATAGCGAGGAGGCCCTGGGAGACTCCCACTTGGTGTAGATATTTTAGTAGGCTGGGCCACCACATATTGTCAAAAGCCCCCGCTATATCGACGAAAATCACCATCGTGTGTGCTGGTGCTGACTTGATGTTGGTGATAACTCGCTGGATGGCTCCAACTGAGCTCTTACCGACAATAAAGCCGAACTGGTTTGGGCTGAACAGAACCTCGGGAGTTGTCTAAAGAGTAGGCCAATTAGAACTCTCTCGTAAATGTTACCCAGCTCGGACAGCAGGGTTATAGGGCGGAAGGACCTGATATCTGTAGGGTCCTTATCTGGGGCCTTTAAAAATGGTTATTACCCTCCCTTTTTTCCATTAAGTTCTCTTCGACGTCGGTGTCTTGATTATCATTCGGCATTAGCCTGTTAAGTACGGCTTTCAACGTGTACTTGCTAGTTTTGGAGTGTTGGCCATGATCCATCCTAACGGCTGTGGCCATCTCCCGTTCTGTGAGCTTTTTCGACGCCAGCTTGTAGGTAACACCCCAGGGATTTGCTGCTAGGTCGTGTTCCAAGAAAGCTCTCCACGAAGCTAATTTGGCCTTGCTAAATACGTGTTTATACCTATTGAGGGCTCCCTTGTAGATCTCCCTGGCAAGTTCGCAGCGGTAGGACGAGAATCCCTGACGTCTGGCATGTGATGGGCACGACTGGCCCTGTGATCGGCACGTCTGGCAAGCTTGAGTATATTCTTGAGGTTTTGCAGGTCATCATTCCACCAGGGGGCACCCCTTGGTTTGGTGTATGTCTTGGCTGCACTGCGCTCCGTGATCGTGAGGAGCTCGGAGGTAAGGTCATTGATCAGGGACTCAAGCTCTCTTTGTGTGTTTGAAGGCTTGACGGAGAGTGCATCTCTGGCTTGCTCGCCTTCGAGTACTAGAGATTCGATGTCAATTTTCCTCATGTTATACTTGAAAGTGGATGGGGGGTCGGCCTCATTATCGAACTTCGTTTCGATATATATATATATATATATATATATATATATATATATATATATATATATATATATATATATATATATATATATATATATATATGATCACTATGGATCAGGTCCTGGAACACAGCACAGGACGGTTCTCTTCTGATCAGTGAACCATCAGTGAAGGTAAGATCAATATTGGCCACTCCATTAGCAGTAGCAAAGGTGAACGGTTGCCCGTCCTCGTTCAGTATGTGTAAGCCATACGTGGTAATCATATCGTTGACTGCTGAGCCCCTAGAGTCGGAGCGTCCAGACCACCAGCTGAGGAACTTAGCATTGAAGTCACCTCCAACCAGTATCGGGCAGTGTTCTATCAAGTTGAGTAAGGCAATAATGATGTCGGTGGCAAGTTCAATATTCACTTGGGGGCCACAGTATATATAGTGTGAGGTCATCCCTCCAGCAGGAGGTAATCCTGCAGGCAACAAGGAAGGCGTGGCTAGCTTGGACCAGGTAGAGGGAATCTAACGCTGGATTCAGGACTACTATGGCTGCAAGAGGTCTCTCATATTTTGTGTAGGCGATTCTATACTGGGTGAATCCAGGGATTCGCCAGATTCCATTCCTGCAAGTGGCGTAGGGTACTTGCAGCAGCAGAAAGTCAACTTTTCTTTGCTCTGCGACCTGCCTTATCTCTGAGGTAGCCGTGGCAGATGTCTGTAAGTTGGCTTGACCTATTATAAGGCTGCCGCTATTTCGCATAATTCGTGTTATGGACTGTTTTATGTATTATGGCTTTTTTCTTTATTTCGCTAACAGTTGATGCACTTAGGAGAGGCATCTTTATTCTAGCAGTCTCTCGTGTTATGTTCTCCAGCACAGTTGGCGCAGGCTCTTTCGCTTTTGCAGTCCTTAGAGAGATGCCCATACTTTTGGCACTGATAGCACCTCAGCACTCGAATGTGATCCTTCACGCAGCACTTGGACCATCCTACATGTACGGTGCCTTTAGCAATCATAGTCCGTCTGGTGATAGGTGGAGCCTCTATTACCCAAGTACATCTCTCTTCATCACGCGCGCAGAATTTGACTTCATCAGGGCTGCCAATTGGTAAGTCTAAATCGTCGTTTATCCTGTCTTCTACAGTCTTGGCCGTGAGGCTAGCAGGGACCCCATAAACAGCGAGCCTGGGGTTTTGCTTGTCCACTAATTTGGCGGTCAGTCCAAGCTTCTCAAATTCCTCCTTTTCCAACCTGGTATCAGAGGAGATGATCTTGACTCCGTTGCCTGCTATGTTGATGATTTTTCCGGCCTTAGACCGAATCTATCCGGCCTGATCCTTTTAAGGATCTCTAGGGTGTCTTCTGATGTCTAAGTTCTCCTTGGTAGGGTAGATCAGAACTACCTGGTTCCTGGGGGGCTCAATCGGCTTCCCTTGATTTCGATTCTCTCGACCGGCTTGCAGGCCGCAGCCTTGCTGGCATAGCTGGCCGCAGGTGCCAGCTGGGGAGAGTCTGTCTTGTGGAGAGTGCATCCTCAATCTTATCCATTTTGGCTTCAAGGTTTTGGAGCTGGGCTGCAAATTTAATATCGAGGCAGTGGGTGCTAACCACGCCGAGAACTGAGCCGAAGGCCTCCTGCAGCCTTCCGAGATAGGCTATTCCATCGTTTCTACTTTGCAAGGAGTCCTTGCTGCCGTTCAAGTGGCTCAAAAGGGTGCGTTTTGATGTTGCAAACAGGTTGATAGCCTCCCTGACAATTTTAGGAAAGCCAACCATGGGCGACCCCGGCCCGTCGGTCTCCGGTGGTTGAGTTGGAGAATTCTGACTGGAAACTGTGCAGCTGGTTTGTCTAAGTTCCGCTTCTGTGTACGGATGTATCCTAGCTCCAGCCGAGTCATCAGCAGGTGGTTCCTGATTAGCCAAACCCGAAGCTGGGCTGGTGGTGGCTACCTCTACAAGAGGTAAATTGTGCGGCTACCTCTACAAGAGGTAAATAACAGTCTGTCGACCGCTGAGGATAACGATTTCCGTCCGAAGTGGTTCGTCAAAAATATAGAATGAAAATGAGAGTTCCTTTTGTGTCTGCCATGTGCATTCTGTTTGCATCGTGAATAGAAACGAAAGGTACTAAAACATGGTCTAAACAAAATAGTTGCGTGGTAATTGTTAGAAGAGGAAGAAGAGGAACTGGCAATGGCAACCGTTAAAGTTTTCAATAAGCCAGTGGATAAATTGGTCTTGTGTCGCGATACGGAAGGTGCCTTTAACCCATTAACTCCCAGGCATAGAAAAAATATAAAAACACGCATTTCAGACAGAAAGTATTTATTATTTCATATTTAGAAATGAGTTTTTGAAATAAAAAAAATATATATAAAAATCTAGAACACAATGAAACATGATGGTGCATACACGCAACACTGGTAAGGAGAGTAAACAGTTTTTTTTTTGTTTTTCCCAAAAACTAGCCCTAAGCAGACAAATATTCACAGGGAGTAATGACTATTCACTAGGGTACAACATAAAATAATTGGGCCCGAACAAGATGAAAAATATCAACGTAATGTCAGTTTGCTCTTTGATGCACGAATGCATCACTAGTAAGAAGTAACAACTAAATTTCCTATTCTTGGTGATATTTTGCGAAGCATGATAGGTGCAAATGTTTTTTACATTTTTCACAAATATAAATTGTTTGGTTATGACAAACTCTACATCTTCTTCGTGCTTTAGTTTCATGAGTTATAAGAATATGATCAATGTTATCAAAACGAATTTCATCAACAAGGCGAGGGATATTTCTTACTACGTATACCCTTTCATTTTTTAAGAGACGTAATGCAACGTATGACTTGAAATCAAGTTGGGACATTTTTGTTTGATTGGCCACATTATAGAGCTTCCAAGCATTCACAACTATATCTAGAGCATTGCGAAATATGGGCCACCACCATTTCTTCCCCAATACTCTACACCTATAATTTGCAATACCGTTGTCATGGAGGTCAACCCCTCCCATGGATCTATTATATTCGGTAATGGCATGAGGCTGGGATACCTTGAATTCCTTTTTTTCTTTTCGATTATATCGTTTTACCTGATTTATTGGTTGTACATTGAAGATATTGCTACAGACAGTAACCGTAGAGTTATCATTCCAGCGCACGAGGGAAATTTTAGTGTTTTCCTCAAATGCAGAAACATAAGAACCTCGCTGCCGCTTAGAAAATTGTTTTGAATTTTCGAGTGGGCAGTGGTGAATTCTATTATCTCGAATTGTTCCTGTTGCAAAAAATCCATTATTTTTCAATTGCTCAATTAGTTGATATAATGAAGAAAATTTGATGCGACATAGGACTATCAATCACAGAAAGAAGACTCGTTACAACATCGCCACCAAGGCCTAAATTTGAGTGTTTGTTACTAGCCGCTGCATATGGGAGAGAGTAAAATAAATAAACATCGGATGAACAAATGCACCAAAGTTTGAAACCAAACCTCACTGGTTTGCCTTTTATGAACATTTTGCAGGAATGTCTCCCATAATATGGGACCATTTGTTCATCAATAGACAGATTGTATGTGAAAACACCCCACTGTAAATTCTTTTTATTGATTGCATCCAAGAATGGTCTGACTTTAGCAAACTTATCATTGATATCCAAATTAGTGTTATCTGATAAATGCAAGTTTTGTTTTTTACTCTGGAATCTATTTCTACTAATGGATTTTTTATATCGACGCCTTTGTCCTCATCAGTGGACCAGTACATTGGAATTTGTGGTAATGAGAAGATAACAATATACCTATAAAATTCAAGAGATCATTTTTTGAGAGACGGAAATCTAATCGGTTGTTATCTTGCGCATATTTCAGCAAAAAGTCCGATACCAATTGGAGTATTTAAAACTTTGCACGTTTTTTATTGGATGGTAGGTATATTCACAACTGTAATAAGAATAAACTGAACTTCTATGTTCATTTGACGACCTCACAATTCCTAAAGTAGTGGTGAAATCCTAAAGGAAGCTGCACTTGGGGGTTCCGATTGGTCAATAGGTGACAAATAATGTGGTGTTGAAACAGAATATGATGAATCAGTTAAAGCACATCGGGAACTATAATCTATCACAGTTCTTTGCTGGTGTTCAAATTCCAGTTCTGAAATGGCTTGCATTACCTTAACTTTTGCTCTCGTTTATAAATCTGGAGAAAGCTGTGCAACAATCTTCTTTTGTTTTGATACTTGGTTGGCACAGCAAGTTTTCTAACAACTGGTTTCTTCCAGTCCGGCTGCTCTTAACTTTTACCACTGTAGCACTATGATTGTTTGGTACTAACTTTTTTCTGCGTTTGGATGGGGTAGTCGCAGGTGTGGTAGGTTCTTCCACTCTTGTGGATTGGTACTCGTGATGTTCTTGGTCCTCGTGAGATTCCTGCGTATTGGGAAGAGTCTCAGTAGTAACAGAGGCTTGGGAGTCAACCATCTCTTGAGAATCCCCCATATCACTCTAAACTGTTTGTTTTCCGTTTGATTCGCCTACTACGTCGTGTGCTTCAACGAAAATACTACCTTATTTTTCACTGAGGTTAGAATGAAACGACTATGAGAAATTCCACAAAGATATTAGTATATTACATGTTGAGTGTGGACAGTGACAAATTTCACAAGAATGTGATTTTTTTAGGCATTTGTTTGTAAAAGTACTTTGACACGCATGTGCGGAAAAGTATAATTGATACTGACATATTTACTAGCAAATAAAAAAAAAACAGAAGAATGCCTTATTTTACATCTCGACACATGTGCGGGAAAGTACTTTTCTATATATGTGCAGACGTATTTCTCATAAGTGGTCGTAGGAAAAAATATTTGCTGTACCCCTTTAATTGAGAGATTGTCAAGGAAGCTCAAGTGTTTGTACTTGGTACCAACATTTTACACATCTATATTCCTGCCCCAGCCTATTATCTGTCCTTTCATTAATTTCCTATTTTTCTTCTGTAGTAGTATTCTTCCATCTTGTTTGGCACGCTTTCTCTGAAATTGAAATAATGTTTTAGGTAAAAATTACAAATATTTTTTAGGGATATAGCAACAGGAGATTCCTTCAGATCACTTGCATTTCAATATCGTCAACATAACAGCTGGATTAACGTATCTGTTAGAGTACTCCGAAGCATTAGGAAACGCATGCTTGCAACTTTTATACCAAAACTTTCAGAAGAGCTCATGAGAGCAAATACTCAAGACTACTATAATTTGTGGAACTTTCCTAATTGACCATATTTTACCTGAAGAAGATGGGGGATTTGTCGTTATGCGGTTGGCACCACTTGCTGTCGATTTCAAGTCACCTGTCAATTGTTAATGTCAAATATTTGTTAGGAATTTGAAAATAAATAAAGTATTTAAAGTAATTCACATTCATCAAGTCCTGCTGGATATTCAGAAAGCATTCGACTCTGGTCAGATGGTTTTGTAAAATTACTTGACTCGTACCTGGTCAACAGGGTTTTCAGGGTTAGGATCAATGGAACCAGCTCCGCAATGAGGCCGGCCGGAGCAGGTGTGCTTCAGGGGTCGAGCTTGTCTCCACTCTTGTATTCGCTATATACGCATGACTTCCCAATGTATGGTGCCACCAACACGGCTGTCTAAGTTGATGACACTGCAATCTACGATCATTCACACTCCAGCCGCTAGGATGGTAAAAGTACATCTTGAAAGGCTAGTCGTGCCGTATCTAGCGAATAACAAGATAGTGTTGAATCCTGATAAAACAGAGCTTACAAATTTCTCAAAGAAACGTACTAACGTGAATATTGGGGGTTTTAGGGCTCTGGGAAATTGGATGAGTCCGACTCAGTGCGGTAGCTGGGAGTACAGCTGGCTTACTCTCCATAAACATGTCAGCTTAGCAATTCAGCGAGCTGCAGCAGCGGGGAAAAGGACCTATCCTTTGATAGCAAGGGAATCCAAGCAGCCAATGGAGAGTAAGCTACTCTTATGTAAACTGCCGTCTTAAGTAAAAAAGCCGTATCTGCAATAACTCTGAAGCTGAGAATCTGTAGTTTCGACCACCTTAAGTACGAAAAGTCTTGAACTTGTGTACTGAAGGCAAAATGATTGATTAACTTTGGCTATTTAAATCTACTTTACGAAATTTTGGAGAAAGTTAAAGACTACAGTTTCAAAGTTTCAAGACTACAGACACCAATATCTCCATTTTCACATTTTTTGTAGATACGGCTTTTTTGCTTAGGACGGCAGTAAACAGGTTATTAGGCCAGCAATGACCTATGCCTGTCCAGTGTTCTGCAGCCTCCCCAAAACTCAAATGTTGAGACTGGAGAAGGAGAAGAAATAACAAAAAACATGGAGGAGACGGTTTAGTCCAGCAGCCTACGACTAAAGCCGCCCACTAGCATAAACCTACAAACACCATAGGGCTGCCAGACCTTTGGAGATCCCAAACGTTCAGGAATATAGACCTAACACATGCAGTCTATACTCTCTCCCTTTGCCCACCCTGCGGTACAGCATGTTTCATTTATTTATATGTAGGCTGAAGGGATCCGGTCGGTAGCCTGTTGGGTAACCAATAAAGTACTTTTATTATTATTTTATTTATATGTAGTAACATGTGCTTTTATATTTTTATGCATAACATAATTTAATAAATATTTTTTGATTTTTTGACATTCTTCAAGTTATTCTTCTTGAATTTGGCTGTTTTGTAGTGAATAATTAGTGATCCCTTATTTTTTGTTGATTATATGTTTTATTACTGTTTTGCTACCTGTTTGTGCCAACACCTATCCTTTTTCTGCAATGGGGCACAGAACACTTTGCCCCTATATGTCTTAGGGACCATTTGGGAAGCATCAATAATCTTATAAATCAATAAAGTTAAAAACCACTAATAAACAATAAAAGTAACGGAACGATGCTCATACACTATCACAGCTCAAATCTAACAAGAAATACAAGAATATATCTTGAATTTTGTGAATTGTGTGAATTACTCAATTTTCAAATATTTGACAAGTGACATTGACAGGTGACTTGAAATTGACAGCAAGTGGTGCCAACAGCATAACGACAAATCCCTCATCTTTTTCAGGTGAAATATGGTCAATTGTTGCGGTTCCATCGATAGAAAGCATGTCCGAATTCAATGTCCAAAGTCGGCAGGGTCACTTTATTATAGTTATAAGCAGTTTCACTCTATCGTATTACTGGATATCATCGATGCACGTTATAGATTCATCGCAATTGATGTCGGTTCGTATGGGCGAGAAGGAGATGCAAGTATTTTTGAAAAATCGATAATGATCAATAATGGTAATTTCAACATCCCACCTGCAATGATTCTGCCAGGAACAGAAATTTCACAAACCTGCGTTATTTTGGCAGACAGTGCATTTTCTTTGACATCACATGTAATGAAACCTTATTCACAAAAAATTTCATGCATGACCAATCAAAGGCTGTGTTCAATTACAGACTCAGCAGTGCGAGACAAACTTCCGAAAATGCGTTTGGTACATTATGTCAGTATTTTTTACTCCAATCGCTATTAATCCTACTGCTGCTCATGACTTGATAATTTCGGCATATATCTTGCACAATATGCTGCGAAATTCAAAATTACCGTTTCTTAACGAAAACGCGGGTGCTTCCCCTGACATGCCAGAAGAAAATTCAATTCCCGTAGCACCAACATGTGACAGAAGATCATTGGTGGCTGCTGCTTCGGTCAGAGATACCTTCATGAATTATTTGGTTGGACCACATGGCTCAGTGCCATGGCAAAATGCAAAAGTACGGAATAATCATAAGTGATTGTTTTTTTTAAGTTATTTCCTCAGGTATTTTTCTTATCCAAGTTGCTAGTATCTCGATCACTAACTGAAATGAAAAAGTGGAAGCAGCAGATGCTCGCTGCACTCGTATTGTATACGACAAACTGTATGCAATACGCCTAAGAGGAAATATTCTTTCGTGGATTTTATCATATCTCACATCCCGGAAACTCTCAAATCCCGGAATGAAGGTATGTTTTTTTTTGATGCATTTTGTTGCATTTCATACATGGTCTTAGAGTGCATTGTTTGTGAGAATGTCCTAGACGAAAACAATTTCTACACAACTCCAATTCAACTATTTTGGAAATTCGCTTGTATAAGTCTAACTTCAAAAATTCGATACAGGTGTACATTAATTGATTTTCTTTCTTGCACAAATTACATATCTTTTTTAATGAGAATTTATAAGAAAATTCCTTTTTACATTATCTCGTAACATGGCTAGGGGAAGTATATCTTGTGTTTTTATATATATTTTGTGGAGAAAGAATGCATACCTTGATCTGCGATTTCATCTAAAGTGTCTGTTTTTATTTTTAAAAAGTCAAAAAAATCATTCAATGTTGGTAAGTCTATATTCACCATATCTACCGAAATGTGAAACCAGCAGACAGTCACAAACTGACTGGTTTTCAAACGCCCCCTCTCCTTGACCTTAACCTGGAGAAATTTGACAACTACATCCAGGTGACTTGAGGCAACACCAAGAATAAAATTTTATGCCCAACAGACGGTTTCTTTACCTGTCAGTATATCATATTATCAGCTCTCTATTATACTTGGGTTTGTAACATCTGAGAGTCACATTCGGTTTGTCACACCATGTAGCCATACATTCTCAGCTACAACGTGGAAGCTGAGAGAGTTTTTGTTACTATCCTTGGATAATTATACCTCTTGTGCAGGTTGAATTGCAAGACATCCTTACGACAATGGGAATGAAAATGAACAAACGATTCGCAAAATTCATGAAAGTATGGAAAACTGGTAATTCCATCAGAATATAATCTGCGTATTGAATAGACACTGTGGAGCACAAGAAACTTACTCAGCAATACATATGAAATAGCGAAGCATGTAAGGTATATTGGTTCTAGAATCCGAATATTTTATTCAATTGTCAAAAATGTTAGTTTTTTCATTGTTTACAGCGAAACCAAGTGATGAGACATATTTTTTCTGAAACTGAAATTATACTTTAATTCTTGGAAGAAATATTGGAACATGGAAGTTCTTATTCATCTAAGATCTGCAATCAACCTGAAAGTATGATACAGAGAAGAATTGTTCATTCGCTACATTTTCCAAAGTAGTTTTCCGAATCAAACCTTCATGTCCAATTTGAACAATTTGGAGACTCAGTGTCAAAACTAACTTATGTTGATGCTTGGACAAATTGAATTTTTGAAAATTTATTTCAAGTCTCGTACAACATTTAGATTTAGCCATCGCATAGACCTTCGTTAATACATACAAATTACATTTCCAAGATAAAATAGAAATCCATATTATCGATATGTTCAAAACTTCGAACGTAAAAATTGTCAACTCAAGAAATCAGGGACTAAACATCTGTTCTTCTGCAGGATAATTTTAGAAATCTGAAGCACTTTCAGGTATTTCCAACTGATACAGCTCTGTCAACTTTGTGCAATATATATCCACTAATTTATTTCTCCAGTGTGGTAGCAACATTTATTCTTTTTCGTATATAGCAAATATCTCTTTTCCCCATTATTGTTTATATAAGATCTCCACTCCTGAACGTGAACAGAATTATAGGAACATTATAAAATTAAAAAAAAAACAACTCCTACCTTAACAGACATTAACTCCTTGAATTGCGCAACCGAATTCTTAATAGCTGGTACTGTATTTTTTGTATTTATCAAACTCGACTCATTTTCCAGAAAAATTAAATTCATTGAGCATCAACTCAAACTTGGGATATCAATTACCCAACTAGTGACTATTTCATTATACGTCATTGTTGTAGCAGACCCGGTAGAATAGTCCAAGTAAACGATATAGTGCAACCTACCTTCAGACAGTTCCCCTTTAACCCTGGAGTGCACGGGTGGGTATGAGATACACCGGTACATACATTTCTCGTTAAATTTCGTTGAACGCTTGGCAGTTGACGGCTGAGGCTTACAGTATTCTCCTGAATTCAGTCGATGAACAAGTGTGAGGAAAGAAGGTTCGCTAATTATTTATAATAAACTTTTGGTGTATGAGATACACGTCCCGTTCAGTTGTGTAAGTTTTTTTAGTTGGTCATATTTATACATGTTTTTGATTATTTTGTACTTGTAGGCGTAAAAATGAATGATTCATATGAACAAAATATCCGACGGTTGGAAAATATGTACGATGAAGTTCCTACCGATCCAGAACTTGATTCTGAAGAGGAATCAGAGAAAGAGGAAGATCAGGATATATTTAGTGCCCATGAGACGGATTCAGAACAGGAAATTGATGATGATATAACAATTCCAACAAGTAGAGATGATCCTGTTGATAATAGATATCATAGTATTTTATCCTATTATGGAAAAGATGAGTTTGAATGGAAGAAACATCCGTTTCCGACAAAAGGTAAAATTAGAAAACATAACTTGATAACAAAACTTCCAGGTGTTATTAGTTAGGAAGCAAAGAGATCAAAACATGTACTAGACACTTGGAAATTATTCTTTACAACTGAAACGTTGCAAAAAATTGTATATATATATATATATATATATATATATATATATATATATATATCAAAAATATCTGACAACTACAAAGGTAAAAGTGACGTGCGTGAAACTGATCTTGTAGAGATAACCGCTTTGATAGGATTACTTTATATAGCGGGTGTCCACAAGCAGGGCCGAACTTCTATTTACGAGTTATGGGCTACTGATGGTACTGGTTTTGACATATTTCCGGCGGTGATGGCTCAAAGACGGTTTCGCTTTTTGTTACGCTGTTTACGTTTCGATGATATTGGCACACGAGAAGAAAGAAAAAAAATTGATAACTTAGCACCGATTAGAGAAGTGTTTGAAGATGTAAATAATACATTTCGAAAGCATTATCGGCCGGGTCAAAACACAACTCTTGACGAAATGTTACTTGCTTTTCGTGGACGCTGCTGTTTCCGGATGTATATACCAAATAAGCCGGCCAAATACGGAATAAAGGTATATTCTTTAGTTGACTCAAAATCAGTTTATACGGTCTGTTTGGAAGTGTATGCAGGAACACAACCCCAAGGACCATTTCATCTAAGCAATGCTGCTATAGACGTTGTAAGAAGACTCACAAATCCAATTCATCATTCAGGCAGAAACGTAATAGTTGATAATTGGTTTAATTCAATTCCTTTGGCCCAATTATTACTTTCTAACTATAATTTGACTTTAGTGGGTACTTTACGAAAAAATAAAAGAGAAATTCCAAAAGAACTGCTAACTTTACGCAGACCTATAAACACTAGCATGTTTGCTTTTAGAAGAGATATGGCACTAGTTGCGTATAAAGTAAAACCCAGCAAAACCGTAATTATGCTTTCTACCTTGCATCTTGATGATGAAATAGATACATCTACTGGAGATGCTAATAAACCAGCCATGGTTACTTTTTATAATGGAACAAAGGCTGGAGTAGACTGTGTTGACCAATTATCATCTCTATATAATGTTTCCAGAAACACTAGAAGATGGCCGATGACTATTTTTTATGGCTTATTGAATGTGAGTGCAATCAATGGGTACGTTATATTCAAAAATAATAATGTCTACAATTCGAACGAGACCGTCTCTAAAATATTGAGAAGAAAATATTTGAAAGAATTAGGGATGACTTTGATATCAGAACAACTGAAAAGGCGAGCACGTGATCAGCACCTTTCACGAGATACCAGATTGAAAGCTGGCAAGTATAGTGGTGAAAGTGTAATTGAACCAGGAGACCCAACGGTTGCTACAACGTATCGGAGATGCGCCTTTTGTAAAAATAGAAAAACCCGCTATTTCTGTCATAAATGCAAAAAAATGATTTGTATGGAACACTCTACACCTAGTTGTCCTGATTGTGTGAACAAATAAAGCTTTGAATTTATTTAAGTTTGGTTGTATGTTGTATACCGATATAATATAAGAGCGTCTTGGTTTTTATATATTTTTTTGTTCTATCAAGGTTCTTAAGAATTACTCTTTTTGTTATGTCATATTCTTGATTAAAAATATATATTCAGTTAAAAAAATTGCCAATTACTCGTAAGTGTATCTTATACCCAACCCGTCCCGTTGTGTTACATATTTCACCCGTTTACTCCAGGGTTAAGAATATAGTACGGGAGCTAATGAATTTCGTAATTAAAAAATTATTTCTGAATATGTAAGAATCACAATAGCGATATGGTATGTGAGAGCACTTTTCTCACCTGAAAAGAAGTGTGAAGTGGAAAATTCATCCAGATATGTGGGTGGAACGGTAGGAATTAAACTAACCGGGTTACCTATATTGAAAAAACACTAAATATTTCAAAAAGAATAATTCTCAAATATCAATTATAGCAACATCCTAAAACGCATAAAATAAGTATAAATTCTTCTAACTCACATATTTACAGATTATTCACTTTAAAAACACTTAACTAATTTTCTTCGAACGGTTATAATACTCCTTCTTCCATATTTTCTTCTTCACTATCACTGTCATCATTTAAATCTATAATAAATTTATTTCCACCATTAATATGGAAGTGTCCAATCTTCATGTAGTCCTTTTCAACTTGAATTACTTTGTCAGTCCTTTTTTGGTAATATTAGTTACTTCTTCTTTAATAAGCTCAATTACCTTCTTATCGAATTTTGGAAAAGTATTTTTTCGCCTTATGCTTTGTTTCAATTTTCCCCAAATTAACTCTATGGGATTGAAAACACAAAAATAAGGGGGAAGTCTCAATATAGTGTGTCCATGCTTTTCAGCAATACGCTCAAGGGCGTATACTTTTTCAAATTTTTTTGTCTGTAAAACTTCAAGTAGTTGTTTTTTCGTGTAGCAGTCTTCAAAATACAAATTATTGTCTATTAAAAAACTTTGTATTTCATCTTTCCTTGAGTTTTTATTCGGCACTTTGATGAGTTGTCGCGAATGATATGAAGCATTGTCAAGAACTATCACACTATTTGTATCCAAATTTGAGATCAATGTGTTCTCAAACCATTCCTCGAAAATATTAGCTTCCATGTTTTTATGATAGTCAACATTGCAGTCCTCAAGTTTTTTTCCACATAATTTCAAAGCATTCGAAACCCATCCTTCACTTCCTCAGCAATGCACAATGATTAGTCGCGATCCTTTGTTTGCAGGCATTTTAGGCGCACACATTCTTGAACCATCAGTCCAAACTTTCCTAACTGTGTCGTGTGTGTCATACCAGGTTTCGTCACTGGTGGTATCTCTTTTAAGCATTGTTCACAATCGCTATCGGAATCACTGCACTGGAAAAAAGTCAGCGTTATTATTACACTCATTATTTTCAATCACAGGACTTGTCCAAGGACGCCACATTTCAAACAGACAATAAACAAACATTTTGAAGTAGGTAATTGTAACTGGGGACCTACAAAACAAAACAGCAATAATCTCAAATTTCAGCACTTCAATGTGATCAGTTCCTGAACTAAACATCGATGACACGACGGCGACAATCTTGATGAACGCCCCAGCACTCGTACGTACTCGAAAGCTCACCCCCCCCCCCCCCCCGCACGTTAAAGCGGTTCCTCATCCTGATGATTGGCGATCAGCAGAATAAAATCTGACCGTTTGATATGGAGTGCCCAGCCCATTCTCGGCTTGAAGCTCCCTTATATCTGACATTTTGTGCATGCCCGAACCAATGGCACTTGTGGCATTGAGAGACCCTTCTTCTTTGGGGGCGCTGAGATTCTACCTTGATTTTTAGATCAAGTAAAGTAAAGTAAAGGTCGAAAATCTCGCGATTTTCCCTCGGCACCTTGACTAGGAGCAGTGGGAGTGCTGCTCTAGTTTTCGAAGTCATCCTGAGGCATTCGATGACTTCGATGTTTCTGGCCTCTGGCTCTCCTTTCACGTCCTCCGCCGTGATAGAGTCTGGGATACCTCTGATGACCACATGCAGAGGTTATTTCTTTTTTCAGCTGGTATGTGAAAAAATCCAGATTTTTAGCTTCGAATAGCTTGGTAGCATTCCTCCAGTCTGCTTCGCTATTCGTAAACAGGTGTATTCCGTCCTGCCTCGACTGCGCTTTGTAAAAGCCGATCTTCTTGTCCCTCAGGGTGGTTGAAATCTGCAGCCACTTGGATTTGTCCATGATTATTACGGCTGGTGGTTTTTTCGGGCCCTTGTCTTGGCTCGCACTCTCTGTGTTGGTCTCCATCTGTGGTTGGGGTTCTCCACTTGTGGTCCCTTCACTGTGCGTCCTAAGGGGGGTTGTTGTCTGTGCTGTCCGAGGTTTGCTCGCTCGTGTTTTGACGAATGGCCTTCTTTTTGGGTAGGGTGACTAACTGGAGGCCGGCCTCCTCCTCGATTTCTGAAGAGTGGCCATGCTGCCGCTTCCTCTTATTAGTGGTATCGGGATCGGTACCTACGGGTCTGGCAGGTGGGTTGACTCCATTTTCACGTCCGTGGATGTTGGGGTAGTGGGGTGCATGGCTTCTGGGGTCGTGCTCACGGTTTTTACCTCTTGTACTACAGGGGGGCAATACTTGTCTTGAGCACGTTTAACTCCTGTCGCATGGCTGCGACCATCCCAGCAAAGACCTTCCTCTCTGCCTCGGCTTTGACCAGCTCTCTCTCACATTGAGTTGCCACTTCTTGCGCTTCCGCAAGCTGTTGACGAAGGACTTTTTTCGTGCTGTCCTTGTTCGCTTCTCCATCCCTACTAGTCGACGGCTTTCGAAAACTCTCTCTATCGAGTGAGCTCGAACTCCTAGACGATTCGTCGCTAGATTTCCTGGATTTAACCATCTTATTCCACTACTCCACGTTTTTTCAGAAACGAATTCTTATAAAAACGAAGGTGGCTCTAAAAAGAGCACCTGGCCGAAGCCAGAGCTGTGGTTTAAGAGTCAAATACACAAATCCATCTTCGAATAACTGTACTTTGGCAAATGTTCCTACAAAAAAGGTTAATGATTAGACATTACCACTTACCTTATCACAGCCTTCGAAGTCTAGCCCTGACTAGTTCAGGTATGACCCTTCCTTGCCGTAACAATTCAAACAGGTAGCCTAGGGAGCTTCTGTCAAACTATGAGCAAAATAATGATGAGAATTTGAAATGAGTATATCTGGGAGCGGAGCTTGAATAGGCTCCGCCCACTAGCGGCCTTGCTTCGGCATTGGCCGGAGCAAATGTGATGTTTCTCTATTTAAGAAGCCCGAGATGGCTTGAAAAATCAGCCATCCGGTTGCAACAGAAGATCCCGGATAGTCTACGGGGAGTGGTAGCCGGATGACTCATCCGTAGCTTTTTCAGCTATTTTTAGTATTGCAATTTTAATGTTGAGTTTCAAAGTATTAGCCCTGAAATCTACATAGGCATAGGCGTTATGAGACGCCATTGGTTAACACCAACTGGTTGAAAAAGAACACTGTTCGTGACTGATCCTAAATGAAGAGTTACGGAGTTGCTGGATGTTTGCGACTA
The DNA here is from genome assembly GCA_944452925.2 of Chrysolina oricalcia. Lineage (NCBI taxonomy): Eukaryota > Metazoa > Arthropoda > Insecta > Coleoptera > Chrysomelidae > Chrysolina > Chrysolina oricalcia. Next base: position 10,906,762 of record OX101827.2, read on the forward strand.
TGCTGTGCTTGGAGAAGTTGAGCTGGCCTTATGAGGTGGAACACCCTCCAATTTCCGGATCTCCAAGTAGACCCATTTGTTGTCAAGTCAATAACAGAAACGTGAATTCTCATAATATACAGTGTGTCCGTAAAGTAGTTTTTAGATAAACAGGTCATTTTAAGAAATAATCCTGAAACACGTCGATTTTTGATTTTAATTTACCGTATTTTGAAATAATAATCTAATATACAGGGTGAATTACGTTCGAATAACGACGTCACCGTCATTTTTTTCAAATGGAACACCCCCATTTTGTCTTAATATTCGGATTACTCTAGCTGAGCTGATTCCAAAAATGTATCACATGTTGATTCCAATTGGTACAGGGTGGACAAAAATACAATAGGTGTGTGCTCATAAAGTATGAAACAAATTCATTTTTAGCTAAACAGGTCATTTTAAGAAATAATCCTGAAACACGTCGATTTTTGATTTTAATTTACCGTATTTTAAAATAATAATCTAATATACAGGGTGAATTACGTTCGAGTAATGACGTCACCGTCATGTTTTTTAAATGGAACACCCCCATTTTGTCTCAATATTCGGATTACTCTAGCTGAGCTGATTTCAAAAATGTATCACATGTTGATTCCAATTGGTACACAATTGGTACAGGGTGGACAAAAATACCATAGTTTTGTGTGTGCTTATAAAGTAACGCGTAACATTCTTTATTAGGTAAATTAACAATATTATCAAAAATACTTATTGTCTAGCGGACAGAATATGCTGGAATACATGACTTTATAAATGTTCCAACTGCAGCTCTTGCTGTATTTGACAGTAACCCAAACGTACAAATTCTTGTTGAATCTTGTGAATGGTTTCTTGTGTAATATTGTTTATTTCTGTTCGAATTTTCTCTTGTCTATCTTCAATATTTACTGGTTTCGATTTATAAATAACATTCTTCAGATGGCCCCACAGAAAATAATCCAAAGGATTTAAATCTGGTGACCTCGCTGGCCATTTAGTGTGTCCACGTCTACCAATCCACCTGTTCGGAAAAATTTCATCTAGGTACCTTCTAACATCTACTGCATAATGTGGAGGTGCACCATCCTGTTGAAACCATAAACTTTCATCAAAACCTCCAGGATGACGTCTGCTGGGAAACAAATTACGTAAAGTAGGTACGAGATACCCCCTTAAAAACTCAAGGAACGTTGCCCCCTTTAAATTACCTTCGATAAAGTAGGGTCCGATGATTCGATTTCGTACAATTCCAGCCCATACATTTACCTTTTGAGGGTATTGTGCATGATTCTCACGCATCCAGTGGGGGTTTTCTTTTGCCCAGTATCTACAATTCTGACGGTTAACCTCACCATTTAACGTGAAAGTGGCCTCATCAGAAAAAATAATGTTTTGTATCAAGAGAGGGTCTCGGTAACATTTATCCATCATTTCTTCGCAAAATTGGAGTCTTCTATCGGGATCATCTTCGTGTAATTCTTGCACAAGTTTGATTTTATAAGGATGCCATTTTTCAAGCTTCAATAGTTTGTGTACCGTTGTTTTGCCAACACCGATATCGCGACTTACTTTACGAACAGAAGTGTGCGCATCTTCTTCAAAACTCAGTAAAACATCTAATGCTGTATCAGCATTTGCAGGGGGACGATCTGATTTGCGTACATTTTCAACCGTACCAGTTTCTCAAAATTTCGTTTCAATCTTTCTGACTGTTGAACGCGTTATAGGTCTTTTTGGATATTTATCATTAAACAAATGGCACACTTCCATCTGAGTTCGCGATCTGTCTCCATACCCAATCATCATAAGTATTTCAATTCTTTGTTTTACACTTAACTCAATATCTACTTCCAATTAAATCTAAGCAATAATTCGAATAATCTCGAATACCAACAATATTGTAGTACTAAACTGTCACTGAACATCAATAAATTACTAAACAAATAATGACATTTCACAAAAAACTAGACGACTATGTTTTGTATAAATAGATAAGAAATAATTTCTTTCATATTATGTCTGCTAGACCACAAGTACCAAACATGTTTGGAAACAGCTCATTTTTATTACTCTAAACATGTAGCAAACTACGGGGTGTTACATTTAAACCAATTGCCGCTAGACAATAAGTATTTTTGATAATATTGTTAATTTACCTAATGAAGAATGTTACGCGTTACTTTATGAGCAAACACCAAACTATTGTATTTTTGTCCACCCTGTACCAATTGGAATCCACATGTGATACATTTTTGGAATCAGCTCAACTAGAGTAATCCGAATATTGAGACAAAATGGGGGTGTTCCATTTAAAAAAATGACAGTGACGTCATTACTCGAACGTAATTCACCCTGTATATTAGATTATTATTTTAAAATACGGTAAATTAAAATCAAAAATCGACGTGTTTCAGGATTATTCTATCTAGTCCAGGTTAGAAATACAGTCAGAAGTGAATTGATACTTAGTGAGAATAACTCGATAATTTTCAAAGATCTCATAACTGCGGTCCGGTTGAATCCAAAGGATGTAGCTGCGCTTGTATTCTCCGGTTTTCGTATGCTTAAATTTTTATTTCGTGTTCGAAAACTTGTCATCCAGTCGATACCAGCTATATTATTTTTATCACAACTACTAGGGTACTTGCAATTAAGTTGTTTGTCATATTCATAGGCAAGACTTCTAATTTGAGGAAGCGTTAACCCATAATGCATTTTACTGCATTTGGTTAAATACTCATTCAACATTTTTTCTTCATTTAACGAAAAAACTGGTCGTGAAGAGTATTTGAAAAAAAAACTGACGAGAACTATTTTACTAGACTCTTTTCAACTCCTTCAGACGATGCTGTAAAGTTGCTGGCTTTATATTGAATTTATCGGCAGCTTTGCGTATCGAAAGGTTGCCTTTGTTTACTTCGTTTACTGCCGACATCGCATCTTCATTAATGTTTGCTCTTTCAGTTTTTCTTAGGTAAACTCGACCCATATTTCCTGAAAAATAAATACAGTGGATGAGATGTCCAATATACTTCAGATGCACATTGATACAGTTACGGGGTAAATTGATACTGTATCAATGTACCCCACCTACTACTGTATCAAACTACCCCCAATGCCAAAAGGAAAATAAACGCTTCATAATATTTTTGTTGAAAGCAGTCAGGTGCAAATATTGCTAAGAATTCAATTAAAACCCACAGGTCATAAAAAACACGTGCTCAGGAGCCAACTTTTGTAGACTAACTGAAAGTGAAGTATATTTCATCAGCACTTGGCGTCATTTCTAGGGTGTTTTCTAAAACTTCTGTTCAGCCGTTACAGATTTATGCTTGCTGCATCAATGTGCCCCGTGTACCAATGGGCCCCAACTTCTCCTATGTATAAATACTTGAAAGCTAAATCTTTCAAAACATTTTGTCTTCAGTTGAATTCCAGTATTTTTTTTAGATTTTTCTGGAGATCAATTACTTCAATTTCTGTATACTGTCCAACTGCAGTGATGGCTTTCGACGTTGGTATTCTTTCTTTTATAAAGCTTATTTTTGTTCGGAAAGGTAATTGAAAAAAATTATTTTTATTTGTTTTTTTGTCAAGTTCCTCGCAATTTTGCAAGGTTCCCGCAGAGATTCTGCTTGATTTATCAGCACTAGGCTCGCGTGTGCCATTTTTTGAACTTGAGCATGAGCACTGAGTGCATTCTCCGGATTTTTAAATCCGTTTTTTTTAACCTGAGATCTAAGAATGTACTGACTCAGGTACAAGCTTACTTTCATTATGCATGAATCTCTCATTGGTCGCCATCAAAAGTTGACCGCGTAGATCTATTCCAAGGAATGTTTTCAAATCATTTTGCATGCCCTAAATATTATAATAAATTCCTGTCTGTGATAATCAAAGACATTGTAACATAACTACTACTTATCTGTTCAGTGGCAACTTCGAATAGAGCGAGAATTGTGATAACTTCTTTTAATACTTCTTTTTCTTCCAATAGTAAAAGTTTTGGAGCATCTGATAATTTCATTTGGGTGATGGTATTATATGTAGATAGGATACAGGTCTTTATTTCACAAAACACATCGCATCATAATAACAAAGCAATTATTATACTTATTTTATATGCATGAGGAGAACGACGAGGACCACATGACCCCTGTATAAGTACCAGAGTCCCTGTTATCATTCCCAAGCGGTGCTGTTCCAACGAGTAGCGACATCCTGTAACAGTTTCAATTGAGGTACTCTTTTATTTGTCTGTCTGCTCATTTTTGAGAGCATCGATTGCTTTATAACTTTCCTTGAAACATGTCACAATGCGTTCAACTTTTGCTATCAGCTCTTCTAAATTCACAGTTCCCTGTAGAGCATCTTCAACAGTTGAATTCAATGTGTGTACAAAGCAGCACATATGAGACATTTTCAAAGTGTTACACATGGCAACCGTTGCTGATGAATTATCAGTAACTATACATACAACTTTTTCGGTGAGATATCAGTTTTTCCGGATACCCCGAAACAAGTAAATGCAGTTCATAATAACACCAGGAAAATATTTAACTAATAGTAGGACTCTCTTCAACTCTCTCCGTTTCAAGGACAAAATTTATTGAATCAGAATCAATAAAATGGTAACCGTGAGATAGGAGTCTGTGGTATATGAACATGTCCACACATTAGTGGTCAAAGCAATACATTTGACATCGTTAAAGCCATGTTTCAGTGTCATTTTAACTGAATTGTAAAGTTCTGGTAACGTTTGATTGTTGTACATGATGGGAGGCGGTACCTTGGATCCATTTTTTCAAATAACCTTCGAAGTCCCTTACCAGAGACAATAATTGAAGGGTTGCAAATCATTTGTGCCGAACATTTTTCCAGTTACTTTTTTTTCTTGAGGTTCATACTAATTATGTATTTTCATTTTACGTCATATGAGTAGAATCCTTCATTGAAGTAGAACTTGAACTTGTTTCTCTACCTAGAAGAAAAGTATGTATCAAATCCAGGTAAAATCATATTTACCTGAAATGCGATTGTGATTTGACAACTTTTATTTTAGAACCCTGACACCGTTTCAAATGATCGTATAATGTATTACCAGATGTTCTATAATATTTTCGACATTTCAATCACGTAGCAATAGGTCTTACAATCTCGTCTTTGGCAAAATATTTCCATATCAAAGAATTTTTTGTTTTGCCTATATTGTTTTGTATTTATTTTCGCTATTTAACAGGACTTAATAAGTTAGGCAGACACCTATCACTTATAGGACTGGTATAGAAGAGACTCCCACTTGCCGCAAATGCGAAGAAGACGAAGAAATGTTATTTCACTTCCTCGGCGAGTGTGAGGCGTATGGAAGGCTCAGATTTGGAACCTTCGGAGTTGAGGAACTCCAACAAGAAGAACTAATCGACTTGGAGCGGTCGGACATACTGACTTTCATTAGGAGGCCACAAAAGTTCGAAAAGAAAGATAAGGAGGATGAATGTAGATATATGGAGAACAGGGGATGGCAAAAAAGATACATGAGGCCTACTTGCCTGGCTACGGCCTTCCCAGGATCTACTACTACTCAACGTACAGTTCAAAAGTGTGAAGGTGAGTATTGTTCAATTGTGGTACGTAACGTTTTACTACTTATTGCTACTACTATTTACTGCTTGTTTTCTTTGTCATTAGAATCAGATTCAAAAGTATACAATAAAAAGATAGAGCCCATTAATAGCAAATTATGGAACGGTGACAAAAATTTTGTATTAGTGCACAGTTACAAAGACAGCGAGAAAGCCTTCGACCCAGGTATGAAGAAAGTTGTTTGGGATAAAATAGCAAAAAATTTAAATAAAGACTTCAATACACTTCAGTTTAGTGGTAAGAATGTTGAAAGCAAATTGAAAACAATGGAATAAACTAATAATAGCAGATCAGGAAATCCTACCGATAGATGGGAATACTAATCATGGATCAACTTTTCCACAAATCGTCTGAAATTTCTCCATCTGCTGGTTGTACAGCTATCTCTTTAATGAGAGCAGATATGCAACAGATACATACCAATGAGGCCATCTCTTCAACTTCTGCATCAGAACCTTCAGAGGACAACCGGCAGGTCAAAAGTAGACGTATTTCAAAATGTGAATGACAGACATAGAAAAAATTGCCAGGATGGATAGATTCCTAGATAGCTTTGACAAACTTATTGATAAACTATAAATATGTAGTATTTATATCATTAGGATATAAGCAATCTTTGGTATATCAGGATACATAATCGAACTTTCTTACTAAACCACGTTTTGCATGTTTTTTTTTTCTACAGGGCTATGTGCAAACATTAAGTTGCAGTTGAGTAAGTTAAAATTAACACACATATATAAACGCACAGTTGCAACGATGCATCAAATGTACGACGAAATTTAGGAAAGAAGAGCAGTGAATGTGCAATGATGTTTCACGCCACTAACATACCCAGAAGCTCAGTTGGCGTGGGTTCAACAATAAAAATTGATTTTGATAAGATTGAAATATGGGCTTAAATTTCCGGAGCGCCACGGATTTATCGCCAGTGAAGAATCCTCTAATAGTATAAAAATAATATACAAATATGTAGAGGTTTTGTCTTCCCTTATGCTTGAATAACTTGGACCACAATAAAAGAAATGGTCATGTCCCTTACTTGATTTATGTTACACACATTGTATGTGCACAGATGAATTCAAGTATACGCTATGATTGAGAGTAGACCGTTTAAATATATCAATATTCAACTTCCAGTGAGGGCTATGCCTGTGATGTCACGATGATAGCTAACAATTAGGGGCTACAATCTTAAGCTAGACTTATCTGATAGTAAGTAGATTTTCTCAATAAGGCTAGTTATCAAGTGGGAGGGTTCTGATAACAGCTTTGATGGTCTGTTTGCTGTCTGATAGCTAGTTTCTCGTTCCAGCGGTTTTACCGGTAAAGAAATGATTACAGGCCCCAAAAATACAAAACGAAAAAGCCTAAACATCAAGAGACCAAGGTCAGTCAGATGTGCTCACTTTCTCAAAAATCCGCATAATATCGAAGAGATTTTTTAAAAAATATACAGCGTCAAATATCACAAACAATATGAAAAAATCTCCAGATAGGAATTATCCCAAGATCCATCAACGATGATCAAATTTCAATTTGATTCAGGAGAATTCGAATAACCAGTCACTCATCAAATATCGAATCGGAATATGTCACTATCAGACAAAGCGCTTCCTTGTTCGTTCGTGGTCTGTGAGATAAGTCCAGCAGTGGGACTCTGTGTCATATGGAATTCCCCTTATCGATTGAATTCCACATGACTGGTACTATGTGCATAAAAATTGTCGCCTAAACTCGACTATTCCGGTGCCAGAAAGCAAGACGTCGAGACATGTCGTTTTCTGTGGTTAACCCTACTTTTCTCTTTCGATTTATTCTGTCTCAATGTTTCTTGTCAAATGTATTTACGTAACAATTTCAAAAGCAAGTAGTATAAAATATCAAATACATGCATAAAATACTCGATATAAGTAAGGAAAAAATCCGAATTGATAAAAAAATTATTTAATGGAATAGATGGCAAAGCATATATGTGACAAAATGTGAGCTACAAGCTTAACAACTTAGGTTTTGAAGAATGGAGAATTTGTATTCAGAAAAGTACAGTAATAGTGCAGAGCCATAATTCATTAGCCAGTGTATATTTATAATTACTTCTGTTTAATTTAAATTTAGGCAGTGGTGACTGAAGGTCAAAAACGAAGACAAAAGCTGAAAATTGAAGACAGATTAGCTAAAGACCGGGAAAGTATTTACAATAGTAATGGTTACCTCTTCTATTGATTGAGGAGCTATAGAAAGATCGTGACTTTCTCTCTTTGGTATGTTCCTGTTGCATAAAAACTGGGGTCACTAAGAAATTATCTAATTATTGGTGGTATAGCCACAGGTTTATTCGAATGATTCATCTGAGGCAGAATACTGTTAAAAATATAATTATTTACTCCAAAGAGTCCTTTCTTTTATTGAAAATGGACTCTTCTCTCATGTGTCTCCTCTCAATATTTCCTAAACTAATGTCTTCTAGCCTTTCTTCTTCCTCTAGAGCTAATACATGTAATCCTTCTATATGCAATGTAATGCAATAATATCACAATTTATTGAAAATGAATTAAAAAGCACACGAAACTGCCAGCAGTTAATAAAAATAAAAATGCGCGACAAACGCGACAGTAATTTTGGACACAAGAATATAGAATGTTGGAAAATGACCAAATTATGGCAAATACTTTTGAATCGGATGGTATGTTGCCGAACAGACCCGATGTGTAGGCGACTGTTGCACAAAGTGCCAAATAATGTGATCGTCGCTTGTGATAGTAGTAATCGACTGTAGAAAGCGAGGGGTAGAATTCTATATGATACAGAGTCCCACTGCAGGAACTATCTCGAGCTTCTCCTTGGGACAATTGAACAAAGACTCAGGTGAACAGAACACCTTAAGATTCAGTGTTGTCAACTGAACCAGGTCAAGTATTCGAAAGTGAAGTAGGTACCCCTATGGCACAAAATAGAGATAGAGTAGGAATGTTACGGCTTTGTGTTCTAAATACCTACTAACCAAAAGTATGTTCACAAAATAACGCTGTCATACCGCGGAATGTTATTATTTACTTTTAGCTTTAGGCCAGTTCATGTCCGCTCGAACTAGTATGGCAAAGGTAAGTACTAAAATACGAAAAGAGCTGTACATGACAACAATCAAGTTATCATTTGGAAACAGTGGCGTACAGAGTGGAAAGTTTATATTAATGACAGAGAATCTCTTGCTAGACAAAGACCAGGTTTAGTTTCGAAATATGGAATTACCAGAAGTGGTTGAAGGCAGTTTTTGTGGGATGTTTTAATTCTGTATGGAATAAATATTTCCAGATGATCTTCCTAGTTTTTAATATCATCCACAGTAATTTGTGTAAACGTTTGCACTCTGTGAGCTGATATTAAGGCTAATAACGTCACTACCTTTTTTGTTAACTGTTCCAAACTAAGTTGCTCCAAAGGATACCTTGATTCTAGAAATGTGTTTGTATATTTTCAGTGATTTTCAATAGTTGTAAAAAAGATTAATTTTGTAGTGTAACTATGTATTCAAATATTTCATTATAAATTATTTAATATTAACTACTTCTTTTTATAAAAATAGTGAAGTAAGTCGAAAATCATTGAAAATATCGAGAAAATCGTGATTAAGGGATACTTTTTTTCTCGATTTTAAGCGGTTTATGGTGGATTTATAAACTCAGCTAAACTAAGAATTCAGAATCAACAATTAAGAACTAACAATTAGCAATTGAGCAGCTATTCATAAACGTCAACTAAAAAATTAAGAAGCGTTTCGTGCTAGACATATTCTTTGACGTTCATAGTTGAAGACAAGTGTTCTATGGTTGAACTAATTCAAAATTGAAACTAAACAACGATCATTTGAGTCATTATTTTGTGTATTCAGTTTTCGACGGAATTTTCCTTATTTTCAAACTGATCATGGATGACGGCGAATTAAGTGAGAGGGTGCCCCAGTTCAGATTCCTGTATGACAAGAAAGACTCAAATTTTGAAAACAAAGTCAAGAGAGAAAATGCTTGGAAAACCACTTCGGCGATAATGTATACTCTGATATCAAGGAAATAGGGCAACAGTAGGCAACAGCTATAAATATATACCTATCCATAATTAGATCAGCGGAGGACCGTTCTGAGGAACAAGTACGCTACCATAAAAAGAATGTCGAAAACATACCTTCAGGATCTGAGTCATATACAATTTCATGGCCTTACTACAGTATGAGGAAATTACTTGATCCCTTCATTCAGAAGCGAAGGTGAATATTTTCACATGAGAGTTCAGATTCTATTATAAATAAATATTAAATTGTAGAGTAGGACAACAAGAAATTTTTCATCAAGTAGAAGCATTCCTCAATCAAGTGGTCAGTATAGTGGTGTTCACAATATGACTGATAATAATTATATTGTGGGTTGTGATTCCGAGGTTGAGGAAAGTGTATTTGAGATTCCGGAAACCCAGTATAGCTTGGAACAATCGATGGAGGAGCAAGATGAGAATACTGAGGACACCCAAGAGCTGACCGAAAATTTTATAAAAAAAGTATCGGAAACACTACCAGCAAAGAGAATAGTCACTGAATGCGAAACCCAACATTCAAGTGAGAGCCAGTTATCAAATACTAACAAAAATTTGGCTGAAATGAAAAGGATTCGCAATTTAAGAAAAACAAAACCAGATGACAAATCTGAAGAAGAAAATGGTAAAGGTAAAGTTATCGGGCTCAGTCTCCAAAAAAAAGTGAAACTTACGTAGTTTTGTCTCCTGAACACGAATCTGAAAGAATTTTGTGGGGGTCTAAATTACTTCAGGAGTTATATCCATTTTAAAGTCGAAAATTGTAGATTTTCAGACACGAATTTTGCAGTCAAAATTTGCACAAAATGCCTCCTTCTTTTTGTTGTCACTGTCATTAAACACTAATCTATCCATATTTCACGTTTTTAAACACAAAAACTAATTTTTTCACACAAAAAATTGAACTTCTTTTACTAGTGATTCTAACCTATTTGTTAGTTATTTCCATGCTCATAAGAATAATATAAGAATAAGAGCAATAACTTCCCCTTCATTCTTATGTTCAATTGTTTTCTCTATGCCATATTGCGCTTTATTTGTAATAAAATAACAGTTTAAAAAATGATAAAATTCCACGAATTTGGGAATATCGCCAATAACAGAATGGCATTAATCATTTTTTTAGTAAAATTGGGAGTGTTTTTGGGTTCTGTTCAATGTCCCAATTGTGCTACTGTATGCAATTTAGATAAAAATTATTTAATGTACCGCTGTCAAAAAGGCAATATTATTAAACATGGATAAAAGAAGGCAAAAGTGATGAGATGTATGTTCAACAGGTCTACAAGGAATGGTACTTTCTTTGTGGGGAAAATTGGCATCCAGAAGATGGCTTTATTGATATGTTACTTCCTAGAGTTACCCCATCCGCGGATCCGTTTCATGCAAAGGGAACTCAATATCTCCAAAGTTACAGTTATAGATTGGAGCAACTATTGTAGAGAGGTAAATTGGTAATATTTATAAACAAATTGACCTTCATAATGATGTCATTGATTTCAGGTTTGCATGAAATGGACACAAGACAATCTTTCTAAACTTGGTGGTGTTGGAAAGACCGTAGAAATAGACGAAGCCAAGTTTGGGAAGATGAAGTATAACCGCGGAAGGGTAATTGAAGGACAGTGGCTGTTTGGTGGGATCGAGAGGAAGTCCAGGAAAATATTCCTTGTTCCTGTTCCCAATAGAACATCACAGACTCTAATCGGTCTCATCAATGAGTGGATAGAGCCCAGGACGACGATCATGTCAGATTGTTGGAAGGCCTACGACAGGTTAGGGGAAGTCGGCTACCAGCATCTGACAGTGAACCATTCTTACAACTTCGTCGATCCCGATTCTGGTAAATATCTTTGAAATATGTTATTTTCATGAAAATAAATTGCAATTCTTCATTTCAAGTGTCAATACTCAATCCGTTGAGAGAATGTGGAGAGAAGTTCAAGATAATATTCCGAAATATGGCCATAAGAAAGGTCACTTCGTAGGCTATCTTTCGGAATATTATTTCAAACGGAACATCAGACCTGGCCAACGGATTGAGGAATTCCTGAAGACGACCAAGAATATGTACCATTCTTCGTAGTCCTACAGTACATTTCGTCATTTTACCTTCTTTTTTCCATATTGCATACAGTTGTACAAAATGAACATGAATTGTGAAACCAAAAAATACTCCCAATAATATTAAAAAATTGATTAATGCCAAACCTTGTATTAAATCATGAAAACATTTATTAAAAATTTAAAGTATTGTACATTTATGTACATCATTCTTCGACATTTCTAGAAATTCTGTGATGACCATTCAAGTTTTCGTATCTTTCATGAATGATACATTTAGCAAAATACTTATTTCTTCTTTCATCACCGTTGTTATCATCTTTCCAATAATCGTAAAGGCATTTAATTGTATTGAAGTATTTATACATTAATGCCATTCCTTTTATTCTCACCAAAAAACGGTACAACATCATGTGGTCTTTGATACCATTTAAATAAAAAAATGTACAAATTTGAACCCTCTCCACATATCGAAATGTGGGAGAATTAAGGCACTTTATTATAAATTCAGGCCACAATCTTACTGACCCTACTATGTCCTGAATGAGCCACAATGCATTATCTGAAAATAAAATAATTTATTCAGCTAACAATAATATTACAAATGGGTACAAAAAACTTACTAGGATTGTAGTCTGGTATATATGCATTTATCAACTTGGTTTTTAAATCCATATTTTAGATTATTTTCGTAGTTTTAGTATTTTAAGAGCAATGGCGCAAATTAAACAATTGAACATATCAATGAAGGGGAAGTTATTGCTCATATTTGAATTTGAATAGTTGGCGGCGCAAATCTCAGGTAACCAACCTACTGCAATCATGAAAATTACTAAAAACCAAACAAAAGTTGGGTTAGAATCGCTAGTAAAAGAAGGTCAAGTTTTTGAGTATAATTTTAATTTTTGGTGTTTGTATTTGTGAAATATGGATATATTAGTGTTTAATGACAGTGTCAACAAAAAGAAGGAGGCATTTTGTGCAAATTTTGACTGCAAAATTCGTGTCTGAAAATCTACAATTTTCTACTTTAAAATGGCTATAACTCCTAAAGTAATTGAGACCCCCACAACATTCTTTCAGATTCGTGTTCAGAAGACAAAACTACGAAAGTTTCACTTTTTTTTTTTTTTTTTTGGAGAATGAGCCCGATAACTTCACCTTTACCAAGAAAATAATCTGAACAAGTAGGGAGCTGTCCGAAGATATTTGAAAAAATTATTGAAAACAAACAGTGGGGGATCAGGACTTTGTAAGCTCGTTATCTAGAGATCTGTTGGTTTTTACATCAGAAGAAAGGTTCTCTCTGAAATAACAATTTTATGAATCTATGGACAACAAACTGAAAGAAAGACAGACTTAAATTTGGAAAATATCCAATACGTATTCTGCTAATAAGACTTAAAAAATGGATAACTGGTAATCGAATGTGATTTTATTTCAAGAGTATTTTTGTTTCATAATCCTACATATTGAGTTAGGACAAATGTTAATTCATTTTGTTGTGATTTTTTAGATTATTGTCGTTCATATTTGTTTCAGGAAAAATGTTGATTCATTTTCTCATGTTTTCAAATTATTTTCAATTCCAAAGATATTTTTTGCTATTGAGTAATAACGAGCATGTGGTCTGGTTGATCATGGTACTCAGAGTCTACAGTTTTACTATCAATGTTCCCGCAAATTGTTTGCCATCTTCAGAAGGATGCGGCTGTTGGCAGTTGAACTGTAAATGCAAACTAATCCACTTACTCGTCATCACTGAGTAGCAATTTTGGTTATATTTCTAGTTGTTAAATTAGGAAAAATGCTTTTTTATTGGTGATACTGTTTCAGAGTTTCTGTTGTTTATGAAAAATCATATCTTTCCAATAGAATAAATATTATATTTGTTTCAGTTTCCAATCCTGAAACTCAAAGTATGTGGTTAAAAAAAACTCAAGACAGCATTGTTGTTAAATTCTGGGGTTGCATGAATAACTTTGAAAAAATTATGGTAGAATTTTAACGTGAATGACAAAGAATTTGTTAGATCACTTTCAAAAGACTTGGCAGTATTTAGTGATACTGGAAAAATTTCTCTGAAAGGAATTTTATCATTGTATGGAAAAGAAATTGAGGGAAAAAAACTCATTTTCTTCTCTATTTTTTGAGTGTGAATAACGAGTGATGTTATCTTTCTCTAGTCTTGAACATTTTGGTTTCCATTTCACCTGAGTAATGTTATGTTTCTTTAGTCTTGAATTGTGATATTCTTAAATAGAAGTACTTATTTTCTTGTCGGTGTTGCCAAGTTTCTATATTTTTAAAGGTAATGATGAGTGATATTAATTTTTTTCAGTATTGAAAGTTTTGCTTTCCTCCTCCGTTCAAACGTGATATTCCTAATTCTTGAATATAACGGTTGTATTTCTCTAAACGTTAATTTTCTTCATTTCAACTATTGAGCATGGCAATATGAACAAAACACTAAATGAGTTATGAGTTCCTGAATAAGTCTTACAGTGTTTTTGTTGAATAATATCTTATTTTACAGCTTGAAGAACCCTGCTGATTATTCCACCAAGGCTGGATGATTAATTATCTAATAATATCAATAAATTATGTTTGTTTATTTTAAAACCAAGTTGGTTTTATCCGACTGTCAAAGTAATTTTTGATTTGAATTCTTCTCAACGTTTCATAGATAGTTCTTCTTATTTTTTATTTCGTTTGACAATCAGAGAAGTTATCCAGTTGTGACGAAATGTGATACCATAGATGTAATTTATAACCATCACGCAAAGAGATATAAGCAGTTAATCGGATACTCCCTGATAATGGTGGATGTGAATAAAACAAATTTTGAGTAAATGCTTATACTTTCTTGAGACAGACTTATTCATTTCGCACATAATTGAAATGGACAAATATATAGTATAAGCATTTGCTAGATTTTATTCACTACACCCAATGTGACATTTCTGCGGAAATCTTCCAAATAGTGTCTACTGATAACTTTCATTTAGAGGTAGCTATCTATTCAAAATACAAAGTGCAATTCATTGAAATGCATATTTCTGTCAATCATAATGCTTTTGAAATTATTTCCAATGAATTTTCATAGGACACGTTTTACAACAATTTCTCTTTTCTTTATTTGTATAGTTCTGACAGAAAGCTTACTTATCTGAAGATGAATAGTTTTGAAAACTAAACAATTTAAAACTAACTCATGATAATAATCATAGTTATCGAATTGATTAATCATTATTCAACTATTTGTGATTATTCGTGCTGAAGTTCTCTAAGACTCCCCAATTCAGTTGAGAATTAGAATCTTCACTTCTCGCCATTGAATGGCGATGAATGTTGGTGGCCGATTGCCAGAATAGTAGAATACTGAACAAATGTAGCTACCTATGATAACTGGCTGAATCATACACTCAATCAGGTGTCCAGAACCGGGTGGTGGATTCAGAAGCGTTCCAGAGCTGCGGTTACTGAATATAAGGAACCCGAGGAGCTTGAAATATAACATATATGTATATTCACAGAAGAAGAGTTTGGTTGTTTTCATAGAGTACTATAACCTATTGGTCATGAAGAGCATGTAAGGTTTAAATGAATTTAAGTCAATATTATTTCAAAAATATGTGAGTAGGTATGACCATTTGAATAACGAACAGTATTCTGACTACTGGCTTTGAGAATGAAATACTTCATTAGAATTTCTGTAGATGACGTCCCAATGACAACTTTTATTTAGCTATTTCATTCTCTCTGCGATAAATTGAATTTTTAGGAATATCTTTGGGTTCATTCATGAACAATCGTACCACGACCTTTGCCTCCGCAATAAAGTTAGCCCTGCGCATTGTTTAAAAAGGTTCAGGTGAAAAACCCATTAAAAAGTAATAATTTTTTTGTTGGAGCTGCCAATTTTTTTCAATAAACTGCTTACAATGAAACTATTTTCTCGTTCTTCATTGATTTATTTATTAACTATTCACTATTTTTGTGGTAACAATAAAAAACTGAAATGTAAAAGCTATTCATGCTGAAACCAGCTGGGTACCACCATAATGCACTGTACATTGATCTGGATGCGCACCTACAACTGATAAAAAATACTGCATCAGACTATTCCTATTGTGAACAACAATCTTGGCTGCATTATTTGAATCCACTCTGCCGATAGACTTCAGATTTACAGGCATCACCCTCCAAGCACCATCTTTCAGTTTTCCATTTTCATCTATAGAATCCACAAAGCCTGTGGGAGTGTGGGACAATACCTGCGCTCCTCTTTTGAATCAAGTTATGAAGAACAACTGTAGTTAATATTATTTATCCACATGTTTCAATCTTTGCAATTATAGGGTTTCTGAGACGACGCCAACGCTCAGCTGGAATGCCAAAAGTATTTTCAATTGTGCGGCGGGCTTTCGATAATGACCATTGAAACTATTTCTGTCTTCTCCTTAATACGAAACAGGATAAGGACGCATAATATATAAATGAAGCGGAAAGGCTTGGTCAGCTACTATATTAGGTTAAACGATATTGGTACCAGGTAATTTTCTTACTCCAGGAATCAGGAATATTCAATGTTCCGTTCAGCAGAGATTCTCCGAACTTTGAATTCCTGAATGTGGTGGCATCATTATTTGAACCTGGTGTTCCAACATCCACCATAAGAAATCTATAGTAGCTGTCACATACTGCCATGAAGGTGACACTGAATAAATGAATATGATTATTTCACTTATGCTAAAATAGCGTGTTATGATTGGTTGAAATTTTTGTGTTGATAAATGAAAACATCATGTTTTAGATTTTGTAATTCGGCTCTTGATTGGCTACTGGATATTGTAATATGTTATATCGTGTATAGTAATTATCTTCAGATGATTTATGTGTATGGATTTGTAATTGGATTTTTATCATAAGTAATTGAAACAACCACCTTACTCGGGTTTGTGATATATTCTGTTATTTAGTACATGTCTTGGTTTGTTCTTTGTACATGATCTGTTCGGAGTACCTTTAGATCTCATCACATCTCCATTTTTTAACTTATCGACTAGTGTGAATTCAGTTTCCGTGTATTTTTTATTTTCCTTACTTTTATGGATACTTTATTTTTCATTAAAACTCTCAACTCGGAATCTGAATCACTTGAGTGGTGCTACCAGATGCTTCGCTTTTATTGCTTTCACTACCATTGTCATTATTAACACTTTCATTGTCTTCCAATTCACTTTGACTATCACTAGGTTCAATTATTATTTCTCTACCAGATGCTTCGCTTTTATTGCTTTCACTGCCATTGTCATTATTAACACTTTCATTGTCTTCCACTTCACTTTGACTATCACTAGGTTCAAGTCGCACGAAGTATACCTATATATCTAATACATTTTCTACGTTTCCTATCTCTTGACTAACATTTTCTGTAACTATTTCTAAGTTTTCCTGTACAGATTCTTCCTCATTTTCTATCTCTATATAATACTTAGTTTTTCCTTACTTTCTAACCCTTTTGGCAAGTTTAGAATAACATTTGAACCAACTGTAGGATAGTTAATGGTGGGATTATTTTTAATTGGCCTAGTGTATCTTCGGTTTCTGATTAGGATTGAACCATTTTCCATTTCCACTTTGTATGTTCTTTTTCAAATTTTTTCTATTACAGTACCTGGTAACCAATTAGTGTTCGGATTTATTTGTATATATACTTTGGTTTAATTTTGAAGAGGGCTAAGGGTTTGAACACCAATTTTATTATACTGTTGAGTCATTTTATCTGCTTTATTTCTCAAAACTTTGTTGTACTGACTTGTGTTTATGACTCTGGGCTTTAATTCATTGGTGTCGCATGGAATTATATTATTTAACTTTCGTGACATTAGAATCTCAGCTGGAGAATTAATATTATCAATTTGCATATTTTTATACAAGAGTAAAGCTAGATAAATATCTTTCTTATCCTCCAATACTTCATTAAAAATATTTTTTGTATACTGCGTTCAGCCATACCGTTTGACTGAGCGTATGTCGGAGAAGACATAATATGAATAAATTCCCAATCATTTGTGAATTTTTTAAATAATTCTGAACTAAACTGTGGCCCCCATCTGACTTCAGAACTTCAATTACTCTTTGACTTGTAGTGTTTTCATGTAACCTCTCTATTTTTATATATTTTGAATAATAATCAATAACCAAAAGGTATTTCTCCCCTTTCAGTTCAAACAAATCACAACCCACTTTGTTCCAAGGGAGTTTTGGAATTTCGTGACACAAAAGTGGTTCTTTTTGTTGTGACCTAGAGTATTTATTACATAAATAACACTCCAGAATTTTTTGTTTAATATCGTTGTTCATTGTAGGCCAAAAGAGAGACTCTTGTGCCAGTTTTAAACACTTGGTAATACCCGAATGACTATAGTGTACGCGATTCAACATTTCATTCTGTAACTTTTTAGGTACTACTATGGCCTTCCCCTTAAAAACCAAATCATTCAAAACTGAAAGCTCACTTCTGTATTTCCAAAATATTTTTAATTTTTCATCAACCTTTTTGATAGTTTTTGGCCACCCCTCTAGAATAATGTTTTTTAGTAACTTTAATGTATCATCTTCTGAAGTTTTTTGTTTCAATTCATTTAATTTGTTCACGGTTACATTTATTTCTGATATTATCATGCATACTTGCGACTGAATGTCACAGTCCAAGCTATCATCCGACTCATCTTTCAGATATGCTCTAGATAAAGCATCTGCAATTATCAATTGTTTTCCCGGTTTGTATTTAACTTGAAAATCATATTTTTGTAATTGTAATAGCATACGCTGTAGTCGAGCTGGGCATTTATCTAACGGTTTTTTGAAAATTGGAATTAAGGGTAGGTGGTCGGTTTCTACTATGACTTTTTTCCCGTATACATATTCATGAAATTTAGTTAATCCGAAAGTAATAGCAAAAAGTTCTTTTTCTATTTGGGCCCACCTGGTCTGTGTTTCTGTGAGCGCACGGGAAGCATAAGCACAGGGTAAGTTATTTTGAAGTATACATGCCCCTAAGTCAGACTTAGAGCTATCTGCCGATACTACAGTATCAGCATTTACGTTGTAAAACTGTAATATAGGCTTATTTACAAAAGCATTTTTTAAATTTTTAAAAGCTTCCTCTTGCTCACTTTCCCAGCCGAAAACTACATCTTTTTTAAAAGAACTCTCAGTGGCTCTGTGGCAACTGAAAAATTTTTGATAAACTTGCTTACGTATGTCAGCATTCCAAGGATTCTTTGCACATCTAATTTATTTTCAGGTTTCGGCAAATTCACTATTGCTTTAATTTTTTCTGTTTGGGGAGAAATGCCCTCGCCCGAAATGATGTGTCTCAAGTAGGAAATCTGTGTTTGACCAAACTTGCATTTATTTAAATTGAATTTTACTTTATTTTCTTTGGCAATTTCAAGAATTTGTTTCAACCTTTCATCATGTTCACCTTCCCCACACAATAATATCATCAATGTATGTATCCGCACCCTCTATGTTAAATATTTCTTTGAATTTAATTTGGAACACTTCTGGAGCTGAGCATAGCCCATAAGTTAGCCTTAGAAATTTATAACGCCCAAAGGGTGTTCCAAAAGTGCATAAATCAGCACTCTCTCCGTCTAATGGAATTTGGTAGAAACCCTGGGTGGCATCTAATGTACTAAACACATTTGCATTTCTTAATTTATGAGTAATTTGTTCTAAAGTGGGAATTGGACAATATTCTCTATTGATTACTTTGTTTAGATCTTGGGGATCCAAACAAATTCTCAACTTATTATCAGGCTTCCTGACAATTACCAAGGCATTTACCCATTTTGAGCTGCCATTAACTTTTTCAATTATATTTTGTTGAGCAAGTCCATCCAGAGTATCTTTTAAAGTACTCATAAGAGGTAGAGCTACTCTCCTGGTGGGATGAACAACTGGTTTTGAATTATCATCAATATCAATATGATAGGTACTTTTAATACAACCTATACCTGAAAAAACTTCTTTGTAATTATTTTTTAGTTCTGAATATTTATTGTCACCAGCACTCAGTGACTCAATCTTTTTAATTAAGTTCAATTGTACACAAGAATCAAGCCCAAGGATTGCTTTAGTATCAGAGTTAACCACATAAAACTCTAGTTCATTTGTAGTACCATTTTCAGATTACCCCCCCGTATAAGACTGTAATCTCACTTGAGTGTTTTTTATTGTATCTTTAGCAATCCCTAATGACTCAAACCTCTTGATAGGTAATACATTTGCCATCGCACCTGTGTCTATTTTGAATTTAATAGTTTTATCATTTATTTGTAATTCTGTCTCCCACTGATTGGTTACCTTCGCTGTATTTATATCTAATATAGAGCCTATGAACAAATAATTTTCGTTATTATGTAAGTTTGAATTAATTTCGTGAATTTTTGTCGAATCTTGTTCTGTGACAACGCTGATTCGCTTAGAATTTTTTTTTATTACAAACAGTTTCAAAGTGATTTATTGTTTTACAAAAATTACAGACTTTGCTGGGCAATTATTTATTGTGTGTGTCCTACCACATTTGTTACAGTTTTTTATAGTTTTAAGTTTCCCTCTCACCTTATTTACCTCAAACACTTCTTCGTTCACCATCGTTGACCCACTTGTGACTCCAGACATGGCCTCACTTCTCACCTTCGATGTTTCTATGATCCTACAGAGTTCTACTGCTTTCTCAAGGGTCAGGTTGTCCTCCTGTAGAAGTCTTTCTCTAACGTTATCATTCTTGATCCCACAGGCTATCATCGTTGCTACTAAGCTGTCCTGCAGGGAGTCTAGCTTGCATTTGGCTGCTTGCTTTTGCAGTTGGGTTATGAACTGTTCAGTTGTCTGGGCTTCACCTAGTTTTGTGCTGAATAATTTATATCTTTCATAATTTATATTCTCTTTGCCTTCAAAGTGTTCTTGGAATTTTTGGAGAAGCGGAGGTGCTAATTTATTTTTCTCGTCGATTTCGATTTTGAATGTGGAGTATATTTTGAATCCATCTTCGCCGATATAGTGAAAAATTTGTGCACACTGTACTGACTCGGGTTTTTTGGTGACTTCCGATGCAATTAAATAGTTCTCAAACCTGGCCCGACATGTCCTCCAGTTTTCGGCCACATTGCCCGACAGTGGCAATGGTGAAATTCCTCGGTTATTTCCACTCATATTTATAATTTCTGGAACATACGACTCACAACGACTGCGCCATGTAATATGTTATGTAGTGTATAGTAATTATCTTCAGATGATTTATGTGTATGGATTTGTAATTGGATTTTTATCATAAGTAATTAAAACAACCACCTTACTCGGGTTCATGATATATTCTGTTCGTTAGTACATGTCTTGGTTTGTTCCTTGTACATGATCTGTTCGGAATACCTCTAGATCTCATCACAGATATGTATATGATGTGTTTTCGATTTTGTAGTTCGATTCCTGATTGGTTATTATCAAAACACTAACTTACCACTAGCAAGCTGCTATAATGATACACCACCAAACTTTGACCAAAACTAAATAAGCACTCACTATTAATTCATATCAACTTCACAATTTTCGACAAATTTTGCATACTCGTTGATTAATCAAAACACTAGATCTAAATGTTATCAAAACATAACCTCGAGTGAGAAGCAGTAGACTAGACATGCAATGACGAAACTACGAATGACGCGCTCTGTCATTGGTAACTGAAATAGAGGGATGTTTGAAATATCAAGTAAATGTTTTGTTAGTTGCATAATTTCAGAACTAAATGCGGGATTAAATGTTCCTAGTTAAATTGAATAGTAAATAAATAAAAATGGTTTCGATTTTATTCATGAAATAATCTTAACAAATACAACTCGTGTTATCGGCGATTATCGTTAATTCCTTCTCGGTTTCGAATCAAATTATGTTGCTTTAGGCAACCACACTCGCGCCAAGCAACATAATTTGATTCTCAAATTAAAAGGAATTGCTATTTTGATATTTTGGTTACAAATTTCAATTTAATAATAAAATTCTTATCCTGACAATGACTGAAACTTACCTGAAACATTTTTATAGGAAAACTAGTTGCTGCCAGAAAAATTAGTATCCTGAATATCAACTATCTTTCCATCTGGTAAACAATTGGGCATAGAAAAATCCATCAGAGATGTCAACAAAATCTTCTTCAGTAGGAGTTGGTTTAACAGTTGGTGAGAGGACCCTCCATAAAGCTTCACAAGTTTCCCTGACGATTGTTATTACGATGAAGTTATTCCAAGCAATTTATTGAAACGGACAACCTTCAGAAATATAGCTGAAATTATGCATCTATTAATGGTACCTCTACTATTTGATAAAGTCAGTATTCTACATACTGCAAGGTCATTGCCAATATTTGACGAGCACAAGTAGTATCACTTCCTGGTCTTCTTTCACTAAGAGGAGCAAGAAGCGTTACAACATAGTCTAAAATCTCTCAGCTCATTCGGGTGTATTTGAAAAACTGATTTCTATCATTAGTTTCAGCAAATATAATGAGGTTTCTGTAAATACTGACATTATGTAGATTTCGGTTCATTGGTCTTGTTTTGAATCGACGGCGACGTCTAAACTTTTTCACTATAATAGCTGAGACGTAGGTGGTCAGAACAACAAATCTTCATGATCCAATATACAGGGTGGGGCACCGAAAACGAAACAGATCGAATATCTTCAAAACGCATGTGTTGTGAATAAAATGCAAAAACAGGTCGATTTTTAATCCAAGGGGGTCATCTTCCTATCATAACCTCAACTGTCATACCTCTCCCCCCACCGCTTTGGCACTATCACCCAAACAATTTGAATAGGGAAAGTAGTAAGTGTGGTACCATTGAAAAGGTAATTTCATAAGGAATTCAGCTAAAGGCCAGTGATAAAAAAGATCCATCATCTCAAGTGCAGTAGTTTTCAGCTTTGAAATTTAAGATTTTGTTTTCAACTTTGTGATGTGCAATGTACCAAAGAACTTATCACATTGGCATACTCGTAATGCGTATTTGAATATATGTTAAGTTTTTCTTATGCCTTAGGCTACGATTAGTGCAAGTTTTCTGATATCTCATTTCCTATGGTACATTAGAATGTATTTTTTTTATTGTAAGTTAATACAAAAGTTGTTAACATGACGCCAGTAACTGGTCTATGTGTTTAATTTGGGATAAATATATATATATATATATATATATATATATATATATATATATATATATATATACCGGGTGACCACGGGGTGAGGTACGCCCCCCAATTTTTCTATAGTTTTGAAGATACAGGTTTCAAATTTGGCACGTCGATATATTACTCAAATACGCATATTTTGACTCCATAACCAAAAATTCACCACTTCCGGTTTAACCGGAAGTGACCCCAAACTTTTTTTTTTTAAATGACACCCTGTACAATTTTTTTCATTATCAGGAAGAACACGCAATTTGTGATAACACTGTTCTCCAAAATTGAAAATCGGTTGAAAAATGGCGGAGATACAGTTGATTGTTCAATCGAACAAAGTTGGCCATGAACATCAAACTCAAATCATCACAAACTGACGAACGGCGTCAGCATTTACGAGAGGAAGGTTCGAGGTAAGATACAGCTGAAAATTGAGCTTCCCATGTAATTGCAGCAACCATATTTCCCATCAATTATCAAACATTTCCTCAAAACGGATTAGTACCCATAAAGAAAGGCTCACAACTGCCATTTCTCAAATAGCAACATACTCTTTTCACATTGTTATGTTGAAAGATGATGAATTATCAGATTACTCGAATGAAAAGATTTGAAGAATTCCGAAAGGAATCGAAGATACGGGATGTTTCATTATGTTTCATTATGAGTGTTCTCAAAATTGACTATTCTTAAACAGAGGCGGCTTAAACCTACGAAAGCTAAACAAAAATTCATATATAAAAAAAAATAGTGAAAATTTGCGGTACATTCTGAATAATGGAACATTGTGAGTTGTCGAAAAACATTCTACGGCGATGGAGCGAACTTTTTTCTCATTACTCGTATGCTAATCGTAATTGATGGTGGATTCATACAGCAGTTTTAAGATCGTTGTTGGAATAAATATTCCATTAACGAACATTCTTATGACTTCTTACTAGTGACTAAAAACTCATGAATTGGAACTGCTGTATAAATCCACCATAAGAATATACCTGCAGAGTAAAAAAAATGTATTAGATATTTATTCCAATTTCTAACATTTGATACAACTAATTTCTGAACGAAAAAAAATGTATGAAGTAAATTGTTTATTGGTTCTGGTCACTTACTACACTAACAGAAATCAAAGTAATGAAAAAATGATTTACAAGTACTGTTCAAAATGTTCTCCATTATGTTCTCTGCACAAAATTGCACGTCTCACTTTTGCTTCCATAACTCTATTTAACTGAGCTTGAGTAATACTTGCAATTGCTTCTCTAAGGCGATGTTCCAAATCCTCCCTTGATGTAGGACTAGAAGAGTAAACCTTGTTCTTCAGGTAACCCCATATGAAAAAATCCAGTGGCGTGAGGTCCGGTGACCTCGGAGGCCATCTTGTAGGACCATTCGTGCCAATCCATCGATTTGGGAATGTTTCATCTAGGTAACTGGTTACTATTCGGGAATTATGGGGAGGTGCACCATCCTGCTGGAAATACATATTTTGGTAGACGTCGAGAGGTAAATTCTCCATGAATCCTTCTATTTCGTTTCGTAGAAATCCCAAATAGCGTTGCCCATTCAACATACCATCAAATATTATGGGCCCAATGATTCGAGTTCCTATCAGACCTATCCACACGTTGAATCCAAAGCGTTCCTGAAAATTCCCTTGTCTTATGAGCCTGGGGTTTTCAGTTGCCCAGTATCTGGTGTTGTTTCTATTGAACATACCAAGATTCGTAAATCTTGATTCGTCGGAAAATATAATGTTTCTCGTCATATTCGGGTTCCTTATGTGGTTCTCAAGTAGCCAATTGCAATATTGGACCCTTCTTTGATGATCATTTTCGTAAAGGCGCTGATGTATCTGATATTTATACGGCTTAAACCCATGTTTTTTTAGAATTTTTCGAGCTGATTCTCGTCCAACTGGTAATTCATGTTCGATTTGTCGAAGTGATATGGTGGGATCTACATAAACAACAGCCAAAACATTAGTTTCCGTCTCTTCATCAATAATAAAACTATCCTGATCATGTACATTGTCATCTGGTTCTATCCTGAATTGCCTTTCCAAACGTGCGAAATAGTTTCTACTTGGTTGGCGTTGTCTGAGAGGGAATCGTTCACTGTAAAGAATGCAAGCCGCAGTTGCATTTTTTCTACACTCGCCATAAATTAGCAGTAAATCTACTTTTTCATTTCTAGTAAATTTTCGCTCCATCGGAATGTTTTTCAACAAGTTACAATTCTCTTGTATTGAATGAGTAGAACAAATTGTCACTTTGTTGACAAAATATGCTTTTTTGTTTAGCTTTCTTATGTTCAAAGCCGCCTTCGTTGAAGAACATTCAATTTTGGGAACACTTATATTGTATTTCTGGTTCCTTTCGGAATTCTTCAAATCTTTTCATTCGAGTAATCTGATAATTCATCATCTTTCAACATAACAATGTGAAAAGAGTATGTTGCTATTTGAGAAATGGCAGTTGTGAGCCTTTCTTTATGGGTACTAATCCGTTTTGAGGAAATGTTTGATAATTGATGGGAAATATGGTTGCTGCAATTACATGGGAAGCTCAATTTTCAGCTGTATCTTACCTCGAACCTTCCTCTCGTAAATGCTGACGCCGTTCGTCAG
The DNA here is from genome assembly GCA_944452925.2 of Chrysolina oricalcia. Taxonomy (NCBI): domain Eukaryota; kingdom Metazoa; phylum Arthropoda; class Insecta; order Coleoptera; family Chrysomelidae; genus Chrysolina; species Chrysolina oricalcia. Next base: position 10,932,461 of record OX101827.2, read on the forward strand.
TTGTGATGATTTGAGTTTGATGTTCATGGCCAACTTTGTTCGATTGAACAATCAACTGTATCTCCGCCATTTTTCAACCGATTTTCAATTTTGGAGAACAGTGTTATCACAAATTGCGTGTTCTTCCTGATAATGAAAAAAATTGTACAGGGTGTCATTTAAAAAAAAAAAGTTTGGGGTCACTTCCGGTTAAACCGGAAGTGGTGAATTTTCGGTTATGGAGTCAAAATATGCGTATTTGAGTAATATATCGACGTGCCAAATTTGAAACCTGTATCTTCAAAACTATAGAAAAATTGGGGGGCGTACCTCACCCCGTGGTCACCCGGTATATATATATATATATTTGATAGGAAATTTTCACTGAATAAATAAAAAATATTGGTGATGGCTTTTATTTGTAGTCATTACAGAAACAATTCATCACATATATCATATCTCTTATTCTGGCCTAGAATTCTAAATTCGTGTTCTCCCATATCCACAACTACATTGTCATCATCATGTTCGTCTAAATCTTCCTCGTGAAGCTCCAAATTATCATTTTGCATAATACAAATATTATGCAGAACTGTACATGCAATGATATATCTTGTACCCCATACAATGTCTTTCACATCCAGAAAGTGTAAACAGCGAAATCTCTTCTTCAACAAACAAAATGCTCTCTCAATACAACTTCTTACACGGGATAAACAAAAATTGAAATGCCTCTGTGCGTCTGTTAGATGTCCATTGTCTCGGTATGGAGTCATTAGCTGAGGTCTTAGGGGATATGCTTTATCTCCAACTAAATGTGTATCACCTGGGAATATGTTCATATATTCCCATACCTCACTATTTCTCAAAACCCTAGCATCATGACATGATCCTACTTCTCCTGCAGTGGTATGTATAAATTTCAGTTGATGATCACAAACACCCTAGAAGGAAAATGAATTAGTGGCCATGAAATAAACTTAATTTTGAAGTATTAACACATGCAAAAAAGCACAGGCACCTGCAATATGAGGGCTGCAAAACCTTTCCTAGTAATATATGACCTGGGGTTTTCTCTTGGTTGTGATATTTTTATATAGGATCCATCTATACATCCCACAGTTCCAGGAAAACCCATGGCAGCAAAAGCTCTTATGATCTCTTGTCTTTCGTCATTTGTGTGCCATGCAATAATTTGGTAACTAATGTTTAACAGAGCATTTGTAACTCTCCGGACTGTTCGTATTGCTGTAGCTTTCCCAATGTTGAAACGTGAGCAAATTGATCTGAAAATAATGAAGATCATGTTTACTATAAAAGTATGAAAACTACAATGTGTAATACCTGCCTATAAGAATCAGGAGTACCAAATCGCCATATTGCAATGAGTAGTTGGTTTTTGACGCTACAGGTATGCCTTCCATTGTCGTCATCATTTGTTGCAATGTCGTTTTTAATCAAATTTAAAATGAAATTGAACGTTCCTCTGTACATCCGAAAATGTTCTCGAAATTCCCCTTCTGAATAATCATCAACTACATCCTGTACAAATGTTGTTATCCTTGGTCTGAGAACTATCAAAAGTAAATATCTCATTCTTAAAAATCTACCTCGATTTTTGACTTACCCAAAGGTCCTCTGATATCCCAATTATAATCTTCATCATCACTACTACTACTGCTACTGAGTAGAAGCTCAGTCGCCACAAAATTCCTCATTCTGTTATCCATTGTTTTGTATTGTTTTTGTTTCTCAAATCTATTCATGAACAACCATAACATAACCTTGTCATTGCTGTCAGAATTCGTTAATGTCATCGGTCATTGCTGCTGCTGGTATTCTGGTCCGTAAATTAACCGATTTTCAAGAAACCGATGTCACATCGGAGTGGTGAAGTGATGGTTAACCTGGTTGACTTACGGACCATACCCTAAAGTTGCCCCGTAAAAAACGTTCGTTGTATTGATGCTAACCATAAACTGAAAAGTAATTACCAGTCCGGTGACTCTTGGCGATTTACGGAACATACACATTGTGAACACTGATCTAAAGTAAACAATAATCGAATTAACCCCACTTTTTCTGGTGTTTATTTTGGACGTGTTCCGTTAATAGATTTGGTTGCACATTTGGTGTCCCGATAATATTCCTGAAAGATTGGCGAGTTACGGAACACGATTCCTGAAAATTCTGGTGACTTTTAGTGGTACCGAAACTACCGAGGTTTTCATAAAAGTGACCGGTTCATGTGATCTGTCATATCATGTCTGGAAAATAATTCAAATTTGAAATTTAGGAAAGAAGGAACTTGTAACTATCATACTTGAACTTTTTGGTAGAATGGCATTTTTCAATGTGGTCATTGTAGAGTGGCTTATTGGACAATGTAACAGACATGATTCGCCAAGAATTACTGAAAGAACATGAATGCCTGCAGGGATGTGAAAATGTATTCCTAAATTACGAAAATAAAAAGTATACAGCACTACCAGTCAGACAATAGTAGAAGCACAGTACAGTGCTTAAAAAGCAGTATACTGTGGTAGAAGAGAGACCTCCCACTCTATCTGATGCCAATGAAAATATTTGGATAGTTGGAATGGTAAAAAGCTTTTCATCGAAACGTATAAAGAACATGGAAGTAAATTCCTTTCCCCGTCAAATACAAAGAAAAAAGTATGGCAATTGATCAGTAACGATTTAGCTAAACATGGAGTTCTCAGAAATGATACGAAATGTTATGGGAAATGGCAAAACTTATCATAAGGTACGAGCAGAATCAAATAAATCCGGAAACAAGACTTCCAAGATATAACTATACTGGCATGCTCCTTTTGTTTTGATCCAGTGGTAACAGGGAGTACAGGGGTATAGGTATTCACAAAAAGGAAATGAATTGGATAGAAGTCGCCAAAAAAAGGACACGATGAAAAAATTGATTTGAAAAAGGAAATGTTTCAGTGGTTCAAGCACCACTATAAAGAAAAATAATAATCAACTTCTTAAAGAACTTTTCATAGATCAACTTGAAATAATAACAGAATCAACCTTTTTTTTTATCAGTTTTTTTAATATTTATTTATAAAATGAAGTTCATCCATTATTATACGTGTTAATTAATTGTCATTGTCATTTTTTTAAAGGGACCTATCACATGATATCAGCAACATTTCAAATAATAATGATGAAGATATCAATAAAAATATTACCAATAATAAAAGTCGTAGGCTCCACAATAGAAGGCGTCCTACTGAAACTGTAGTAAGAAGCTTGGCTTTCAACTTGCTGACGGAAAACTATAATCAACTTGCAGAGAAAAGCAATATTGCAGATTCCACATTAGAAAAATTGAAAATGGACATTCAACACGCAAATGAAGAGCATGATCTTAAAGTTCGAGCTCTCAAACTTGTTACAGAAATGAACAAACAACAATTGCAGACTTTATCCCGATAACTCATATATTAAGAAGCAATGTCGGCAGGTTACCCTTAGTGACATAGTACTCGTCAGAAATAACAAAAAAACGACTTGATTGGCCATTAGGTCCTGTTGTAGAACTGATTCCAGGAAGAGACAACCAAATCCGTCTAGTTCGAGTAAAAATGCAAGGGGATCCTTGGTCAGAACAATTAAAAAGATTTATCCCTTAGAGTGTGCATCGATAAACGTGATACAGCAGAATTTTCCAAATCGGCAGACAAAGAATATCCGAGCAGTCAAACAACTAATCAAGATAGTGCGGGAGTGACAGGTATCGTGTCTGAAAGCAGAGTATCCTGTAAAGTGCAGTGTACTAGGAGTGTGCTAGTACATCAGCAAAGAAAGCCACTAAGTCAGAAAAAAAAACTATCCATATATGATATAGAGAAGGCCAAACAGAAACGCCATGAAGAAAGAATAGCCCAAAAGGATAAAATGTTTCAATGGTTTAAGGAACATTTCAATGAACCCCATTAGATTTAAATCTTCATGACTGTTAATCCTTATGTTGTTTATTTGGGAGTAAGTTGTTTATGGAGACGTGAACTCTCTTAACCCTAACCCAGATACTGTGTTTAGTTAATCATTTTGATGTTATATTTGTTCTTGAGAGTTTTTTTATTATTTTGATATTTTCGTTATTAAAGACTAATATCATGTGTGGCTGTGTGAAAGTCAGTATTGTTATATTTTTATATGTAAAACCACAGATATGTTAGTTTTTGAATAAAAATCAAAGCCACAATATATAGTTTTATTTACTGTTCTATAAAAATTGTTTATCACATATTTTGATTAATTTCAAGGCATAGCATATCACGCTTTTGTCTTCTCAACTCCCTCTCAATGTATCTTTCAGCCACTCCCTCCAAATCATTGATGTCAACATTTTCTTCAACTTCTTCAACATTCAAAATGTCCCCCTGCATGATACAAATATTGTGAAGCACACAGCATGCTATTATATAAATTGGTATCCAATCTAATTTTCTCAAATCTAGTAGATCATTGAGACAGCGAAATCTAAGTTTTAATAGTGCAAAGGCTCTCTCAATTGAACTCCTTGTTCTTGCATGGACAAGGTTGAAATTAATTTGTTCCCTCGTCAAATGCCCATTATTTTTATATGGTGTAATTAAGTGAGGCCAGCAAGGGTAAGCTTTAACCCCGAGGAGGTGGGTATTTCTTGGAAACTTTTCACCAGCTTTCTCTTAACCACTTAATTCACTTTGGCTAAGGACCCTGCCATCATGACATGAGCCACATTCTCCTGCATAGCAGTGAATAAACATAAGTTGATAATCGCAGACTGCCTGAAAATATATACATTTATATTTGCTCTTTGTATGATTATAATTTACTAGTATCCTTGTATCTTGTTTCATCAAAATCTGGGTGGTTACTTTCACATATTTTTACTTACTTGTAATATTGTACTTGCATAACCCTTTCTGCAAATATAAGAAATTCCATGGTCTTTTGGTTGAGGAATTGGTATGTGGGTTCCATCAATACAACCCAATGTGTTGGGAAAACCTTTCTCCAAAAAACCATTGACATTCAACTCCACAGCTCCTTCGATAGGCCACTTTATTATAGTAGGTGATAATTCAAATAAAGCTTGTGCCACTTTTCTCACAGTCCTTAGCCCTGTGGCTTTGCCTATATTGAATCTACAAAATATTGATCTGAAATATGTGTTTTATTGTTAAATCACAAAAAACAAGATTTATTTCAACAACCTATAGGAATCTGGAGTGGCAAAATACCATATTGCAATCAACAGTTGAGTTTTTGAGCTCAGTGTATGATGTCCAATGTCACTAGGCTGGGAGGCAGGCAATTTTATCAATAATCAGTGAGAGAATGTGATTGAAAGTTGTTCTGTACATGCGGAAGTTTTCCCGGAATTCTTCTTCAGAATACCGATCTACGACATGTTCCACATGTACTGTTGTTCAGTATATGTTGTTTGATCAAAACAAGTTTGTAGAAAACTTCCAACGACTTTATTCAACTCAATGACATTCACTAATTTGACAACTTGTCATCCCCTATCTCCATATCGGGTGAACACTACATTTTCTCCACACTTCAAATATATGCTATGCTGGGTTAACTCACAAAAATCAAAACTTTATTCAATTGTGAAAATAAAGAAAAATATGTATCTTCATTCCGTAACAAAATCCTTTAGATAATCAGGACGTCGTCGTAATCTTTTATTTTCAGTTATTTCAGAGCGTCTCTCTTCCTGTTCTTCAACCTCAATTCGGTCATGTGTCTCATTCTCTTCGATATCTTCGATTTCTCCTCCTATGTCTTCTATATAAGGTAAAGTGGGTTTTGATGGCATGTACTTTTGCAAGTTCCTATTTGGCAGCTGGTTCCTTTCATCCGCAACTGGACATGTTACATTAGTTTGAGAAAAATAGAACTTCTTGAAAAATGATCTGTTCCTGACTAACTGTTTTCCTTCTCTCTCTGCAGTTATCTGGTTTCCTAATATCCTTACAACCTTATATGGTTTAGGGTCATAGGGTGTACTGAATTTATTAGTTTTTGGCTGTTTGCATAAAACTGTATCTCATATATTCAAAAAATGGTTTTTAACTGATCTTCTTCTGTCGGCGTCGCTCTTCTGTTTCCGTTTATTTTTATCATTCATTACTTTTATCTTCCCTGGATTAGTTTTTTGGTTGAATAACATTGGTAGAGTAGTCTTGATTGGCCTTCCAAAAATTACCTCAAATGGTGTCATTTCGGTAACTGAGTGTTTCGTAGCTCTGTAATTGAGTAAGAAATTGTCAAGTTTCTCTCTCAAGTTTTTGTTTTCCAATTTCGAGCTTAAAACAATCTTCTTGAAGGTCTTGACGGTACGCTCTGCGAGTCCATTTGCTTCAGGCCAATAGGGTGTCACTTTATGGTGGTGAAAGTTCATTTCTGCGCAGAATTCTTCAAATTCATGACTATTAAATGGAGCGCCATTGTCGCTTTTCAATTTTTCAGGAATGCCAAACTGTGCAAAAATGTATCTCAACTTTCTTCGAATTCAAGCTAGTAATAATTTCCACAATTGGATAACGACTGTGTTCATCGACTAACAGAAGTAAATATTCTCCTGATGGGTATGGGCCGGCAAAATCTATGTCGAGTGCTTGCCAAGGTCCCATCGGTAATTCAGTCATCACTAGTGGATCTCGTGTCTTATTGTCAGCAACGATTTGACAAGTGGTACAGTGCTTCACTTTTTCTTCAACTAATTGGTCAATTCGTGGAAACCAAATTTTACTTCTCAGAAGCTGTTTAGTTTTAACAATGCCCATATGCCCACGGTGAGCTAGCTGTATGCATCTTGTAACAAGCGATTGCGGAATTACTATACGATTACTCCTCAGTAAAATTCCATTGTTTACTGTCAGTTCGGAAATTATCCTCTTGTACTGATGGACATCTTCTTCTTTCCAGTAAGACTGGTTAAGTTTATTTTCTTTCAACAAGCAAATCACTTTTTGCAAAGTTATGTCCTCTTTTGTTACTTCTCTGACTTCATCGAGTGAAAGTGCTTTAGGTACACTCGATTCCGTAATGAAGTTGATGTATTATTCAACAACCGCTGACTATTTTTCATCCAATGAAGTTTGTTTGAGAGGATGACGAGACAAATAATCTGCTGGATTGTTTACACCTTTTTGATGTTCTACGGAGAACTCATAATGCTGTATTCTCAGCCTGAGACGTTCAAGGCGTGCTGAAGGTATCAAAGTGGGTTTTTGTAGGATGCTCACTAAAGGCTTGTGGTCAGTGTGCAAAATGAATTTGGTTCCAAACAAATATATATGGAAATGTTCCATAGCCCAAGTCACAGCAATCATTTCCATTTCAATTTGACTCCATCTCTGTTCTACTTCAGTGAGGCTTCTACTTCCAAATTTGAGTTGGATTGTCTCCTTGTGTTAAAATTGCACCCAATCCACATGGACCTGCATCTACATACAGATGTATTGTTTTTGAAACATCGAAGTAAACTAATTTGTGTGCTTCTTTAATTTGCCGTTTCAAATTTTCGAAAATTTCATCGTGCTGTTTCTTCCATTTCCAAGGTGTTTCTTTCTTCAGTAGGTTTCTCAAAATCTGGGTATTGCTGGCTAAATGTGGTAAAAATTTGCCTAGATAATTCAACATTCCAAGAGCACTTCTGAGTTCTGTGATGTTGGTGGGTGGTTTCAGTTCAGTTAATGCTTCGATTTTACATGGATCCGGAAATGTACCCTCATCAGAAAATATGTATCCAAAAAACTTTATTTTGTTTTGTTTGAAAGAACATTTTCGTTTGTTCAGAGTTAGGCCTGATTCGTAAATACGTTTCAATACTTTGTGAAGTGTTGCATCATGATCAATTTCCGTTTTTCCAAACACCAAAATGTCGTCGCTAACATTGAATACTCCAGGTATATTGACTAATACCTGACGTATCGTATCTTGGAAAATTTCAGCCGCTGCGTTAACTCCAAAATTCAATCGTTTGTATCGGAAGAGTCCCAAATGTGTTGAAAATGTTGTAAGAGCTCTAGATTCTTCGTCCAACACCAACTGATGATAACCATCGTTAAGATCAAGCTTACTGAAGAACTTTGCACCGTTTAGTGAAGTTATGATATCATCTATGGTTGGGGTTACATGTCGGATACGTTTGATGGCTTTGTTTGGGCAACCCATGTCAATACAAAGTCGGATTGCTTTCGGGTTATGGGGTTTTGGTACAATAACTACCGGAGATACCCAAGGTGTAGGTGTATTCACTTTTTCTATGATGTCTGCCTGTTCCAATCTATTCAATTTCATTTCTACCAAGTCTCTGAAATGGAATGGTATACGCCTATGTTTTTGAGCAACTGGTGTCATTGATTTATCTTGATAAAGATGCACTTGCAAGTTTTTCAATTCACCAATACCTTCAAATAGTTCTGGATATTGTTTTTCCATCGTTTCTGTTTCAATGGTGTATGAAATGTTCAACAAACCCAAATCGATAGCAGTGTTGAATGATAAAAGTGATGCTGCTTGTCCATCAATTACAAATACTTTTTCTTCAACTACACGATCCTTGTACGACATTGTACTTGAGAATTCTCCAGATATTGGTAAACATTTGTTGGAATTATATGGAAATATTCTCGTTTCACAATCATTTAGTGGAGGTTTGTTAATAATACCTTCATAAGTTTTTCTGCTAATGATATTGACTGTTGATCCGGAATCAATGGTGAAAATGACAGAATTTTTTTCCACTATAATATTGACTTTTGGAGAGCTTATTCCATCAAAATTTCGGATGTTGAAACATTCTTCATCACTGCTGTTATTTTCTACGGCATGTACTCTCTGTTTTGTTGATCTAAGATGGCCTGATGTACCTGCTTTATTCTCATAATGTTGTTTTGGTATGTTTGAAGCTCCAAAGTTTTTATTAGCTGGTTTTGACATACAAACTTTGAAAAAATGTCCTGTTTTGCCGCATTTTCTGCATACTGATGATTTTGCAGGGCATGAAAGTTTTCCATTTTTGTACCACGGATTACCACAATTCAGACACTGTTAATTTGTATTTGAATGTTTCTTATTATTGTTTCTGTGTTGATAGTCTTTCACAAATTGTACGGGTTATGTCACAAAACTTTGTTCTATCGAAACTATCCTTTTGTTAGTAGCTTCAATGGTTCTGCCATGTTCAAGAAGTTTCCCAAGTAAAGGCTGTTCTCTCAAACCAAATTTTCTCAATTCGCTATCAGTGGTGCTGAGTATGATTTGACTCTTTATCTCGTTCTCCTGGTCAGTGAATTTGCATGTTTTGAGCAGGAATGTCTGGCAATGAGTTATACAGATCGAAAGCATCATCTCCGATCAAATGTAAAAGTTGAGCTTTCTTGCGTTCTGGTGATGTTATGTTAGCAGCTATGATATAGTTTTCGAATCTTGCTATCCATTTGTTCCAGCGAATGCCAATGTTTTGTACATCATTATTGATGTCCAGCGGTTTGATGCCTGCTGACTCCATGCTGTAGTTGTTGTGACAATTCTCGTCGCCAAAATGTACTGTTGTTCAGTATATGTTGTTTGATTAAAACGAGTTTGTAGAAAACTTCCAACGACTTTATTCAACTCAATGACATTCACTAATTTGACAACTTGTCATCCCCTATCTCCATATCGGGTGAACACTACACCACATATCCTTCTATCTACTCGAGGCCCTAATAAATTAATACATAATTATGGATACACAACTCAAACTTTTATTGTTACCTCCAGGAACATTACGACGAGGCATGTCGTCATCCGAACTATCGCTAGAATCCATCAGGAGCTCATTGAAAAACATAACTTGTCTCAAATCAATTTTGTTGAACAATATCAAAAATATCAAGAGAACACGAGAAAACTATCAAAACGAAAACTTTCAAAACGAAAACCTTCGATTGACGTTGACATTTCACGGATGTCATAAGTCATAAGCACTGTACGAAAACCATATCGTTCCGGTGGAGAAGAATTTTCATGATCAGAATAATGAAACCACTGTCCACCATGCACCCCCTAAGGTTGAGGCCCGGAAGGATGAACGCCCCAGCACTCGTACGTACTCGAAAGCTCACCCCCCCTATCCACCACCCCCGCTCGTTAAAGCGGTTCCTCATCCTGATGATTGGCGATCAGCAGAATAAAATCTGATCGTTTGATATGGAGTGCTCGGCCAATTCTCGGCCTGAAACTCTCTTATATCTGACATGAGTTTAATTTGATTTTACAATGACTTTACTTAATGTGCATGGTGCCCCCCTGAAACTGGCTGAAGGCCTGAAAAACACTTGGCTGAGGGAATTTACTGAGTTTACCACTTGGTCGGTTCTTCTTGGAATCTGAAACATAAAAGCATGATTATCGAAATTTTAAGCCTGTTGAAGTAGACGTTGGCGTCGCCGAAGGTTTCGCTTCCGTCTTACTTCTTCAGGGGTGTCGTTGGTTCACTGGTCGTCTGTATTTGTCTCTGTCTCTATCGTCTTGCTCACGTCTGTTCTCGAGGAGCTCCGTGAGCAACGGGTTCGTGTGGGTCTCTACTCTGTCTAGAGTAGTCCCCACGTGATTCCTGATCAGTCTGTCAATGTAGTCTGGATGGATGTCTAAGTCTCGATATATAAACCTGTTTGGCATATATCGTGGTGCGTCTGTTGCCATTCTCAGGCAGACATTGAAGAAGGCCTGCATCCTCTGCCTGTAACTGTTCGCGCATTGCCCCCAAGCAGTAGACGCGTACATCATGATTGGCAGAAGGATTGTCCTGATGAGGCGTAGTTTCAACTCGAGTGCCATGTTGCTCCTACGCCCGATGAGTGGATACAGCTTATGCCTCGCGGCTTTCGCTATAGCCAATCTGTGGGAGACGTGCTTCTGAAACGTGAGTTTCTTGTCCAGGGTTACTCCTAGGTATACGGCTTCGTCTACCCATGGAATTCTCTCATCGTTCATAGTAACATGGCCCTCGGGTGTCCTACGTCGCCTCGTGAACAGTATGGCCTTGCTTTTGTCTGCATTGATTCCGATCTTCCAACGATTGAACCACGGTTCCAGCTTGTTTATCTGATGCAAACCACTGTCAAAAACGCGGTTAACCGTTTGGTTGCCTTGGTTGAATTACGGTACATACCCTTGATTCCTGCTCAGCTTGAGTAGTTCTTCAGTTTTGTGTTTTTTCGCAGAGCATGCATTAGCTGCAAACTTGTCAGGTTGGTGAACTGGTCACTACGGTTAGCTCGATTAGGTCCGGACTGACTCTTGATGAAATGATTGTTATTTTCTATTACATGAAAATCATTGTTATTTTGAGATTTCCTTGCAGCACAATTTGTTGTAGGGGAACATTTACGTAAATTGTATGTCGATATGGATTGAATCGTATAACTAATTTTTGGTTATTCAGAAAACAGGTCAATTGACTTGTGACTGATTACGTCCCTGTAATCATGTGAATGACAGAAATAAAAATATCTTTCCGGGGGGGAGATTTCCGGGAAGATATATTCTGATTTTTGGTAAGAGAAGAGAGGCTTGACGTGGTGAAGAAGGGACTTGTTGAAGTTGACCTGATCGTGTTTGGGTAATATCACTGTTGATCGTCCGTGGTAGTTGTGGGATTTTACCCTTCATGATATAGAATCCATTTACTTGTTGGAAGAAGTATTGGAAGTATGAACTTAGGAAAAATTGGTTCCAAGTCTTGTACAGGCATCGTGCTCGAGTAGCCTCTCTCACATTTAAAAAAATCTCTACTCCGTCGAGGTAAGTTATTTATGGTTTTTCAAGTTTCATTGGTATGAGAACATTTTCTCTTTCATTTCACAGATTTTTTATATCCTGGAAAATTATTTGGTATACATACACTGCGGTCCGAATTGCGCACAAAGCGCTCTAAGCGCACTCAAGGTTGGTCCGATTAACGCTCCGAGTGCTCAAAATGTTTCTGTTGTGATTCTATGACGTCATGGATTACGTCACTACTGATGCTCAGAGTGCACGAAGTTTGGAGGTGAGGCAGTCTGTGCGTTACTGTCACTAGTGTCACCTGTGTCTTGTTAAACAATTGATTGTTGGGTTTTGGAATATTTGTTATTTTTGTTTATTTATTTTATGATTTACTATGTCGGACTACGACTCACCAAGTACATCTGCTGCGAATACTGTAGAACTGCGGGTTTTTTTGGAGGATGAGAACAAACTAATTACTTTGATAGTGTCTCCAGCACAAGCAGAAAAAGCAAGTAGAGGTAAGTGTTATTTTTAGGGCCGCTACTTTACGCTCTTATTTAGTAAATTTAACAGACGACTATTTTTAAAAGAGAATTTCAGTACTTTGCATGATTATGATATGGAATCAAGCAAATTCAGATTCAAAAGTATCTGCCAAAGACCACTACAAAGTACTGAAACAAATTAATCATTGATACTGAAATGTCAAAAATTTCAACATGATGATTAAGTAATCATGACAAAATTCGAACGAAGTTTGAAAGTGTGCAGTAGAGTTTCAAACAAACATGATTTTAACAAAGTCGTAAAGTACCTGCCCTTAAGCTACTATTTACTACTTTCAAAGTATTCTAATATGGACCAGTGATCACTTATGTTACGTTGCTACCACTTGAAATATTATTGTGATTTCTTCAGAAAATGCCAACACATACCTTCATGGCTGTTTTTATACTTCAGACTCTCAATATCTTCAGGATTTAGTTAACAAACACCATGAGCGCAGTAGTCTCCATATGATCAAAAATGTCGAACAACTTCCAGCATCCATGGAGATAGGCAATTTAAGTAATAACAGAGCATCTGATCAAAATGAAGAATCTGAAAGTGATGGCAAAGGCAGAAAATAACTCTCTGTACATTTGGACTCCTAAATGTGTTCATCTACTTCTGTCCCTCTATGAACAGTATGAAGATGAATTTAAACTGGGTGCCAAGAGGCGACAAACAATTTGGGAAAAAATAAGTCTTGAAATGGAGCAGCATGGATACAAAATAAGTTGGACCCAGTGTCAATCTAAATTGAACGGGTTAAAGAGAACATTCAAAAAAATTTTAGATCACAATAATGTATCTGGAAACGATAGAAAAACCTGGCCATATTTTGAGGTAAGTTGTTATTTGACTTGGAATTTTACAGGCGACAATAGGCTCCCACACACGAAGGGATATTTTGCGCGACATGGTGTGTGACAGATAGTGTCTGTCTAATTTTGCATATGGGGTACGTACGTTCGTGCTGAACGACGGACCCGGTCGGTCAAATACGTCGTCGGTGAAGGAACATGTCGCTACAAGTCAAATTTTGTTGCAACTAACGAAAGGAAACAGTCGTTGAGCTCGTCGGTTTAATCTTGGTTTGAATTTTGTGGTGTAATGGAGTGGACAAAAGACATATCAACAGAGTCTATAGAATTAAATGGGGAACGACCATGTTTGTGGAAAATTAAAGACTCGGATTATATAAATAAGAATTTAAAAAGAGAAACATAATGATGGTACTATTTAGGATGTTAAAACAAAAATACAGAATATCCGAAATGCTTTTTAATTTAAGTAATTCTTCAAATCGTCTTGTTCGGTTTGTCTCAATTCCCGTACTAAAGTCATATTTTCCTCGTTCTGAAAGCCATTTCTTGACCCACTTTGTTCTTGTCTTTTTTGTATTATCCTTTCGACTGATTTTTAAAATACATAAACCAATTTTGTGTTAACACATATTACACCGACTAAAGAAGTATTTTGGACCAGCTTAAAATACGAAGTCGCACTACCCAGTATGTCGAACTTTCAAATACCTTCCAACTAATTTGAGGGCAACGTATGTGCAGGAACCGATCCTTTGATAACTGGCGGACTAAGTATGGTCGTGTGTAGACACGACATATCAGATCGCTCACAGACCAAGTCGGGGTCGTGGTGTGACAGATCTGGTCGGTAGACACCGTCGGCCGACTACATCGCTGCGACTATGGGCAGCTAATGAGTGATACATTAGGCTCCCACACACAAAGGGATATTTTGCGCGACATGGTGTATGACAGTGTCTGACTAATTTTGCATATGGGGTACGTACGTTCGTGCTGAACGACGGACCCCGTCGGTCAAATACGTCGTCGGAGAAGGAACAGGTAGCTACAAGTCAAATTTTGTTGCAACTAACGAAAGGAAACAGTCGTTGAGCTCGTCGGCTCAATCTTGGTTTGAATTTCGTGGTGTAATGGAGTGGACAAAAGAAATATTAACAGAGTCTATAGAATTATATGGGGAACGACCATGTTTGTGGAAAATTATAGATCCGGATTATATAAATAAGAATTTAAAAATAGAAGCATATGAACATTTGATTCAATATTTGAAAAGCAAAAATTGTAATGATGGTACTATTAAGGATGTTAAAACAAAAATACAGAATATCTCAAATGCTTTTTAATTTAAGTAATTCTTCAAATTGTCTTGTTCGGTTTGTCTCAATTCCCGTACTAAGTCATATTTTCCTCGTTCTGAAAGCCATTTCTTGACCCACTTTGTTCTTGTCTTTTTTCTATTATCCTTTCGACTGATTTTTAAAATACATAAACCAATGAGAGCAATTTTTTGTCCATTTTGTGTTAACACGTATTACACCGACTAAAGAGGTATTTATTTAAAAAGAAAAATGGCGGGTAGTGACAAGCTATCTAAAACTGGCGAAATAAAAATATGCAAACACTGCAATAAAAAAGTAGTTACGGTTGTGCATTGCATAAATTGTACGGCAGCTTTTCATAATAGCTGTGCCAATCAGGCAAAAATTTTCAATGATGATAAAATAAGGTGCTATAGATCGCGAAAAAAAAGTGAGGTTAGAACTTCTGAAAATGAATACATTCATGGAACTGAAGAGAAAAAACTGGAAAATATCATCAATAATGTCCTAAAAACCCAACTAGGAAATCTGAAAATTGATCTGGAAAAGAGCTACAAGAGTGAGATGAGTGCATTGAAAAATTCCTTGCAGTTCATTTCTGATTGTTTCGAAGAACAAAAAGAAGAACTGAAGGAAACCATGAAGCAGATGAGAGCGATTCAAGAAGAAAATAAAGCTCTAAGCACCAAAGTTCGGAACCTGGAGAATAAGCTGGGCATAAAGGAACAGAACGAAAGAGTGAACAATGTGGTCATTGCAGGTATCGAAGAACAAGAAATGGATCCTAGAGAAATCGTTCAGAAGATCTTTGAAGGGATGAAAATGAACTACACCGAGAGTGTTGTACAGGAATGCAGAAGAATTGGTGGGAAAAAAAATGCACCTTTACTAGTCAAATTCAAGGATAAAGCAGATAAAATATCTCTGTATAAAAGAAGAAAAGAAATAAGAAGTATCAAATGTGTGGATTGCAAACTATCTGGCGATAAGGCAATATATTTCAATGATGATCTCAATGCTGAGAATCAATTATTATTAAAAAATGCAAGGGATTTAAGGAGAGAAATGAATTTCAAATCAGCATATACTGTTGGAGGAAAAATATACCTTGTAAAAAACGAAAATGAGAAGCCAATCTGGATTAAGGATGAAAATGAGCTTTGGTTATTGAAACAGATTAAAAACTAATCAAGAAAATCAATTGAGAAAAAAAAACATATATCTCCTTAATGGTTACTAAAACAAAAAATCAACTAAACGTTCTTTATATCAATATAAGAAGTATGAAAAACAAACTAGAGGATATAGATTATCTACTGAAAACAAGTGATAAAGATATACATTTTATAGCTTTAACAGAAACCTGGCTGTACCCTAATGAAACCAGCTTTTTCAATATCCCAAACTACGTAGCTGTACATGATTGCAGAGACACACGAGGAGGGAGTGTAGC
Organism: Chrysolina oricalcia; assembly: GCA_944452925.2. Lineage (NCBI taxonomy): Eukaryota > Metazoa > Arthropoda > Insecta > Coleoptera > Chrysomelidae > Chrysolina > Chrysolina oricalcia. The sequence continues at coordinate 10,948,369 of OX101827.2, forward strand.
AATTTACTTAAAACAAAATATTACTCACAATCAGGTAACTGCACCAATAATTGATAACTGTAATATTGTTGGAGTGAATTTATTAAACTATAAACTAAGAATTTTTGTAATATATAGATCACCTTCATCCAACGTCCAACAATTTATCGATGCTTTTGAAGACTCGATAACCAGAAAAGTAGATGTGTTGTTATTAGAGATATTAACTTGGATCTATTGGATAATGGTAACCATGTTACAGAATATAAAAATATTATAGAGATGAATGCATTCAATTTGCACAACAAAATTGACTCCATGTACGCTACAAGAGTGGGATTCCACAAACGTAGCATAATTGATCACGTAATGAGCAACAAAAAACTGAAGTGTGAAATAACATTAAAAGACCATAGCTAGCATATCAGACCATAAGTTGATGCACATTACAGTTGATCAGCACATTATGGAAAAAGTCTCAAAAGTTGTCACAAGGAGTTATGTGAATATAGCAGACTGGAGAAGTCGAGTAGTTTAGAATTAAATAACAAAACCATATCAAGCTTTGGTGAGCTAGCTAATATACTTTGCAAAAATAAAACTCTAAGTACAAAGCAGAAAAATATAAAAATCATTAATAACAATGACTGGATCACAAACGAATTTATTGCTAAAGTGAAAAATCGAGATCGATTATACAGGATGTGGAAGAGGTTAAAAACTCCTCACTCTGAAAGTGAATTTAAAAAAGCAAAAAATGCGGTAACCAATCAAGCCAAACAACTGAAGATCAAATGGGTGAATAGAGAATTCTCAAAAACTGAAAACAACCCAAAAAAGGCCTGGAACTTGATAAATAACTTGGTTCATAACAAGAACTCAGAGAACTCCAACAACATCAAACAAATTAATATTTCTGATGAGATTTTTACAGATGACACAATAATTTCCAATAAATTCAATGGACACTATGCAACAATCGGAGGGAAGCTAGCCTCAGAAATTCCACCGGCATATAATCAAGAATATACTGAACAAGAATCAACGGACTCAATCGATCTTGGTTTATGTGATGAAAGTGAAATCAATAGTGTAATTAAAAGTATAAAATCAAATTCAGCTGGTCATGATGGAGTGAGCAAGTGGGATTTACTAAATCTCCTGGACATAATAATTGTAAATATTACTCATCTTGTAAATGATGTTCTCACCACGGGACAATTTCCAGAAGAACTCAAGGTTGCAAAAATATTACCTCTACATAAAGGTCGGTTGAAAGATTTGATAATTAACTATAGGCCCATATCAATATTGAGCATCTTTTCAAAAATTATTGAAAAAATAGTCAAAAAAAGAATTACACTTTATGTAAAAGATACCTTTGGCTTTGACAAATATCAATATGGCTTCCAGGAAGCAAGTAGTACCATGAGTGCAACAACTGATCTTTTGGAAAATGTTTCTGCTGAAATTAATAAGAACAATTATGTCATTCTTGTGTTTGTAGATTTACAAAAGGCGTTTGATACCGTGGACATTGAAATTTTATTGAAAAAATTGAGTAAAATGGGTTTTCGAGGAACTGCTTATAAACTACTCAAGACATACCTAGAACACCGAAGTCATTACACTGTTGTCAATAATGTGAGTAGTGAGAAAAGAAACGTCAATATGGGAGTCCCTCAGGGGTCCGTTTTAGGTCCAATTCTATATCTTTTATATGTACAATGTGTAGGTACAAAGGCAAAATATTTCAGTTTTGCAGATGACACGGTATTGGTCTATTCAAGTCCATGTTTGAAAAGTATTGAATCTACCGTAAATGAAGACTTAACTCACTATTCTGATTGGCTACGGTATAATAAACTTAGTATAAATTTCAAAAAAACCGTATACATGTGTATTAAACAAAAAAATAAGCCATTTCATGATCTACAAATTAGATTTGATGATAATCTACTGGACTGTGTTGATTATCACAAATATTTAGGATTATATATTGATGAAAAATTGAGTTGGCACAAACACATAAATTATATCACTAGTAAAATAGTTCCAATAGTAGGCGCATTGAAAAGATGTGCTTACATTATGAGTGACAAACATAAAAACACAATTTATTATTGCTTAGTTGGATCCAGGTTGAGATATCTTATTAACTGTTGGGGAAATGCTTCAGATACATTAATTTCAAAATTACAAATTATGCAAAATAAAACCATAAAGGTATTGTATAACTATGACTCACGAAAATCTACTGCAGAACTTTATTCAGAAACGAAATTACTCAATATCAGAAATTTGAAGAAACTTGAACAAGTTAAACTAGTTCATGGCATGCAAGTTGGCTATATTAAATCAAATCACACATTCATGTTAGCACAAGACGTGCACAATCATAACACTCGAAATAAAGATTTTTTAAGAAACGAATTGAGACTTTCCAAAAAAACCCAAGATTCGCCGATTTATAGGGCAATTGAAGCATATAACACAATTCCAGCACAAATAAAAGAGATAGAAAACAAAAATTCATTATTGTCGCAACTCAGAACTCGCTTGGCTTTCGAGAGGATTTCTAAGCTGTATTCACCCAACCCACATTCATCCAATAAATGAAGAAACTCATTTTCTAATCGAATTAATATTTATTAAGACAAAAAACAACATAAGAAATGAAACTTACAGAAAAAACAGGTAAATGAATGACCCTGCTGAATAATAAAAAAAACAAACGAAAAAGAATATTAAAATTACTTACATTGTACTGGCAACCAGCAGAGCCAGAGATGGGGAGATGCCAAACATTTTCAAGTAATAATTAATTTACGTGCTGTCTTCAACTCAGCTGACGAGTGACGAGTGATAAGAATGAAATCATGAATGAATCTTGACCTGCCCAAAAGGTGTATTTATAGAGAAACAATATGATGAACTTGCATTTTTCGTTAGGTCGCTGCACGCATAAAAGTGCTTACCTTCTCTGTGCAAGTCTGTGAATTTCGAGCTAGTTTATATTTCTGTATCCGGTAATTGTATCAATTTTGATGTCTATGAACTTGAAAAATTAAAATATGGAATTGTGAATACTGAGTGTTTTTATTTTAAAATGTTGAAGTTGATGTTGAAAGATCTTCAAACTTTGCATTTGCCTACGTGGATTTGAATTATTTCATGATTATTTTGTATATTTGACAATATCAAATTAAAACTACATCTGAAATGTATTATGTTAGATGTATGACTATTTAATAATATGATTCATGTGATTCATGTGATATCTGTGAATACCCTGTGATATATCTATTTAAATGAATTAACGCCAAAAAAGTTATTTGTATTTGTGTGTATATAACAAACATTGTACTATCCAGCTATTCTGTATACTATTTCATTATGTTTTATATTTTATATTTGATTATGTATTAGATTTCATGTATAGGCCTTGTTATCAGTATCCTTTTTGTACTGTATTTGAGGTCATAAATAAATAAATAAATAAATAAATAAATAAATAAATAAATAAATAAATAAATAAATAAATAAATAAATAAATAAATAAATAAATAAATAAATAAATAAATAAATAAATAAATAAATAAATAAATAAATAAATAAATAAATAAATAAATAAATAAATAAATAAATAAATAAATAAATAAATAAATAAATAAATAAATAAATAAATAAATAAATAAATAAATAAATAAATAAATAAATAAATAAATAAATAAATAAATAAATAAATAAATAAATAAATAAATAAATAAATAAATAAATAAATAAATAAATAAATAAATAAATAAATAAATAAATAAATAAATAAATAAATAAATAAATAAATAAATAAATAAATAAATAAATAAATAAATAAATAAATAAATAAATAAATAAATAAATAAATAAATAAATAAATAAATAAATAAATAAATAAATAAATAAATAAATAAATAAATAAATAAATAAATAAATAAATAAATAAATAAATAAATAAATAAATAAATAAATAAATAAATAAATAAATAAATAAATAAATAAATAAATAAATAAATAAATAAATAAATAAATAAATAAATAAATAAATAAATAAATAAATAAATAAATAAATAAATAAATAAATAAATAAATAAATAAATAAATAAATAAATAAATAAATAAATAAATAAATAAATAAATAAATAAATAAATAAATAAATAAATAAATAAATAAATAAATAAATAAATAAATAAATAAATAAATAAATAAATAAATAAATAAATAAATAAATAAATAAATAAATAAATAAATAAATAAATAAATAAATAAATAAATAAATAAATAAAAATTTTGGACCAGCTTAAAATACGAAGTCGCACTACCCAGTATGTCGAAATTTCGAATACCTTCCAACTAATTTGAGGGCAGCGTATGTGCAGGAACCGATCCTTTGATAACTGGCGGACTAAGTATGGTCGTGTGTAGACACGACACGTCAGATCGCTCACAGACCAAGTCGGGGTCGTGGTGTGACAGATCTGGTCGGTAGACACCGTCGGCCGACTACATCGCTGCGTCTATGGGCAGCTAATGTCATATGTTTATCAATACAAGATAGTGGCTCTTGCTCTTGGCTCCTAATATGGTCGACAAGTTTCGTCAGTTATGGTTTGATATTATTTAAAATTAGTATATAGGAGTTTTTGACATTGAGTGCTCGCTAGCTTTTTTCAGTGCTCTAAGCTCGGCACAGGCTCTGGTGGAGACATTACAAGTTACTGATAGACTGAAAACTATTTGCTGTGGTTTATATTAGTTATATGTTATTTGATTTTGCAGAAAATGAATGAAATTTTTGGATCTACTGCATGGGTCCAGCCCAAAATACTTGCCACAGAAGCTGGACCATCTTCTGCTGACTCTAATTCTGGTGGAGAAGGAAAGACGGTAAAGAAGAGAAAACTGGAAACTGTTTTGGAGCAGTTTCATTCCGACATTAAAGCAAATCAGGAGGCTGCAAGAGACGAGAGGGAAGCTAATCGACGGGAGTGGAATGAAGTCAAAGAAAAAAAGCTTGATGAACTCATGGTCCAAAAAGAGAAGCAGCATAGAGAAACAATTAATTTGCTCCAGCGTTTAGTGGAATCTATTTCTAAGAACTCCAATGATTAATTTGAATTCTAAATCCGGCTCAAGAGCAAAGGAGTAATTCAGTATCCTGGTGTATTTGCTGTTATCAGAAATTTTATTTTTAGTTTTTTCATGTTGGAAAATGAGTATTTGTTTTATTCAGCGGTTTTATTTTCAGTTTTGTAGTTTTAAAAAGTTTGTATTATTTTTAAAATTTTGTTTTGTGAATGAGTATTTAAGTTTTGTGATAGATAACAATAAGTTCCTTTTTTGTGATAATTAAATATAAAGAATAAAATAAAAGACTGCAATATTTTGAAAATGTATTTAAATTACATTGCAAAGCAAGATGAAAAAGTCAATTATCTCTCATGATCAGATTGTTCATAATTTCTGTGCATTTCAATGCACCGGTTACATCACCTTTCTCTCCTCTCTCTCCTCCTCACTCTCACAATCTCATCAAAAGCGACCAAGTCACCTTTCAAAATACAGATATTATGTAGAACACAGGTGTCTAGTAGATATTCTGGAATTTTATCCAAAGTCATCATTGGTAAACAGTCAAGAATACTGCGCCATCGACCCTTCCATAGTCCAAAAGCACGTTCAATGGAAATTCTAGCAGATGACAAGCAGAAATTGAAATTTTTCTGTCTTGCAGACAAGTGTCCGTTATCTTTGAAAGGAGTCATTATGTGAGAATTGATTCCATAAGCAGCATCACCAATGATATGGGAACCATCAGGAAAATAAAGATCAGGTGCTTCAATGTACCCTTGAACTGGAGATAGACGGAATACACGGGCATCATGAACACATCCTGCATTACCAGCAAAAACACTTGTGAACAGCAGCTGCTGTGTACAGACAGCCTAAAACAAATTTATACATAAACAGGGGAAGTAAAGAAAATGTTGGAGATATCATAACAAATTGACTGGATTGTTTCAAGAAGTTGTGGAATTAATAATTTTGATTCGTTACATTTTCCACAATGTATAAATGGTTTAGTTGAATTTGAATTTAGTTGAATAAATATTGTTCTGAAAACTGTAAATAAAAATACCAATACTGCTTATAATACTATTCAAAACATGTTGGTACTCATTAATATTACCTGCACTTGAATAGAATGATAGTTTTTGCGGTTAATTTTTATGTGGGTTCCATCAATGGCTCCAATGACTCTAGGGAATGCAATGAACTTCTCGAATTGGACCATTACTTCTCTTGCTCTCTCTCCTGTTGGCCACTGAATGAAACGGGGTGCCATACAATGAAGCGCATAAGTCACTCTCCTCAAACTTCTTATAGCAGTTGCCTTTCCAACATTGAATTTTTCGCAAATGGATCTGTAAAATCCACAGACCAAAATTAGTGTGTTCTAGGTATATTTTAATTCGTCACAGCATAATACATTTTTGGAATAATAAATTGTACCTGAAAGAGTCGGGAGTTGCCATTGCCCATAACGATAGGGGAAGTTGTTTTTTTGTTTCAATCGGTTTTCTTCCAGCAACTGTTGTGGTCCTTGATATTGTTTGGCCTATGACTCCAAGAATAAATTCGAATGTTGCAGGATACAGTCTACAAATTTTCAGTGAGTAGAAAAAATATAAGTGAACAATAAAATTATTTAGTTTAGAGGAAAGAAAATGTCATTCTTTCTCAAAAATTTTTCTTCTTCATACAAACCTAAAGTGGGACTTGAATTCTTCTGCAGAGTACATAGGAACCACGCTCTCCACATAATTTACGATACGAGGTCTTAAAACCAATTCCCCTCTACGAGTATGAAGTTCAGAGCAGTATAAATAGCGGCATCAGTTTCCTCATCCTCACTACTTGATGAAGATTCAAATAATGTCATTTCGATATCACTATCATCATCACTCTCTACACTCAGAGAAATTGCTTCCACCAACGTTTTTTTATTCAATCGTTCCATTTTTCATTCATAGAAATCAGAAATCGATATATATTTTTAGGTTAGGTTATGTGTTAGTTCGTACGCGCGTTCACAAACGGTCCGAATTAATAGTGTACAGTAGTTGTCAAATCGTGCAATATGATTCGGACCACTGTGCGTGAACGATAGCGCGCTTAATACATTGAGCGCAATTCGGACCGCGACGATAACTTTGGCATTTGGACTCATTGGAATTACGTCATTGATATTGAAAACTCATGGTACGGCAGTAAAGCTGGACAGATGAAAACTGAGGCAAACCGCGAAGGTGTAGATTCCTGTAACAATTTTGGTCTCCACTGTGGAATGGTTGTGGTAGTCCATCAGGAGGATCTTTTGGTGTTAGGCTGTATTTAAGGCCAAAAGCAGTGGTATGGTTTCATCTGAACAATAGATATCGAGGTAACATCTTTGCTAGTACAACTATATTCAAATTGGTTATACAGAACTATTTGGAAAGAAAAGAAAACGAAATATTTGTTTTCTTCTTAATTTTTTTAAGGTAGCTGTACGATTTCAGCAATTGCTCTGCTGGTGTCCATCGACTGCTATGGTCATTAGCCACGTGTTCTGGATAGGCCTTGTTACTAACTCCATACGCCACCTTAGGAGCAGCACTGTTAATTGGAACGCAACAGTGAATCGTGCAGGACTCACCCCAGTCCAGCCACGAGATTTGAATAATTTAATCGGTCAAATTAAAAAATCCCAGCCGCAACTGGGGCTCGAACTCCGGACCTTTCGACCCAAAGTCGGACGCTCTAACCACTGCGCCACGCCCCGACATCATTTATATTATTATAACAATTTTTGGTTTATAAAAAGATATCAGAGAAGTGTAGGTACCAAAGGATACATGTATATATGCTCATAGCACTCGTTCAAAATTATCACTACGTGAGGTATGTCATTTTATTTGTGATTTAAAAATTCTGATTTCTTACAGTTCAGTTGTGGTAACAAGCCAACAGGCTCATCATAGGTAGCAAATCTGACAGAAAGCAAATTGTTAAAATAAACAACACTAACAGTAATCCCTTAGGCATTACGCAAGGTGTCCCTCACGGATCAATTATTAGGCCCCCTCCTATTTCTAGTATTTGCCAATGATATCATATCATACTTGAAGGAACACAATAAAATTATTACAACGTGTTATACGGACGACACAAACATTTTAATTATAGAAGAGGATGTATTATCATTAAAGTCATTGGCAGAGAATACCTACACTAATGTAATAACATGGTCAGACAAAAACCATCTGATAATTAACAAGACAAAGACCAATGCCCTAATGTTTGTTGAAGTAACAATTCTAAATAACACTCAGAGTAAGTTTTTTTAAAATACTGTCAGTGTCAGTCTTCAATAGTGTATTGTATTGTACCGATCTGTTTATTCTATAATTAAATTCCTCACGCAAAGTATAACCTGTGTAATTAATCTCTGTATTATATTGAACAACAATGTTTGGTGCAAATAGTCGGGAATACCAACAGCTTTTGTTGTTTGAAAATACTGATGACGTTGTGGCTTCTTCTGAATCTATCAAAATACTAGGAATTACCTTTGACGCAAAACTCTCATGGAATTCACATATTGACATTGTCTGCGTCAAACTCAGGAAAGGATGTTTCGTACTAAAGTTTATGTCGAGTCATTGCAGTGAAAATATCTTTCTGCCTTTATACTATGCTCAGTTCCATTTTCATATGAGATACGGAATTTTAAATTGGGGAGCATATTCTTCTGTACAAAGGGTGTTTTTATTACAAAAATACGCAATTAGGATAATTGCAAAAGTAAGTAGAAGAGACTCATGCAGAGATATCTTCAAAAAATTTAATGTTCTTACTGTTATGAGTACGTACATCCTCGAAGCATGTTCTTTCATTTTCAAAAATAAGGCTACTTATACTGCACAGCACAGCATGAACATGATACTAGACGAAAAAACCTTATTTTACCCCACCGGCATAACACCGTTCGGTATCAGAAAAACTTTGAATATATTGGTTACAGGTGCTATAATTCTCTGGCGGATCACATAAGGAATGCACCTTATTTAACGATTTTCAAAAATCGCCTGAAAAAACATTTACTTCTCAAAAACTGCTACACCGTAGAAGAATTTTTTAACTAGGAAACTTCATAATCTTAAGTGAGGTAGTCAACATATTTTTCATGTATGTGCTTATTAATATGTATTTTTGTGCGTAAACAAGTGTATATTTATGTGAATATGTGTAGATCAAAATGTTTTTAATCTAAAGTGAATTATGATGATTTGTTATATTGCCTACATACTTTTACCTTTTGACATTTTTCACAATTTCCCTGTATTTTTTACAAGATAACTGATGAAATAAATAAATAATTATTATTATTATCATTAAATAAAACTATTGATCACCTGAGCCGTTTCTTTATTTTCTTGTCTGTACTGTCTACAAAAATGACAGACCGCTGTGATCAGCTGGTATATGAATTCATTCTGAATATTGTTTTGTATAGTATAATATATTTTTCACTTTCATTTAGCACCTGCAGACTTGAAGTGTTGAGCACTGAGGTCCTTGTATTTGAAGTTGCAGCATACATGACTGCGAAGTGTGGAAATCTGGTATTCCGATACAGGTGAGCTCGTTCCTTAGGGGGTTGGATTAGCCGGAGAGTCTTTCAACCTCACAAGTTGTGTAATGCCCGCAGGGACGTACCAGTTTTCAAAAATAAGTCGGTGGCATTAAAATTCAGTGCGAGGAGTACTTGGTCACTCGTCGATGAAAAATCATTCCTAGAAATAGATCGGACGTATTTTATTATCATCTATATTATATCGACAGAAGTCTCTGCAAGCTCAGAGTGTTCAATTCAATGTTTGATTTCCTCAACAATCATTTCCACTATTCTTGGAGTTAGCCTAAAACGGCCAAAGAAATTTTTGTCGTCGTATTCTTTGAAAATGTTTGATTTCGGCCGTATTGTTCTGGGCCAACTAACCCCTTCTTCATCATCGCTAAATGCATTAATTTCATATTCATCCATATTGTAATAATTATGCAGACATCAAATATGGAAGAAAAGTGTGTTTTTTTGTCCACTAAATTGAGTTGTGGTAAAGCTTACCGATAAATATTCAACAACCGGTGGTACAACACTTTTTTATCCTTAACAGATGGATTACTCCAAACCATTTGATGACCAGACATGGTGAAACCAGGCCTTAAAACTTTGAACATGGCTCACATATCTCAGAACTGGATGACAATGAGATTGTTACGTATTTACTTGACACTAATCGTCTTACTTCTATTAATTCACACCTTCGAGCAAGAAAAAATACAGAGATGCTTTTCTGTCTTTGTTTCTCTAGCCAACGTTGCCTTGTTTATATTCACAACAGTCCTCCAACTGTCAAAAATACATAATACCGGTTCGGATTTCATCCAGTTCTGATGACACTTGAGGTTTATTCGGGTTCCAGCAATTACCGTTCCAGAACTATCAGGAGTTTGCGCAATTCAGTCGGTCGCGTTCAAGTTTTGCTGAACTGTTTTAGAACCGAGTTGTTTACGCCCGTATGCACCGAGTACACTTGATCAGGATTAAAGGTTTAATCTGGATTAATACATTAATTTACAATGCACCGTTCTAAAATTTCAGCTTAAGCCTTCAAAAATCTAATCCTCCCTTTTTCATGGATTAAACGTGGAATACTTCCTAGGAATGATTTGTCGGACCAAAAATAAACGTATTTTTCTCTTGTTAATAAAAAAGTGTGATATTCATACCGCAGAATGGAAATCGAAGATCAGATATTTTTGGATGACGACCATGAAATATTGGATATAATTAATTTTGGTTTTCCCAGAAGACAGTGGGAAAGAAGTGAGTATTTTGACACCATGGACAACCTTTCGTTTTTCAGAAGATTTAGATTACAAAAACCTACGGTCCTGAATTTTCTTCATCATATAGAAGAAGAAATTGAGTACGACAATGATAAGTAAGTAGATGCCTTTCTGCCTGTACTATTACCAGTATCTTCCTAAAATATAAATGTATATGTATGTATATACAATTCAAATTCAAATGATACTTGTAGAAACAACAGTGTAGCACCCATCAACCAACTCTTGACAACCTTGAGAATATATGCATGTGGAGGACACCAGCTAGCCATAGGAGATTTTATTGGAGCCCATCAATCCACAATTTCAAGGATAGGCAAGATCACAAACGCGTCAATCCGATCCGGATGTGCATATGACTGAAATATAGCTATTAAATAATATATAGGCATACTTTTTATAACAAGTTATCTCGTAATATTCCGGCAAGCGCCATTTGAAAACCATAAAATTTCATGGATCATTCAAACATGTGAGCTTTGGCGCCACTTGATGACGTCCCAAGTGCTGTTAATTGCTTATTTCAGCGTTGTCGGTTGTAATATTTCAAATGAATACCAAAGTAATAATTGTTAACTCTTCGTTTGAAAACGGGAAGAACCATACTTAAAATTGACATAGATCAATGGTCCATTTAGTATGTTTCACTCACATTGGATTAATATTAATCCAACATCCATATGAAAATAGCTGTGTTCTATCGTTCTATGCTTTACGCACGATGTTGATAAGCAAAATGCTTGGCAACGCTGTAACGATTATAAATTATAACCTGCAAACTGTCCTAACCTAAAACCTATTCCTGGTTTCAGTCAGATGTCAGAATTTAGATGCTGCCTTGTAGCGTATCTTGTAGCCTTGTGTTAGTTGTTTTTGTTTAGTTGTGAATTCAAGTTGAATCTGTGTTTATTGAAGAGAGATATTCATCACTTGTTGTTTGATTCGTGTAATTATATCGAAGAGATGGAGTTGGGTTTTGAAAAAGCAACAAGTCATAATCTTCCTGTTGTGGATTCCACCATGGTTTTCGAGTTTTATAATTCTAACTCAGACTTCAGATCTGCTGAATTGAAAAATGTTAAATCGACTCGGTAAGTTTCAGTAATCTATATATTGATCTCTTTGTTGATTACTAAGTTTCATTTTATTTTTACAGAGCAGCTAGGGAATCTTATGGAGATGAAGCGATCGGTTATGTTCAAGTGAAGAGAGTTGGCATGAGCTGTATTGTCAAAGCCAAAATAAGTCCAGAGCATAAAGTGCGTGATAAACCTTACAGGGTTGAGGCTGGAATTGATGAAGCAGAAGAAACAGTACTATACTGTAAATGTATGGATTGTGCAGCTTCAAAAGGTGAAACATCAATTGACAAATCAGGTTTTGAATTGAGTTTTTATATTCTTTTGATATTTTCAGGAGGATGTAAACATAGCGTAGCATTCCTGTTATGGCTACACCGTAGATCAGAAGAACCTTCTGTAACTGCAGTTGAGTGTTACTGGAAAGTATCCAAATTATCAAGAGTTGGATCTACAACAAAGTTCATGACTCTTGGAACATTGGCATCGAAACCAGTTCCATCACTCATAGATGTACCAGATACATTTCTGGAAGAAGTTTTGCACGAAGGCATGAAACGTGGTTGCCAAGGAACATTATTTTTGCAAGAATATAACTCTGATGTGATTTCTAAAACATCTATGCATAAGTTGATATTATTCTATAAAACACATTCCTCTGATCTATCTGTTCAAAATTTCTTAAAGTTCATACATGAAAATGTCAGTGAAGAAGATTGCAAAACAGTACAAGAATTGACTGTTCATCAAAATAAATCCTCAGCTTGGTATGAAGTACGCTATGGCAGAATAACTGCTTCAAAGCTCTATGAAGCATCAAAGTGCACAACATTTGCAGGTAGCCTAGTTGAGGATATTTTGGGTGGAGGTAAAGTTATTGAAACTGCGGCAATGGCCAGAGGAAAAACTTTGGAAGAAAAAGTCTTGAAGAAGTTGATGCAAAGTGAAAATATGAAGATTTCAAATTGTGGAGTATACATCAACAGAAATTAACCACTATCTTTAACATCTCCACATGTGTTTATGTCACCAAGTAAGCATTTTCTGGAGGAAAGATTAAACTAACTAGTTGAAAAAAGTATCTATAAAATTATTCAATCAAATAAAAAACACCTATAAAAAGTATTAAGTAATAATTTTTTTTTCGCATAGGTTATTAACTCATGTGATATAGATAACTTTTTTAAACTGAAAAATGTTCATGTCCTTTGAAAATAAAATAGTAGTCTCAGAAAATGTATCAGAAAAAATATCAAAATATTGATACATTGGTGAATATTGATTTTTTCGTTTCAAGTTCTTTTTTATTTCACTGCTGATATTTAAACGGGAATAGTTGAATAAGGCAACATTTCAAATGAAAGATTTATTGTATCAAGTTTTTTTCAATCCATTGTTACAAGAAATATCATTTTTATGGAGAAAGTTAACACAGTTCAAAAAATATATATAAAAAAGTACAAAAAAATGTGAGATAATAATAAAAAACATATTTAATACACAAATCAGGAAGATGATGTGAACAGCAGGGTTCGAAAATATCATGATATTTATATAAATATCATATCACATGATATATATATATCGGATATATATCCGATATATATCATTTTTTATTCTAATTATTTATTAAAAAAACAGCATTGTTTCTTGCACAAACTATAGTTTAACACAAATATATTAACAAAATCCTGTATTCTAAACAACAAAACTGTTTGTTCCAACTCTAATTAAAAATACAAAACAAAAATAAATAATAAAATGAACATGTTGAAAAGGGAGAACATTCTCCATGAAAATTGAAAAAATTAAAAATGTGATTTTTTGTAATATCTAACAGAAAACATCTACTTTCCCAGCAAAAGCCACGCTGGACATTGAACTACATCTAATAGATATTGTGAAATGACTCTAACTGAAAAGAAAAAAATCTGAAAGTGAAAATTCGCATTTTCATTGAGATAGTTAATTTTTTAATTATCTCTAGTTTTCAATGCAAACTAGAGATGCTTTTGCCGGGGAACTAGTTGTTTTCTGTTAGATATTACAAAAAATCACATTTTTCATTTTTTCCATCATCATGGAGAATGTTCCCTTTTTCAACATGAATACCTCTCAAGAGGTTATCTTGAACGATGGAAAAGGGCGACTAAAGTTTGTCTTTCAGCCGCAGATGATTCCACAACGGATTTTATGGATACTCTATTCATATTTTCGAACACAAATCAAAATGAACATATTTTAACATTACTTTATTATTTCAACACAAACACATAATTTAAAACCTTTTCCAAACAACAAACATTGATAACTCTATAACTCTAATTAAAAAGAAAAAAAATTAAAAACAAATAGATTTTAATTAACATAATTAACATTTTTAACATTATTTTGTCAACATTGATATTTGTATGTCCTTATCTGATGAATTATTAATATCAATAATGTCATTCTTATTATTGACAATAACTTCAGAATCTTTAGATATGGCTGGTTTCAAGGGTTGGTTTTCTTTTTATCTATATTTTGATACATACATTTGAACATAAAAACCAGTCTACTGGCTTTTTAGTTCGCTAAGCGATTCCGTCAATACGATTGAAACAAACAGAAAAAAGAAAAGGTCCTTTTCGGATGTTTAGAATGATGAAAAACATTTTTAATTCAATAAATAAAATTATCGAATATATCGGATATATATCAAGTAATAAATATCATGATATATATCGTGATATATATCATGATATATATCACTGAATATATATCCTCCGAACCCTGGTGAACAGCCAAACTAAAAACCGTTTACAAAATGTCACTGAGTTAAACACAATTAGATTTCCACATATTAAACTAATTATGTTTACCTCATTGTCATATTATGGATTTACATCAAGTAAGGGCCAGATCAATTGAAAAGGCTTGGTAGCGAGGAAAAATCTGCAAACTTCTTCACATGGATCACTGTATAATGGGATTTTGTAAATTTATTATTCCACAAGCTATTATTATCATAAGGTCAAGTAAATGAAGAATTTTATGGTTTACACAGGAATGCATTTTAAGAATTTTGAATTCTCTCAAACGCCTGATGACCCTTTCAATGTGAATTCTTAGAGCAGCTATTCTTTTTCCTTCCTTTACTTCTTCTTTCGAACTCATTTCTGTGGCACTAACACTAGGTGGCCTGATCAATTCACACTGTTTTGAAGATAATAAAGTAGAAATTTGTTTAAAACCTCTGTCAGCCATTACATGGGCACCATTAGGTAAAGCCTCTAAAAACCCACATTTTTCAACTATTATTTTATCAGTAGCACGTCCCCCAAATCCACTAGAAATAAAATTGATGAAACCATGTGGTGTTGCAGAAATCAAATACTTGACAGTGTTGCACTTCTTATACTGAGACCAAGACTGTGCCTGTTTTTCAGGGTTTGAGGGAATCTCGATTTCAATTTCTAAACAATCAATTATTGACTGCACATTTCTATACCTATATCTGAATGGAGTAGGCAACAAAGCTTGGATTGTCTCACGTTTTTGCCAAAATATACATTTTTTGAATACACTTGCTAGGACAGGCATGGTTTTTTGGATAGTTGTTGAAACATGTGTCTTAGAAATTCCAAAATCATCTGATAACCTACTATTACTATCATATAATCTTATTTTTTTCAAACAAATAAGAACATCACTTGCACTAATATTAACATGTTCAACTATAAGATCTACTATAAAATATGTGTTTTCTGGCAAACCTAGATAAAACCTACTTTTTTCTATTATAATAGGAATTGATTGTTTCAAATCACTTATACCACTCAAAGCACTGCTGGATTCAGACAAATTTCGTGAATTAACAGTGTTTGAGGGTGAATTGTTCATCGATGAGGACTCTGAAGAACTGCATCTCTGCTTGGAGATTGATATGGACATCTCTTGAGGTTTCCGGAAACTTTTTGCATCTAAATCAATAGTGTTTGTACTACAAGAACGTACACTCATGGAAGTTCCAATACATATACTTCTTTTCTTTGGTTTAATGTTAACTTGAATCTTTTTATTAGAAAACTTTGGGGTTGGTTCAGGTTCATAGCATATGATTTCAGGGTTGCGTTCACTTTCACAATCTACATGAAAACTTTGACCACTGGGATGATTCACTAGGACCTCTAAGAATTTTCCTGAAGGAGAATCAATTTCATTTGTTATTAGTTTTTCCTCAGGGCTGCATTGAGAAGTAACAATTCTATCAGTTTCTCCTATGGAAGGCCTATCAAAGCCAAGCTTCCTCTTAACCTTGTCTCCCAAGCTCCCAAGTGATTCAGATCTTCTCTTACGAGATGATGAAGATAGTTGGGATTTCGGTACATGCTCTTTTGGTTTAGGACTGTTGATTAATTTATGAGGTACCACATCATCTCGCATATAAACTCTGGATCCAATAAGTTTGTATTCCATCCAATTCAACATATCAAATTTAAGCTGGAACAAATATCTTATTAGAATTCTTTAATGTAACTAGGCACTATAGTGATTATGAAAATTATGAAAAAGTAGCCATAACTGGCCTACAAAACATTTCACTTACGTCAAAATGATCTTCACAGCAATACAAATGTTTAGTTTTTGTATATGGTCTACTAACAGCAACGCACCATTTCATTCTAATGTCTTGCTTGATAGGTACCACAATAAATATTTTGTTTATACTTTGTTCACTATTATTCAAGCATGATGGAACAAAACACGTCTTCAGAGCCATTGTTATTCGAAACTGCAATATCGGAAAATCGGAAAACAGAATAACCTCAAAAGTGTAAACAAAACTATGTCAACTGCAACTGTCCGCCATTCCATAATGATATAGAGCGGTGTTGTCAGATCACTTTCAAGTAAACACCATGAAGCTGCCTCAAAACTGATTTCAACTCAATTGAATATGAAACTACTCAACTTTCTATACCATTATATCACTAATCATGAATAATATTACTAACATCATGAGAGATTCGAGAGCTTATAATCAGACTGATTAAATCTTCATATTATGATATTCAATTGTGTGGCATTTTCCGGTGAATAAATTGAGACGGCAACGTTGTTATCTGTATTCGTCCTAACTTCTCTTGGCCGCCGCAGTGTTCTAGCGCTGTTAATGATTGGCCCACGCACTCATGACGTAAATTCCCGGGCTTTTTTCATCGTGTTTAAATTGAAGAATTTCTTTGGTATTTTTTTTTTGAAAAACTGCATCGAATAAAAAATTCAAAAAAATGTTTTGCGGCTTTATTCATCGTACTGAAGGTCGTGGTATTTTTTTCAGAAATTAGTGATCTTGCCTATTGTCCATCGAGTTACTAATGCAATTGCCAGGTCCAGACCATTATTTGTAACAATACCCAATGATAATGAAAGACTGCGTATAGCAACAGACTTTTATAACATTGCTAGGTTTCCTCGGGTTATTGGCTGTGTTGATGGGACACACATTAAAATGCAATCTCCAGGTAACACCTCAAAAATATCATCGTTACTGGATAATCCTGTATACCTAATTTTAGGAGGTGAGCAGGCTGAAGCATTTCGTAACAGAAAGGCCTTCTTTTCTATTAACACACAAGTAATCTGTGATGCACAATTAAAAATACGAAACATTGTTGCGAGATGGCCAGGATCGTGTCACGATCTTACTGTATTTAATAATAGCAGGATAAGAGCTCAATTCGAGAATAATGAATTCCAAAATTCTATATTACTAGGTAAGTACTTACTATAGTCATTAGAAGTTGGTTTAATTAATTTTTAATAATTACATAACATGTAGGCCACCTCTGTTCAGTTTTCTGAAATTCAATGAAATGTTTTGTTTAATAACGTGTTAGAAAATTTATGAAAATACATCCTGTAATTTTTTATTTGGTTACATTTTGATATTTTTTATGTGATAGTGGATATGCCAATAAAGAATATCTATTAACACCACTTTTAAATCCAGACAATGAGACTGAACAACTTTATAATGAGGCCCATATACGTACCAGAAATTCTGTAGAGCGTGCCATCGGAGTTTGGAAAAGACGCTTTCCCATACTTGCATATGGTTTGAAGTACAAACCGGACTTTGCAACTGCAGTATTACAGAATATTGCAATTGAAAATAATGAACCAGTTCCCCCACCACCAGAAAATATCAATGAAGATGAGCTTAACTACCTCATAGAACTCGGAAATATTGAGGATTTACATAATAACCATGAAGAAAACAGAGTTAATGTGAGGTAGCATCTAATTAATAACCATTTTGCAAACCTGTAATGTGTTGTAGGTAGCAAATACAATAAAGACTTTTTCTAAATATTGTTCTATTACTGGGTATAACAAATGTTTATAAGACTCCATAAGTACATTGAGAAGACAAACATGTGATTATTACCTACAGGATTTTTTTTCCAAATATAACAAAAACAAATTAACTATACCTACATACCTATCATTGCACAAACATACAGGTGTTCCATAATTACAGGGCCAAACTGTAACAACATGTAGTGGTAAACCTTGAACCTATAGTTTTGGCACACCACAAACAAAAATAACAATCCTCAAAAAACATGACTTTTAAAGTGCAAAGGTTTTAGAAAAAAATCTTATAAATCATTGTGTGCAAGCAATGTTTTTTTGTAACGAATCTCAAGTTGCAATAGTTCAAGTTTTAATGTTTTTTTATTTGTGTCTAATTTTAAATTTTCTTCTTGCAGTTTCAACATCCTTATCTTATACTGTTGCTCTTCTCGTGCATAATTTTGTAATTCTACAATTTGTTCAAATTGTTTTTCAACTAATGCTAGCCGCTTGTCTAGTAAGATATTGTACTTTTCAGCTACAACCGAAGATGTCAGAGCTTTTATACCTCCTATTGGTCGTCTTCGATTGAATGGTGTTCCTTTCAGAGTGCTGCTTTTCTGAGTCAATTCTACCTTTTCAGTTTGTTTTGACTGACAAGAGGGAGTTTCCATTAATCTACAAACTCACATTATTTATAGACTCATTTCCATTACATTCAATAAACGAACCAGTAGCAGGATCAAACTCGTAAATCTGGGTGTCACTTTCTTTTTTTCTCCTTTTTTCTGAAGGCTCCAATGTTCCTAAATTGTCAGAGTCAAATTCTGAACAGAATCCTGATACAGTATTTTCATTTAGCATGCTGATTAAAATAGTGTCTGCTGCATCCAACTTTGGATCAGGTGGTGGTGGCCCGCCTCCTGTTATATATTCGAATTTCTATTTTCTTCTTCTTTTTGACAAGATAATCACTGGTTTTGTTACATTATGCAATGTTGCCAAAATGTTAATCCAGTTTACTTAAACCAACTGCGGTGCATTGATATTATTCTTAGAGACGAAATCTGGATTAACTAATCCCAATTAAATTTAAAAACGGTGCAAACGGGCGTTAGTGTTCCGGTTCTGTCAGGATTATCTTCGAACGATCCCAGAACTATCAGAAACCAGGAGAGAGATTCTATTTCACGAGAATAGAAAATCGAATGCCACGATACTAAATGCGATGTCTTGATGAGAATTGATTCCGTTTCACGATCGAATTACCTTTCGGTAATCGTCGTATTTATGGGATGGTGTTATGTGAAATGTCAAATTTTATACGTAGTAGTAGTAGCACACTTGCGCAGTGCCGGATTTGTCAAAACTTAGAAGCGGCATATATGAAAACATTTCATTTATTTACTTTTTACACTCTGAAATCATCAAAATGTTACCAATTTTTCAAGAAGGTATTTTGGCAGAAGTTAATCAAGAAAGAAATCTGAGATTGATTCGTAGACGACAAGAATTACGTGCATCTAGTGATCCTTTTCGTCTACCAGAAAACAGATTTATAGAGCTTTTTCGACTCAATAAACGTTTAGTGAGAAGACTAATTGAAGAGTGGAAGTACCAAACGCACTAAGTACCGAATTCATAAATATAAGATAATAAAGAAAAAACAACTGTATGAAATGTATTTTTTGTACTTTGTACCTGAAAAAATTTCACAACATTGTCTAACAAGTGGAATAAGCAACTCATGAAATATAAAACTGAAACTTTTATTATAACTATTAAATTAATATTATTTTGTTTAACTAAAACTGAAAAGGCATAAGTGCCAAGTTATGAATTTAGCAAAGGTTATAAGTAATAACAAATGATGAGTCCTAAGTGCCACTTAATTTATAGGTTATAAGTACCATTTAGAGGTGAGTGGAACTGCTACTAGGTTCCAAGCTTTCCTCTTGTATGTTGAGAAGTTCTCTGTAAAATGTTTTATGTTCAGGATTTTCCAGGTAAGGAATCATCGAAGTTAATGATTCTTTTTTATTCACAGAAATCTTATTTGCAGGGGGTAATAATGATAATTTTGCAGACTTTAGGTCTTCAAGAGTTTTTCCTTTTTTCAGTATATTGACTGGTTTCCATGTCTCGACATCGGAAAAGGTTTCTTTCGTTTGAAGAACTGTTGGATTGTTACGATCAACTTTTATTCTTATCGTTTTACTTATTTTCAATTTTTTGGTGTTGAGATACGTATCAGCAGCTTCTTGAATATTCCAAAATCCATTAACGGACATGTCAATAATTTGAAAAGGAGGATCATATTTTGCGGAAGTTATCACTTCGTGTAAATCATTGGGTATCATTGCCTTCATAACGCGTTTCCTTTTCTCAATCAGAGCAAAGTCCCTATCACAACACATAAAGCTGTGGCCACTAATAAGGAAATTAAACTCTATTGTGTCAAAAACTTGATGGAGAACAAGGAACACCAAAACAAATATTACCATTCTATTCTTATTTTGCCCCCCACAGTTGTCACTCCATAGTAGCAAATGCTTTTTTCCGTAATACCAGAATTTAAGACTTTAAGAAGGGTAGATGTAACCTCGTTACCTCCACGACCACTAACGCCTTCATGCCACATGCACATAAAAGATCGGTTGATGTCAGATAAATGAATCCCGAGATTGTAACAAGATAACTGGGACAGGTAAAACATGTCCGAATGGGTCAAAGTAGGGACAAATAGGACCTGTTGTAAATCAAACGAAATAGAACATTTCTCGCTACCAGGAAGTTGTGAATCAGTGTTTTCCTTTTTCATATATGCCATAGCTTTCTCCACTTTCCGATGGTGAAGTTCCAATAGAGCTTTTGCCTTGGTGCCGTCACTATTATTCTGCTTTGACTCAGTTTAGCCTATCACACGTATGGCATGTATCAACTCTAGGGCGATGGAAACTTAATTTCGGGAAATCCTTTTTGAATACCCCCCTATAAAACTTGTAGCTCACGGAAGACCCTTTGTGTTTTTCTAAAAATGATTTAAAAAGTCTGTGGATATTTAGATCTGGACTCAAAAACTGCTTCTCTGATTTGGCACGTGAGTAGTGCGAGACATCTCTGGGAAAGGAATTTATATGTTGATGGATCAGCTGACGGTCCTTATCTGTAAATTTGCTTGGCTTATTATTAGAACGCCTGTCTGTAAATGTAGTATCTCCCATTTTCTTCTTACTTATTAGAACAACCAAACGTTTTTGAGTAACGTCAAAAATATCCATAAATGTCTTTCTGCATATTTGGACGAACTCTCCATTTCCATCTTGATCTGGAACTGTATACGATATAGTTGTTTGTCTTTTACTGTCCAATGCAGTTTCATACTTTCCATGCCGACGTCTTTTTATTTTTACTAAATTCATCAACCCCATCAAATATGTGCCTTGAGTTTTATAGTTTTCAGCATAAAATCTTTCAAAAAGTTGAAGCTTTCGTTCATAGGTTATTTTTTTGCAGTCATAATAGCATTTGCACTGCACCTGAAAAAGAGACGCACACAGTTAAGTGGAATTCCACAAACAAAGTAATCTTATTTTTATTGTCCCTGTATCGTTTCAAACAAATACATTTGTATAAGCTCCCTAAACTACTACACACATTCCCGCCATTACTACACTCTCCCGCCGTAACCTAAACTTTCTTACCTGTTCATTAGGCGGCTTTTTCTGACCAATTTCAATCTTCTTTCTATTAACATAAGCCTTTCCAGCATGCCTTTTCTTTCTTTGTTGTTCTATAAACCTTCCTTTATTCTTTTCTGGATCAATTTCCATGATTACACCGTAAATTATTTATCCCAATACACACACAAACTACGACACGACGTACTTTTACTGTGAGTAAACATTGGCACTTATAACCTTTCTCCATAAAACCTGCTAGACGGTAGTACCCAGCGCCATCTTAAATTCGTTTATATAAGCTTAGAAATTATATGGCGCTTACAACCTTTGAGGAGGTATTGGCGACGGCATTTAGAACCATTTTAATAAATTGATCAGAACATTTAGATTTTGGTACTTAGTGCCTTTGGTACTTCCACTCTTCAATTGAAGATCTGAGACCATTTATGATCGAACCAGTCAATAGGAAAGGTGTAACTACTGAAAACAAAGTATTATGTGCCTTAAGATTTTTTGCTACAGAATCTTATCAAAGATGTCTTGGAGAAGAATATCACTGTGGATTGAGCCAAACTATGGTACACAGAACGATTTATATGGTCACTGATGCTATTTCAAACATCGCAGAAAATCACATTCATTTACCAACCACCATGCATGAACGCAATTCAATGAAAATGGAGTTTATGAATCAGGGTTTTCCTGGTGTGATAGGCTGTGTGGACGGTACGCATATTGCAGTATTGAAACCAAAAGTGGAAGAACATAACTATATCAATAGAAAAGGATATCATTCAAGTTATCTGTGACCATAAACTTCGAATTCGATCCTTGTTTGCTAACTTTGGTGGTTCAACACTTGATTCATTCATATGGCGCTTATCACAATCACAACAATTCATAAGAAGGGTCCATGAACAAAATGAGTTGGTTTGGTTCCTACGTGACAGTGGATACCCTCTACAACCTTATCTAATGACCCCTTTTCTCAACCCACAGGATGATGCAGAAACAAATTATAATAGTGCTCATACGAGGGTGAGGAGTTGTGTGGAAAAGTGCTTCGGTCTACTTAAAATGAGGTTTAGATGTCTCCTAAAAGAGAGATCAGCTCGTTATAACCCTGCCTTCATATCCAGGGTTAATGAAGCATGTGCAGTATTACACAATATGCGTATTGAAGAGAACATTCCCTTTCAAGAAATTTTTGATGAAATAGATGAAATTCCAAATATTCCCAATAATATTGCAAAAATGCAAGTTACAGGTACAGATAATATCATTGTTGGATAGTTTTCACTTATTATTCGCTATGGCTTCTGCCAAATTATCAATACTGGCAGCAACCTTTTCAAAGCCACCAGCTACGGTTTAAGCAATTTCTTTTATAATTGTTATGGTCTCTTGGTGTTGGTCTTCTACTTTTTTACTCTTCTTGGCCTTTTTGGGGGGTGGCTGGAAAGAATAGTCATGTTCCTTCCGGTCATGAGGTTCCTCCAGCATGGGTCCTGGAGCGCTATTCTTGACATAATTCGCAACTCTACGTATACGCAGGGATGCGGATGGTCTATTTGCGAACACTTCCTGAAAATGCTATTCTTGACAACCCTTCGCAAATGCCTGCGAACGTGATCATTCGCATGTTCAAATATACTTGACAACAGCGCAGTTTAGCGTCATTCTACTTTACCACAGAGTAGATTTCTGCCAATTTCTGCTGTAATTTAGTATTCTGTGTCATCTGTGACATAATAGCAGTAAATAGTCTTGTCATCTTGTGAAAAAACAAATTAAAAAAATAATAGAGATTATAATATATTATACAAGTAAATCTTATAAATCGCATCGTTATAAAATGACTTCTACAATTATTGATACATCTAAAAACAACAGGCAGACAAATGCATCAGTAGAACAAAAACAATTATTGTTAGAATACATGAAAAAACATTCTAAATTAACATCAGGAAAATTCTCTAATGATTTTACTCTGAAAGATGCGCAAAGTATGTGGCAAGAAATATCAAACATATTGAACAGCTGTGGAGGAGGTGCACATAAGGATTGGAAGAAAGGTAAACTATGTTATATGAATTCAATTAATTGGAAGAATATATTCCATATTTATTTTAGACATGGCATGATATAAGATCACGAACAAAGATGAAAACTTGCAAGTTGAAAAAATATCAAGAGGGAACAGGTGGTGGACCCCATCAAGGACACCCTAATACAGAATATGAAAATGAAGTGCTTCAAACAATAAAGCTGGTGTCGATTGAAGGTCACACAAATGTATTGGAATCAAGTACAGAATTTACATTTCATTCACCTAAACAAGCAGCGTCCACATCAAATTCTGCTGACATGGGAACTTTGAAAGAAAATAACAACAGAGACAACATCAATGAGTTGCCTATTCATGAAAAAACACTTCCTGAATGTCCAAGAAAAAAGTTGGTTCATGCAGCTGAATTAAATTCTGCCGACATGGGAACTTTGAAAGAAAATAACAACAGAGACAACATCAATCAGTTGCCTATACATGAAAAAAAACTTCCTCGATGTCCAAGAAAAAAGTTGGTTCATGCAGCTGAGGCTGCTGAAAATTATAGAAGTAGCCTTGACAAAAAAAAACAATATCAAATCTGAATATTACAAAAGAAAAATTATTTTTTTAGAACGGATGGCAATTGCCAAAGAACGATCAGCAACTGCGAGAGAAAATTCTGTAGTTGCCCATGAAAGGACTGCATCTGCGCTAGAGGATATTGCGAATAATCTTAAAAATTTGGTAGAAACAATTATCTGAATTTATATTCCATTGAACTTTGTTATACTCTATTTTTAGTTTAAAATCATTTATTGTTTGTTCTGCTTTGGTGAATATTCTATATTATCCAAAAGAATAAATATCAGCTCATTACTTTTTTTAGTTTATTATGTAGATTATTGAAATAAATAAAAGACAATAAGCTTTTTGTAATAATTTACTGGAAACCAGAAAAATTTATATTAGTTATTCTGAAAAAAGTTATGTATTAACTGATCTCTAACTCTCCGTCCTGCAGCTAGTTGAGGATTCACTCGGCCCACTGCATTGTCAATATTATTATCATCGTAATTTCCATTAAAAATAATACCAAAATCAACATCATCCTCCCTTTGCTCGTCCTCTGGCATAGGAGTGTTGTATTCTATACACATATTGTGAAGCACAACACAAGCATTTATTATTCTGCATGCTACACCAGGTTTATAATGCAATGCTCTATGCTTGAAAAGACATCTAAATCTCATCTACAGAACACCATTGCACCTTTCAATCAAACTTCTAGTCCTCTTGTGAGCCACTTTATATTTATATTCGGGGGTATGCTCGAGAGGTTTACCTTCCAGAAGTGTGAAATGCCACGTCCTAAGGGGATATCCCGAATCACCTAATTGACAAAAATATATAGAAGTATAATAGCAATCACACTCTAATATTGTACTTACCCAATAAATAATAATTTTTATATCCTTGGGCATGCAAATTGGTGAATATATTTAAAATGTTTGAATTCCCCCAAATGAAAGCGTCATGTGTACTTCCTGGGTACCGTGCATTTACATTTAATATCTTCAATCTACTGTCACATATCTGAAAAACAAATCGAGTGAAAATGAGAGACTGTAATTTTCTTGATAAGTACCTACTTACCAGTTGAACATTGATCGAGTGATATCCTTTGCGATTTACATAAACATGTTCCGGATATTCTTCATCTTCCACCTTTGGTGGGAAAATAGCTATGTGGGTACAATCCACACAGCCGACCACTCCAGGAAAATTGAACTTTTCATAAAATCTACAAAATTATTATTAGTTACTGAAATATCCGCGGTTATTGCGAAGAAATTTCAACTTTGAATGAAAACTCACCCAAGTCTTACTGTATTCAGTTCCTCAACATTCCTCGGAAAATAGACCCATCTATTGAAAACTTCCGGTTGATTCAAAGCAATGCTCACTTCTTCAAGAGATCTCGAGACAGAAGGTTGAGACACTGACATAAACAAATTTCTTCCGATGTCCGTTTGATAACTTCCCGAAGCGAAAAATCGTAAAGCTATCAAAACCTATAGAACGAATATTTAGGATAACACGGTAAAAATTAGTACAACTTACTCTAGTGGTTATGCTCAAGTCAGTAGGCCTTCTCTGAGCTCGCATAAAGGGAGTCAAGGTCTCAATAAAAAATCTACATAGGTCCTTAGATAATCTGAAAATCTGCAGAAACTGATGTTCACTTAATTCTCTAAACGGATCAATTTGGTTAAAACGGTTTTGTCTTTGAATCGGTTCATCAGCGATTTCCAATAGCTCCAGATTTGCTATATATTGCAAATCATCCATTTCTAATTTTTCAAATTCACCGCTTTAGTGACAACCTAATGTCAAAATTTGATTTCAAACAGCAGATAACGTATACGCAACAGTTCTGCGAGTACCAAACTCCGATCGTTGTAAAACACGTATACTCGCACATCGTGCGAACAGTCAAGAATACCAACAGGCCACTACCATTCGCAAAGTCATGAGATGCGAACGACCTTGAAAGATGCGAATGGTCAAGAATAGAGCCCCTGAGGTTGACGACTTAGAAGTGCTTGGCTGGAATCAAAATATTATTTTGTTGGTTATTTTATTGGTTTGCTTCTACTCTATACATCTTTCTGCAATTTCAATATATAGTAGTGATAAAAGATGTTTTTTTTTGTATTCAGTTATCAAAACAAAGATCAATTTTCTCAACAAACAAATATCCGTACCATGGCTATTCCACTCCCGATTTCAGCATTTTGAACATTGTTGCGTCTTAACGCCTTTTCCTTTTTTTTATTTAATTTAATTTTTATTATTTAATGTTGCCAAGGGATTGTGTACTTCCTCGATTTTCTTCAATATGATTTTGCGCGTGAAGTATCACACAGATTGGTAAGCTAGTCACCGGAGAGTGGGAAAAGGACAAGAGAAGTGGAGGAAGAAAAGAAAAAAGGGGAGATGACCAAGATTTGGTGTGTGTCTCGTCGGTTGTAATGTTCTCATAAATTATACATACATTATTTAGAAACCAATTCAAATCAGTGTGAAGTACATATGATTAGCGGCGGTACCGCCAGGAAGATTAGAAGTAGAGACCTTCCCAAACCCTTCCCAAAAGAAGAACGGATTTGCGAGTCAAACGGGTGAGTGAAGAAATTTATCATTTCTGTGTGTTAGCGAAAACGACATTTCTCTCATAATCACAGTCCACTTCGTACAAATATCCTAAAAAAGTCAAATTGAAAAACTTCTGAAATAGGGCATCATTTTTAATGAAACAATTTCATTTCTATTACAGAGTTTCAAGAGAAATCGTCAGCAGACTTAGAATTCCGTTTGAAGCTTCCAAATATTCCCTGAAAAAAGATACGGGCTATTTGCGAATAAATGGTGAAAAATGTATTTTGGCCTTTCTGTGGTTTGCCAGTAATGAAACAACCACATTCACGGTTGTGGCGGATAGATTTGATTTATCTGTTAGTGCTCTCTCATCTCTGACCGATTATAGGTGAAAGAAGGCAAGATTCATAACATTTGGTCAGTTCTTACCGTAACGAATTTTACAGTAGTTGAAAGTGTGTAAAAGTTTGAGGTTAGGAAGTCAATTGCTGCGTAGGCGAACACAGTGGCTATCGTCCATTCCATCAGCACAGTGTCAGAGGCAAAGAGCATTCAAATAAATGCGAAATGTGAGTCTGTTCCTTTTCATATCAAATAGTTCCTTTTATTTCCTTTCCACTGCATTTACACTTGCTGTTTGTTCGATATGACAGAATTGGAAAAGGAAATAAGAGTGCTCATCCTCAGACGAGGTATTTTGAAAGAGATATTAACAAAATTCGAAAGTTATTGTGATAAAATAGATAAGGAAAATTTGAATGCTAAATTCAAAGCTTTAAGTGAGGTTAGATATTAAAGGATCGGTATATCAGGATTTTGTGGAAATTTAAACCGAAATTGAACTAAAAAAGATGTAACTCTGGTAGAACAGCAAGAAGTTTCTGAGTTTGAGGATTCGTATTTTAATATAATAGAAGCCAAATCTTTGATTCAAAATTTCGAAACTAATTATGTGGCAGATGTTTCAAATGCCAGGGAAAGTTCTGTTACAAGTAACAATGTACAAAATATTGATACCTTCAAATTGCCTCCTATTCAACTTCCAAAGTTTGATGGTCAGTACGGTTCTTGGCTGGAGTTTAGGGATGCCTTTTGTGGTCTAGTAGACAAAAGTGAGAACATGGATGAATATCAAGAATCCTACTACCTGAAGCAGGTCCTAATTCCGGAAGCATTGAAAACTATAAAATCCTTACAAGTGACGGCTTACAATTATAAAGTAGCTTGGCAGTAAATGAGAGATCATAAAAATGAGTGGATGATAATTCACAGCCATATTCAAAATATTTTCCAGGAGTCACCTGTAGAACAAGTATCGAATAATTTAAGTTCTTTGACGGCATTGCATTTGACAGTATCTTTCGGAGTCGCAGACAGATACAAATGGAAGACAAAATTTCTTGAGCTGTTGCAGGCAGGAGCGTTAGTGTTGGTCCAAGATGACAATCAATTTGTCAACAACTGGCAGCTAGCCAGAATAAATAAACTTCATCCTGGTCCTTACGGAGTTACTCATGTTGTGGATGTACACACTCGTGATGGAATTTTCCGAAGACCGGTGACAAAAATTTTTGTTACCAGACTTAAGTGTACAAGATTTATAAGTTATGCACTGACATTTATGAGTTTACTAGAGTTTATATTTTTTTTGTTTGTTGTTCTGTTGAACTTTATCTGTTTGAGGTGGACGGTATGCTAGAGAAAAAACATTACCAGTAGCAACGCCGCACGGACTGAAGCCAGAATCTTTGTGTTGTAAACCCAAGCATTAATACTTACTCTTGTGCAAACTTTTAAATAAATGAATCAGTGTTTACAGTCCACTTCTATTCATCTCTGGCCAATTGAATGTGAAAGAAGGCAAGATTCATAACATCTTCAGTAAGGCAATTTCTACAAGTTATATGTATTTTAGGATTTTTATGAAAGTCTCGAACAGGCTGAAAGCTGTGTCTACTGTTTTGAAGAGTTTTTTTCCTTTATATGTTTGCTGACTGTAAATCAACTTCATTATCATCAATCATAAATATATGAATATTTCCTTGGTCATGTGGGTAGGATTGTCACACAGGTGGCTACAGCTGCCTCCATGGCGACGTTAGTTGTTAACTTTGAGAATTGAGTGTCTTCCTTTCTCCCATTTTTGCACTTGGCTATACCTAACTTTTTGTGATCAATCAGTCTGAAACACATGTATACGGTTGTCCTGTATTCTGGGGGTTATACTCACAATCTTTCCCATATTATTGCTTCTTACCAAAAAACTATACATTTTTTCAGATGCGAGTTGTTTGGAACAACAGCAAGAATATACCTGTACATTGGGTATCCTGGAAGTGTTCATTGGGTATCCTGGAAGTGTTCATGACGAAGAGTTTTCTGTACTATTACTTTGAAGATGAAATTTAGCAGAAAAATGCCGATGTTCAATAAAAAATTGCGGCACTGCAGAGTATTCATTGAACACTCAATAGGACTTCTCAAGCAAAAGTTTCGGCAACTATATTAAAAAAAAAACTGAATTCATCTGCCATTTTATAAGAGCTTGTTGTATTTTGCATGATATGTGTCAGGATGGTCAAATTCTTGAGGAGCGCTTACAGAATCAAAATAAAGAAAATATCCAAGATTATGGTGAGAACGATTATGAAGATGATGAAAGGAATGAAGTTGGGTTAAATTATCGAAATTATGTAACTGATGTGTGTGGCATTTGATTGTTGTTCATTTTTGCAAATAAATATTGAATTTGTAATCTTTTGAAATGTTTTCGTGCATATTTACTTCAATAAAATACTTTTTGAATTAAAATAGGTCATAGGCATGTAACATGAAATAGCTCACTTCAATATTTTTCATGTTCTATTTTGATACTAGATCAATATAAATGGGTTCATATGACTACTTACTTTATACATTTTAAATAGTTCATAATTGAAAATGTGAAAATTACGTGGCAAATTCAAATTAGGTAAAACGCAAAACGATTGGTCGGATCTTATGATGATGTCAAAGTCCATGTCAACAACATTTATTTACATGCCATTGCTATTATTGTTTGTCCGTCTAATTAAGGTTTTGCAATCAGTTACTGTGAATGACCCAGAAAATAAATACAATGACTGAAGCCAGATTTGTCAAGGCGCAATCCGACGATTTGCCAAGAATAGATGTCTTTATGATGACAAGTTTTTTCGTAAATCATCCGGATTTTATTTCAGCTGAAATTGGAGGCGTAAAAGCTGCAAGATTATTGGTTAATTTCAGTTTTTCCGTCAGTTTTCTACTTATTTACTTACTAGCATTGAGAAAGTGTACATATCAAATGTGGTGAAACATTTGTTCTAGAAAACGTTTACAATCACTTATTATTCTAACACCTGATAATATTTGTGTTTCTAGGTCCGAAAGAGATTCTTATGGCGATTCAGCTATTGGATTTGTACAAGTAAAAAGAGAAGCAAACGTATGTGTAGTGAATGCTCGTATTACTCCCGAACATAATGTGAAACAGAAGTATGTGATGAAGCTGAACAGATCATTATCTCTGCAGAATGTGAAGATTGTGCAGCACATTTAGGTACATATAAGTGATTGGTAAAGTATTATTTAGCGGGCGCTAACGTGTAAAAAAACATTGTTGCAACTTACACGTTTTGTTTCATGAATAAGAGTCTGATTTCAAAATTAGATCATGTTTTATCCAGAAAATATAATAAATTGTATATTTTTAATTTTCAGGTGGATGTAAGCATGAAACAGCTTTCATAGCTTGGCTGCACAGGCGTAGTGAAGACCCTCCCTCTACTAGTATCGACTGTTACCGGAAGAAGTCCAAATAATCCTCGATAGGCACAACCCCAAAGTATACAATAAGAGCTAAAGAGTTAGGAAGTACTCCAAAAACCAAACCTGCGCCATCTGCTAATAGTCAAAGCCTTCTGCTAATTCTTATGAACCATAGCAAAAGCATCGGGTCACATGGAAAGTCAACTCATGAAATACTACGAGAATAGCAAAATGGAAAAATTATCCGTTCATCGTTTAGTAAATACACTACCAAATAAACCGGCTAACGCCACAAAGTTCATCAACTATTGCAAGAGTATGATGAACACATCATCTTGTAATGAAGCTAGTCGTTCTAAGATTGATCAGAATGACTGTCCGCTGTGGCATGAGCTACGAAATTCTAGGATTACTGCTTCGAAGATGCATGAAGCAGCACATTGCAAAGTTTTCGAAGGAACTTGTGAAAGCATAATGGGAGCAATTGAAGTAAAGGACACAGAGGCAATGAAAAGAGGTTTGCTAGAGAACCAAGTATTGAGAGAAGTCGAAAAAAATGAAAGTAAAAATTAATGGATGTGGTTTGATCTTAAACCCTAATTACTCTGTATTTGGTGCGTCTCCTGATAGAGTATTGATTAGAGTATTGAAGTCAAATATCAGAAAGCCATGAGCAGATATGTTTCAAAAGATGTTATGTCCTCAAAATATATGGCTCAGGTGCAAATGCAGATGTATTCTTCAAATAAAAAAGGGCTTTTCTGTGTTGCACATCATGATTTTGAAATATCAAAGGAAGTAGACATTTATATTGTAGATTATAGAATACGAACTATTGTACAAATATCGTGGAAATAAGCATGCTCTTCTGGAGTAATACTATTTTACCTATATGTAAAAATATTGAATACATCATAGTATGAGAAGCAAGTTGAAATTTTACTTGTCAGTTAGCCAAGATACTTGTAACCTATATTCGTTTGTAGATTGAAAAGACGGTTCCTTCTGAGTGTGCCACATACCAATATGAATAAATAAACCTCTTGAAAATTGAATCTACATTTCTATCAAAACGTTTTGCATATTGATTATGCCACATCCTAATGCTATTCATCTAGAGGAAGTTGTGTCATTGAAATAACAATGTATTAATGTGAATATATTGACTGATGTTTAAAGTAGGTAAGTAAGCACAATTGAACTTCAAATAACCCTTCATTTAGAAAAAATATTAAAAATACAAAACGGTTGTAAGGTCGATATTACCCGACCACTAATGGGAAATATCGACCAGGACTGGGGAAATATCGACCAAAATGTTAGATAATGAATAACTAAGTGAATATTGTTTACTCGCAATTATTACATAATGTAAAGTCGTCTGCCAATTCAGCATGGGTACAGGCAGCATGAAACCATGTAGCACATGATCTACACCGCTACCATTCTTCATTATCTGCTCCGAATTCACAACCAAAACATGTTGAAGGTGTTTCTTCCTCTATTACTTTAACAACTCCTTTCTTATTCCTAATTTTGGTCTCTTGTTTCTGCTTTTGGTTTGGCTTCTTAGTTCCTTTATCTTCACAAAATACGCGTTTTTTCACAATACCAGCTGATTTCTGTTGTTTTTTCATTTCTTTTTCTTGCAATTCTTCCTTTATCGGTGTCGAGGTCAAAATTTTCGATTTCTGTTTTTTTCTCTTGCTTTGTCTCGGTTTAGGTTTAGGTATTGGATAAATTTCTTCCAATGACTTGTTCTTGATTTGTATTGTTTTGTCTTCATCATCTGTAGCCTCATCGTCATACACTTCTTGTATCTAGTAAGATGATTCGTCATAAGTGTTTGAAGAAATATCTTCAGAATGTTTTTGCTTTCTTGCTTTTTTCGAGTCAGGAATTGTTTTCTTACGCTTGTTAATAGATGTTAAACCACTTGGACCAGCAACGGGACCTGGACCAGCAACGGAACTTGGGCTTGCCAAAGATAAAGTATTAGCATCTACTACTGGAGCTGGTATGCCAATATCTTCTCTAGCAGTAGGCGAGTCAGGTATTGGAGTGAAATCTTCCTCTTTAAATACATTTCTATCCATCAGATATAGTCCTGTACTTTTAAAACCATTTATACCTTTTTCAATCGTAGCTACTCTGTTATAAGCCTTAGCAAATAACTCTGCAACATCTGTGACAGCGATTGATTCATAGTAATGTGATTTCATAAATTGGTCACATTCATGATTGTATGCAGATTTCAAGCCAGAAAAGAAAGTCACGTCCAATGGCTGAACCTTATGCGATGTGTGTGGAGGCAGAGAAACCATTTTGATTCCATTTGCTCGACAGTAATTGTAGGACTGCAAAGTAGAATGTGAGGTGTGGTTATCTAAAATGAGCATGACAGGATCATCAGGGGTGGCTTTAACGAAATTACAAAAATGTTTTAACCACTCGGGAAATAATTCCTCGGTCATCCAACCGGACTTTGAGCAATGATAGATTGAACCAATTGGACCATTTTTACTCAATCCTTCCTTCATTCTCATTCTTTTAAAAACAAACATTGGTGGTACATATTGTCCTGCAGCACTCATACAGCAAGCTACAGTAGTGGTTTGACCCTGATCTCCACTACTAATGGACCCAACTTGCTTTCTTCCCTTTGGTGCCAGAATACGAGATGCTTTGTGCACAGTTGTTATCCCAGTCTCGTCCACATTGTATATGCGATCCGGTCGAAAATTGTGCTCTTCCATGAGTGTTGCAACGTTGTCATAAAGGACATCTATATCTGCTTTATTGAAAGCCAATACTCTTACTAGTCGCTTCTGGCTTTCTTTAGGACAGCTGGGGATGTCTCCTTAGGAAACCATATAGCCATTCTTGTCCACATGTTCCTGTATTGGAGTTGAAGTTGTTTTTAATGTTGTTTGACACAGCATACTCATATGCAACTTTCCGAGTACTGTGAAATGAATATCTGTTTCACCTATACATCTTCAAATAGTGATTTTTAATTTTCAGTTGACGAATTATTCATGCGGAAAACCACATAGGGTACGTTCGTGAACGACATTTCTTTAGAAGAGTACACTCTCTGATTATATTCTGAATTACTTCATTGAAATATATACAAGCATCATTTACATCCGAGGTGGAATGAAGTATATTCCAATTGACCACGTTAAGTAATCTAAAAACTTTTGATTATTTTTTTTAATCAATTCGCTTTTTTTTGGATAAGAAGACCTGTTGCTTACTGGGTAGTAAGAGTGTCTTGATAATAAGAGCGGGATGATGAGCGTCGATAGCTTTTAAAGGATCGTCGTCGTCGTTAACTTCACCTGGTGATAGCACCAAGTCCAGTATCCTGTTATTAACAGTCCTAATTTTGTATTTTGTGTGAAATCGTATATGTAAATGAAGCTGTTATATCTAGATGTCATAAAAATTAGCTAACTCAGTTATATTGAAATCACCAAGTATCGAAATATTGTGAGATTCGTATTCATCGTATTCATCAAAACTTGTGTTTGAAGGAATGTAAACTACAATAGTATAGGTTGACTTCTCAGGATGGTTGAATAACTTGATGCATAGTAACTCAACTCTTCTCACAGGAAAAAAACCAAGTTATGTTGTTCAGAGTGACAGATATTGTTATCAACTGCAAGTACGACACCTCCACCCCTCGATCCATATGTAAACAGTATAATTTTCTGGAAAGAGTTCACTGTTGAGTACACCGTCCCTCAGCCAGCTTTCAATAATGGCGATGATTTTGTGGGAAGTTGATATAATTTGATGATGAATTTCTTTCGTTTTGGTATTCACGCCTCTGCAGTTTTGGTAGAAAATTGAGAGTATTTTGGGACATATATCATTTCTGCTGGATGCTACTGTTGGTGTTTCGAAATAATAATTGTGGAAAGACCATTTTTGTTTTTGATCTCTAAATGAGCTTCTCCATTACGCTTGCGTTCCTTCAGCTGGTTCATGATACTCATGTAGTACTCACGCTGTAGCACAGTTTGATCTGGCCTGAAATACATATTTTTATATTCCTCGATTGTTTCGAGCTTTTTATTAGAGGCGATGAGCGAAATGAGCAATTGAGCGAGTATGTGTTGATTTGGGTGAATTGATATATAATTATTTCATAGTACTAACTAAATCAGTCATGCAATTTCGGAGCTGATCAAAAGTTTTGCACTCAGTTTCAGTTGCAATAAACTGTGATCCCCTCTATATGATGCTACACTGTTGACAATACGCACACTACTGTTGGTTGCAGAATATACCCAGAGTTACAATGTGGACAATGAAGAACATGACGTTCCTATTGTCGCGAATTCGGGTTCTATAGGGAAGCTATAAGCCCTTCGCCGGATGTCTCACAAGAACATGGGACTCGATCAGCTCTGTGTTTGAAAAAACCCAGAGTCATGACTCCAAAGGCTGCTGTGTTCCAAGAATATGTGACATTCAAAAAACAACAACAGTGGACCACTGAACCAAATACTTTCTAGGTGTTGAGGGCATAGTAAGAACGTTACCATTGACGAGTCATGACGATTGACGATGAATTAAATGACATATTTCACATGTAGTCCACAATGCAGAGCTAGAAACCATCAGTATGGAACATGCCTCTCCACAAGTTTCCCATCCCTGTTTATCGTTTGCGTATCTCAGAGTCGCAGCTATACTTGTCAAGCTGTACCTGAGACATACTGCCAATCGTTTTTCGGTAGGCATAATAAGACATCTGCAAGGCGTATTCTGTTTCTCAATTACAGTTTTGATCATATCGAGGAGCTCAAACTGCTTTTCAGGAGATATCCGAAAATACTGAAAAAATTTGCGTTGAACTTTCAACAAATCAGGAAACAAAGTCAACAACAACAACAAAATATACTTACTTACTGTCAAAGTTTTTCAACTTATCGACAGAGCATTCAAGTATAAATAAAAATGTAGATTGAAATAGTTATGTATTGTAGACTATAATGGTGATAATCTCCCCAATCTGAACATAAGTGTAGGCGAAAGAGAGTTCCACCACCATATGCGTTCCGGGGCGACTTAACAAATAAAGGTGGCGCATTTGCAACTGCAGAAAAAATCCGGAAAAACCTACAGTACCACCCGAGGAGTCACTGAGGCAGGAATGAGCGCATTTCATTGATTGGATAAACCCACATCTGTCTTTGTTTTTTCTCTTCCTCTTTAGCTTCGAGAATAGAAAATACAAATAAATCTCCTTCCTCTGAACTGCTCATATCGTTGCGAAACCTTGTACACTCTCATCAGCCGATCAACAGATCTGACCATGAAAGGTTTAGCGGAGAGCAGGCAGGGACAGCGCGGCATTGTAATGTGGTTTGCCCAGAAGAACGAACAATCACATAAAATCATTCCATAACAAAATAAAATTGAAGATTCCAGTCGTGCATCCAAGTATATGGTTATTCATCAGTAAGTTCTCACACCGATTTTCCTCAAACAACAAAATATTTATCAGAGTGACCGAATATGTCGAACGTTCAATATAATGAACATTTGAATAATTGTAGAAGAAATAATTAAATTCAATCAGGATGACCATATCCTCTCAAATGAATTGATGGATGGGAGAGAAACAAGGAGACAGAGGCAGGGTTATCTCCGACAGAACCAGTAACTGAAGAAAGCTCGAAGGGATTTCGAGGCAATCGTTATAATCCTGCCAGATGACTGTTCAAGGGTTTCCCATTTCAATGAGAATTTGAAGGAAGGCTTGAGGAATTGGGCCAAAAAAATTCACGCCATGTCGTCAATGATTCACTGTGTAGTTTCTCCATTTCCTGGCGAATTTACCACTATATATAAAGCTCGCATTTACCCCGCTCTCCCCTTACACATCGTGCTTAGCTATGCCAACAAACCTAACCGAATGATATTGGATGGATCATCAGCTGCTTATTATAGTTTGAAAATAAAAATAAACTCCATTTAGAAACGTAATAAATTTTATGAAACAATGCAATTTTTCTATGGATTATGAAAAGGTGTAATATCACTAAAAAATATAGTTTTTCAAATAATGTTATTTTATACTTCTAGGTTCTTGACTAATGTAGATGCAATGCATCAGAGTCTCCAGAGAGAATACTGGATAACTCGAACAAGAGCACAAGAAGCCAAGAAAGTTCTCTCACAGATTTAATGGTCAGTGGTTGTCAGATTTTCATTCCATGAAAAAAAAGCGAAAAAAAAGGGAATTGCATCCTGCAAAATCTGTGGTGTTTTTATTGAAGGGAGTTCTACTCACTAGAAAAGGCATGCACCCCCTGAAACACATGAGAATAATTTAAAGAAAGCCCAGTTTTCAAGAATAGTTGATGATCTCTTTGAAAATAAAGAAAACAGGCGTTCAGAAAGAGTTTATTCAGCTTAAAACTCACAATGTTTCTCCAAGAGCACAATCTTCCTTTTTCAACAATGAAACATTTTCCTAAGTTGCTCAGATCCTGATTCTCAAGTATTCAAGGATATCAGTTGTTCACGAACAAAGAGTACTGCTCTTACTGACGAATGTTAGAGAGAGGCTCGGCAAATGCTTCTTTATGATTTAGAAGCCAGTGTAGGTTTTATTCACTCATCATTGACGAAACGACTGACACATCAACCAAAAAGTAATTTTACCACAATACTGTTCAAGATAGTTTGTTAGGTCTTGAGGAAGTGAAATTAGCAACATCAGAAGCTCTTTTTAATTCCACTCAGGATTTACTAGCAGTAAATAAAATTTCATTAGCTTTGCAGCAGATAATTTTTCTACGAATTAATGGGATACAGGAAAAATAAAAGAATGGAAACAGAATGGTGCAGGGTTGTTTGTATTAGCGGTTCTTTCTTTTTGAATGTCTTATAGAAAGCAATGGAATTACTTGATTCCAATTATATCTCCGAGGCCTTTATATCACAAATGCGTCATCAGGGGACGGCCTTAAGTGAAATTCAATAATGAGAGGCCAGTTGAGATAACAAAAAACCATATTATCTTGGTGTATCCAGAAAAGGGAAATGAGGATATTAAATCTTCGAAGGAGAGACCAAGGAGGAAATAGAGAAAGTGTCGCCTCAACATCTTGGAATCATTCCGGAGAAGGTGTTGCCAATCGCCAACAACGGTATCAAAATTATCTATAACAAGGAAAAAATGAAGGAGCTTGGACTGGAGGCCAAAACTGTGGAAAAGAACATCCCCAGAGTAGCAATGATGGGCGTGTTAACCAGGCATATGGCCAAACGAGTGTAGGATAATATCAATGACGAGCTTAAGCTGCCAGAGGGAGATGAAGTGAGGACTTTTTTTAAATTTGGAGATAAAAATTCAGACGTATGCACGCGGTTGGTGGACAGTAACTACAACCCCCCTCCCCCCTCCCAATGATGATGTTCGTACCGTCACCTCATTTACAACCGTAAAAGGCTAGCCCAACTTTTGCCGAAATTGCAAGCAAGGGACGGCCTTGAGTAAAAATTATTATTGAGAGGCCGATTGAGATAACAAAAAACCATGTTATCTTGGTCTACCCAGAAAAGGAAAATAAGGATATTGAATCCTCAGAGGAGATCAAGGAGGAGGCAATAGATAGTGTCGCCTCACCATTTTGGAATCGGACCGGAGAAGGTGTTGCCAATCGCC
Source organism: Chrysolina oricalcia (assembly GCA_944452925.2). Lineage (NCBI taxonomy): Eukaryota > Metazoa > Arthropoda > Insecta > Coleoptera > Chrysomelidae > Chrysolina > Chrysolina oricalcia. Next base: position 10,987,139 of record OX101827.2, read on the forward strand.
AACAACGGTATCAAAATTATCTCATCTAGCAGCAACTATACCAAGGCAAAAATGAAGGAGCTTGGCCTGGAGGCATTACGGCCAAACGAGAAGAGGATAATATCAATGACGAGCTTGAGCTGCCAGAGGGAGACACCGATGAGGTGAGGACTTTATTCAAATGCACCTGGGTGGTGGAGGCATTGCCCCAATCCAGGAACAAGCTCATGGCGAAGAAATCTGTAATCATTTGCTGGACTAACTCCAGACAGAGGGGCCATGTCAGGGTCATCCGATGTTTTAATTTTCAGAGGTTTGTGGGCACTTAGCCAAGGATTGCAGGGGCGAAACGGCATGCGCCGATTGTGCGGGAAACCACGACACGCTAAAATGCGATAAAGTTGCCAATACCGATAGAAAAACCTGCATTCATTGCAAGAGCAACAAAGAGGACGATTGCAGACACTGCGTCATTTTATACAAACGACCCCTTCACACCCACATACAAAACACATTGTATGAGCAGTAAGCCGAATTAGAATAGGCCAGGCGATTCTACAGTCACTGCGAAAATACGCTTATAAGAACTTGGGCAAATGAAAAAGTCCCTGGAAATTATATATGAGAAGGCCATACTACCAATAATTAGCCAGACATCAAAAGGAAGTTCAGAAGCCTGCAGAGCCAATGCTTGAGATTGGTCATTTGCGCACACAAGTCAACACCTTGCAAGACATAATGCATCGTAGCTGAACAAATTCCAATACAAATACACTTAGCCATTGCCAAGGAAGTGGCTATGAAGAGCCTCCGAAGAACGGGACAAACCACGTGGCAAGGCGAGAGAGTAACAGCCGCAGACTCTAGATACCAGGTGGCGTTAAGGCTCCATATGGACCAGCAATTGATGGCGGCCTGGCAAGCGGAATGATATGCCTCATGCAAAGGAAAAAGATTATATAAGATGGTGCCAATTGTGGCGAATTGATTGGCTATAAGGACCATAATACCAAGCAGACTTGCGTGAATCATGCTGACTTCCCATGGAAAATTTGGCATCCATTTAAGAAGGATCACCAAAGCAAGGAGTGCTGAATGTGCACACTATCTGGAAGAAGATGATCCCGCCCATCCTCTGACCACCTGTCCTGGCTTTGAGGGGAGCTAAGTCACTGTCGCAGAGTTCCTGGGAATCGACTTAGCAGCGACTCCAGATGAAGTTATGGTCCAATTGGGAAGCAGCTGGAACTGTTGCGTTATTTTACCAACTAAGTTAGTAGGAGCCTCACTATTTTTGAATGAATAGCTTGTCAAATAACCATTGAGATTTGAGACATGTAAAGTATCAGTAAGGATATAGGGAGTTAGGCCGAAAGGTAGGCAGCCCACGGCCGCTGGACGGCAATTTTATAGAGGTTAATCCTCCTATTGTATTCATAACCTATGACAGTCCCAAACGTGTGGTGAAACTCTGGCTCTTACATGTCTACCTCAAACCGACATGGAAAGAAACGATCAAAGATGCGATAGAAAACAATGTCTTGAAGTACACCATAATGGACTCACAAAGATCATTTTTCCTAGTGGCATCTACTTTGGCAGAAGTTTTATCAACCATAGAAGGAATTAAATAAAAAGGCCAGAAAATTCAACTACTCGTTTTGCTAGTAGGGACCATCGTGAAATAATTGTTTATTGGGATACAATTGAATACAAATTTTTCAACATTCTGAAAGCGATAGATATTTGATTAATTTATTTTTTTATTCAACTTCGAGTACCCGGATACTAGTGCAACTGAATGGCCCTTCATTCAAAATAATGTGTATTCCATAATTACCAAAAACGACAGAGTTTTTCCTGCCATAAAAATCTCCAAGAAAATTATTAATAGTTGAATCATTGGTTTCCATTAATTCATTGAAATTTTCAATGTTTTTTATATTATTTCATTTCATCGTCTGTTTTAGTTTTATTATTCTGAATGAATTATAACTTGTATGTCATTTTATTCTTATACATATCATGCATTTGTATATACCTACTTGATGAAATTATTCAATAAATGAAATGCTACAAATCCAAAGACAGTTTTGAGCCAATTTCTGTTAACCGAATGAGTTGAAACAGGACTGGTGATGTATTTAATTCAGAAGACAATGCAACACTTTTATTGACAGAAAAATGTAAATGTCAGACGAGTTGGTTATTTATTTATACAGAATATAAAGATATATCGGAAAAATCCTCGGACAGGTCGATTTTCTTTTCCGATGGGCCAATTTTTGAACCTCACCCAAAATATATAGGGTTATCCGCATTTGAGGAAAAGCGACTTTGGTGATATTTTTAAATGGGACACCCAGTATATTTGTCCATATTTGGTTAAGGAACGTCATTACAAATCCAGTGATACCAAGTTTGATGGGATTATGTCAAACGCTGCGGAGATATGGCCAAAAAACTTTCTCGTATGTCTAATGACAGAGACTTTTAACCTTTTGAATCGTGTGGAGTCTCGCAGTCATACTCATTAGACATACGAGAAAGTTTTTTGGCCATATCTCCGCAGACGTTTGACATAATCCCATCAAACTTGGTATCACTGGATTCGTAATGACGATCCCTAACCAAATATGGAAAAATATACTGCATGTCCAATTTAAAAATATCACCAAAGTAATTTTTACTCAATTGCGGATAACCCTATATATTTTGGGTGGGGTTCAAAAATTGGCCCATCGGAAAAGAAAATCGACCTGTCCGAGGATTTTTCCGAAATATCTTTATATTCAGAAATAAAGAATTTGTTCCATAATTTAGCGACGCACTATATAGTGCGACCCATTCAAGAACAAGAAATTCTATAGGTTTCGACCAATAATTTTTTTTTCTGTTTCTATGTTTACACAAATTTGCAAAATATTGTTCCATTTTTCAGAGCATACTATGATTTCTTTTCTTGTTGAAAATTGCGAAATATTATTTGCGATTTTTTTAATGAAAGTTCGACTTTATCACTGAATTCAGCATCCTACAATCAGGTAAATTCTGCGATTTCATAAAAAAATATTATTTGACAACAAAGTTGAACATTAATTTTTTCGACTTCATTCAAAAATGGTACCATTCTGGACGTTATAACTCGAAAACGATTTGTATTCTTAATTCAAATTTCTACCAGAAACCTCAACGATTGCTACATCCTCGTTGACAATATTGCCAATTCTCAGATTTTATCTGAAATATTCATAAAAAATGGTATTTTACCAAAATTAATGTTGCTAAAACTTTGTCGCCAATCGAATTTTTTCAATGAAATTTTGCAATTTACCTAATCGACATTTCATGAAAAAAACATACAAAAGTATCTTTTGCGATTATGAATATTTCCTGTCCTTCGAAAAAATATTCTGTTCCAATTATGATACACTTCCTATTGTTACAAAATTTAACAGAACTATATTTCACATATGAATAGCTATCCTTTAAAATAAGAAATTTAATGAACATTTGAATAATTGTAGGAGAAATAATAAAATTCAATGGGGATGATCATATCTTCTTAAATCAATTGATGGATGGAAGAGAAACAAGAAGACAGAACCAGTAACAGGAGAAAGCTCGAAGGTATTTGGAGGCAATCGTTATGATCTTGCCAGATTACTGCTCAAGGGTTTCCCATTTCAATGATAATTTAAAGGAAGCCTTGAGGAATTGTGTCAATTGAATTCACGCCGTGTCGTCAATGAGTCACTGTGTAGTTTCCCCATATCCTGCCAAAAGTACCCCAATATTGTCGTGAATTGGGGTTGATTCACGACTAACTAGGTAGATACTGATCATTCATAGATTTAAAACACTTCAGAAAAATATAAAAACATTTATTTTACTATGTACAAATATGAGATTACGACGATTGAATTAAATGAAGGAATTAATGAATTAAATAATTAATGAATCAAAGAATTAATGAATCAAAGAATTAATGAATTAAAGAATTGAAGAATCTCTCCTAGACTAGTTATTGGTTGAATGAATAATTTTAAAAAGATTTTTACTTACAATACATATCGGCTTAAACAGTTTATGAACATTTTCCATTTATTTAATATCGAATCTTCCAAACTCCCCCCATAGCTGTGGGCACGGCAGAACTCTAAACTCGACTACCAGATCGAACTATCAGTGGCCTTTTTGAAAACTCTTGTTTATGTTCTGTTGAGGACAAGTTGTGTCTCAAAAATAAAATATCTTCGCTCACGTACTGAATTGTAGAAGGTAAAAAGGTTACCCACGTATTGAATGATAATGAAATATTTTAATGTACAGGATGTTCCATATATTTTTGACAATATTTAAAACAGCAAACTTAGCCTAATGATATTGAATGGATATCAGCTGCTTATTATTGTTTGAAAATAAAAATAAACACCATTTAGAAACGTGATAAATTTTATGAACCATTGCAATTTTTCTATGGATTATGAAAAGGTGTGATACCGCAAAAAAATATTTTTTCAAATAATGTGGTTTTATACTCCTAGGGTTTTGATTAATGTACATGAAAATGAACACAATGCCATCAGAGACTTCAAGAAGAATACTGGATAACTCGAACAAAAATGAGGAATCCATGTCATCACAAGAGCACAAGAAGCCAAGAAAGTTCTCTCGCAGATTCAATAATCAGTAGTTGTCAAATTTCCCTTGGTTGAAAAGAAGCGAAAAAAAGGGAATTGCATCCTGCAAAATCTGTGGTGTGTCTACTGAATGGAGTTCTGCTTACTTGAAGAGGCATTCACAAACTGAAAAACATGAGAATAATTCAAAGAAAGTCCAGTTTTCAAGAAGAATTGATGATGTCTTTGAAATTAAAGAAAACAGGTTGCATTCAAAAAGGGTTAATTAAGAGTTAAAACTGAAAATGTTTCTCCAAGAGCACAATCTTCCTTTTTCAACTATGGAACATCTTCCCAAGTTGTTTAGATCCTGTGATCATGATTCTCAAGTATTCAAGGATATTAGTTGTTCACGAACAAAGAGTACTGCTCGGCAAATGTTTAAAATTGTTTTTTTCCGTTAACCAGCTGTCGTTTCCTTACGATCGGCAGCAAAGGATTACTGAGGTCTTACCTCTTAACATGCGATTCCTAGCACGATCCGAGTAGAATCTCGAAAGAAGGTCCGTTGGTCACCCATCCAAAGCCCGACCTCGCCTAACGTTGCTTGGTTTCAGATATCGGTGAATCGGCGCTCTCCGTTCGAGCTATCAACACCAAGCAATAGAGCATAAAATGCGTGAGTTTTTAACAAAAATACTAGAAGGAAACCGACTATGCCATCACATGGGGGACAGTCCGTAGTTATATTCTGATATGTTTTCGACTCGCAACTGTCATTTATTAATTTGTTATGAACATTTAAATAACTAAAAACGTGTTTTTTAAAATTGTTTTGCTTATAAAATGAAAACTAATAGAGCAATCTGGTAGCTTCAATGAAAAGAATTGTAGATAATTAAAATACGAACAAAATGGGATGTTTTATAACCTGGTCGGATCATTAGCAACGGAGAAAAACTGGAAAACCGGAAAATTTTGCCAATTCTTGAAAAATTCATAACTCCGCCATTTTTCAGGAAGTAGGATTGGCCTTTCTCCTGAAAGTATTGAATCATGTGTAGTTTATGTGTGCACAAAACAGGCGCTGTCAGAACGTTAGTTTTGGCACAATTGCAATTAATTTTTTTTTTTTGCACAGCGTGCCTGGATGCTCTAGTGATAGCCCGATTTCAATTTCTCAAGCAGATTATGAAAGTAGAAGTATACTACTACAAAATGTATATTCTCATTTTGCGCTACAATGGTGCGAAATATGACTGAAAACGGCCGAGCCGGCGTTAGCTGCCGAGTAGTAGGAGAGAGGGGAATTCTTCTAATGAACGAGTTAAGGCAGGACCACATATACGCGGTGGCGGTAGCGGTGGCGGTGGAGTACGCGGTGGCGTTCAGACGTAACATGTACAATCAAATAGGCCGTTGCACACTTGTAACATGTCTACGGTCAGAGCGGTACGGCAGCGTTCTAATTCACGGTGGCGGTGAAACATGGGCTGTTGAGTTCGACCGCTATTGAAACGCGTACCGCTCGCAAAAATGTCTATAATTGAAGAAAGTGTCACTGAAAAAATTATAGAACATGTAAAGAAATGCAGGGTGTTATACGATTTATCTCATCCTCATTACAAAAATATTCGGATTAAGAATAAATAAAGCATGGGACGAAATGGCAAAAAGTTTAAATGTTGAAGGCATGGATGGTAAGTATGAAATATTAGTGTTATTGTGTATTGGTAATTTATTATGTTGTTATGTTATGTCAATATAACTCACTGTTTAGTAACATTAAACACTACAAGCTATTGAAATAATCAACAAATTGATCACGTAAATAAAAAGCATAATTAGTTGCTCTTCGTCTGTCAGCTGGCAAATTATTTAATCCCTGCACTGGTCTTGGATCATATTCAGTTAGATGATGAAAATGTTCGTCTACATTCTTTGATCGTAGAAAATTGTGGAGAACACAAGTAGCTTTCACAATACTTATTGCAGTTGGAACTTTCATTTCTAGAGGGCTAAAAAATAGCCGCCACTTTTGAGCCAAAATTCCAAAAGCGTTTTCCACGACTCGACGAGCTCGGCATAGGTGGTAGTTAAATTTTTCTTTTCTGGCGTCCTGGCGTGCTTGTCGATAAGGAAATGGTCTCATTAAGTACAAGCTTAATGTAAAAGCTTCGTCACCAACTAAGACACAAGGAAGTGGCTCATCCTTCCCAGGCAAAAGTTTATTGGCAGGAATGTTAAAGGTTCCATTTTCAAATTTTCGACCCATATTTGAAGCTTCAAAAATACCACCATCACTATTTTTTCCATAGGCTCCGACATCAATGGAAATGAATTTATAGTACGGATCCACAACTGCCATTAACACTATCGAAAAAAAAAATTTTAAATAACAATAATGTAGGGATCCACTGTTTTTGGGGCACTTTATAGTTACATGTTTGCCGTCTATACTTCCTAGACAGTTAGGAAAGTTCCATATATCCTTAAAACCGGAAATTGAAGTTTCCCAAATTTCTGTAGTGGGTTCTGGCATATAAATTGGTTGCAGTCTCGTCCAAATTGCGCAACATACTTCTTCAACAATTTTTGAAACCGTAGAAAATCCCATTCGGAAACTGTGTCCAATGGTTTTATATGAATCTCCTGTTGCTAGAAATCTGAAACAAAATAATATTTTTTTTTTGTTTGTAGGGGAACATATTAAAAAGAAGTGGAAAAATTTACGCGATAATTATGCCAAACATCTTAGATCAGAAAAAACGACAACTGGACAGAAAGCATCAGTAATTTGTCGTTATAAGAAGTGGCCATGGGCTCAACAAATGGAACCATTTCGGCCATTCCTCCGGTTTGCAACAACGGAGTCTAATATTTCTCGTGCAGGTATATCGTCTGATATATTAGAGTCGACTCAAGAAGAGTCGCCAGCTGATTCACCAGTCAATTCTTCAGAAATACCAAATGACGAAAACTCAGTTACTGACTACGAAGTGGAATTGTCAGTGAATACTTTTCAACGTACAGAAACAGAAGACATAGAACAATTACCCACACCTCAAACTAGCAGAAAAAGGAAGGTTACTAAAGTCACACCCTCTTCACAACCAACTGGTACTGAGAAAATATTAAGTTACCTTCAAAAAAGGTCGATGGTAGCAGAGTGCGATGAAATAGACAAAATATTCTTGGGCTATGCCGCAGCTGTGAGGAAATTATCTGTTCGAAGACAAACAATGATAAAATTTGGTATTGCTAAGATGATTATGGAAAACGAATTGGAACAGCAACAGGAAATCCCAACTTCGTCTGTATGCAATATTTCAAACTCGAATGCGCATTCATTGTCGGTCATGAGTTCTCCAGAATATTCGTATCAGGTTCCAAATGTTCCAAATACTGAAACAATAACCTCACAATCACTATCGTCCACTGCTACTTGGTATGAAAATTTTGGCAATAGTAATATTTAACTTAAATTTATTTGTTGCTGGGTTTCTACGTTTCTTCTGTTATTGTGTACTACGTTCCTGGCCAGTATTCAGAATTTTTTTTTGTGTTCTTACGTATTTTTGATATTCAACATAAATATACTACGATATGCACTATTTTTTTTCTGCGTTTGATTTCACTACTACCTAGTCAACAGTAGCATCTTAGAAGTAAATTTAAAACTACAAACTTAATTTGAAAGTCTTGTAAACATTGGATTTTTTATATTTGTATGTTGCATTCTCAAATATAACTCCGCTAAATCGTGAAACGTTTTCTTTTTATTTCAAAAAACTCAAATTATTTTTAAATCATCGACTCTTGATTTCATTTTATTTCAAATGAATGTACTGACCTTAAGGTAACTGCAAGCCGCTCTACAGGTTCTATTGGTTCCCTGAATTTACTGTGTTGTTTTCTTATATCATTCTCTATACGTGCTAATATTTCATCAAAGCATTCAAAATTCATTCGAAAATAAATATAAAACCGTTTCTCATCCATTCGTAGCTGTTTATATAACGTGTGGAATTCCCCTTCCTGAAGACGCGTCTGATTTATTTCATGAACCCATTGTTTTTTCCTAAAATAACATTAAGAAAATTCAATTTTTAATCCAACACATTTGAACAAAAATGTACCTTCGGTTCCTCTGATGGAGCAACTCCCGTTGTTCTTCTTCATTGGCAGCTGCCAAAAGTAATACTTCCTCTTCGAAATCCATAGGATGGATAAGTATATCTACCCAATATTATTCACAAATGGATGTTTTGAGAGACTATACCGCATGAGCGACCGCATTGCTACCGCTCATGTATGTGTTTAGTGATTACCGCCACCGCTGTCGCCATCGCCACCGCCACCGCGCATATGTGGGCCTGCCTTTACGTGATAATACGCTTCCCTTCATCTCCCGCTCACTCCTTCCACTCGACCACTTCTACCAGCTCAGCCGTTTTAACTCATGTTTGCAAGCATTTTTCACCCATTTCGCAGCATTTAAGCGCAAAATGAGAATATACAATTTGTGGTACTGTACTTTTACTTTCAAAATCTGTTCTACGAATTGAAATCGGACTATCACTAGAGCATCCAGACACGCTGCAAGATAGTGCAAAAAAAAATCAAATTGCAATTGTGCCAAAACTAATGATCCGTCAGAGCCTGTTTTATGCAAACATGAAGTACAATGATTCAATACTTTCATAAGAAGGACCAACCCTATTTATTCAAAAATGGCGAAGTTATGAATTTTTTAAAAAATCGTCAAATTTTCCGGTTTTTTCTCCGTTTCTAATGATCCGATCGGGGTATAAAACATCCCATTTTGTTTGTATTTCAATTATCTACAATTCTTTTCATTGGATCAACCAGATTGCTCTATTAGTTTTCATTTTATAAGCAAAACAATTTTAAAAAACACGTTTTTTGTTATTTGAATGTTTATAACAAATTAATAAATGACAGTTGCGAGTCGAAAACATAACAGAATATAACAAAGAGATGTCTTCCATATGATGGCACAGTCGGTTTTCTACTAGTATTTTTGTTAGAAAGAAATGCTCTATTGATTGGCCTAATCCGAGAGTTCAGATGCTGCAGAATGGTTTATTCTTAAAGACTGTGCGGCAATATTGAAACCCGCTGAAATTTTAACAAAATCCAATGATATCGTTTGTTATTCCACTAATTGGGAGATCAGAGCATTCTTTACAGAATCTTGTGGTAGAAAATGATCGTGGAAAACTGTTGAGGAGCAGTCTTTCAGAAGTAGGTCGCACTTGGGAGTTTGGAACTGACTATAATTGTGGCTAAATTGGGTCCAAGAAACAAAAAAGTTGGTTTTGGCGTAGGAAAAACGGAAACAACGTACAGAAATGGGTAACTGATGAACTTGTAACGAAGACAATAAGACAAGTAGAAGCAACAGTTAGTCATTTGCTCCCCTTTTCGTTTATTTCTCCGTTACAACTAGGCGTATGAATGCCATTCTTTCTGTAAATAAATCAGTGATTCACCCCTGTATAAATAAAACCCTTCGTATTTGCGCGTTCCAGTTATGTAAGAAACCAATCCCTGGAAATGCCGTTCTCCAGGTCAATAAACATGCCTCACCAACGATCTTCCCTCCGCGTCAAGTGAGAATCTCGAGACAGGAACGCAGTGAGCTGAATTAAAGCAAGATCAGTTTGTTCTCCGCCCGAAAGCCACCACGTAGCAGAAGTCCACTAGCAGCCGTCTAATACGTGAGAATTCGCTAAGTCAAACCATAGATCGACCGCGCAGGCCTGAGATAGTAGTAGTGGGAGAAGACAGCCGAGAAGAGAGCTGAAGCAGAGTCAGTTGTGTGTAGTGATGGGAATACCGGTTCCTATCGTGTCGCGTTACAGTTGCGACCGCTCCAGAGAAATACCGCGACAAAATACCGCGATTTGGTAACCGAGCTTGAGTCATGAGTCATAGTTGTCACTTAATATTATACCGGAACGAAGCTGACCCGACGAAGAACGAAGTCGCGGGTCGCGGGAAGGCGACGAGTACGGTACGGAGTAACGATGTAACGATGTAAGAATGAGAGAGAATGCACTGAATGCAGACAATGCAGTTCCGATTTCTGTATAGTACCGAGTTGAGTGTTGAGTTATTAGTTGAAGCCGAATAGAACAGTTGTTGTTGGGTATTTTATTTTGATAGGTACCTAGTACCCACTGAAAATTTTAGTAGGAAAAAAGTCAAATATTTTATCAAAGCAAAGGTGAGGACACATTTTCATATGAATATTATTAAATAATAAAAGAGATGGAATTTAGAATTTTGATCACAGGAGTACCATAATAAAACTAAAAAAACTGTTTTTTAGGTTCATCCATTATTCCAAAAATGCCCCGTAGAGATTCCATTAAGTCGTCCAGTATTTGGAATTTTTTTGAAGACAAACTCAAATCAGACAAAACTGCGATATGCAACATATGTAAATGCGAACTGAGTTATAAATCAACGTCAAATAATTTGAGGAAACATATGCAAAGGAAGCATCCTCTTGTTAATCTTAAACTAACCGGTGCCACGGGTGGATAAGTTGAAGCAACAGAGCGGGCAGGTGCAGATGTGGAAATTGAGATGGCGGATAACAATCCAAAGCCAGGAACTAGTGGTAGTAGTGATGTAGTCTCAAAAATATCTGAACCACCGGAACCAATAAAATTCCAGACGACAGTGAACGCTTTTCTTCGTAAGAAAATTGGTGTGATGGCCAGAAAAAACATAGATGATAATCTGATGCTTCTTTTCACCCACGATTTTCAGCCATTCTCGTTAGTTGAAGATTATGGATTTAGGAAGTTTGTAGAAGCTCTCAATCCTAATTATCAATTGCCATCTAGAAAAACTCTAACAAAGTCTTTCTTACCAGCAGAATTTGAGAGGGTATACAATAAAACTAAATCAGTTATGAGTAATGTGAAGACGGTTACATTAACGACCGACTGTTGGACTTCTTCCAACACCGAAAACATTCTGGCAGTGACTGCACATTTTTTGACTGATGATTTTGTAATAAAGCGTATGGTATTGGGATGCGATTCGTTTGGTGATAGACATACAGCTGAAAACTTGGGAAAATCTATCAAAAAAATTATTAATGAGTGGGGATTGGAGGATAAAATTTTAATTGTAGTTTCCGATAATGCTTCCAATATAAAGAAAGCAATTAGGGAGGAACTTCGCCTCAAACACTTTAGATGCTACGCACATACTATAAATCTAATCGCGCGTGATTCCTTGGTACATGCTGCTGGAATTTTGGAGAAAATTAAGAGGATTGTTAGTTTCTTCAGAAGGAGCTCATCTGCCATGGCTAAATTATTAGAACAACAGAAACTTCTCAAAATGGCTGAGAGGTTTGTGGCTCTTGAAGACCATATCCGGACAACAATGGCTCTCATTGATCACGACCTGCCCATAATATCAGTTGAAGAGTGGCAATTTTTGAAAAAGCTCATTGAGATACTTCGACCTCTTGAAGACGTCACTAGGACAATGAGCGGAGAAAGATACTTGACAGGTTCATCTGTTATCATAATAACAGATGGACTGCTGGATGTTTACCGGGATATGAGCAAAAATAAAAATAATTGCACAGTTTAGAAAGCTGTGATATCTTCCATTTTGGATGGAATATCTTCTAGATTGGGTGATTTAGAGAGTAGCATGTCATTGATTTTGACAACATTTTTGGACCCAAGGTTTAAAAATTATTTTTTTTCAAACGAAAACGTCGCAGACAGAGCAAAAAAACTGCAATATCTCTTATAACGGAGACTATAAACAGAGCAAATAAGCCAATGGAACCCACAAATGAAGCAAAAGCGGCAAATAGCGAACCCGAGGGAAAAAAAAGATATTACTTATGGAGAAACTACGAAAAAAGAATGGCTTCTCTTAAGCCAACGGGTTCAGCGCAATCGAGGGGAATAGTGGAGGTCCAACGTTACCTTGAAGAGCAACCAATCGCTAGAAAAGAAGATCCTTTGATTTGGTGGAAACAAAATTCTCATAACTTCCCAAATCTGAGCTTGATCGCAAAAGAAAAATTTGTTACTGTTGCAACTTCGGTCCTTTGTGAAAGGCTCTTTTCAAAAACTGGATTGATATTGTCAGATCGTAGAAATCGTCTAAGTAGTTCGAAAATGAAACAAATACTGTTCATCTGTCACAACGAAGAATAAGATTAATTATTTATATTTGAGTTATTTTAAATCACTTGCTTTCTCAGTGATTTTCCCCATACATTTATATCTGTTTTCTGCGTAAATATTACGTTTATTTTATTTTTATTTATTTTTATTATTTTTATTTTATTTAGTTTTGTCATATTGTTTATTTCAAATATATATTTTATTTAGTTGTGTCATAATGTTTTTTTTTTCAAATACATATTATAATGTATAACAATTTGAAATGAGCACTTTTTATCTCCAATCACCTGATTCCGCCCCTGACCCGAGCTTTTGATTAGAATACCTATAACTAGCAAAAAGGGAAACGAGAATGCAACATGTGAATCGCGAACGTTGCGTCGCCTCAACTATTACCGAGGAGCGTTCCACGTTCCCTCGTACCCAGTTCAAGTACCGAATCTGAAATTACCTTCTGCGCGACGGCCGCGACAGGCGACGTGCACGTTCCACTCGTTCCGAAATCCGTCCTCGGTGTCGGTACTGTCGGTTTTGTGGAACCGGTTACTTTATGTTTGTGGAGCGCGCGACAACGTTACAATAAAATACCGTTCCAAAATCGCGGTATTGAAATACCGACCCATCACTAGTTGTGTGCCAGCAAATTCTGCTTGAAGCCACGTGAAAGAAACCATCTGAGTCGAGCCGTGAGAGAGAATAAGTGAGTGTCAAGCCGTCGCACAGTGGGGCCAAATACCCCAATTCTTGGCATAAACTTCAAATAACAATTTCTGCAGTAGATGGCTATGAGTATGTAGAAATAAACGTTCAATTGTTTCCTGATACAGTGTCAAAATGTGTCAAATGTATTGAGGCAGTTCAACGTATCACACAGTTCTAAACTTGTCTATTTTTGTGAGGTCAGGTGCCTACTGCAATAATACTTTTATTTTATGCTGCTACTGCTCTACAGTTCTACTTGAATATTCAATTGCTTTCAGCATGGAGTGTTTACCCACAGGTGAGTTCATCATTCAATAATTATATTTGGTGTTTTTACTAGAATATTACTGTGCAATCTTCAGAAATATTAGAAAGGAATTGAACATTTCAACTTGGAAATATAATTTCGATTTTTGTTGACATTAGGGCATATCATGTTTTCATTTTTCGTTCCCAAATAACCTTCATAACTTACTTTCGCAGCGTAAGGAAAAAAAAGTTGTGCATATCTGCGCCATTTGATGGGAATATCATTTGAAAATGTGCATAATAGTTGGTATCTTTAGTCATATCTTTTTCTTTTACTTTTAGGATCTGGTTCCACGGATATGTTTTTGAGAAGAAGATTCTTGTTCGATAGAATGAAAGATTCTGGTTGCATCAAAATGAACGATAAACTAATCGTTATAAGAGTTCGTAAAATTACGTACCAAGTGTCCAGAAGACCGTACTCCTGAGCTATATAAGAAAATTTCATTGTTTTTTCTGGATTTCAAGAAAAGATGGCAAGAATCTAATAGAAAACATGACAGATTTTTGACAAAAAACAAACAATGGTTAGACGTTTCAATAAAATTTCCAGATTATTCAAATCATTCTAAAAAAGTTGGTAGAACGAAAATTGCTTTCGAGAAGTCTTCAGACAGGACAAAGCGTCAAAAAACGAAACCATTGAGGACAACATACTCATCTTTCGCCGCGCAGATGAGTTTACGAGCTGCAGGTCAAATTGAAGCAGCAAAAGTGGTTAGAGAAGTCACTGCGACAATCCCCACGCGTGCAGCTAAGTAAAGAATGGCTTTTAAAAAATATTGTACTCCCAAAAAAAAACAACTCACAGGCGCGGAAGCTCTGGCTATGTTTGTGGAAGCCAAGTTGACTAGGAATCAGTATAATATAATAAGGGATCATGATAAAGACAGATTTCCATCTTATAAGATAATTCAAGCAGAAAAGAAGAAATGTTATCCTCAAAAAGAGAGCAATATGGTAAGTGATGTTTCTGCAGAAGTCAAATTACAGGCTCTTCTTGATCATACAGCATCGCGCCTTTTGGATGTCCAGCAAGAAGTTTTAACCAGTAAGAAACCGGAGTGCTTTCAAAATTTAACTTTGATTTGCAAGTGGGGTTTTGACGGATCAGGACAAGCAGTGATGCAAATATCTTTTTCTTCTCTTGTACCTATAAGGCTAGTAGCAGAAGAGCTTCAAAAACAGCAGGAAATAATTGTTTGGCAGAACGAAAGATGTTCTTCTACTAGGTATTGCAGACCGATTAGATTTCAATTCAAACATGAAACGAAGGATCTATCCATACAAGAAAGAGAGCATGTAGAATCACAAATACAACAATTACGGCCAATAATGTACAGATTTCAAAACACATTTATAAAAGTAAATTATAAAATGATGATGACCATGGTTGACGGGAAAGTGTGTAATGCACTCACGGGATCTACCTGCACGCATAATGGATATTTCTAGATTGGAATCCGGACTCTCTGTGCTCCATGCATGGATTAGATTTTTCGAATGTTTATTGCACCTTGCCTATAAGGCAACATCGCGAATGGAGTAGAACGTGTTTTCTGAGCTCCGTCAAGTTTTGAAGTGTTAGTGGTAATTCACCGTCAGAAATTTTTGAAAATTCGACTGCCTACGCTCAACACTCAACTCAAGAGGTAGGTGATGAAAAATTATATCCCAAGTAACAATTAGCAGAGATATTGAATAATTGATAAGTTCAATACTCAAAGATAAAATGGTCAGGACCAACGATAAAAACTTACGGGGCAATGCCAATAGCTCGTCCGATACCTCAGTTACACCAGGACCTCAGCTCTCTGAGGAATATCTAGAAATGCTTATCGAAAAAGTCAGCAGAAAAATCGTGACAACATTGGAGAATAAAATCGACCAAAAATTTGAAGAATTCAATCGAAAAATCTCGAAAATGGAAGTAAATATCACCAACATCGAGAAAAAACTTCAAAATTGTCAAAATGAAGTACAAACTCAACACAGTGTCATCGATCAATTGGGGAGGAAAAATTGTTTACGTATTTGTGGAATACCTGAACAGGATAAGGAGAATACATTGGAGATAATTCTAGAATTCCTGATCGGGAACTTGAATGTATCCTGCTCACATTCGGAAATTGATGACATATTCAGAATTGGAACTCCTAACAATAGAACGGGATGTCGTACTATTCTGGTTAGATTTGTTACAACACTTATGAGAAACAGAGTCTATCAATCGAAGAAATCACTCAAGAATAAGGGAATTTCTATATTTGAAGATTTGTCCAAATCAAACTACGAGTTGTTCCAGCTGGCACAAAGGAAACACGACAGGAAAAACGTTTGGACAATGGGAGGTAATGTGTTCATTCAACAAAATGGAACCAAGAGACTTGTGCATAAAATTGAGGACCTGTAATGTAGTGCGAAGGTCTTTCGTGAAATCCAACTTATCAGTCTACAGAGACTAGAATAGGTTTCATAGTTTTTGCCAGGGTTATTGAAATAACAATTTTTTAGTTTTTATGGTATGTATGGGTTTTATTTTCTATGCCATGAGAACGAGCAAGTTAAGGATAAAATTATAATTATGCCTCTGATATTATTTCATTATACGATTTTGCAAATTCAAATTATTTCATGGTTTCCACAATTAGTGAAAATGTATTGGATTGGAGGGGCTCATAACACGATTTATAAAAATTCTTCTTTGTTTAGCACCAATATAGCTTATCAACTTAACACGTAGATTTTATTACATTTGTTATAAAAAACCATTTAAATGATATTTAATGTTTACTATCAAAACTGTAGCGGTCTTCGCACCAAAACGACGGAATTCAAAAATAATTTGCTTGCTGATCCATACGATATTATTGTCCTAACAGAAACCTGGCTCTCAGATGACATTGCAGATGCTGAATTATTCGACAATAATTACACAGTTTATAGAAAAGACAGGGACTTACAAGAAAGAAATAAAAAACGAGGAGGGGGTGTAGCAATAGCTGTTAGTAGTAGTTTAAGCTCCTCTCTCATTCATGTAGAAACCTCACTGGAAACAGTATTCGTAAAATTGAATATCTGGGGCAACCCAATGATTATAAACGCAATTTATATTCCTCCACACTCGAAACATTCAGTATACAAGAACTATGTTGACTTACTTGATGAATTAGATCCCCATTCTGATCCAAATACTCGATATTTACTTCTTGGTGACTACAATATTTCAGGTGTCAATGGAACTTCATTTCGGTTCAATGACAGAAATGAAGTAGTAGCCAACATGTCATTGTTGATGGAAACTCTCAATCTTCAATCATATAATGATGTACTGAATGAGGATAACAAAACCCTGGATTTGGTATTCAGTAACATCAACGTGAAGGTAGGTGAGGACATGGACCCATTAGTGAAAATAGATAGACAGTATCATCCTGCACTCTCGATAGAGTTTGATATCAGTAAAAGCAACAAATATAATGATGGATTCAAGAATTTTGAAGACAAGTATAATTTTAAAAAAGCAGATTTTAGAATGCTGTATGAAATTTTGACAGACCAAGACTGGTCTGTTCTAAATCAGTTCGAAAATGTTGATGATAGTGTCGAATACTTTTACCAAGTTTTATACGAAATCCTTGACATTGCGGTTCCAAAATTCAAAAAACATATTACGTCTCGCAAAACGTATCCGCCGTGGTTCTCAAATGAAATAAATGCTGATTTGAAAGTGAAGGAATATTTCAGGGTAAGGAAAAACGTCTCGGAATATTACTTAAATAACTACAAACGAGTCAGGGCCAATTTAAAAATAAAAATCAGAAATGCACACAAAATTTATATTGAAAATATACAGGGTAACATTAAACAGGACCCCACGTTATTTTGGAATTTTGTCAAGGACAGAAAACAAAAAAACACATTTGAAACATGCTTCAAAATAAACGATAGGGAAGTTACTGACAAAAAAATAATAGCATCAGAATTTGCGGATTACTTTAGCTCAGTTTACGATAATGACTCCACTTATAACTCAACCGAAATAAACCGTATCACACAAGATTTCTCAGTGAATTTTTATCAAAACATCCATTTTGACACAATAACAGTAATGCATTTCAAAAATTAAAACCCAAAAGGTCGTCTGGTCCTGACGATGTTCCGTGTTACATTTTCAAAGCCTGCAAGGATTCCTGGCACAACACAATAAAAAATTGTGTTTATAGGGTTTTTAATAATTACAGGTGAATCTGTTATGCTTAAAAATTGTTTGTTTCATTTGGCCAGTACGTGCATAGTGGTAACGCCGGAAATGCCAAAGCAACATCAAACAAGAAACACCCTTTATTAAAACCACACTGAAACAAAAATGGTACCTAGGCAATTTGTTTCTGTAAGAATACATTCAATAATAACTAACACAAAACTTACAATAGTTGCTCAAAATGTTTTTGATGGTTTAGTAGTTGAAATGTTTTATTGTGTTGTCACAGGGATGTGCAATGAAGTGATTTTTATGTTTTTTCTCAAAAACAAAGCAAGATACGAAAAAAATTCTAGATATAAAAAAGTTGTAATTTCAGTTGCTCAATGTGAAACAAATACAAAAATTGCAAAAAAATCAGTGGCGCACATGTTTTCTGTCAAAAATATTGGTTACAGTGCCTTCCGGGACGCCACTGGACATGATAATTTTGATATAGTTAGGGTTAAATTTGCCCTTCAATAACACTGCCAAATTTCAATAAAATCGGTTGAAGGGTTATTAAGATATTTACGACAAAAACGATTTCTTTTAAAAAATTTGACACCCTGTATCTTGAAAACGAAGCATTACCGGACCTATGTTTATATGAACTTTTCGTCTTAGAATCACTCAAAGAATCACCCCTTTAAGTTTGGCCACGTACTTAAATAACACCCTGTATAGAGACTGTGGAGCTGAAACTGAACTGAAACCCAAAAGCAACCACCGGCACTAACAGCAAGCCTCAATGTCAAGGATAAAGAATCAAAAATAGGATCCTGGATCCCTCATTGAATGAGAATAAACTGTTCAGTTTATTATTCCTACTGAAGAAGGTAACTTGCTTATCGAAATGCGCATCTAGGAGTGAAAATACTTGTGGGTAAAGGGGAAATTACTATTTGTTGTTGTTTATGGTCTATGTGCTGATGATCTGCAGAACCTTAGAGGCTTATCTTTATGTTTTGCAGTTCATCTGCAACATTGTCCCAACCATACAGCCATATACCATAAAGGGGAAAATACTATTTGTTTCCAAGGATAAAGAAAATTCAGAAACATAAAAAATACAGAATAACCAATAAACGACGAGAACACAAAGGAAAAAATGAGCCGAGGAAAAGAAGAAAATGATCATAACTGCAACAAAATGGATAACACAACTCCAAAATCTAACCACAACAAAAACCTACCACAAACTGGATTATCCGAAATAATTTGTCGTCTAGCAGCAAAAAAAGACTAGTTAGTGTCAAAATAATATCAAAACTTTAGCGTCTGGTGAAAACTATTTCATGGAAAAAAAATAATTCCGCTGGACTGAAACTTATTGATATGGACCCGTATATACAAGACTTCATTATTGAAAAATAGAAACCCATGAACTAACTGGGAACATCCGAAGAAGCAAAGCAAGTATAAGAGGTAAATATAATAATACAATTAGATTTTTATCATGAAGTTACCAATGACATGATCTTTTTCTATTTTCAGTCCGTAGTTATGGTCTATGTGCTGTTGATCTGCAGAACCTTAGAGGCTTATCTTTATGTTTTGCAGTTCATCTGCAACATTGTCCCAACCATACAGCCATATACCATTATGTCCGACTATGAAGTAGGTCTGCAAGAAGCGCTTACCTTAACTTGGCAAGATGCTGAGGGATTTTTTCACTACTGCCAGGTATGTGATCTCAAATAATTCTCAAACATAATAATTACAAAAAAAACTGGAAATATAGAATGTTTTCAATTTGTATATGAAATGGAAAACATGATGGTGATCTCCAACAAATTTGTTCAACAAACTAAAAATGCTGAATCTTTCCAATTTCTGATGTAATTTGGAAAGTTCAACAAATTATGAGAAACCAATATTTTGATGATTAGAGATGTTCTATTTGCCAGGAATCAAAGTGGGTTGTGATTCAACTGAATAGTTGTTTATTCATTATGTATATTGCATCAATATATTATAATATTAATTGAAATATTCATTACTACTCTACTGAAAGAGTAAATATCAATCGTTAAACAAACAAGGCAACGAACCACGGCGCCGTGACAGCGATTAAGATTCTTTTGAGTGTCAGCTATGAAGTAGATAATATTTGTTTAAACGATGGTTATTACATTATTGATACTAGACTAGTGTACTTCCATTGATTGTGCCTGTCGGCATTTGTGTAACCAAATTGTTGAATTGTTAATAGAAACCAAGTGAAGTTATTACAACATCTTTATTTCAAATACCAACCACTCAAACTACAACACATACTCACATTGAGTGAGATGTGAGTATGAGCATAATCGAAAAAAGGAAAAAAAGGTGTATTTTCCGATAGAACACGATTGGGTTCAAATAGTCCGCCAATCGGGAAAGAAGAAACCATTTGAAGTAACTGAAATGGTATCCCAAGAATTCATGGATTCTGCGGACCTTTTGAAAGGTTCCTTAAAAAAACGAAAAATTAGTAGCTCTAGATCTGGAGGAACTTGGAGAGACGTATGTTGTTTAAGATATGAGAGAGAATCATTAGGAACGTTGAAGTACAAATCATCACTGGCCATTGAAGAACCATTTCGAACAGTAAGTTTCAAAAGGAAAGGAAAACATAACCTAGTAATGAGACCAATAAATTGTTACAATAGACCAATAGCAATCACTGTGGAAAAAAAGAAAAACCTTCTAGAACTTTTGCCCTGTATTTCCCGTACATGGTGGGACTTTTACAACAACCTTATTACTGACCAAACTGCTGTAGACGTCTACCCTGATAAGAATGAAGAGGGCGAATCCTGAGAAAACGAATTTGGTTGAGTTTTTCTGGTTATTTTATGTATTCATTTGTTCTTTGAAAAATAAAACGTTAAATAGATTCCAAGGTTGGACATTTTTTCTTACCTAGTTCAGTGAATGTTTTGAGAGTTGAGTAACCCAAAATTTTCGAAAGTGATTTTCAAATAAGTCTCGTAAAAGAGGTATTATTCATTATAGTTTTAACACAGCTTTTTGAATTTCAATAGTGATCTTATACTTTTTGTCAAACACACATTGCCCAATATCTCATCCGCACTTACATTGTCTACCCTATCATGCACGCACACCCGCGTTTTACCTTTGAGTATAAAATCTCATAGTTAATTTATTTGTTGGATTTTCATAATCTGATATTACTTTTATTGAAATACAGTATTATCTATAAATTCAAAGTTCAACGCCTAGTGTTGAGTATTCTATTGGAAGTATTTTCCCTAGAAAATCAAAATGAAATACCGTCTTTATTACCTTCATTCACTGATTTTAAATTCAGCTGAACAAATAACAGTTTGGTGTAAAGTGAACTATCCCACAAGGATCAGACTTAAACAATTCACTTTGCCCTATGTTTTCCAATGAGATTAACGAATGATTTTGGTGAAATGGTTAGAATATACTTTCGTAAAAGTATACACCAATCTTGGTTAGAGGAGCAAATAAAAAATGCCATTGGTGCTGCGCGACAAGTATTGAAATACAGAGCACAATCGATTATAAATTTATGGTGTCATGGCTCTCTCACTTGCCCTGTGAACAATAGAGGAACAAAAACGATCAGTCTGTGATATTTATGTTCCGATGGATAGAATTAAAGTAATTTCGTCTTCACGAAAATCTAAAAAATTTGAGATTATAAAAATGGAAAAGGAAGATTTTCAAACTACAGAAAATTTAGAATGCCTGAATACGAATAGAACAGGAGAAAGAGCAGTAAAAGTAGAATGGCTGAGAATGCAGTGGTTAAGATACAAGGCTGGAGAACCCTTCAATATTTACTACAAGTACTCCAACAATGAAGAAGTTCTGTTTAATAACGTGAACGTAGCCCAAAGAGGAATAGACACCAGACAGCTTCAGCTTTTATACCCAACAGGGAGGCCTATTGATAAACTGAAGTTCAAAGACCTTCAAAATTTATGACAGATAATACTGCGCAGGGTGAAGAAATTATAGAAAAAAATGAAGACGAGTAACGGCCCAACTAAAAGTTTATTTGCTAATAAGTATTTTTATTTTTGCCATAATGGTCCAACATAAGAAAGAATTCTTATGTTTAAACTTGTTATTTTTCAGTAAAAATTGGTTGTTTTTTCTTTAACGTGTTAAACTTTTTCACTAAATAAAACAAATTTAAAGTTGTTTGTTATTCAAAAACTTAACCTTGTTCCTATTGCATTTTTTCAATTGCACTTTACTAAAAACTGTGTGTTGCAGTTAGGCCACTATGGCGCTGAGCGACTCAGTTTAGAGCTCTTATCCCTACTTTTAAAGAATTCCAGACTGTTATGAGACTGAGTATGTTTTATTTCAATTAAACGAATTTACGGTATTCTATGATTGGAAAAATTGAAAAACTCAGGTTTGGATATCGATTTTACTAATCAGTTACTTCACAACGATTTTGTACAAATGCCATTCTTTCACAGACAACCCCATGAAACATCTTTCACTTTCGAAGGTTTGGTATGAAAATATCCCGTCAATATTAACGAAGGCAATATCATAATAACGAATAAAAATTTTATTTATACCGGAAACTTTGACTTGTGCTTCGAAATATCGCGCTACCTTCAAAATTTTCAACAATACAGACAATTTTTTTCACAAAACAAACCTTTTAACGCTATCCGAGTTGAAAAAGAATATTTCGAATTTTATTACCGAACATTCAATATTATATTTCGACAATAGACATTTCTGACAAAATTAGGACAGACCACGTGAATCTAGAAGAAAAATGGGCAATTTAAAAATCTATAAACAATTTGCTGACATATCCCATGAAGAACATGACAAACTTTCTTTTACTGATAAAATGAAACATGAAATAAAGACAAAATATGAGATACCAATACATACAAAATCTTATCGCTTTCCCCATTGACACAAAGAAGTCCAAAATCCAATTTAGAAGACGCTCACTGACGGAATCATTCAACCATCATCCTCCGCTTGGAGTAGCCCGATAAGGATTGTGCCAAAGAAGACCGACGCACCAGAAAAGAAGAAATGGGGCATTGTAATATAAACGAAATAACAATCGACGACCGATACCAGATTCCGAATATAGAAGACATTCTAGATAAATTGGGGAAATGCAATTATTTTACCACTCTCGACATGGCATCTGGATTCCACCAGATCGAAATGGAAGAAAAGTCCATCGAAAAAACTGCCTTCAACGTGGAGCAAGGGCATTACGAATATGTTCGTACACCATTTGGGTTAAAGAATACGCCGGAAAGCTTCCAAAGAGTAATGGATCATAGCCCAAGGACCTACGAAACAAAATCTGTCTAGTCTATATGGACGATATTATCGTGT
This sequence comes from Chrysolina oricalcia, assembly GCA_944452925.2. Taxonomy (NCBI): domain Eukaryota; kingdom Metazoa; phylum Arthropoda; class Insecta; order Coleoptera; family Chrysomelidae; genus Chrysolina; species Chrysolina oricalcia. The sequence continues at coordinate 11,010,556 of OX101827.2, forward strand.
TTTCGACTTCCTTGCAGGAACACGTAGCTAATCTAAAACAATTATTCAATACGTTATGAGAAGCTGAATTAAAAATACAATTGGACAAATGTGAGTTCTTGAAATAAAAAGTCGAATTTCTAGGCCATGTCGTCACTCCTGATGGAATCAAACCTAACCCTGATAAAATAAAAGTAATTCAAAATTTTCCCATACCAATCCGCTAAATAAATTAAATATTTTCTTGGTGTATTAGGGTATTATCAAAAAAAATTCAAAGATTTTGCGCAGCACACCAAACCATTCACGCGATGTTTAAAAAAGAGTGAAACAATAACTCATACCTCAGAATATTTGAAAACTTTCGAAACATGCAAACAAGTACTCACAAATGAACACCTACTCCAGTACCCTGACTTCAATAAATCTTTCATACTCACCGATGGGTCTAACGTGGCCTTCGGTACTATTTTTTCACATGGTGTCTTAGGAGAAGATAAACCTATCGCGTATGCGTCTAGAACGCGAAACCCCGCAGAACAAAATTATTCCACCTTAGAGAAAGGATTGTTATCGATAGTGAATTTCACCAAATATTTCAGACCGTATTTATTTGGAAAACAATTTACGATCGTGACAGATCATAAACAGTGAAAGGCTTTCGCGGCCATCGTCACTTACATGGCGGTTCTTCGGGTTGTAAGGCCGACGTATGTTAAGAGAAGATCTCGACGGTTCGCCAACACGAGTGGTTAGCATTTTTTAAGAGAAGGTTTCTGGTTTGTTAAGTCGCTGTCAAATGCTTGACATTTGTTATACGTTGTCTCAATAAATACCTGCGATTTGACGTTCTTACATCTGATTGGTCCATAGCGTTAGCTAACATCATAGAATCGTTCGTACCGTTATTTTGTGGGTAGGGAGCTAATTCAGAATTTTTGAGAACTGGAAGCCATACCTTGTTCAATTGTTGTCCTTCTTCGGTTCTGTTGAAGTTGTTGTGGTGTTTTTGAATTTCAATTGCTTCCGGGAAGAGTCTTGGGTAATAGGCAGATGTTGAAGAGATGACTTGGGTTTCTTCAAATTTCACTCTATGGTTATTGTTGTTGAGAGTATGTTCTGCGACAGCGGATTTCTGTGTTTGCCAAGTAGTAGTCAAACCAACACCGAAAAAAGAAAAGCATTCTTACCATATGTTCCCAGAGTTACAGATCGTATTGGCCGTATTCTACGAAAATATGAGATTAAAACCGTTTATAAACCTTCAGAAAAACTGAGAGATCACTTTAGATCAGCGAAGGACAAACGAGACGTACTATGCTCTTCTGGGATTTATCGCATTCCCTGTTCATGTGGCAGCGTTTATATCGGAACCACGAAACGCTCTGTTAAAACAAGAATCAAAGAGCACAAGGCTTGCTGTCGGTTAGGGCACACACAGAAATCCGCTGACGCAGAACATACTCTCAACATCGATAACCATAGAGTGAAATTTAAAGAAACCCAAGTCATCTCTTCAACATCTGCCTATTACCCAAGACTCTTCCGGGAAGCAATTGAAATTCAAAAACACCACAACAACTTCAACAGAACCTAAGAAGGACTACAATTGAACAAGGTTTGGCTTCCAGTTCTCAAAAATTCTCAATTAGCTCCCTACCCACAAAATAACGGAACGAACGATTCTATGATGTCTGCTAACGCTATGGACCACTCAGATGTAAGAACGTCAAATCACAGGTATTTATTGAGACAACGTATAACAAATGTCAAGCATTTGACAGCGACTTATCAAACCAGAAACTTTCTCTTCAAACATGCTAACCACTCGTGTTGGCGGAACGTCGAGATCTTCTCTTAACATACGTCGGCCTTACAACCCGAAGAACCTTCTTGTAAGATCATAAACCCTTGCAATAACTTTACAATCTCGAGGACCCTATTTCAAGACTGGTTAGATGGCGTCTAAAGCTGGAAGAGGGTGATTACAACATCGTGTACAGGAGGAAAAAACGATTCCGTCGCAGGTGCCCTATCCGGAATAAAACCCCACCACCCACTGGAAAACCAATCAATGATAACAAACATCGATCTATCGAACAATCGAAGAGGGCTTTCCTGAAATATTCGCAGACATGGCGAACAAAGAAGAAATCCCAGAAATTTCCGATTTCAAGACCGCTTAAACGAAAAATAGGAAAACTGCGAACAAAAAAGCGAACAAAAAAACACTAGCAGAAGAAGAACCACCAGAAAAAGAAAACCACAAGAAAATTCTTAAAAAGAAGAGATCAATTCGAATTCTGTTTTTTCTAATCATATTATTAATGAAAAACATAATATTGTTCCCAACTGACATTTGAAAATTTTACATTTTTGTAATAAAGGAAAAAGCTCAATCTGCTTGAGAGCCTCTAAATAAATAAGGCAATAAAAAATCCAGGCGTTTAATTTATCAACGAACAAACAAATTTTGACAGCTTAAAACTTTTCAACTGCTTACTATTTTGATCGATTTATTTTTGAATAAATAAATTTCCCCTTATCTATTCTTACGTTAAGCTCGTTCAGCAGTGAAGGTTTCACATTACAATTTTTCTATTTTAATATCAAGTCTTCCAATTTTCACCGATAGTTGGATGGTGTTATGCAACAATGAGTTAAGCCACATTTTTTAATAATTGAGCTATCACAGTCATTGGAATCGCCAACAATAAGCCAACAATAAGCAGAAATGATTCAACCCGCAAATGTAAGGGGCTCCATCCACTGACGATAGTATTAAGCTACATTCCATCATTCCATGAGCTGCTAAATTATTTTGATATTTTTTACCAAACTAGCTGACTGTGGCTTGACCCATTATTGCATAACATCATCCATTTGATGTTGTGTGCTCTTTCACCTTGAATCGTGACGTTTCACGTGACTGATGTCAATCTTCAAATTTCATAACACTCTCTTATTTTGTTTACTTTCGAACACGTACGGTCACAAGTTTTTGAACCATTTTAAATTCAATAATGACTTATTTGACTGGATCAAACCACAACCCCTGACAAAGGGAACCCGCCACTGGTGCGGAAGATGCCATTGACATAAAGTTGTATTTACAATTTTTTTTGATATTACATAGATTTTTCAGATATTCAGATTTTAGATATTGGTAGGTTTAACATTCATTACTGTTATTCAATGTCTCTAATGTAGGATTTATCTTTTCTGTACTTCTTAATGTTGTAACCCTACTTTTGCTGATGATGAAGGATTAATCCTTCGAAACATGTCCTATCCACTGATGTAAGTCCTCCAACTACATCCTGTAATGTGCTGACTACACCCACATTCATACTGAAGATTATATTTGGTGAAGTTTGACTGTAAGTTTTTTCACAACCCACTATGGAAGAAAATGAAGAAGAGTACAGTGAAAACTGACAACAATGAAATGAAGATTACAGATCAAGAAGTACAAGGCGATGACCAACAGAAAGATTCAAATATGGAAAAAATGTCGACAGATTTGAAAAAATTGCAACGCAGCTTCCGCGACGAAAATAATTCAGACTGACATATTCATCCCGGTACATTCCAGATTAGTTCAAATGATAATTCCCTCGTACAACTCTCTGATAGTCAGTCCTACACTAATTTTATTGGTTGGAAAGATTATACCTGTTGGGAGTTGGTGTTATGTATATAATTGGAGTATAATACAGTGAGAACTTATGTTTTCTTCAACATATCTCAGACTTGAAGAATGAAATGATACTGATCAATATTTTACAGAATTTGCTGTTTAGTAACAAAAGCGATTATGTTTCTCGTGAACTACCAATGATTGATGATCACCCGTCAGTCGTTGAACTAACAGTGGATTCACTTGATGACCTTCAAGATCTCAACATGATCAATATCGATGACTTGATAGGGATTACAGATAACTCCCCAATCACGGAGTGCGAAGTGTTGCTTACCAAAGTGGAATTACCAACCTCATGTGAAATTGGAGAGAATAAGGAGAGAAAGCATTCCACCACATCCTATTTCAGCGAACAGAACTTCAGGAAATTTTACTGTGAGTGTGAAAACTAGCAATCTTTCCAATATCCAACAAAGAATAGATTCGCTCGTCTTATTCTAAAAATCGTTGATGCAAGAAAAAAGTGCTAAATATATCAATCTTTCGAAGAGGGTAATAGTTCAGTATGAAAACAGTCTGGCCCTCAATCAAAAATAAGACTTTATAGGAAAAATGTTCGAGGTAATCGCGCTGTTGAAAATTGAAATTGCTAAACTGCGGAAAAAGTCTGAGGTTTGCAATCAAGAATTACGCAGGGATCGTGAGCTGAACGAAAACGACGACAAGCTGAAAAAGAGTTGGTAGATTCTACCAGAAGATATAAAGATACCAATTTTTCCTTCAACACTTGGGTGAAAGAATTGGGAGAACTCTTCCATACATGAATATATATTTTCAATTTTAACGCATCGAGAAATTCATTGATTTCCTTATTTTTTATCAAAACATTTTCAATTATACCTTTATTACTGCAGTATTAGGATGTGTAGAGAGCTGAAATTGTGAGTGTACCAATGTCCTGCCTAATAGTTATGTCTAAGGTTCGTTCAAAATTTGAGATTTTACCGATAGATACAAAAATGGTAAAACATGCATTAAAAAAACACCCTGTACATCATCGAGTATGCTGAAACAAAATTGAGGTATGTTTCAAATGATATGTTCATATTCCTTTACCTGAATGGTCAGGTTTCCGAAATAAAAGCAAGTTTTTATGGATATTGGATTATTTTCTTTTAGATAAAACGCGTTCATTACCGAAAATTTAATTGGAAAATTAACAAAATGGAAGGTAATAACCATTCCAAAGTAGGTTTGATGAAATCCCCTATTCAGTCTGGAGCGTTCCAGTCAGAACTGAAACGCTGAACTGATATTATAAATTTCACTTTGGTCCATGGACTTGTTTTTATACGACTTCTTGTACACCTGACGAGTAAGTAACCTCACTTTTCTAAATTTTCCTAACGTTCAATTTTTCAATTAATCAAATTCAATTTCAATTATTACTTACTTACAGGTACGCACTGATGATGACTCAACAGTCGAAAGCGCTTTGCTACGATTTTTTAAATAAAAATATTTTGCATAAAACACAAATTTTCGCCTTCAAATGATATTTTATCGATTGATCATTCCCAGAGTGTGTATAAAATGTTTCAGTAACCGTTAACTTTCTGAAATATGGTGGCATTATGATTGATACAAGAAAAGTAATACAACTCCAAACAGAGTTTGGAGGTACATGGGTTTTGTGAACAACTCAGCCAACATGACCAATAATCTTCCTTATGAGATAGTCTCTCATATAGTGAACTCTTGCAAAGATATTAAAATCGAAGTAAACGTAGTAGAGAAGTTACAAAATTTCTTGGGACCCTAGTTTCTTACTGCACTGCAGACAAATACGGTTTTCTTGTTACCAAGCTGTTTGAGCGTGAAAAATATTCAGCACTTAGAACTCAATCGGAGATTTTGAGACAGACGTGAAAATCCCAAAATTTACCTTTTCGTTCTCTACATATGAATCCGAAAACTGGTATACCTCCAGCTAATGCTGCAGAGATAACAAAGTTGATGACTACCCTTCACTTCATCCATTATCGATCATTGACGCAAGCATTGAAATATGGATTGGTATCGAAAAAAGTGCATCGAATTCAGAAATTCAAACAGGTCGCATGGTTGAAGTCATACATAGACCTAAATACCAATCTCAGGAAACAAGACACCAAAGAATTTGTTCAAACTATTGAACAATGCACTATTCGGAAAGACAATGGAAATTATCCGCAAAAGAGTTAATACTGCCTCCTGACGGAGTGGAGCAGACGGTATGGTGCTGAAACCTATATCTCAACCAGATTTCAAGACTGTATTCGATGAGAGTCTGGTAGCAGTTAAACTCAAAAAGTTACAGATTTGGTTAGACAAACCCATATATAACTATACTTGATTTGGCAAAAACGTCTATCTATCACTTTCATTGTGGCTATATGATACATACCTTCGAGGACAACTGTAATATTATCTATACTAAATTCTAAAATGAGTTTATGGCATATCAAACGGGAATATGAAAATCAGAACTGAAAAAAACATGTGGATCAACTGGGATTCGAACCCAGGTCTCATTCGTCTCCGGCAATGTGCGTTAGACCGCTACGCTATTGAAACTCATTCAAAAGCCGGCGATTCACATTTTTTTAATTCAGTTCTGATTTTCATTTTCCCGTCTGATATGCCATATCATTTTCGAATTGAATTTAACTGACGTAAAACTACTTCATTAGGTATTTATATTTACTTGGCTGAGTCATACATACTTGACATTTCAGATGTGAAGTCGGTCGATAATCCTATATGTGATTGACACCAGCTGATACATCAATATGATTTCACTGGGTGTGTGTTTGTGATGAACGAGTAACAAAGCGAATCAGTACGCATAAATTGACCCGGAAACAAAATTCGAAATACGATCTGTACGGTCATAAAATTAAACCCTAAAAAGAATTCAAGGCGCTGACACGATAGGAAGCGAGAATATGCCACGTGAGGAGGTTGGAGAGTCAATGAACTTGTACCCAGTTGAAAATGCGAATACAGTAGAAACGGTGAATGAACCCATTAAAAATTAGAGTAATGTTTTTAGTTGTGATTGTCGACATGAAGCCATTAATTTCAGAATTTATGATCTTGTTTTCGGGCATAATAATGATTGCCGACTAAAATAAATTAGCAGAAATGTCACACGAAACGGATGTTTATGTGGGCATTAATGGGAGAATTCCACCTGCCTGTTGGAAAACAGCGAGGGGGATCACACCTGCCCTATAGTATAAATATACAGGTTTGCAAACGGTCAGTCTCAGCCTCAGCCTCAGTTGATCAGAGTCAGTGCCGAAAAGAGCAATGTGTATTCGCGAGTAGTCAACACCGACTGTCCGAAGATTATCTAAGGACAAAAAGTAGTGCCAGTATGACGATAATTGAATAATTATGGCGAATATCCGAACAACCAGTCAGAGTTAAAATAGTGTGTCAATTAGTGAAATTTCTCCGAATTTGCAAATGTAATCCAAGTCCACAGTGTCTGTGAAGTTATCGGAAAGTATGAAAAGTTAACAACCGGTCGTTAGGAAAGTGTACGACCCTTTCTAGGATTCCGAATTTGAATTTAAAAATAATAAAAGTATCAATATACAGGGCGAATTAATCATGAAGCTCGCACGCTTGGTAGAAAGTCGTCCGGATATGATTCTGAGCGTTTATGTGGTTCAAAAGGCGTTAGTAGTCTTTCTCAGTAAGTAATTGCATAGGTCTCGTTCACTCAACAACACCATTAGTAACAAAATTAAAAATGTTTATCAGTGATTAAATTTTGATGAATTTAAGACATGTCCCCGATACATTTTCTCGCTGTTTAAAGCGAAATATGTTATATTCAAGCAATTTGCAACTGTACCCCGAATAGAGTACCCCCAATATATTGTTATGAAATGTAATATTGTGAATGAAGATTTTTGTAAAAGAAAATTTATATAAATTTCCCTTGCCCCAATTGATATGAAAAGTTGAAATTATATGAAAACGTTATGTTTTTATTTGAAATGGTCAACTTTGGATGTTGAAATTATAATAAATACTCCAATATTTTCTGTAAAATTACAAACCTTTCATTTTCAGCTCGTCGGATGAAATCTGCATGAACTCTGGTATCAGTGGTGCCGGTTCAGGAAACATAAGAAACTCACCTTTTTCATTTACTGCTTTGAATAAAATATTGTTCAAAAAAAGAAATTTTGTAAATTTATTATGTCAATAAATCCTTTTGGAAAGAACAAGGAAATTATATTTATCAAAACCTGGGAAATACCCTACTCTGTTTGCTAAAGTTTTATGACTAAATAATGGTACAAATTCAGAGAGATGCAAACAATATATTCAAAATTGAAATGTGTGCTGCCCTCTATTGTTCATATGCACAACCATGAACCAAAACAGTTCGAAAAACATGCACAAAATCGTTTTGATCGACCCAGAAAACTGTATTACCGAATAAGGTTATCTTTTTACTAAAAGTACCCAAAAAGTTCACTCTTCTGATAGAATAAAGTTCTCTTGAGAAACTTCAGTGGAAACTAGTGATATTTCTTCAAATAAAACTGCCGTAGATCGTTATAAATGAACTGACATGCAGTGGAAAACGTCAGAAACAAATTTCAAACAGAAATATTCCAAGTAGTCTAACCTCGTTCTGCTAATCAGGCTCCTCCAAAATGCTTTTCAAGGTGGGAAATTCTTATTTTTCTCGGCTTGTACTCAACTTTTCTTGCAACAAACTTTCGATAATTTGGTTTCTTCCAACCGCTTCATGAATTGTTATTTTTTTTCTCTCAATATTCCCATAGTAACCGATCACGAGATTTTAAATTTGTTCATCACTGTTATTTTACATTTTCACCACGTATAATTATTAAAAAATAATAATTAAATAAAATTAAAAATAATTTGAACAAAGGTTTTAAAAATCATCTTATAATTACATTTGTTGCCCTTTCTAGAAAATTCACAGATTTTCTTCTGTTCCCTTTCCAAAAATGTCAGATTTTTCAAAATATATCAACTTTTTTTATCCGGGGTTGTTCATCAATATAATGAACATAACCAAACTTATTTTGTTCATTTCAGGCATATCACTGATTTGTTTTCATGCATATATCAAAGAAAAAGCGGATAGTCGTGTCAGAAGGCTGACCGATACCTTTTTTCCTCAGAAATAGGATACCACTACATCGGAAAGCACTTTTGCTCCTTACAAAAGGATTGGAATTTTACAGGCAAGTTTTTTTTATTATTAACTGTATTTTGTTCATTTTTATTTTCAAAACAATTTTCATAACAATATTGATGTTATCTGCTAGTCCGTTTGTTATGTCTAACGTTAGAGCACCTAAGTTGCCACTGTTTTTTTTACGATGTATTCTGAATTAATGTGCGTTTTAATTATATGTTACTTTCTTGATTTCCACGACATTCTATTACCGATTATAGGTGTTCTATTTAACCAATTGATCGCATGAACTACGATTAAACATGTTTATAGCTATTGGTAAATGAAATGCAACATGAATATTTATTTTTCCTCTTACGTTGATGATATTCTACGAGGTACATGTTTCGCAAGATACCCTGGCTTGGTTGTTTATGATCATTTAAATGAATGATTAGATTTTTGATTATGATTAATATTATTTGGTGTGCCATAATGATTGCCCTTGAGAGGCAAATTTAGGAATGTTATGAGTTTGTTCTAATTAATATCGAAGGCAAATTATATCTGTATGCATGTGTTGCCAATTTTACTTAAATTTTTCTTAATATATGTATAAAATTCCCATCCGAGTTTGATTCAGTAGCTGAAGCCTAGCCAGAAAACATTAAAAGTGTTTCTGTTTAAAGACAGCCGCTCGTCGTTAAAAAGGTATTCTTTATCAGCGTTTCGACATTTCGACTCTCTCGTCCATCTTCAACTCAGATACATGCTCCCGTATCCTTGAGAGAGTACTAGAAATGTAGGCGGCGTTTTACCCGAAGGACGTAACCGGTATATGTTTAACACAACATCCAGGCATATTCCTGATTTCCCAGGCCAACGGGTTATGAAAATAGGGTCTTGCGTGAAGTACCAAGATATCGCACGAAAAATACATAGGACCCCGTCCAGCGTGGTATAATATATGCGAGAATGTTTCATCTTTTCATTTAACCCTCATTATCATCTAATACTAACAAATAGCTAAATTTGAAGTGTGAATCGCCGGTTTTTGAATGAGGTTCAATAGCGTAGCGGTCTAACGCACATTGCCGGAGACGAATGAGACCCGGGTTCGAATCCCGGTTGATCCACATTTTTTTAATTCAGTTCTGATTTTCATTTTCCCGTCTGGTATGCCATAAACTCATTTTCGAATTTAATTTAACTACAGGCGTAAAACAACGTCATAATTATTTATACTGATAGTCTTATTTACGAACTCCGAAATAAAGATCAAGTCATGAAACGGCATTTCGACACTTCGGACTATACGATCAATAATGAATATGAAATTCCGCTCGTAAATAAAAAAGTGCTTGGAATGATGAAGGACGGGAATAATGGCATCTCGATAACTGATAATTTTGGTCTTGGATCAAAGTTATATGCAACTAAAATATTGAAAACAGAGGATGATGACAAAACGAAAGAAAGTGGCTGGAAGCAGAAGAATATGATGATCATGAAATAATTGAAGATATTCAAAAAAATATCGCAGTAACCAAAAAAGCAAAAGGTAAAAAGCAAAAGGTAAAAAGCAATGTGTCATCTGAACAGATATAACTCTTTATGACTACATTGAGTTTCGAGGAGAAGCTGTAAATCAGAACTTGATTCTATCAGTGAAACATGAAGTACATTCCATCAATCAAAACAAAGTTGCTCTCAGTTCGAATGATGACAAACGATATATCATCCCAGAATCACATGATACACTACACTAGCCTGCCATAGCAACTGAAAACCAACAAGGGTACATGGACCGGAATAACATGAACGACGATAAATTATTTAACTCTTTTTGGTACTTTTAAAACCGTTGTGTTTTGAAAAATATTTAATATTTGAATGATCTTGTTTTGCTTTTTAGTTTCGTTAACAGTCACCTGAATGGGATGGGTTAGGATTACAGCGATTGCGAAAATTGTAAAAATAGTCAAACAATATTATTATTATTCTATTAATATATCGTGAAATAATATTGAATTGTCATTGAGTTCTGAGCTGTTTGAAATTAGTTCAGAATGGATTGCAAAATTTGTACCTCATAAAAAAACATTATTGATATGTTATCATTATTAAAATATTACGCAATAATATCGCATTGTTATTCAGTACTGAGCAATGCTGAAAGTGTGATTGAAATCGATTGTAAAATTTGTACCAGAAATATAAACATGATCACTATTATTATCATTAAATTATTGTAAAATATTATGAAATAATATTGCACTGTCATCTAGTGCATAGCTTTATTCAAAACTTCAAGTCTCTAGCGCATCGCATAAACATTATCATTATTGTCATTGAATTATTTAAACTATTTATGAAATGATATGGTCCTGTCAACCAGTTCTGAGCTATGGTCACAATTTCAAGTATATAACTCATCGGATATACATTTTCATTATTACTGATATTGTTGAATTGTTTCAACATTTTATGTAAAGATGTTGACTTGTCATCCAGTTGTGAGCTATGCTCGAAATTTCAAGTCTCTAGGTCATCGGATAAATATTACTATTACTGAATTGTTTCAACATATTATATTGCATTTTTATCCAGTTCTAAGCCATGTTGAAAATTTCAAGTATTTATCTCATCGAGAGGTTAGTTTAAAATGGATTGCAAGAATCCACCCGAACAGACCACCAAACAGGTGGAAAACGTAGAAAAATCCAATGTCTAAAGTTGAAGATCAATAAACAAAAGGCGACATTGAAGAAGAAATAAGAAAACAAATATGTATACATTTATGCATGGCATCACACGTTAAAAGGTAAGGGCTGCGTCTTCCCTAGCTCACACAAGTCTCTCGGAGACTTCCGAGGGTTGCGCGTAGGGGTACAATCGGTTGACGGAAATAACAAAAATTAAAATGTGCATTTGGTTAGAGCACTGATAGTTGAAAAACACATGCAGTACTTAAAAATGAAAGATGAGTATAAAGTTTGCTGAGTCATTGAATTTTTTCAGGTTCTAGAGCTTATACTTTCATAGAGAAGACTATATTTGCCATCAAAACGAAGCCTTCAGAAAACGACAGATGTTAACCTGAAATAAACAATAACCCCATTCATGAGGCTCTTCAAGTTAAGGTGAAATCAATGCTTGATGAGAACAAACAGTCTTAAGAGATTAACTTGTGTTTTGATACAATACGTGATGAGGTCTATGGAATATGTAGCATAGAAAATGGAAAAAATAGGCATCGGTATCACAAAATGCACTTGTGATCATGGCTAGAGAACGATATTCAACTTGGAAGCAGCACCTGTCTTCTTTCTTCGTGCATGCAAGTTTTGATGCAGAAAAACTCATTAATGTCGTAGTATTGTTTGGTACAGGTTTACATGGATGGCAAAAACATTGTTTTTGTATTAGACCCTCGTCATTTATCAAAAGCTACAAGAAATGCTTCAATTAATGATTCGATTAGGACGCAGTTATATTTGATGCATCTAGTAATTTTGTTTAACCTTATTCTATTTATAATAAAATTTTAAAGTTCCTTTGATTTTTTTCGATTTCAATAGTCGTTATCAACATTCTGCCTAGTCAATAAAATAGTTATGCTTGTTCAAATGCAGCCACTCGTATTTTAACAGGTTATGTTGTTAGCGTCCCGACGTTGTAAGGTACTCCCTTCCAGCCAAGATGAGTACTCGAAATTGAGGCGAAGTGACCGTACCAATTGGAGTCGGGGTTTTGGCAGTTGGTGTCAGGATCGTTGATAGATAATATCAAGGTCATGATAGATGATGTCGAGATCGTGACAACAAGGCCGGGGTCGTATCAGATGGTGTCAGGTGTGGGGTCAACTATACCCCTGACTAGTGCTCTAACAACTATTGAAAAATTCGGAGAAATCTAAAAATCGAGGAAAAAGTAGGAATTTAGGTCGGAAAGCTTAATAGTACGTCCAGTAGAGTTATACTAACGTATAGGGATGCTTATTCACCTGGCTATAGCCTTGACTAATGTTAAGAAAAAAAAATGATACGGAAAGAAAGGCACGGAAAGTTGGAAAATTAGGATTTTTGAGGTCTGCCAAATGTAAAAGAGAATTATATTAGACCGTCAGATAGTGACAGATTTAGGTGCCCCATTTTCACATACAAGCCTCGAATAGGGTTGAGAAGTACATCGACGTTGAGTAAAATGGAGGGAAATTTACGAGTGGCTCCTGGAGATAACATATGGAAAATTCGATTTTCCATGGAAAATTCGATTTTCCATATTTTAACGCGAGCCGTGTTCACCTAATCATTAATTAATAGAACCTGGCTTCAGAAGATCAAAGGCTTGAGTGTTGAAGGTGGCTAAAGGGTTAAAATGAGGCTGTAATCTTGTAAAGAAAAATCGAGATTTTAACAGGTTTTCTCACGCAAGCCCATCGAAACTATGAAAACCTACATCGTCACTACACCGAAAAACATAATGGCTTGAGTGGCGAGAACGGAAAAGTAGATTTTGTCGTCGGAAAATTTAATGGAAATTATTTTTGATTTTTCCATATGTTTTCCCCACGAGCCACTCGTAAATTTCCCTTAATTTTACTCAACATCGACTGACTTTTCAACCCTATTCGAGGCTTGTATGTGAAAATGGGGCACCTAAATCTGTCACTATCTGACGGTCTATATGTGTACATTGAATCCATGTTTATAGATAATGTGATTGAGATTTTTAGCAGGCTTAGAATATATATTAAGGTATAGAATAAGTTTATTTAGCTGATCAGAGCTGTGAAGATGAATATGCCTCCGCCGCCAAACGTATGAAAGGAAGCTGTCCCTATTAATCCGCCACCAAACTTTGTGGGAAATGTAGCCACCCCTATTAATTTAAGCATCGAAAATTTGAATATATTCGCCTTTGTTAGGACAATAGATGATACAATTGCTTTACATTGTGGCCAGGCAACAAAACCACTGCCCTGGTTCGCTTGCGATGATGTGGAATCGCCAAGCAATTAATAGATGCCGACGTGACCTTGAAAACAAACGCAGATTGGACAGCGCTCAAGAAAGGATTAATGGATCAATTCGGAACTTTGAAAATTCCAGGACAGGATAGGCAAAATTTTACAGAATGCAAATTCCGAGAGGAGACATGTAAAAATATTCTAGCACTTTTTGAGGTAAGCACTGCCAAACTAACTACTTTAACAGGCAATCAACCCATCGTTGATGTCCCAGCACAAAGGCAAGAGTCTGAAGTAATCTCCCAGTTCACTATGGGACTGATGGACCCTCTTAGAAAGAAAGTATTATTTACAGGACCAACCGCGTTGCAGCAGGCGCTAGAAATCGCGGAGAAAGGAGAAGTAATCGAAAAACTAATAAACCCTGCAATAAGACAAGTCCGGATGTCGGAACTAGACAGCAGGAGAGATATGCAGAGAGGTAGTAGCAGTGCCTAAAGAGGAAACGAACAAGACCGAAGCCACGACGCCCAATACTGTAAATAGAAGCCACCGTCCCGAAAACTACAGCCGAGGTAGTGTACATAGGCAGAACGGACGTGGTAGAGTTTAGTTTTGCAGAGTGTAAATTCTGCTTGAAGAAGCGGAATGCATGTTTTAAATGCAAGTTGGTGAAGGTGAAGTGAATCCACTGCGGGTAGTAATGTATGAAATGATATAAACTAGAATCCGACTACTCGCGTTTTTCCTGCTGGAGTCGACAGGAACCCGAGCAATTAGAAAGGAAGGGGTGGACGATGTATTTGTATGCATAGATACTCTCGCCCAGAGCAACACCGTAACAGTAGAAGTTGACAGTAATTATAGGAATATTTTAATAGACACCGGCGCACAATGCAGATTAGTGTCTGCCAGCATTTTAGAAAATTAAGATTTTTTTCGAGGAAAAGATTGCGATCTAAGCGATGTGCAAGGAAATTTGATTCCGTGGAAAGGCACTGAAATATACCTCATAACTGGAATGCCAATGCAGGCATACGCAAAGAATCTTTGTGCCAACCATGGGGATGGAAATATCAGAATCTGCGCCGACGCAGTTGATGAAAAGATGTGAAAATCATGTATTTGATCATAACAGAGATCAGTAAATTGTTCTGTGATGGAAACATACGTCTTTGATCAATGAATTCGGCCAGGAGCGGCTTAGGCGGTATTTATAGTAGTTCAGTCCTTCATTTTGTGAGTGGTTTTGCTTCTGTTCGTTAGCAGCTTAATTTTCTGTGTTTGTCTTCGATTCTGATAATAGCTAAATGGTTCAAAACAATATGCAGTAAATATGGTACCCTATCATTTTTTAGGTATGTTTTAAATGTATATGTAAATGTATAAATTTAAATTAGTAGTTGAGTTTGATTCCAGTTTAACCCAGAGGAGATATTACTCATGGATGGAAGCCATTGGTGGAGATCCGAATATTGAGAAGCTGAACCATGGCAGTGTTATTTGTGAAGAACATTTTGCAATGGATGATTTCACAAATTTAGAGGGGACAAAACGACTGAAACCCGATGCAGTTCCAAGATTTAATCTGGGTCCTCGAAAGCTTTTGTCAACTCTACTGAACATATCATGATAAGAATATATCAGTCATGTTAAAACTTTGAAATTGAGTATTGATTGATTTTAAGGTTACGGATATATCATTACCATCGACTTCTCTACAAGAAGATGCCAACAAAAAAAATATTGGTTGTCAGAGCACGTAAATTATTTTCTGAATCACTACATTGTCAGTTGAAAGTTACAGAAACTCAGATTTAAATTGGGCAGTAATCTATATTATATAACTGAGAAGATTTCCACCTGAAGCAGATTTCAGAAAGAGATAAGTACTGCCAACTCAAGCACTTGAGAGGTGCATGCTAGAATCTGAATCTAACAATGATATTCGTTGATTTTGTTTGTAAAATTTGCTTAATAAATTATCATTAACCTGAATTTTATTGTAAATCTGAATATAATTTGCAGAAGTTCATCCAGTCCAGGTCAGAGTATAGGAAATCCCTCTGAACAATATAACTCAATGCAAGATAAAAGAAAACTGGGCAATTTCACATCTTCCAGTGATAGTGAGGGATGCAGAGGAACTTAATTATAGGAATATTTTAATAGACACCGGCGCCCAATGCAGTTTAGTCTCTGCCAGCATTTTACAGAATGCAAATTCCGAGACGAGACGTGTAAACATATTCTAGCACTTTTTAAGGTAAGCACTGCCAAACTAACTACTTTAACAGGCAATCAAGCCGTCGTTGATGTCCCAGCACAAAGGCAAGAGTCTGAAGTAATCACCCAGTTCACTATGGGACTGATGGACCCTCTTAGAAAGAAAGTATTATTTACAGGGCCAACCACGTTGCAGCAGGCGCAAGAAATCGCGGAGAAAGGACAAGTCCGGATGTCGGAACTAGACAGCAGGAGAGATATGCAGAGAGGTAGTAGCAGTGCCTAAAGAGGAAACGAACAAGACCGAAGCCACGACGCCCAATACTGTAAATAGAAGCCACCGTCCCGAAAACTACAGCCGAGGTAGTGTACATAGGCAGAACGGACGTGGTAGAGTTTAGTTTTGCAGAGTGTAATTTCTGCTTGAAGAAGCGGAATGCATGTTTTAAATGCAAGTTGGTGAAGGTGAAGTGAATCCACTGCGGGTAGTAATGTATGAAATGATATAAACAAGAATCCGACTCCTCGCGTTTCCCCTGCTGGAGTCGACAGGAACCCGAGCAATTAGAAAGGAAGGGGTGGACGATGTATTTGTATGCATATATACTCTCGCCCAGAGCAACACCGTAACAGTAGAAGTTGACAGTAATTATAGGAATATTTTAATAGACACCGGCGCACAATGCAGATTAGTCTCTGCCAGCATTTTAGAAAATTAAGATCTTTTTCGAGGAAAAGATTGCGATCTAAGCGATGTGCAAGGAAATTTGATTCCGTGGAAAGGCACTGAAATATACCTCATAACTGGAATGCCAATGCAGGCATACGCAAAGAATTTTTGTGCCAACCATGGGGATGGAAATATCAGAATCTGCGCCGACGCAGTTGATCAAAAGATGTGAAAATCATGTCTTTGATCTTAACAGAGATCAGTAAATTGTTCTGTGATGGAAACATACGTCTTTGATCAATGAATTCGGCCAGGAGCGGCTTAGGCGGTATTTATAGTAGTTCATTCCTTCATTTTGTGTGTGGTTTTGCTTGTGTTCGCTAGCAGCTCAATTTTCTGTGTTTGTCTTCGATTGTGATAATAGCTAAATGGTTCAAAACAATATGGGTCAGTGGATGTATGGTGCTCCAATGTAAAATTTGCAGTAAATATGGTACCCTATCATTTTTTAGGTATGTTTTAAATGTATAAATTTAAATTAGTAGTTGAGTTTGATTCCAGTTTAACCCGGAGGGGATATTACTCATGGATGGAAGCCATTGGTGGAGATCCGAATATTGAGAAGCTGAGCCATGGCAGTGTTATTTGTGAAGAACATTTTGCAATGGATGATTTCACAAATTTAGAGGGGACAAAACGACTGAAACCCGATGCAGTTCCAAGATTTAATCTGGACCCTGAAAGCCTTTGTCAACTCTACAGAACATATCATGATAAGAATATATC
Source organism: Chrysolina oricalcia (assembly GCA_944452925.2). NCBI lineage: Eukaryota > Metazoa > Arthropoda > Insecta > Coleoptera > Chrysomelidae > Chrysolina > Chrysolina oricalcia. The sequence goes on from OX101827.2 coordinate 11,028,047, forward strand.
AGTCATGTTAAAACTTTGAAATTGAGTATTGATTGATTTTAAGGTTACGGATATATCATTACCATCGACTTCTCTACAAGAAGATGCCAACAAAGAAAATATTGGTTGTCAGAGCACGTAAATTATTTTCTAAATCACTACATTGTCAGTTGAAAGTTACAGAAACTCAGATTTAAATTAACTGAGAAGATTTCCACCTGAAGCAGATTTCAGAAAGAGATAAGTACTGCCAACTCAAGCACTTGAGCAGTGCATACTAGAATCTGAATCTAACAATGATATTCGTTGATTTTGTTTGTAAAATTTACTTAATAAATTATCATTAACCTGAATTTTATTGTAAATCTAAAAATTATTTGCAGAAGTTCATCCAGTCCAGGTCAAAGTATAGGAAATCCCTCTGAACAATATAACTCAATGCAAGATAAAAGAAAACTGGGCAATTTCACATCTTCCAGTGATAGTGAGGGATGCAGAGGAACATCGAAAAAAATCAGACGGGATATAAAAACAATACAGGTATCAGTTATACATGAAAATCCAACTAAGAGACTAAAACATTTTCCAATTTTCGGTACAATAATAATTTGATAAACCTCCTTTGATTACAGCAAAAATCCCAAAGAAATGGCCAATATCCTGGAGAAACTGAAACTATCAAAAAAAAGTTCAATATAAACTGAAAACTATGAAAAATCGTATCAACAGGCTAACAAAAAAGGTCACACATTTAAAAGACGTTGTTCGACACCTAAAACATGATATCAGATGAGGCATTGAACGTGCTCAAAAAGTCATTTTCTGGGATACCGCTAGATATTATGAAGAGATGTGTAGCTACTGCACAAAGGAGTGCCAAGGGTAGGGAAGCTTTGCATAAACCCTGCATTCATAAAATATCTGGCTTATAAATACATATAAGATGACTTAAAAAATTGTAATTCTTCCTGTTACCTGACTTGTAAGTACTCATCTAACTTCAAACACTTTTCCAAATTTCATAACCTACAAATCAATAAATTCAATTTCAAGAATCCCTCACAACCAGAGTACTTACTTTCAGGAAGCACTGAAGATGACGAAAGTCGAAAGCGCTTTGCATATTTAGAAATTATACACTTTATAGAAAAAAACCCCTCTTCATTTATTCTTCGCAAGTGTATTCAGCTTCCCAAATCAACATACAATATGTCTATTGATGAACAACTGGTCCCATATTATGGGAGACATTCCTGCAAAATGTTCATAAAAGGCAAACCAGTGAGGTTTGGTTTCAAACTTTGGTGCATTTGTTCATCCGATGGTTATTTATTTTACTCTCTCCCATATGCAGGGGCTAGTAAGAAACACTCAAAATTAGGCTTTGGCGGCGATGTTGTAATGAGTCTTCTTTCTGTGATTGATAGTCCTATGTCGCCTCAAATTTTCTTCGATAATTTTTTTTTCATCATATCAACTATTTGAACAATTGAAAAATAATGGATTTTTTGCAACAGGCACAATTCGAGATAATAGAACTCACCACTGCCCACTCAAAAATTCAAAACAAGTTTCTAAGCAGGAGCGAGGTTCCTATGTTTCTGCATTTGAGGAAAACACTCAAATTTCTCTCGTGTGCTGGAATGATAACTCTACCGTTACTGTCTGCAGCAATGTCTTCAATGTACAACGAATAAATCAGGTAAAACAATATAATCGAAAAGAAAAAAAGGAAATCAAGGTATCCCAGCCTCATGCCATTACCGAATATAATAGATCCATGGGAGGGGTTGACCTCCATGACAACGGTATTGCAAATTATAGGTGTAGAGTATTGGGGAAGAAATGTTGGTGGCCCATATTTCGCAAAGCTCTAGATAGTATAGTTGTGAATGCTTGGAAGCTCTATAATGTGGCCAATCAAACAAAAATGTCTCAACTTGATTTTAAATCATACGTTGCATTACTCTTGAAAAATGAAAGGGTATACGTAGTAAGAAATATCCCTCGCCCTGTTGATGAAATTCGTTTTGATAACATTGGTCATATTCTTATAACTCATGAAACTAAAGCACGAAGAAGATGTAGATAGAGTATGTCATAACCAAACAATTTATATTTGTGGAAAATGTAAAGAACATTTGCACGTATCATGCTTCGCAAAATATCACCAACGATAGGAAATTTAGTTGTTACTTCTTACCAGTGGTGCGTTCGTGCATCAAAGAGCAAACTGACATAACGTTGATATTTTTCATCTTGTTCGGGCCCAATTGTTTTATTATTTACCCAATGAATAGTAGTTACTCCCTGTGAATATTTGTCTGCTTAGGGCTAGTTTTAAGGAACATTAATAAAAAAACTGTTAACTTTCTTTACCAGTGGTGCGTGTATGCACCATCATGTTTTTTTGTGTTCTAGATTTTTACAATTTTTTTTTATTTCAAATACTCATTTCAAAATGTGAAATAATACTTTTTCGGCTAATGACCATAGCAGTCGATGCCAAAAACACCAAAGAAAAAATAAATAAATGAATACTTTAACTTTTTTATATTTTTTCTATGCCTGGGAGATAATGGGTTAAAAAGGCCCAAGAGACAATCTCAGAAAAGGAAGTACGCTGATAATAATCCAGTTTTGAACAAGAAACAGTATGTAAGTGCAATGGCAGGTTGTTTCAACTGGAGTCCTCGAATCATCAGTGAGGGAGGGTTAACCGAGTCTGAGAAGAAAACAGGGGATTCTGATGAAAATTTCTTACAAATCTTAGAAAAAAGTTACCCAGAAGTGAAAGGTTACCTCAATCAAATGCTCACCATTAGTCAATGAAATTCAAGAAGAATGGCCAAAACTTTTATCTCGAAAAAGAATCAAATGGCATTTTTCTGAACATTAATTCAAAGCTGAAAATCGTCCGCAACTACGGTATACAACAAATTTATTAAGCAGAATGACATTTGTGCAAAAATCGTCCTAACGGACTCGTGATTTTATCAATCGGTTTGTTTTCATGTTTTTGCCAAAGAGTTTTCGTGGAATATAAAAAATTATTGCTATTTGAAGCATTCGTGGTAGGTATTACCTTTGATAAAATCACTGACGAGTTTTCGTGGATAGCAAAAAATTATCGTAGGTAATACAACGAGTGTATCGGTGATTATCGAAATAAAAATTCCTTCGATTTTGAGAAACAAATTATATTGCTTGGCAACCACACGAGCGCTTGCGCGAGTGTGGTTGCCTAAAGCAACATTATTTGTTTCGAAAACGAGAAGGAATTTACGATAATCGCCGATAACACGAGTTGTATTTGTTAAGATTATTTCATGAATATAATCGAAACCATTTTTATTTATTCTTATGAATATCAACATTAAATGTACAGTTCGTGCTGTTGTATGTTTTAACATTATTCATATTCAGTTCATCCTTTTTTGTACTAGTAGATAAAACCGTCTGCGTTGTGGATATATTTTATTTACATCATTTCAAACATCCCGCTATTTCAGTTACAAATCACAGAGCGCGTTGTTCGTAGTTTCGTCGATGCATTTCTACTGCTTCTCGCTCAAGGTTATGTTTTGAATGCATTTCGGTTTAGTGATAAGTCGAGCAACTGAATTCCTAAAGTGTTGCCCACCTGTTGGCGAAAAGAGTATAAGTCATGCAAAGAAAATACGCATTATCCTTCCAATAATACAAACAGTATAACTAGATTGTGGAGATCCTGTATATATGTCAAGCTATACTGTTTTAACCAAAGATCGAAATAGTATAAGTTAACATGTTCTATTTTGATCGTAAAAACTGCTTGACTTATACTCTTAGAGCATAACCTCAAAAATATTCAGTGCCGAAATGTACACATGTTTAATGTTAGTTTTACCATAGAACGTTCAGTTTAATAAAACAAAAGTGTAAAAGTGTGTAGTACAATGGCCAGTAACAGAACCAGAATAATAATGAGCCTTCTTGAAAATAAGGGTAAGTAGGAGTTTTGTTTACTTTTTAGATTTATTTTATCTGATTTTAAACGCTGAATAATTTCATTAGATCAGAATAGTAGAGTAGTCTCACTAACAGACTTTTTAAGCTGAAGCGCGAAATCTATAAAAGGAATCGGGTTGACTGCTATACCGGAATCTGAAAAACACTTTTGAAGGGAGTTCTATTCGTAACCCACATACGACGTTGTAGTTTTGAGTAGAGAAACACACTCGCCTCTATTTGATGATATTATAATGATTTGACGCAGTACGTTGAATGGTGAATGATTATTTCATTGGGTGAAAGAATCACCATGTTTTTTTTTACCTTAATGGTGTGAATGTAATATTATTTTCATGAAATTTTGCGTTATCTAGGAAAACAGCGGAATGAAGATAGTCAAGAAGCAGATCTATGCACAAATCTTTGTCAACCATCAAATTCTATGCAGGACTTTGCTTCAATACTAGGAGTTCCAGGTAATAACTACTTGTTTCTACTGTTTCTTAGCTACTATTATTATATTCAGAATCGTGCAAGAATAAAAAATATGGGCACACTGTTTGATTTTCGCGTGGAGCATGCCATAACGTTGTTGATCACCTGAAGTCGCGAAAAATACTTGATATCATTGTTGAGAAAACGGTTTTTAAAAATATCATTTAATGCGCGCCCTTTTGAATGTAAGATTCAAACAATTTTTTTAGGCCCATCCAAGCCAACTGATGTACTATCGGAATGTAGTGACGACAGCGTGGCTGACAAAAATTATAGTCCAGATGCATCCGAATCAAGTGAGGATAATGATGTGCACGTATTTAAGACCGTTTCAACATTGAAGACATCAAAGACACCCAGAAATAAAAAACCATGCGCAGCTGCTCAAAATGATGTTGCGATGGAAAATTCAAGAAGAAATGCTGCGGAGAAAGGCGCTTACTCGAGAAAGAACAGAAGCGAAAGAAAAGAAAAAAGAAACACCGGAAAAAGTTACATAACTGCTAAAAATAAAGTAGTGAAAGAGAGAGTGTCGAGGCCTTTAACGTCATGCCGAATGAAATGTAGCCAAAAGTTGGAAGTGAAAGTTGAAGAGGAGAGAACTATTAGAGAAAAAATATTTCAAGAGTATTGGGCACTTGGTGACAGAAACAAAAGAGTGAGTTTTATTGCTGGATTAGTGGATACTAAGGAGCCCGCTTCTTCGAGAAAAAGAACATTGGATCCTGATAAAGAAAAATTCCGAACGAAGACACATATCTTTCACTTTGTTATTAATGGTGAAATGGTACGTGTGTGTCGTGCCTGTTTCATGAGAACGCTTGGAGAAACACAAATGTTCGTTACATTATCTCTCTGCAATAAGAATAGCACATTATCTGGAATCACCGACGATAACAGGGGTAGATCAGTGTCCGCTAACAAACATTCCAATGAAACTCTACAACAAGTTAGAGACCACATATCATCATTTCCTCTATACCAATCACAGTATACACGAAGGGAGAGTAGCAGAAGATACCTACCTCCTCATTCAAGTCTGAGTTTGATGTACAATCTTTATTGTGATCAAATTAATAGCACCCAAAGACAGCCAGTATCCAGGCAAATATACGAAAGAGAATTTCACAAAATGAACTTAACCCATTAACGCCCAGCGTCTTCGTTTGAGGACGGCGTATTTAGGTGGGGATGAAAAATATACGTGTCTAAGGATATTGTTGAAATATGGCAACAGAGGTGAGTATTAGACTCACATTAGTCGGGAGTGTGCGTCGTTGCATTATATCTCTCCGCTGTGAATGTTTGGATAGAGGTGAAATACTGTAAATTTGTGATTGCTTGTACTGGTTTTACGTTTTTATGTGAAGCTTCTTCATAAACAAAGGTGAGTGTTGTTGTGTGACATTTTCTATCACAAAAGACATATAACACTAACTGTGGAATGCTTTGACACATTTTCATATACATGGAAAATGAAAATATTGTATTGAAACTTTGTGTCCTCAAATGAGGACGCTGGGCTTTAGTCGATAACATTTCCTCATAATTCTCATTTCTACGAATTTCAATATTTATTTGTTTTCGTTCTAGGAAATGAGCCGCAAATATTTCAACAACCTTGAGGATGCGGTGGAATATTTATATTCGGAACAAATTGAAGCTGATATTACTGCATTACCTCCAGAAGTAGACGATCTCACTGATGAGGACGAAGTCAATGACGAAGACCTGGGTACTGCTGATGTGATAGATATTCCGGGAGGTACTGAGATTTTCATTGACAATGAAGATAATACGCAAGTTCAGGAGGATTCTATTCAATCTTCTGACGAAGAAGACAACTTACCGCTTGCAACATTTGTCAAAAGGAGAAAACCCGAATACAGAAAGAACTATGTACCTAAATGGGGTGAATCCGAAACACAATATGATCATCTTGATAATGATGATTGTAATGAAATGTTTGAAGTTTTGAAACAACAACTATGTGATGCTACGCCATTGAACATTTTTGAACGATTTTTTGATGATAATGTTTATAACCTCATTATTACAGAAACCAAAAGATATGCAACCGAACAGAAAAATAAACATGATTACTCAATCAGCATCGAAGAAATAAAAACATTCATTCGATTCCTGATTTTCACCGGCTACCATCAATTACCTAGCGAGAGGGATTATTGGTCCGAGCAGGAAGACTTAGGAGTACCGCTTGTGAAGAATGCTTTCAGTCGTAATAAATACAGAGAAATCAAGTCGCTCATTCATTTTGTGGATAATTCACAAGCTGAAAACAACAAGCATGACAGGTCATTCAAAGTTGGACCATTGCTGAATTTGTTGAGTACTCGCTTCCAACAATGGGGAGTCTTTCACCGACACCTAGCTGTTGATGAAATGATAGTGAAATATTATGGGCACAATTCACTGAAACAATTCATAAGAGCAAAACCGATTCGATTCGGTTTCAAACTATGGGCTCTCTGTGGAGATAATGGATATTGCTATAATTTTTCACTCTATTGTGGAAAAAGTCAGAGAGAGGAATCTTTGCCTCTAGGTACAAGTGTTGTTCTGAATATGCTGAGAATTGTAGACAATCCTAAGAGACATCTGGTTTATTTTGATAATTTTTTTACTAGTTATAGTCTACTTTGTCAACTGAAAGATCTAGGATTTCGTGCTACTGGTACAGTGCGAGAAAACAGAATAGCTAAATGTCCCATCAAATCATCAAAGATCCTAGAAAAGGAGCCTCGAGGTGCATACGATTGGCGTTTTGATGACTCCAACAAAATACTTATTTGTAAATGGAATGACAGTAAATGTGTTTCTGTTGCAACCAATTATGATACTATATTCCCAACCAATCAAGTACAAAGATGGAGCAAGAAAGAACGTAAGAAGATTCCAGTTTCACAGCCATCTACTATCTCAAATTATAATAAATACATGGGTGGCGTGGATCATCACGATTGGTTATTAGAAAAACACCACATTTCCATTAGGGGAAAGAAATGGTATTGGTGTCTCTTCACTCGTATGGTAGATATGGCCGTAGTAAATGGGTGTGTATTGTACAACATGATACATAAAGGGGATAAGAGAATATCTATAAAGGATTTCCGAAGAGAAGTAGCATATCCTTATCTCAAAAAAGGACACGACGTGAGAACCAGCAGAGGACGTCCTCCTTGTGCCTTGACATCAAGGACCAATATTATTGAAGAAGTCAGATATGATTGTACAAATCATACTGTGGGGAAGCGGGAAAAACAGCGAAGATGTCAGAACAAATATTGCTCATCAAAACCAAGGACATTTTGCCAAAAATGTAACGTAACACTTTGTATACCTACCTGCTTCAATGAATTTCACAAGAAACATTAGCTTCATAACTGGACATGCATACTTTAATTATGATATATTTGTAAAAAAAATACAATAAATTTGAATTTTCAAGATATCTCATTTTCAATATTTTTATACCGGTATGTCCGTCCCAGCGTCCTCAATTGAGGACGGCCTTTTTTTTTTAATCCTAATGAAAAATGTGCCAAAATATTGTGTATCATGGGCTTTTCACCTCGAAATGAAGCTATATTAGGAAAATGAAATGAAAATTCTCAACGAGAATAATTTGGGCCTTAATGGGTTAAGCTTCAAAGAACCCAAAGTCGACACTTGTAATAAATGTGACTTGCTCAGAATGAAAATCAGAGTAGCAGGGGTGAAGAAGAAAAGAAGAAAAGTGAAGAGGAGTTAGCTATCCATCATATAGAAGCTGATAACGCCTACGAAGAGAAAACAAAAGATTAGGAACTGGCAGCAAATGATCAAACTCGGCGTTGTTTTATGTTTGATTTGCAGCAATGCTTACCAACCCCAATGTTGAATACGTCAGTTGCCTTTTACAAAAAGCAACTTTGGACCTTCAACCTCACCTTACATGAAACTAGTACTCAAAATGTTAGATGTTATATGTGGCATGAAGCTGAGGGTGGCCGGGGAGGAAATCAAATAGCTACATGCATTTTTAAAGAACTTACTTCGCTCCCTTCACAGGTATCGAAAGTAACCTTATATTCTGATACCTGTGGAGGACAGAACAAAAACTCTCATGTTGCCACCATATTTTTAGTGGCCATGCAACAAAACACACATTTGGAAATTGTGGATCATAAGTTCCTTATTAGTGGACACACTCACCTAGAGTGTGATGTGGACCATGGACTAATTGAAAAGCAAAAGAAGAAGTTGCAAGTGCCTATCGCCAACCCTTATGATTGGTATCAGCTAGTTCGTTCAGTTGGGAAAAAGAAGAAATTTAAAGTTAAGGAGCTCAATCATTCGGATTTCCTTAATTTTGCAGATCTGTTAAAAAAGAGTTTGCAACTTCGAAAAAAAGATGCGGCAGGAAATCAATTCAACTGGCATTCCGTAAAGTGGCTTCGTTCTACACGCGAATCTGGAAAAATACTTTACAAAACTACTTTGGACAACGATGAGCCTTTTCACACCTTATGCCTTAATCGTCGAAGACAACCAGATGCACGTTTGCAGCCAGAACGCCTCTACAAATCTTCCTTACCCATTTCAAAAGAGAAGAAAAAAGATATTTTAGATCTTCTTCCTCTTATTTCACCAACATTTCACGATTTTTATAGAAACCTTAAAAGTAGTGACATGCCTGATACTTACCCTGATTCAACAGATGATGACCTGAGCGACCAACTGCAACAGATATGAAATATTGTGGGCATCAATATTTTTTTCCGAGTTTTTTTCTTATTATTCTTGAGCGATTTTATGTTCCTCATAGGGATAAGGATTTTGTTTTGTTTGGTTTAAATATTATAAGTTTTCATGTGGTCAAATTAGGATAAGTCATGTTTTCCGTTCTATGATAACGTTGAGTTAATCTGTTCCTCTTGTATAATATCTTACCTAATTAACTATTTTGTTAATGCAGTAACAACGTTAACTATTGATTTCCTTAAAATCGTATATAAATAAATTTGATTTCTGAAAAATCAACTTTTTTGACTTATGCTCTTTTTCCCTGGCACCCTAGAATTATTAGTGAGTGCTTATTTGGTTTTGGTCAAAGTTTGGTGTTGTGTCATTATAGCAGCTTGCTAGTGGTAAGTTTGTTTTTTGAAAAAACTAATCAGGAATCGAACTTCAAAATCGAAAACACATCATTTACTTATATATCCAGTAGCCAATCAAGATACAAAATCGAAAACATGATGTTTTCAATTGTCAACACAAAAATTTCAACTAATCAAAACACGCTATTTTAGCATAAGTGGAATCATTTGAAGGACTCCTGGTATTATCATTGACAGTTTGTGCATCAGAGTTTGATAAACGAAAGAATATGGAAAATGGTTTTGATTCTTCAATAATGACATTTTTCTGGTCATCAGTATGAAAGTATTCCGTATGTTAATGAAGAGTATAGCAAAATTATATTTTTAGAAGAAGGAATTGATGGCGAAAGTTTTTCATTATTGGACGATGTCACCATTGAAGTCAGACCATCGTTTAATTTTCAAAGAAAAATATAGTCGTTTAGAAGATGTGGAAACACCAATCACACAGTACGGAACCCTCTGAATACAATGAAACTGTAGTTTTCCATGAATTGGTGTCCGAGTCACTAGAAAATAATTCTAAGAAACTACATTCGCTGAATGTTTTACAATAAATAAAAAATTCGAGCAAATTTACCGAAAACCAATTTCCCAACCAAACGGTGCGAGGTCCTTTGGAATGAAATGATAAATAATCGGTACTAATTGGATGTATTGATATTGAAGTCATGTGTGAAATTCTCGATTTAGTGGTTATTACGACTTTGGTATATTAATCATATATAAGGAACAAGCCGGCAGTGTGACGTGAAATACATAGTGTTTGGAGGAAAAAAAGCGGGGACGATCGGCCATTCTGAACGTTTCTATGTTTTAGTCGACACGTTCCTAGGTGGTATATGTAATTATTAATTTTAAGTTTTATTTGTTGGTAGTGATTGTTATTGTATGTAGTTGCTATGATTGGATAATATGAGGTAAGTCGTTTTTAGGGATAATAATTATTTATTTTTGCCACTTTCTCATTAGAACATGTTTTCTTGAATATTCAGTAATTAATAACTAACCTAAAAATAGTCAAAAATTTGTTGTAGGGGGTGTGGTCAATTGTTACGTGTGTCAATTGTAACGCAGTTTAAAATGAAGGCTTAAATTGACTCAAATATCACCCAAACACCACAGACCAATTGATTAGTCTGGTAATGGGATATCTTCCACACAATGAGGTGTTAAATGAAGAAGAAGGAGCTGTATTTTGTGAATATATACGTAGAAGTGCAGATTTATCTTTTGCTTTAACTCCTAAAGATATTCGATCACTTCTGTACCAATTTGCTGTGAAGAAAAGCTGCAGCAGGATTCCTTTTAAATGGCATGAAACCAAAATGGTTCCAAAGACTGGTTTACCAATTTTATGAAAAATAATCCTACATTATCAATAAAAGCGCCAGAAGCAACATGCCATGCCAGGGCAGTTAACTTCAGCAAAGTGATTGTTGACAAATTTTTTGATAATTTGTAGAATGGATATATACCAGTTCGAATCCCAAAACATCTATAATGTTGATGAAACTGGGGTAACGACTGTGCAGAGGCCAAAAAAGATAGTTGCTAAGAAAGGCAAACAGGTTGGTTCCATAACATCAGGAGAGAGAGGAACAAGAGGCATAAGATGTCCGGAGGACTGCTCATTGCTAATATCCTATACAATAGGAAAAGTTGGATCGAAAATCTATCAGAAAACAACTACTTTCCTGGCTAATGCCACGACGAACATTGAATTACATCTGATGAAATTTCCGTGCAGAGTTCCTACAAGGTTATCTCTGCAATTGCTTGGTTGCATGGGAATGATCATAGAAACATTCGGACCACCTATATATCGATTTCGGAGTGTTGCTCCTCATCAGTATAGGGTAGGTCTAGCAGTCAATAACTAATGACTGCAACGAATGAATCGACGACCATTCCCATTTAAAGACCGAAACTGAGATCGCGCCCGCACAGTGGATTAACTCCAAACTGCGAGCGCCATCCCAGCGCCGGAAGTCCAACCAAGCAATATCCGTGCTCCACGATCGTCAAGACCGTATATGAAACGGAAAAGAAATCTGTAGTTCACAATGAGCTTATGACAAGAGGCATAAGATGTCCGGAGGACTGCTCATTGCTAATATCCTATACAATAGGAAAAGTTGGATCGAAAATCCATCAGAAAACAACTACTTTCCTGGCTAATGCCACGACGAACATTGAATTACATCTGATGAAATTTCCGTGCAGAGTTCCTACAAGGTTATCTCTGCAATTGCTTGGTTGCATGGGAATGATCATAGAAACATTCGGACCACCTATATATCGATTTCGGAGTGTTGCTCCTCATCAGTATAGGGTAGGTCTAGCAGTCAATAACTAATGACACATTCGTTGCAGTCATTAGTTATTGACTGCTAGACCTACCCTATACTGATGAGGAGCAACACTCCGAAATCGATATATAGGTGGTCCGAATGTTTCTATGATCATTCCCATGCAACCAAGCAATTGCAGAGATAACCTTGTAGGAACTCTGCACGGAAATTTCATCAGATGTAATTCAATGTTCGTCGTGGCATTAGCCAGGAAAGTAGTTGTTTTCTGATGGATTTTCGATCCAACTTTTCCTATTGTATAGGATATTAGCAATGAGCAGTCCTCCGGACATATTATGCCTCTTGTCATAAGCTCATTGTGAACTACAGATTTCTTTTCCGTTTCATATACGGTCTTGACGATCGTGGAGCACGGATATTGCTTGGTTGGACTTCCGGCGCTGGGATGGCGCTCGCAGTTTGGAGTTAATCCACTGTGCGGGCGCGATCTCAGTTTCGGTCTTTAAATGGGAATGGTCGTCGATTCATTCGTTGCAGTCATTAGTTATTGACTGCTAGACCTGCCCTATACTGATGAGGAGCAACACTCCGAAATCGATATATAGGTGGTCCGAATGTTTCTATGATCATTCCCATGCAACCAAGCAATTGCAGAGATAACCTTGTAGGAACTCTGCACGGAAATTTCATCAGTGTTCGTCGTGGCATTAGCCAGGAAAGTAGTTGTTTTCTGATGGATTTTCGATCCAACTTTTCCTATTGTATAGGATATTAGCAATGAGCAGTCCTCCGGACATCTTATGCCTCTTGTCATAAGCTCATTGTGAACTACAGATTTCTTTTCCAGAGAGAGGAACGTTAATTACTGTTTGTATAGCTATTAATGCACTGGGAAATTTTATTCCACCACTTTCCATTTTCACAAATGGCGCCCCACCAGATTCTATTGCAGCAGCGAATGATAGTGGTTGGATGGATAATGAAACATTTTTGGACTTAATAGTGCTAATATCTTTTCTCCCACATACGTCTCATAAACTCCAGCCATTGAATAGTCAGGAGTTTATGGACCATTAGTTACCTAAATACTGCTATGGATGCTTTAGCATTGGTCTCAGTTGTGCTGCATGAATAATATTTCTTGATAAAAACGCCTTAAAACAAAATAAAGACGCCTGGGGTCAATTGTAACAAATTTGAAGGGGTCAATTGTAACAATTGTAACAATGTATTTCTGTTTAATATATGACTTGGGTAAAAATAAACTTGATCAAGTGGCATTTTTCTTCTGTAATGTGATATGATGCACTGTAATTTTTTTTTAGATTCCAAGAACTCATCCAAGAAAGACCCATAGAGACAAAAAATATATAAATCTTCACATGCAAGCCTACGAAGAATAACAAAGGGAAAATATTTACGTGCATGTGCTTTCGATTTGTGCCACGTTTCATTGAGGTGGTAAAAGCAAAAATGAAATGAGGCCAACAACGATCCAGCTACGTAAATTAAAATGGGTTATAGAGCTCCAAATAAGATATTCACAGAAGATCAGGAAAAAGTTTCAGTTAAATATCTGATCCGATCAGCAGACATATTATGTATGTATGTCAACAAAAGAAGTTAGAACTTTGGCGTATGAACTGGCCATCAAATATAGCCTCTCAAAACCAAGCAGATAGGATACAAACGGAATAGCCGGTGAAGACTGGTTTCGAGCTATTATGAAAAGTAATCCAGAATTATCTATAAGGGCGGCCCAGGCAATAAGCTTGGCAGGGGCAACGAGATTCAACGAAGCATAATTCAATGTAAACGCCTTTTACCACAATCTATAAAACAGTGCATAAAGAAATCCGACAGAATTCTAGCAAAATGTGGAGCAAGACAAGTAGGTTCCGTAACATCAGCTAAGAGAGGAACATTAGTAACTATAGCTGTCAAAGCGTTGAGAAATACTGTTCCTCCTATGTTTATATTCCCACAAGTGAGAGATGGGCCAATAAATAATAATCCTGCTGGGTGGATGCAGGCTGAAGGTTTTTTAGTGTTCCTGAAGTATTTCCAAAACCATACGAACTGTTCCGTATCAAACAAAGTATTATTGCTTATGGATAACCACTCTTCACATTCAAATTAGTGGATTAGATTTTTGCAAGAACAATGGCATTGTATTACTTTCCCTTCCCGGTCAGCTTTTTGGGTCGTTTGAAAAAGCTATCAATGCTGCATTTTGTGCTTGGATGCAAAGCAAACCTGACAAAGCTGAGACAATAAATTCATGATATACCGAGCATTGTTGCAACTGCCATGCCTCTAGCTTTTACGCATTCCAACATACAAGGTGGTTTTTTCAACACTGGGATATATCCATTCAATCGTGAAAGGTTTACTGAATTATATTTTTCTCCATCTTTCGTCACAGATCGACCAAATCCTACTAATTCCGAAGAGTTAGATCCTACAGATTCAAATGAAGTTACAATATCTTTATGTGGTGGTAGTGAATTGGGACCAGAAAGTCAATCCGTAGCTGGAAATATATCAACTGAACTATGTATTGAGTGCCTGGCAAAAATTGGACAAACAGATACACCAGATTCCTTTACCGAAAATGGGTCATTACCATCTACAAGTCGGACTAAGAACCAACAGACAACCAGTGTCTCTACATCACAATAAATGGCCATCAACAAGCGCTGAAAACAGTTTTTCATCCGAGTCGGTGAGGACCTTTACCAAAGCTCCTCCCTGGAAAACCATGAAAAAGGGGAATAAAAAGATAAAGTCAATCATCTATACGGATACACCGTAAAAAGATCTAATAAAGCAAGAAGAAAAAACAGAGGAAAATAAAAGCGAAGGAAGCTAAACGCAATCTAACATTGAAAGGTAAATCCTCCCAAAAACAAAAAGCTAAAAATAAAACCTTTGTAGGCAAAAACACGAAACCTGATGAAGAAGAATACTTATGTCTAGTTTGTGTGGAACCGTACAACTGGAGAAAACTGGGTGCAGTGTTTTGGATGTAAGTTTTGGTCTCATGAAGACTGCACCAGAAAGGATCCATTTTACATGTGCCAAAGCTGCGAATCTGACTAATATCTATTTTTAAATGTTTAATGTCAATTTTTATATTTCACTTAAAAAATGTTATGAACTAATCTTGTTGAGTTATTGTAATACGTATTACAACTGAACCCACTACGTGTTACTACTGTCCCAGGACCAGGGACAGTTGTAACATATTTCACCGTTTTCTAAATTTATTAGTACCTACTCTTCTTCTCTGAGATTTGAACCGCTCAAAAATATGTTATTTGCTAGAGAAAAAACTGAACTTTATGACAAGTACAATAAATTTATGTTTAATTGGGATATAAAGACTTACAGGGCTGCAAACATGAAAATGTTACAACACCCCGGTCTACCTTAGTGATTGTTATTGTGGTGTATCGCTTATAGTGATCGTAAATGTTTAATTCAACCACTTTCTAATCAGAACAAGTTTGCTGTAGTGAGAGAATGGTGATTACAATATTTTACTATATTACTATATTTATTTTGAGACTGTTACTAGTGGAGGAGACTCTATGTGTAATTCAGTCAAACGCTCTAACGCCACGACCACTTCTCTCATATTTTGAAAATTCCTATTGGTTCAAGAGATATTTAACTATCCCACTGGTCTAGGGATACACTGTATACAATAATAATAATAATTATCTTCCACACACACTCAATGAGTGTACCCAAAGGCATAGCCTGTCCGGGTGGGGGACGGCAATTATTATTATTTGCCACAACAATATCCCACAACTGGGGCAAATGCCTTGCCTATTGCAGACTTAACAGATTCATCCTAAAAAAAATTTGTCTTACGATGAGAAATTAAAAGAGAGTCAGAAAGTCTCAAGACGTCTACGAGCTAGCCGCAAGGGAAATTTTAGAAAAGAGAACACAAATTCGCAAAGCTGCTGCAATGTTTGACCTTTGTTATGTGTCGCTGTTTAAATACATCAAAAAGGAGGAAAACGACTAGTCTCTTTCTGTTGGATAATCCAAAGATTAGTTTTCCTCGCCAGAGGAAGAAGACAAAATTACCGCGTATCCGCTTGAATGTGCAAACACTCATTGTTTTTTCAAAATATTCAAGTTCCTGTAGAAGATATTCTGAGATTTAAACCTTCGCCCCAACCATTCCTACTGGCGGTAGGGACGAGAGAATCCGAAATATCAGTATTAAATGTTCCCTTTAATCAACGCATGCTGAGAGCAGGTACTGTCATAGAAGGATTTGACTTTCTCTTCAAGTGTCATTATGTCTTTGATATCAAATTTTAGCATGATCTTGAACATTTCTACAAGTTCATGTCTTTTTGTTTCTAAATAAATGGTATAAGCAGTAGAGCTAGGGAGCTAAAAACCAAGTTATTGCTAGAAGTAGATAGTTGAAACGGCTGTTATTCCAAATCTATCACTGTGGACAATATTGAGATATTTTTCTGTAACATTTCAAAACGTACCCTTGTTTTTTATGCAAAGATACATTTTTGAGCTGATTGCCCCAATTGTTGAAATTAGGGAATGCAATACCGGGATCCCGCATACACTTTGCGGGACTAATCTCGGTCTAAAATTTAGCAGGAATCCCGCTGGACTGGCGGGATTACAAAGAAGCGTATTATACTTCAATGATCCATATATATTCGAAGAAAATATAAGTCAATTTATTCATGATGATGATGAAACATAATTTAACTTTAACACCTTCACCGCCGATGACGCATGTGTGGCGTCATTCGGGTTTTCTCGTGGAGGCCGAAGACGCATCTGTGGCGTCACCCGCATGTGTAACTTCTAATGCTCAGTATGTTGTAGGCGTTCGTAGGAGAGTGTTGTGATTTTGTCGGCCGCTTTAGTACTCATTAGATCACGTGGAAGTGGCCTTGGTTTTATAATTTTACATTTTGGGCTTGTGAAATGGAGGAACAAGTTGCAGGGCCATCTAGGCCAAAGCGAAAGTGTTCAGATGAAAAGATAAGGAAACCACTGACTGAGATGGAGTTAGAAGAAATTGCAGAAGCATTTTCTGATAGTGGAAGTGAGTTTGAAGTTTCTGATTTTGAAACCAAGTCAGAAAAATCTGAATCGTTATCTGACATTGATACACGAGATAATAATGAGCTCCCTCAAGTGCCCGGTTCAAGTACCTATGACGATATAAATACTACTGATGAAACAGAACTGTTCGTTTGGTCTGATTTGCCCTATTTGAAAAATATTCAGTTCAGCGGTAATTCCGGCTTGGCTGTCCCAGTTCCAGGAGACGAACCATTTGATTTTTTTTCACTATTGGTGACTGATGACTTTTTATCACATATAGTTGAACAAACTAATTTATATGCAGAAGAAGTTTTTCTTAGCAAAAACACTAGGGAGAAGTCACGTATAACAAATTGGAAACCAGTTGATTTGCCAGAATTCAAAGTTTTTCTTGGATTGTGGTTCCATATGGGCAACATACGAATCAATCGTATTCAAGACTATTGGAAAACAGACGACTTATTCAGTTTACCTTGTTTCCAACAGCACATGAGTAGAAATCGCTTTTTACTCATTCTCAGATGCTTACATTTTGACAAAAACCCGTCACAAGAAGAGTTAGGTTTTGGAGATCGTCTTCATAAAATTCGATTTATGCAAGAATATCTCAACCAGAAAATGGCCGAAGTTTATTACCCTCAAAAGAACTTGGCCATTGACGAATCCATGGTTTTGTGGCGAGGGCGTCTTGCCTTCCGACAGTATATCAAAGGAAAAAAACATAAATATGGAATGAAATTGTATGTTCTAGCTGAGCCAAATGGACTTGTGTTGAGAATTAAATTATACACTGGGGCTGGTGGAGATTTGGGCGGAAAAGATCATGCGCAGAAAGTAGTTTTGTCCCTGATGGAAGGGTTGGAAAGAAAGGGACATGCTTTATACATGGATAATTATTATAACAGCATTTCCTTATGCCAAAAGATGCTTCATTTGGATACTTACATAACGGGGACTCTAAGAAAAGATCGAAAAAATAATCCGAAGGAGGTTGTTGGAGCAAAATTGAAAAAAGGCGAATATATCGCTAAATATTGCAAAGGAATTGCAGTAGCAAAATGGCATGACAAGCGAGATGTTTTGTTTATTTCAACCGAGTTTGAAAATAGTATGGTAGAAGTTCAACGAAGACACGGAGGTAATGTCCAAAAACCTTTGGGTATTCTCCGATACAACGAAAATATGTCGGGTATAGACCGTCAAGACCAAATGCTTTCGTACTACCCCAGTGAACGTAAAACGCTAAGATGGTACAAGAAATTGGGGATACATATTTTGTGTACTCTGCTACTAAATAGCTACATTTTATTCAGCACGTCCTCAAGAAAGAAAATTTCTCTTTATGATTTCCGAATAGCTGTGATAAAGAAACTCTTATCTAGCAAACCGGCAAAAGAGCAAAGTTTCAGTAATGCTAGCGCCAAAGCAAACGAAAAGAAACATTTCCCTCAAAAAACATCTGACGAAGGTGGAAGAACAAAACGAAAGCGATGTAGATTATGCTTCTCCAGAAAGATTCGCAAAGATACGCCATTCTTCTGTCCAGATTGTCCGGGGTCACCAGGTTTGTGCTTGGAAAGCTGTTTTCGTGAGTTTCATGAGTGAAGGTCTTTGAAATTAAGTTACGTGTACTTGTACTTTGTTTGGTGTTTTCTCTGTGCATTATTTACTCTTTTGGTGTTATACTATACTCGGTGTTTTTATGTTTTTTATTTTCTTTGTTTATATCTTTATTCTGATTGCTTTATCGTGGATTTTTACTGTTTTTCATACAATAATTCTAAGTGAAATCAAGTATTTATTTGAACGTATTTTTATATTTTATGTTTCGTTATTTTTCATTTCCGTATTATTTGTTGAGTTGTTAGCTTTTAGCACTATATGTCATTTTGACTCCAACTGATTTTATGTCGCAATTCTTGTTTTATGTAGTATTGGTAACTTTCGTTTGCACATTTGACTCCAAATAAAGTATATTTTTGGCAATTTAAGCTTGACGCCATATTGCGTCATCGGCATCCTCCTAAAAATTCCTGCCGAGAGGCCGGTGACGCAAGGGTGGCGTCACATGTCATTTCGATAGAAAAAACATTTTATTCATCTTGTCTCATATCTTGCAACACTAAACAAAAACTTTGAGTCCAGAATTTGAAAAAAAAGTGTTTGGCTCCGCGTGATGTCATAGGCCACCAAGGCAGCAGTGAACGTGTTAAAGAGTGTAATAAGCAAGGTAATCAAAAGTATAGTCGATGATGTGGCCCCTGAAGACCCTACGCCACTGGGTATCGGTTGGATTGAAGTTGAAAAATTTCTAAAAGGTTCCCTCCTACCTTGATTTTTGGCAAAAATACCCTCTGTACTTGCTATGGGCGTTTCCGTGTGCAGCAACAAACGTCTGGTACAACTACCTTGCTGCTGATTTTCTCCATTTCCTGACGTATTCACTTGGTTTACAATTTCAGGTGACATATTCGCTTTTGAACGTAAATTATATGGCGTATTGTCCAATACCATTTTCAGATTTGGCCGTTAGTTGAGCGCCAGATGAAACAATTATGAAAATAAGAAAAGAAGTCGTTGGATGGTTGGATCTGTGTAAGTAATCTAAAAACGACTATGTAAATTTCACAAAGTAATATTTTAGGTTTAAAGGGCTTACCTAAGACCAGGCTGCGCGATCAAATTAATGGGACGAGCACAAAGGCCGTTTTGGCTCTTAGAAATAGCTTCCACAAATCAGCGAGGCCGGAGAGTATTTCTCATGCCCAAATGACTACGGGCACGAAAATAATCTAGTAGTGCTTTTTTAATAAAAGATGAGTTTTTTGCCAGCATTTTATTTCCTTATCTTTTATCTTTACAAACACAAAAAACCCAGTTTAAATTTAGATGGGAAATCCAAGAAATAAACATACCCGCGCCCTCTATCGGGCAGGAGCCAAAACCCATAACGGTGATGCTCTGGAAATAAAGTCCCGTTAACATGGTGACCACCGTAAACAACGTTTGTGCTATTAGCCACCAGGTGGAAAGCGTTATACGCGTTATACAATGGACGCCCTTAAAGTGAATATGACAATGTTTACACGAACGATTCAAAGAAACGTGAAATGTTTGTTTCAGGGCTACAAACGGGAAACAACACAATAACCGATAATGATGATCCTTGTGACGACACCCCTCTTGCGGCTCTCGCCAATCTGGAGGCCGAGACACACACGGCAGCAGCAGCACCCATGTCACTTCAAGACGAACTTGAACTGACTTTAACCAGCATGAAAAGTTCTGGAGGATCAACAACCCAACAACCTAGGTCTGGCAATGTGAGCAACCTTGAGACAAAGACAGAAATGAACTATTTCGAGTCAGGAGGATTAAAAAGCACATACCTTCAAATTCACCAATGATTCACTAATGACAATTGTACCAACCAGCGTGGAAGCTGAGCGAGCTTTTTCAGTCGCGGGCTACCAGGTCTTTATCACGATTTATTTCAAAAGTTCAAGTCTACCCTTCTGGATCCCGCAAATACCTTTGGGGGATTGCATTCCCTAGTTGAAATCAGTATCAAACTTTTAGTGGATATCGATACTGAGCCAACTGTCTTTCCAGAATCAACATTTATTCTGGAATCAAAAGATGAAGTTTAATGTCATTATGCAATAAATTTAAGTGAACTCCAATACCAAACAAGCTGCAGTAGATTATTTCCGTTGATATGTATCAAAATTATATTCTTTAAATCTCCCAGAAACTACTATCCAGGTGATTTTGGAATCAACAGATGAACTTTTAAATTACACTAAAAATAGGCCACTGATAGAAGATATCAAATTAGTAAACTTAATAAGTTTAAGCGAAACAAATATTTCAAGAACAAAATAGTTTGTCCAAGAGATATTGTGAGTGGTATTCGTTATGATGAACAATTGAATAGGGATAATTATTTTCATGTGCAGGTCCCAGTTACTTGTAAATTCTCGTAAAACTTTGAAATTTTCAGCTGACAATGACTCTTTTTTATCAATTATGAAGAAAGATAAAGCTAAATCGTCTAAAATGAAAGAGTTTATTGATCGAACATGTATTAGTGATAATTAATTTTTCAAAGAAAATACATTTCCATTTCAAATTCATTCATATTATGATGGATTTGAAACAGGTTGTCCTTCAGGATCAGAATCAGGTGGCCACAATGTGGGGACCATGTCGTCTCCCGTACCACGTAGGGTAGACCAGGGACAAAAGTAACAGGGTACAATAGTAACAGCACCCCTAACAGTGGAAACCCTGCGTTTTATGAGTTATATCGATGCATCTTAATTATATTCACCTATAATCTAGTTACTAGCAAGCTTTGAAACGGTTTATGTGGTGCGGCAAATAAAACGTATTTTCGGGAGTGAAAAGTAAATATTCACGTAAGTACAAAAACCTAGAAATGCGTGCTTTCCTATAAGAAATGTTTTATATTCTCCTAATATGATTACCAAGGGACTAGTACCTTAGTTGATGTGTGAAAAACCTTTTAACTAAATCCTAAAAATGGTGTTTTATTTTACAAATTGCTTTCGGGCATAAATGTAACCGCAGCGCCTGGGAACAGTTGAAATGTGTTACAAACGTCCCCGGTGTTAAGATTTTTATACACAACAAATACATATCATGTGTTTTGCGTTTCAGGATGCCTTGCATTAGACAAAGGAAGGCAAAACCGATATCTCCATTTATTTAATAGGTGATGATCAACTATATTGCCGAATAATGCAGAATAGTTATAAGACAACAAGTATTATAGCTGAGGCACCAGTCAATCTAAGGCGCAATGCACACTGAACGGACGTCAGGCGAGTACGTGGCACAGACTTATGTCGCTCCTCTGACTCTTCTATGTACTTTAATGGTCCAATGCACACAGAGGCGACGTGGCTCTGGCATGCGCCATCCCGCCCTTGCCGTGTCTCTCGCCAGTCGCTCGTGGCGTACAGGAACAGACACGTCCGTTGTACGACACTTGTTGCGTAGTGAAAATTTTTCAAAATGCGAGACGATATTGAATTCAACATTCAGTTTTGTGAGGAAATTGAAAATTACCCTTGCTTATACGATTATAGTCGTTCAGATTACTGTAATAGGAGTGCCAGGATCAAGCTTGGCAGAAAATCTCAAAAAAAATTGGTGTTCAAGGTAAGTTGTAATCTATGGTATTTTCACAATTTATTTTTATTTATTTACTATTTATACACAATACCTATCCTGATATGGAATCGGGGCACATTCTGATAAATACGTGGTTAGGTACTCCCTGATGGTTTTTGCATTTGACTGGGTCAGTGGTGGTAATCGCAAGATGAAATCACGAACAAATACATTTTCGCATTGGGGCTTTGTGAATGTACCATCATATTCTCTTATGGCGTTATGCAAAACACACATTGCTTGAACAAGTATATTAACTTTATCAGGGGCACATCGTATGGGTGTGTTTAGAACTGCAAATTTTGCAGCCAGCATACCAAAGGAGCATTCCACAGACTTTCGTCCTCTCGACAATCTGGCATTAAAAATTCTTCTGTTGCTAGTAGTCAATTCTCTACGGGAAAAAGGTTTCATTATGTTTATCTTCAAGGGAAACGCTTCATCAGCTGTGAAATAAAACGGAATCGGCCTGGTATCTCCTGGTATGGGACGAGGTTGAGGTAAATCAAGATTTCCGGACTGCAAAGCTCTACCAAAATTACTATTTGTTAATACTCGGCCATCACTATTCCGCCCGTACTCGCCCACATCGACTGTCACGAACATGCCATCTGCATCTGCTAATGCGAGCAAAACAGTGGTAAAAAAGCCGTTATAATTAATGTAGGAGGAACCTGATCGTGGTGGAGCAAGTATTCTGATGTGTTTACCGCCTATACTGCCGATGCAATTAGGTAGATTCCACAATGAATGAAAACGATCTGCAATTTCCATCCATTTCTCTGTTGTCGGTATTGGCATATGCTTAGGTTGCAATTTTTCCCATATTACCTTCGCAGTGTGATGCACTACCATTCTGACTGTAGAATGCCCTTTTAATAAGTAGTACGAAAGCGCTTTGAATGAACATCCAGTTGCAAAGTATCTGAAATAAAAAAGTTATGATAATGAACTGTGTAGGATTGTTTGGTTGTTGTTAAATCACAATTATTTATATGTCATGTCTTCATGTTCAATAATTTATTTTTCTTGTTTCAGCGACAGAGTGCAAGGAACGGTGGAAAAATGTGAGAGGACGTTATACGAAGTACCTAAATAAATTAAAACTGCCCTCTGGATCAGGAGCTAAAACGAGTAAACCATATTACTTAGCTAGCCACCTTCAGTTTTTGGACTCGTTCCTGAAATCACGTCCAAGTAAAGGCAACATTGTTGCTTAAGAAAAGCCTACACAGGAGGAAGCACGAGACAGTGAGGACGACAGCCAAGATGGGTATATGAATGAGAAGTTTGATAAAACTGAATCTTCCACGCAAGATATCAACAATCCTTGTCCTGATGACATAGCAACTACTCCAACTACAGCAATGCCTCCTCTACCACCGGAACGAAACAAAGACAAGAGTTTGAGAAAAAAAAGAAAATCGTCAAATGCAACATTAGCTAATGTAAACGGTTCCGCCTATAAGTACTTTGAGGCAAAACAGCAAGTGCTAGAACGAAGACAGAATAACGCTACTAGCCAGCTTGACCCCGATATGGCATTTTTGCAGAATGTTTTGCCGAATATGAAGGCAATGGATGATAGGCAAAAGATGCGCTTTAAAAGGGGAATATTGGCGTTAGCAGATGAAATACTGTATTACCCGCTTGTTCGCAATGCATCAGGTTCAATAGGCTCCTCCATGAATACTTTTTCAAGGGATTCCTCAATGGATACTTTGGCAAGGGATTCTTCCATCGCAGACGGACCATCGATGGCCAACGCCACTGAAGGGGATCATTACTTCAGCGTGCAGCAACAAATTGAACAGGAAAAGGATTTCAATATGGGAAGTTACCTGACGCTTCTCCCACAATCGGGTTCACTTCCTTATTATTAAAGTCAAAATATTTCTTGGATATGTTTGCTATTTTTTAAAGTTTATGAATAAATGTATTACTAAATTAATTCGTTCATTTACTCACCTTAAAGTTATCAGTAGCCTCTCTTCTGGACATATTGGTTCCCTCCAATTCGTTGATCTCTTTTCAAGGCCGTCTTTTACAAAAGCCAATACATTATAAAAACACTCACGGGACATCCTGTAAAAATTTTGGAACCGATCTGGATATGTGTTTAATTCACGCATAACGTCGAATGTTCCACCCGTTTTCCCCTTTTTTAGCCACAATGGATGAACCCAAAATCGTCTGTATTTTTGCACATTAGCCAAGTAGACCAAATCCAACATATCTTCATCATCTTCATCAGAACTTGAAAAATCCACGTTTTAATCTAGTCATTTAGTCTAGAAATTTCTCGTCACTTCCCCGCCCCTTGTATGTGGATTAGCACACGTCACGTCTCCGCCACGTCCTCGCCTACGTCCGTTCAGTGTGCATTGCGCCTAATAATAACGCCGATGCTCTTCAAACACGACTCAACCTCTGGCGGAAGCACCAAACTCTTACGAAAATTCGAAAAATCTAGCAGACCCCTATTATAAGCTTAAGGCCGTCATTGTTCATTGTGGTTCTGGTTTTGAATGAGGTCATTATTACGCATTGGCCAAAGACAAAATGGACTGGTTTGAGTTTAACGATAGTTGTGTCACTAAATATTCTGACGATAGAGGTCATTGGCAGATCAAGATCTTCAGATGATGCAAGTTTTTCTGGGTTTTCCTGCAGCTGAAAAAGCAATAAAGTCACCCGGAGCGCCAATTAATTTTTGTTGTTGTTTTATAATTTGTATTACCTGTTATTTTGCATTATTTTGTTATGATATTAAAATCAAAATACTAATAATTTGTGTTCGAGTTAGAAACATCTCTTTGTATTTTTCTCAATTAAAGTTTTTGAATTAAATAATTTTTTAAAAAAAAACTAAGTTCCGTGAACGGAAAACATAAAGATGCTATATATACATGGTGTCTAATTAAAAAATTAAATTAAAAAAATTACTACGGTTCTTTGAGACTCCCTGTATAAATGAAATCTGAGCCACTAAGGAGTTCGAATGAACTCTACAACTTGGATAAACATTCATGTCTTCCTTCGGATTTGTTTATACAAAAAATTGTACAAAATGTTTGATGAGCAATCCTCATCAGAGGAAAGAGTAAAGTTGTCTTATTTTAGAACAATCTTTAATACCAAGTACAATTTGAATTTTTCAACACCTTGCACAAATGCCTTTTATGACCGGAAATACTAATTCAAATGATTGAAATATCTGAAATATCCTCTAAAACTATCGAATACTTATAGCCAAAAATTATACGAAATTCATTTGGTACGACGGACCCTTGTGAAATAAACTAGATTATTTCATTCATGATGGAATATACCAATCAAACACCACCATTTTTCGAATATATTTTGTTTAAATAAGTGATTATTTCACAAGAGCTGTTCAATCGCAATTAAATGTTCGTCCTCCATATTGGTTTTCGTTGTGTCGTTTTTCAGGGATTCTAACAATTCTTGGCAACAGTTTATAAAAAAACAATAATTTCTTAATCGTTTGAATGACCTAATATTGATTTTCATCAGTGAAAACTCCATTTTCGATAGGATTTCTAGACAAATATTTTGACACAAGGCAACGAAAATACGTCAGAATTTTTAAATGTTTACATGCAAAATTCGCAGCAAAGGCTTCTTCAATGCATTGTTGGGATGCGTAACCAAAGTAATATACAGTGAGCACGTAAAGGTTGGAACAAATTCGTTAAACGCTTGATATGGCCATTAGGGAAAATGAACTCAGTCGATTTGATTTTTCAGTTGCGCATTTTTTGGCATACTTAGATTTTTTGATGACGTCATCGCTGTTCAAGTTATGACGTCATTATATATTTTTTTAAATGGCATTACCCTAGTTTGATAATAATTTCTAAAAGAACGTATTTTTCTGTGTGTGGATATCATAATTTTTCTTATGTTAGATAACCGTATGTTCGAGAAATAAAATATATTTCACTCATGGTAATATAATATTAAGTCTGTTAACGTAAACTATTGACTCAAGGTTTCTCCACAAAATGAAATCTTGTGGGGTTAGATCAGGAGATCTGGCTGGCCACTCTGAAAATCCTCGTCTGCGGGTAGAGGATGGCTTACCATTTGCCGTAGCGCTCCGGGGTGTCTTTCTGATTTTTGGTGACATACTCACTTTTTAGCAGCAGGAATATCCGGAAAAACCTTCAGCCCCACCCCGGGTGGTCGGTTGCACACTTCGAGCAAACGCCAGACGTCGGGATTGGCATCTAGGCAACTCATATCGCACTTCCTTCAAAACAAGGTATGAGGTCGCCTATCGATACCGATGTACTTGGGAAAAATTCCCTCACACACTGGATTTCGATCGCAAACGAGGATTTTTAGAGTGGCCAGCTAGATCTCCTGATCTAATCCCAGTAGATTTTTGTTTGTAGGGATACCTCAAGTCAAAATTTTACGTTAACAGACCTAATAATTATGAATGGAATATATTTTATTTCTCGAACATACGGTTATGTAACATAAGAAAAAGTATGACATCCATACACCGAAAAATGCGTTCTTTTTGAAGGTAGTATCAAAATAGGGCAATACCATTTAAAAAAAAATCATAATGACGTCATAACTCGAACAGCAATAACGTTATCAAAAATCTGAGTATACCAAAAAATGCGCAACTGAAAAAGAAAATCGACCTGTCTGAGCTTTTTTTCCCCAATGGCCATATCAAGCAGCTTTTAACGAATTTGTTCCAACCTTTACGTGCTCACTGTATAAACAACTTCATCAACGAAGCGTTTGATTCTAAAACGTCTCGTATTTAAAGCTTACGCAAAAATTAATTCACGTTTCAGTAATATTTCGTGTGAAAATATCGATTTGGCAATTCATAATAGTACACCAGTCAACACCAAGAAAACCCATGCTTCTGTATGGCTACAGTTTTCCGACTTTTGTAAGACAAAAGGTTACTCTTTCAATGAAGATACCGGAATTGATAAATTGTTGTAATATTGAAAGACTGGGGGTTTAATATACGGAAGAAAGACGGATCGAAATATAAAGCTGTGGTGAAGACAATGTGGAATATCGTGGCAAAAAAACTGCAAGAAATGTACCTCGTTTAATATTATGTAATTTTCGATCCATTTAAAGATATAGTTTTCAAAACTGCCAGAGATGCAAGAAATGCGAAACGCAGAATTCTTCAACAACACCCAATAAAAAGAAAAGAAAGCTCTTCTGCTTTAAGTGATGAAGAACATCTGAAAATAGTTGAGTTATGGGACGAGAATGCTCCCGTGGGATTGCAAAAAAACTTATTTAAAAAGCTTCTCAGCAAAAGAGGCAATAATATTAAATAGGATAGGTTATTCTCAACCCCGAATCCTTTTTGGAAAAGACCCGAATCTACTACCTGGTACAGAAATTGCCCAATAGGAATAAATCAAATATCGAAATGGACCCGAGAAGCAGCACAGACAATCGGAATCAAGAAAGCAAAAATAACTAACAATTCAAACCGATCAACAGCAGTTAGTAAGCTAGCTAAAAGTGGAGTTCAAGAACAGCAACTAATCAAAATCACAGGACATAACAGCGCATCTTCTAATCAACCATATCTTCAAATGAATCCCACTCATCATCTGTATATAATTAACAAAATGTATTAAAACAACCAGTCTATGAACAACTGCCAACAATCTGTCAGCCTCTGTTCCAGCTTAATCTGCCCAATCGTCTTCATTAAATACCAATGTCTCATCTAATATAAATAGCAATGAAAAACAAACATTTGTATCCTACACAAATTGCAATTTTTATTACAACTGTACAGATACAAAATAATAATTTTGTCAATGTGCTTATAATAAAGAAATTGTTAGAAAATGTCGGTGTTCATTTTAATAAAATTCTTTGTTGTTGATTTTAATCTATCTCATTCAAGAAATAATCTTATCGTATATCACATGACCTATACATTTTAATGGATTAGACTATCAAGATATTTTTTGCACGATTGTGCTTTTTGATAAATAATTTCTTGCACAATAATTTCAAAATATAACTACTCGACCGCTTCGCGGTCTCGGGATTTTATTGAATTATTGTGCATTCAACTATTTTCCAAGCAAACATACGTACAGATAAACGATTATTTACAACTGGGACATTTCAGCATAGTGCAGAAATCTCTCTTGAATATTTGTATAGTGTCAGTCAACAGGTTTATTTTCTTGTATATCAGTATAGGCCACCCAATAGTATTTTCTCAGAGAGAGTGAAGCAGGTCATCTTGTAAATTGAACAGAATCTCGAGAATTAGTTAGTCTTTCGTTTCGCTAGTTAAAGTTAACATGTTGTCGCGCAGTTATTTTATTAGTTTGCTTAAATTATTGTAATTGTCATAATTCATCTCTGGTTTAGGAGTAGAAATATTTCGCATTACTATGAGCCTGCAAAGGTTCCGATTTCTACTTGGTTGTCTGAGATTTGATGATCGACAAACTCGCCAACACCGAAGAGAATTCGATCGGTTGGCCCCAATTCAAGATTTTTTTGAGGAATTCGTGGCACGTAGAAACTCTTACTCAGTTGGGGCAGATGTCACTATTGATGAGAAGCTAGAAGCCTTTCGGAGAAGGTGTTCCTTCATACAATGTATTCCGTCAAAACGAGCTAAGTACGGAATAAAGATTTTTGACGTTGTTGACTCAAAAATGTTTTATAACAGCAACTTCGAAATTTACGCGGGCAGGTAGCCAAAAGGGCAATTTCAGGTCAAGATTAGGAGCGTAGATGTAGTGAAGCGGTTGATAACCCCTATAATCAAATCTGGGCGCAATGTAACTGCGGATAATTGGTTTTCGAATGTCTCCCTACTCCAAGAATTGTCAGAAAAACGTCGCCTTTCTTACGTAGGAACTCAAAAAAAAAACAAATGGCAAATACCCAAAGAGCTGAAAGAAATCAAAAACAGGGAAAACTTTTCCAACATTTTTGCATTCAGCAAAGAAGAAACAATCATCTCCAACGTTCCACAGAATAAAAATAAACATACAGATAATGCAATCGACGAATCAACGGGTCCGAAGAAAAAACCAGAGATCATCACATAGGGTAAAACGCCAGTAATTGACCGTCCGTGAATGTGCGAGAAAACCACATTCGTTTCTACAAAGTGCTTTTCTGTAATTCCATTACAAAAGTACAGATAACAGCAAATTATAAAAACGTTCGTCTATGCCTAATTATTTCTCATAATTAATTCGATTACAGTGAAATGGTGGAAAAAAATAATTTGGTAAATCCGCGGCCCCCTTTGTTTCTATGTTGGAGGACTTAGGAAATGAAGAAGAAGGACCTTATGAACTCTA
The DNA here is from genome assembly GCA_944452925.2 of Chrysolina oricalcia. Classification (NCBI taxonomy): domain Eukaryota; kingdom Metazoa; phylum Arthropoda; class Insecta; order Coleoptera; family Chrysomelidae; genus Chrysolina; species Chrysolina oricalcia. Next base: position 11,057,660 of record OX101827.2, read on the forward strand.
CTTTGACAATCTATTTACCGGCATGAACCTTCTTCAACATTTGAAAGATAGAGGTTACCAGGGTACTGGCACCTTTAGGAAAAATCGAATTCCAAAGGACAGACCGATACCAGACAAAAAAACATTTCTCAAAAAAGAAAGAGGTGCATATGAAGGAGCTATCGAGAGAAATACTGGAATCGTAGTAGTTCGGTGGGCTGATAATAATGTGGTGACGCTTGCATCGACTTGTTATGGTATTTTACCAGTGTCGCAAGTAAAACGTAGAGCCAAGCGGAAAAAAGTTGATTCAAGTTTCACGTCCAAACATAATAGGTGAATATAATTCACATATGCGTGGAACTGACTTGATAGATGAAAACCTGTCGAGGTACAGAATAAGCATTGGTAGCAAAAAGTGGTGGTGGCCAATTTTCACTGGGCTTATTGATGTAGCGTTCACAAACGCATGGCAAATCCATAAGAAATCAGGTAGAAAACTCACACAACTTGAGTTTCGGATTCGTGAAAAATATTTGGTGATGCTAAATATTGGCGAAACTACTGACATGGCACATGTTTCATAAATGTCGATTGTTTTTAGATACTTAGAAGGGATGACATTGGATAACTCCATAGATAATATAGCAGAGGCAATTAATTAGGAGGTTAACAAACGTAACAGACGAGGAGCTGAAGATCAGTGAGCCGAGACCTTTTCGCAACGATACGCTGGCGCTACAGTTACCATTCGACCGGAGAAGGCAGCATTATTACTTGGGGCACCTAACATAAAAATAGGTCTTTCGAGATGTCAAGTCGAAGAAAGACATAATATAAGCAGATGTGGAAGACCATGCAAGAGAAAGATGCGATAGTCCAGATAGGACCAACATGTGCTACAAGTGTGAAAAAGAGGAATCCTGCCCCTTCTGCGAACAAGAAGGAAAAGTAAAAGACAGAGATACCAAACAAATAACATCCTAGGCTTTGCAATAGAGGCGACTATCCGAGAGAGAGAGTTCGAACCACCCAAAAATCACCGACGGAAAGTAGCAGCCGAAGGTCCCCGATACAGTCGTGGCCGAGATGGCCGAAATGGCAGAGACCGCGGAATCCTTCGAGATTCCTTAAAAAAATCATGGACCTCAGCGCAGACCTCAGCTCAAAACCAAAGGCCAACACCCATAAGTAACTGCTGATATAAAATACCTGTTAAATACTACATATTAACGTAGACAGAGGCAGAGACGTACAAGATACAGCGTTCGAAACAGCAGACAGACTAGATTGCGACCTGATATGAATACAGGAGCCAAATAAAAAAAGGTATCAAGCACGAAGTGGATAACGGACATGGACAAAAATATGGCAAACTACTGCCTAAACAGGAATTTAGGAATCAAACGACATACTAGTGGTAATGGATACACCAAAACCTATTTTGCTGAATGGGCCCTGTATAACTGTTATGTTTCTCCAAACATAAGATTGCAGGAATACTATAACTACATCGATACGATTAGGCGCAACATTAGACAGAAAAAAATTGAAAGTCATAATACTGGGAGACTTGAACGCAAAATCCCCTTTATGGGGATCAAGGATCGCAGACAGAAGAGGGGAATACCTGGCAGAATGGCTGGCAACACTAGATCTCACGGTAGCGAACAAAGGAAATAAACCAACCTTCGTTAGAATCATAGATGTTACGTTCGCATCTAGGCCAATCGCAAATAGAATAAAATACTGGAGGAAGAGTCTTTCAGCTACCACAGATATAATATATATATATATATATATATATATATATATATATATATATATATATATGTTCCAGTGACTGTAAAACAGTCGAAAACAATCCTTTAGGAACTCACTATACCTTTGTATAGATTGTATGGCATATGACCGACAGAAAACAACTACTTCTCTGGCTGATACCTCGACAGATATTGAATTATATCTGTCAGACATATGTGCAAAGATCCTTACTTTGAAGGAACAACTTTGCAAGAGCTCTCAGAGACAGACAGCAGGACACCGCCTGATCCAAACAAGGAACCAACTGCAGACCGGTTTCGGGATGAAGTCCCTCATCAGTGCAGTCCAGGTTATCACGGTTGTATACACGCGGGGGCCCGGTGCCCGTCATCGTTCGCCGGGATGAACACTGCAATCGCTTACAGGATCCACCACGGCGACAGATTAGAGAGCGCTCCAGAAGGACATTTCGGATGCGAAATGGTATATGCTGAATACTTGTTTCAAGGAGCAATAAATGTTCCAGTGACTGTAAAACAGTCGAAAACAATCCTTTAGGAACTCACTATACCTTTGTATAGATTGTATGGCATATGTCCGACAGAAAACAACTACTTCTCTGGCTAATACCTCGACAGATATTGAATTATATCTGTCAGACATATGTGCAAAGATCCTTACTTTGAAGGAACAACTTTGCAAGAGCTCTCAGAGACAGACAGCAGGACACCGCCTGATCCAAACAAGGAACCAACTGCAGACCGGTTTCGGGATGAAGTCCCTCATCAGTGCAGTCCTGGTTATCACGGTTGTATACACGCGGGGGCCCGGTTCCCGTCATCGTTCGCCGGGATGAACACTGCAATCGCTTACAGGATCCACCACGGCGACAGATTAGAGAGCGCTCCAGAAGGACATTTCGGATGCGAAATGGTATATGCTGAATACTTGTTTCAAGGAGCAATAAATGTTCCAGTGACTGTAAAACAGTCGAAAACAATCCTTTAGGAACTCACTATACCTTTGAATAGATTGTATGGCATATGTCCGACAGAAAACAACTACTTCTCTGGCTAATACCTCGACAGATATTGAATTATATCTGTCAGACATATGTGCAAAGATCCTTACTTTGAAGGAACAACTTTGCAAGAGCTCTCAGGTAGAAAGTCAGAAAACTATTTTTTTTACTTAAATATTAATTTAAAAATAATTTTCAGTGCATGGTTTATAATCAATCCATCTAAGTACATTACTCTAAATTAAATTACCTCTATGTTTAATACCATTGAAACTTCTTAGATCATTTTCAGTTGCCATAGCAATAATTTCACAAAATAAATAATTTTCCTTAATATACTTAATCATAGTTATTCTGAGCCATTCTGTGAAAACTGCTCAGTATTTAAGTTGGGTAGTTCTGAACTTATAATTTCTCCAATTCAATATACCACTGTATTTTTATGGTGTTGAAATTTCGAATTTTTCAATATAATCAGTAAAATTTTATATTAAAACATATTTGTTATTCAGTGAACTGCACATGTGAAAGTGACTTATGTAGTAGATTATTTATTGTTTTTTTAGGGGACTACGCAATAGCTAGAAGTAAAGCTAGAAAAGCCGAGTTCACTAGTGACTTGAGTACTGATACAGGTCACAGAAAGAGAAGGAAAAAATTATTCTCTTCATCGTCTGATTCAGATGAAGAAGATGGCTTCAATAAAAAGAAAAATAATACATTGCATACTCTTCCACCTCCCCCTAAAATGTGTTTAAATATGAAGTTTAACGAAGAAGAAAGTTGCAATGGTAATTACTACAATTTTAGTTTACTTAGTATCATTTGATTTTAAGATCATATTTTTATTTTCAAAATAAAATAAGGAGGGTTTGAGAAAAACGTAAATTTTATAGCATAATAAAAACCAGTGCACTTTATTGCCAAATCCATAAAATCTTTGTAATTTTTGCATTATTGAAAGTTGGAGTAGTTTATTGGTTTTGTGTATAAGAAAGAAACATTTTTAAGCAACGTCTTCAAAGTACAAAAATATAACTTCCCAAATAGATCAAATTTGAAAATTTAGACATCAGAAGTAAAATCATGTTTTCACAATCATAAAAAATTTCAAGTAAATTGGACCAAAAAATTGAGTGAAATAGTTCACTGTGTATATGTGAACTGGACCCAAAAATTGAGTGAACTGAGTATATGTGATACTTTTGTATGTTGTACATAACATATGTGGCAAAAGTTGAAGCTGCTCAAGTCGAAACAGTGGAATAAGGAACCCTCTGAGGTATCCAATTTCCAACACTCAGTTCCATTACTGAATGCTAGGGAAAATAACTTGTCAAGAAGTGTTCCCCTGGTTTCAAACCCACTATTTACATGTACATAATGGGGCTGATATAAACTGTAAAATTTGTTTTAGTTTTGGAAAATACTCCCAAACTAAAATACTCCAAAACAACAAATAGTAGGACAAGCTCTCCTGGCACTTTATCAAGACAGGCACATACAGCCTCTGTATGTGCAGTCCTTCAGAAACAATATCTGCAATCCCGACCATGACGAAACGTAAGTATTTTAAGGATATCGTGTTATATGTAATCTAACCTCAAGTTATAGGAAAGTTTCTAGCTATTATTGTTTATAAAAATGCCAAATAAAGTCTTTGTTGAGATAGCGATGCACTTGATTGCTTATCTCAGTTCTGGAATGTTCTTCCATTTTAATATCTATTTGTATTATAGGCTCTACTACATCATGCAGAAGTCTCTGCGACATTTGCTGCAATAAACCACATCACGAAGATAAATCTCTGTACGTAATAAATTCACTACTGGTAGAGCTGAATGGAAATGTTGATAAATTAATAAGAAGAGATGTTCGAGTTGAAGCAGTTAATGAAACATCAGGCATATTAGTAAAAGCCAATATAACATTCCCAATTGGTAGTGTGCCAATTTTTGAAAGTTTTGATGTGTTCTTGGAGCAACAGGGTAATTACTCTGGCCTGGTAATTTATATGTTTTAATCTTGTGTCCCCTTTCAACTTTTTTTATTTACAGTAAAATCTGATAAAACAGCTTATGAATTACAAAAAAAGTTTAAATATGTTACAAGAACCATCATTTTAAAAGTTCTCATGAGAGTTGTGACACATCATGCATTGATCCTTTTTTTTATAGGTAAAATATTTCTCAAAAATTGGTGGGACCAATTTAACAGAATTTGTTAAGAGATGTTTGGCGCCATTGGTAAATGACGAGCTAGCCATAAAATATACATACTTGGGAAGAAACGGAAAGCTTAAATTTGGAGGTTCAAATTTAGCTAAAGCAATTGTTGGTAGGTTTGCGTTAATTTTGAATTTAATAATGTGTACGTGTTTTCTTTCAAAATACTGTTTTATGTAAAAACGAAATAATTGACTTTTACACAATTAAGTACATTACTATAACTACAAGAAAACTAAGTACTACTTATCTGACAGGTGGAATTCGTTTACAAATTTTGGGTATTCCCATACCTGTAATGTTATATTTATTCCACCAAATCGATTTGGAACTTGAAGATAAAATAAATACCCTTCATTAATAAAATACTTACTTTTTAGATGCGGCAGAGAACACTACTTTATCAGTAAACAGGAAGGAATCTGAACTTTCTATTGGAGCGTGGTTGAGGAGAGCACCAGAACGAAAAGGAAGGTCCAAGTGATTTTGAAGCTGTGTGATTAATATATTTCAATGTGGAGTATATATGTTTTGATATATTTGTTTCCTGTTAAAATTATGCTTTGCCAACATTAAAAATAATTTTTGGTATACTTTAATTATTAATAAATGAAAATGTTTACCAGCTGCAAAATACGTATATGATTGAAGGATACATTTTAAAAATCAACACATTGAGTGCCAAAGTAGACATTGCTATCTGTTGAAGATACTTAATCTCAAGCCTTTTCAAGAGTGTTCTTGGCTCGTCAGTCATTTGAATAAGTTATAATAGGTACAACAATATAAAATAATGAGTTTTGTATTAAGAACAAAATCATTTATTCATTCTTCTTCAGGTCGTAGAAAAAGTAAAGTGTGCTAAAATTGTGCGAAGTCTAGGCTTGTGCACTTGGTCGGTGAGGGATCAATTTTTGTTTTTTAAGATATCCTAGATAACCAAATTGCTTTTGTAACAAAAATATTTTTCAAAATTTGGTGGTGGTTACCCCCCCCCCCTAAATTTGCCCTGGAGGCTGGAATGCCACGAGGCTTTTCCAGGAATATCCATTGGTGGCTGAAAAGAGTTCCTTCACGATGTTCCCTGAACATCCTTGGAAGGGTCTTGCGCACTGCCATGGGAATACCCCTGGACTAGTCCACAGACATTCAAGAACGTTCCGCCAATGTCCCAAGAAGACATTCCTGGAATGTACAATTTGCCCACAACGGCTTTACTGGAAATGTCCCCGGGATGTTCCTCGAGTTTTTGCGACATTCCCAGAACATATCTGTTGTCGCACGCAGACATCCTCGGAACATTTTAGGAACACGCTTGTGTTATTAGGGTCCGTTCGAGCTATCCCCGCGGATATACAAACATACAAAGTGTAAAAAAATCAAATTGAGGAACTGAAAGCAATTATGAACAAAAAGAAAACATATTTTAATATTATTATTGCTCGGCGGGGCTGGCTATCCTGAGTACTATCCCCGGCGTGAATTTTGCCGGGGAAAAAGTTGTTTTCTGTTAGATATTACAAAAAATAGCTTCTTTTCATTTCAACTATATGAATGAAAATGCAAATTTTCACTTTCAGATTTTTTCTCTCAATTTATATAGGGTCTTTTCACAATATCTATCAGATGTAGTACAATGCCCAGCGTGGCTTTGCCGGGGAAGTAGTTGTTTTCTGTTAGATATTACAAAAAGTAACTTCAATTTATAGTAGGTTTTTCCATTTACAAATGAGTCATGTTTTGGTTAATTTTCAAATGAGAATGTTTCTCATTACAACTTGAGAATATTTTCAACAGTTCAGAAGAACCAAATATTGAAATACAAGCAATTGAAACACCTATCAAATACATTCCAGAAAATAAATCAACCCTGCAGCAGTCATGTTTTCAAGATCTCATACAGAGGAAAAAGCCAAGAAAGTAAAGAAGCAGAACAAAGTCAAAAGAAGATAGAAACAACTAAGGAAGAAAACTCAAGAAAACCCAAAGAATTGCAAGAAATCCCAAAATATGGAGATATGGAATCCCATTCTGGGAGGTGCGTAATATGAATCTCATAGACTCTATTTTTGTTCTACAAAAACGTGCAGTAAAGTATATGTGCAAAGCAAAAATACGTTATTCCTGCAAGCCTCTTTTTATTAAACACAAAATATTAACAGTATTTACAATTCGAAAATAAGTTTATGGCATATCAGACGGGTAAATGAAAATCAGAACTGAATGAAAAAAATGTGGATCAACCGGGATTCGAACCCGGGTCTCATTTGTCTCTGGCAATGTGCGTTAGACAAACCACTACGCTATTGAACCTCATTCAAAAACCGGTAGTGGTTGGTCTAACGCACATTGCCGGAGACAAATGAGACCCGGGTTCGAATCCTGGATGATCCACATTTTTTTCATTCAATTCTGATTCTCATTTACCCGTCTGATATGCCATAAACTTATTTTCGAATTTAATTTACCTACAGACGTAAAACTACTTCATTATTAGTATTTACAGTTTTTGTTTTGGAAACGGTATGTCTAATTAAAAAACATCTTCACAAATTTGACACTACATACCCACGTCATGCCACCCGTCAAGCTGGTAACATTAAACTCCCGATTCCATCATTGACACTAATTAAAGATTCAGTGATTTATGGAGGAGGTAACATGTTCAATCACTTACCAAAATATATTAACACGTTCGCGACGTCAAGCGATCCACCAAACTCGCCAATGGACGTAATTTTTATATTGATATATTTCCGTTTCGCTTTGTATTTTGATATTAATAAAGTGTTTTAAGAATCAATTCTTGTATTTTTTTCTGTTTTTGAATGATTTTTAGCGTGTCCCACTGGTGGGTCACGACGGCCCGGGGGAAAAATTGCACCCTAGGGCCGTCGTGACCCACTGGTGGACACGTAATTAATGCGTCCTTCTCAGATAAAATTACAAATACCCTTTCATTTCAGGTTGTGTGCTGCTAAAAAATTGAAATGTCAGCCAGAAGTAGAAAAATTCTAGCAGAAGCGCTAGCTCAAAACTCACCATCACCACCCATAGTTACCAAACAACTGTCATCAAAACCATCATGTTCACGGCTTCAGAGAACACCATCTCCCTCATCACTTACTTCTAGTCAGACACCGTTTCGGCAATCATCCACACCTTATCCAAAAGAGCCACAATCTCCTAAAGAATTAGTGTTACGGGCACGGAAGACTCCCGAACAACAGTTATCACACTCATCATGTTCACGGCTTCAGAGAACACCTTCACCCCCACCCCCATCACATACTTCACATCAGTCACCATTTCAGCAGTCATCTCCACTGTCTCCACAAGAACCACAAACTTCTACAAAAATAGTGTTACGGGCACGGAAGACTCAATCATATACATATCTTTCGTCCTCTGAGTCTGAATCATGTCAGGACTCCGAAAACTCTTACTCTCAGACAGTGAAATAGAAAGTGAGAGTGCTTTTCCAATAGGAGATACTACTGAACACGAGGAAGACAATGCATCTAGTGAGGAAGTTGAAGATGAAGTTGAAGATGTGAACGCACCACCAGCCAACACTGGTAAATGGGGTCCATGTACAAATTTGCCTGTCAATTTTGAATATACAGGGCAAGGTGGGCTGCAGATACATGATTTGAACGTATCTCAACCTTACGAAATATACAAACAGTTCATAACCGATGAAATCTTAGACATCATAGTAGAAGAAACAAATCGATATGCGTTTCAACTCATTAGGTCTAGACCACTCCGTCGGAGATCTTTGTTACATCAGTGGAAAGAAACTAACAGAGACGAAATAAAACATTTTTTGGCTGTTTTGCTAATAATGGGTCTCAACAGGGTACCCAAAATGCGGCTCTATTGGTCTAATAACGATATGTACAGTAACGAACGCATAAAGAAAATTATGACTCGAAATAGATTTGATTTGATTCTTATGTGCCTACATTTCGCTAATAATGAGGATCCCGCATCAGGTAACGATAGACTTTTCAAAATAAAAAAAGTCACAGATCTTTGCTGCAGAAATTTTCAGAACACACTAGTTCCGGACCAGAATATAATTATCGATGAAAGCATGATCCCTTGGAGAGGTCGCCTTGTGTTCAGGCAGTACCTACCAGCAAAGTCGCATAAATATGGTGTAAAAGTTTATAAAATATGCACGCCCGAAGGATACACCTATGACCTGAGGGTCTATGCTGGTAAAAACGATCCCACTGGAACTGGTCCCAGAGAAAAAAACGGAGACGGACATACCTACAAAATTTGTATGGATTTACTGAAAGATCTGAAAAACTGTGGCCGAACTCTTTATATAGACAATTTTTACACAAGTGTGAAATTATGTCAAGATCTATTGAAATCTCAAACATACGTCTGTGGAACACTAAGAGTTGATCGAAGAGGAAATCCACTAAATGTCACTCGAAGAAAGTTGAAGAAAGGTGAAATATATGGACAGCAAAATGAATTTGGAATTCGTGTAATCAAATGGCAAGATAAACGTTCTGTACTCATGATCAGCTCTGTCCCAAGTCATACTGATGAACTCATTCCCACAGGCAGCAAAAACCGTAAAGGTGAAGATATCGTAAAACCTCTAGCCATATTAGATTATAATGCAGCGAAGAAAGGTGTTGATGTCTCTGATCAGATGTCGTCTTATTATACAAGCCTAAGAAAAAGCATCAAATGGTATAAGAAAGTCCTGTTTGAGATTATTTTGGGTACTAGTGTGGTCAATGCATGGGTGATTTATAACAAGAATAGTGAAAATAAGAAGAAAGATATACTCACTTGCCGAGAAGAAATTATTGAAGGGTTACTAAAAGCAGAAAGTACAGAAAACTTGAATATCTTAGATGCAGAAAATGACGAAAACGAAAATACAGCAACCGCGGAGACTGTGGAGCCAGCAAAGAAAAGAAAGCGAGGTAGAAGCAGCCACAGAATAGGAAAATACGAAGGAACAGCAAGAACCAGTAGAAAAAGATGTGCTGAATGCTACAAAAGAATTCAGAAGGAGAAGGGTTCAAAAGAAGCCAGAGTTAAGGCACAAAAAGTTTTAACATATTGTGAAGACTGCGAGGGCAGCCCAACGATGTGTATTTCATGTTTTAAAATATTTCATTATTAGGTTCTATTTGCAGGATGTACTTTTTTTATTTTTCTTATAATGATGAACTAATTCATTGTGTTTTTTGTTGAGTTAAACATTTTTTTTGTAGGAAGTGATTTTTAAGTTGATTATGAAAGTTATCTGAATAACAATTTACTATTTTATTAAAATTCCTTATATATACTCTTATTTCCATCCGATCGAAAAACCATGTTATACCTGAAATTTTATACCTTCTATGTAGCCGTACCTACAATATCAAAGTCCTCGGAATAGCCGTGGAAATTCTACACAAACATGAATCCAAATACACCGTGACCCACCGGTGGGCACCGACGGTTACTAACTATGACCAACATGACCCACGGGTGGGTCACGACGTCGTGAACGTGTTAAAGGAATTAGATCCATAGAAAGTTTCAGAAAAGGAGTAAAAGCACTCTTGTTGGATAAACCCTATTATAGTATACAAGAATTTTATGATGATGAAGATATATTTTAACTCAAACTTGTTTTAATATGTTGTTAAGTGTTTCTCAGGTGCTAGTTTTTATTTTGATTTATAAGACATTTTAATAGTATATCAGTGCCTTTTTTCCATTTTATCTATTTTTGTGTATATTCTACTTTAGTTTAAGGTTAGTTTTTAGGCCCTCACTTTGTCAACAAGATCTTGTATCTTTGGACAATAAAGCATATTCTCTCTCTCTCTCTCTCTAGGAGTGATGATTTTTTAGATGAACACTTCCATTTCAAAATAAATCTAGTGTGATACACTAGCGTTATCAAAAATGAGTTCCATTGATTATTTTTTGTACCAAATCAATGATTTTATAAGGAACGAATTAATAATAATAATAATAATGACGTTTATTAAAGCATTAAACTGATATAAATAAAATACATTATGGAGGTAATAAACATAAGTCACGAAAGCATAGCTTGTATGTGACTGAGGCAAAGGGTACCATAAAATTTTATAAAAGTGTAAATATAAAAAGTGTAAATATAAAAAAGTGTTAATATAAAAAATTGCAAATATAAAAAAGTGTTAATATAAAAAAGTGCAAATATAAAAAGGTGTAAATATAAAAAGTGTAAATATAAAAAAGTGTTGATATAAAAAAGTGTTAATATAAAAAAGTGCAAATATAAAAAAGTGTAAATATAAACAGTCAATTGTATCCAGATACATCAGAACTCATCTACATCTACAGAACCTTTTCTTATATTTAGTAACTAAAAAGTGGTGATACTTTTTACATCTATTGGAAGATTATTGAACATCTTACATCCAATAGAAATCATTAAGTTTTTGATAAGTATACGTCTAGGAATTTGAAGTTTTAAATCATTATTCTGTAGCATGATCAGAACTGCCAATATCGAACTTTCTTTTATGCCAAGGCCTGGCATTATTCCTCTACAATATTAGAGGGTCCATTATTTCCATATTCCCAGGATTGGAGACAATTTTTTTTGATTCAGAACTCATTTTTGTTCTAATACATACTCACTATTTCTCTTTGATTTACAAAGTTAATGATGAAATTACACAATAAGTACTTGTGCCTGTGATTAATGTTGTTTGCTTGTAACTTTTTACTTACTGTTTGCTTTTTACATTTTCTACAGAAGTGTTTTTTTTTTAGACAAAACCAAATATGACTTGCTCCAAACATATCATATTGTGTAATGTAGTCAAATAAAATACTCTACTGAGAAAAATAATTTTGTTCAATTGTGGATGAGATTTCATAACATTAAATAGTGAAAAGAAAAATACTTTTAAATGCCAATTAATCCTAGAATTACAGACCAGTCAGAATTAATTTTCCTCCAAAGTTGAAAAGGACTTCTTTACCTCCATTATGTTTTTTTTTGTCGTGTTCTATGCTAACCTTAAACTGAATTCACAAATCAAGTCACTGGTCGGCAATTTAAACAAAAAGTATATTCTGCCGATCGGTCGGTAGCCTAAAAAAGGATAGTATGCAGACTGGTCGGCAGAATATACTCTTACTTTAGTTATTTTATGGAAATTCACGTTGAATTGAAAAATAAAAAAAACTTGTAATGATAAACAAATCTAGTTTGTAAGATACTTTTTATAAATTAACTTTTGATGAGCTATTAATACTGATGGTATTATTAATGCTTTTTCAATAGAGGAAGATATGTACTATAATATAATAATCCAAGGAAAAATCACAATATTTGTACTTCTATGTTTGTTCACAATCAACATTACCTGACTCATTAAATTCAGTTACTTATCTCTTCTTGTCTTCAGGCCCCCATTCACCTTGTTCTTCTTTGCCGTTTTTAACTGACGGTTAATACGGTGTGGGTAAAACTGCCATAAAACCAAGGTGTGTGGACTAGAACCGTCGGTTTTGCATGTCATTCCAAAATTCAGACAAGGCTTGATTTTATCAGTTCTCATGCCAACCATTCTGGTAGATGTTTGTGGCCTAAAACAGTTTGACTGGTAGGGAGTTTTTGCAGTAGTGAGTAAGCATTTCTCTGATTGTGCTACTGGTGTTGCATATGTCAGATATAATGCCATGGAGCAGGGACTTTTTCATCCAGTTTATAGATAAATAGGTAGGCAAGAGAGTACTGCATTCAAGCAACTAGTCTTTAGTCCATTTGCTTTGAGGTTTTTGCGATCTTGTTCCTTAACCGCCAAAGCCTCCACCACTGCTAACAAGCACATACTTTCCATTGCAATAAACTTTCGTGAAACCAAATTAATGTGTGTCTGTACTCGTGACAACGTACGTTTATAACCGTCAGAAAAAATCGAGGTAAATAGGGGGCCTTTCTATTGAGTAGCAATATTAGGTAATTTCAATGTAATGCTTACATGTTTTTTTGTAATGGCTACTGTCAGTTTTCACATCCCTAGGCATGTCCTAATATAAGCGCGAACATGGCTTTTTAAGAGCAATTCTCTAAATGTTGAGAATATCTATTCCATTTAAAGACTTGATTCGATCACCAGTACTTTAATACTTTTTCACTTGGTGGTGGATTTCACCTTGCCACTTGCCAGCAATATTTTGCAGCACTAGGAAAGATGCTAAGGTATCCTGTTCTGGAAAAACAGTCGTCAACAATCTTCAACCTCATTACAAAAATGTGTGGTTACTGGTTATGATCCAATTTTTGGTGACATTTTCTTAGGGGTTATTTCAATAACATTCAATAGACTCCACTAACGACTTAATACAAATTTGATATGATTTTCACTTTTCAGTTTCATTCTTATTAGGGCTTCTTCAGTCTTCTTTCTTTTTCATCGCAATCTTGATTATTCTTCATTCTTGTCATTGACAGTGTTGCCATTCCTAAGCCAAATGTCAAAAGTTGAAGTTGACAGATGACAATTACAATCAAAATCAGAGCTGTTTTTTGTCGTATCACTTTTTTAAAATTATTTGGACCGTTTTAAAAACTTTTCATTTTAGCGTTGAAACAGTGACGTCATAGACAGAATGTTTTCACGAAATGCAGCATTTTGACGCCATAGTCAATTTTATGACGTAAAATTGAAAAAGTTTTTAAAACATTATTGAATACGGTTCAACGACAAAAAACAGCTTTATATCACCAACCTGACAGCAGCTACAAAAAGATCACCGATAGCCTGTGGAAAATTGTCAACTTCATGATGAGGCTTCGATCATAGATATATTTTATATATACTTTATATAATGATTTCTATGGCTTCGATGTTAAAGCAGAAGTTTGTAGAACCAGCCCAAATATCTAGAGTTTCTCTATATGTTTGACTTGACACAAAATAACACGTCCCAATCGCCGATACATTCTAACATGTCTACCAAACTGATCTTAACAAGTATCATCTTCTACAATTCACCTAGATCGCTCAAAATTAAAAATAGAAATGATTGGTTTATCAATGTATCAAAAAGGGGTTCAGTGGGTTCATATTATGACGGAAAATTTTCCGCGAATTCACCAACGTCAAGAAAGACGCGCTCTACGGTTGGCTCAGAGAATGTGTTGTTACAGTACACGAAATAGTCGTTATATCCAGGTTATATCGAGCTGTCCTGCCATTTTAACTTCGCGCTCTTCCATTGACCAATCACAGAGAGCATCATTCGTGCATTTTAAGTTTCATCTGCAAATCTCAAATCATGAAACTCATGAGAGGGAAAGAAAAAGGAAGGGACAGAAAATCAGTGTTGTCAAACGTACGGAACTCCGCTACCGTAACAGAATTTTAAGGCTCGTTCATACCCTTGCAAAATACGCATTTTTTGCTGATATGGCGAAAAATTCCGGTGAGAATGATGAATCATCACGTCACGTCATCTTTCGATAATGTAGTAATAGACGAGGAAAGTGATTCCAAACAAAGAATTTTTGGGTGACATCTCTATTGATTATATGCCGCTTGCTTTTTAGTTTGTGTTTGGTTGTTTGGATTTTGTTTTCTCGGGCAAAAGAAGTTGAAAAACTTTAACGGAAACAATCGGACAAGCTGATTTAAATTCGACAGAGGTTTCGAGGTTTGTTTGGAATCAGTTTTTGACAAGAATTACATTTGTGACGTCATCACTTTCCTCGTCTATATCTAATACCAAATACTGAAGAATGACATATTATGTCATAGCGGAATTCAGTGCAAAAGTTGCGGAATCCTGAGATGTTTAGAAAGTATATGATTGATGATATTCAATAACACAATTCGAATCTTATTTGATTATGTGATTTCGTATGGCAGCCACAGAATTATATCTCTGGGATTTTCAATAACAGAATAGTAGCAGTTACTATCAAAATAAAATTGGCCTCAATACTGCATGGCGTTATTTCAATATCTCTCTATTTTTTATTATTTTACTCCTTATCAAGTAACCGCCGATGGAGCTGTCATAAGCTTATGAGCTGGTGTTCCCCAACGATTGAACACAAAAAAAGGATGGCTCATTTCCGATCTCCGTCCATTGGCCAAATTTCATCGTAAGTGCATCGTCATTTGACGTCATCAGGCCTACAGAACTGTTCGTCTCCCAAGAGAGCCCGTTTATTTTTATACTTTTTTGACAGTGGTTTTTCTAATCATTAGTAATATTTTCTAGTAGTTTTCTTCAGTGTTTGTGTTTCCGTTCAATGGTTTTTAGTACTATGAACATCTTAGTTTGTCGTGAAAAAGTTAAAATTGAATTGTCTGCAATGAGTGCGTGTTAAATCCTACTTCATGATAGGAGACTAATTAATTTGACTATTTTTCGATTTATGGAATATATTTCAATATATATAGCTCTCAAAAAATTAATTCTCAAGAATTACCTGGGCCAATTGAAATGGATCAGAACCACTATTGCATACTCAAACATAAAAATCAAATAAAATTTGGAATGTTACACGTAGGAATTTCATTTTCAGATAATGATTTTCATTCTCTCAGAATCTCCTAACTCAATAACAGCTATGTACGATAAATAAAAAAACTAGAGTGGGTTGGTAAAAAGGAATATATAAAAAACACAAGTTTGTTTCATATATTTACTAATGAATCACTTCTCAGAATTGATGACCTCAACTGTAATCAAGTTGTACCTATTACCTTGATTTTTTTTAAAGCATTTATTTTTAATAAAATTTACAAGATATTCATGAAATAAATGCAACAAATATTCCTTTTCCATACTATTTCTTTTTTATAACTCGCTAACCTAAAACGGTGAAGATCAGGAGATGAAGAAACAAAATCAATATTGGGTCCATCCTCTCTGGCAGAAAAATAGGAAATTTGGAATGTTTAACTTTTATAAAAAGGAATAATTGAATTTGAATGATCAAAAATTTTAACTTTTCTATCGAATATAGAAACTGACATTTCGCAATTTACTGAAAAAGTACGACCTAGACTACAAAAATAGTGTGTTGAGACGCTTGCAATGAAACCTCCACGTGGCCACTACCTGCTTGCCAGTCGAAAATTAATGATGTTGGATATTAGTGGCAACAGACTGATACCACGCCAGTTGCAAATGAACACGTTAGAGCTCGTTCCCACTTGTCGGGTGTCGGATCCGTATATTAATCGGAGGTTCCAGTGGAAGAGTATTTCATATGAAGCTATTCATACTTGTCGGAAACCGATTTTGTGTCGGCGCCGACAAGAAAAGTCAGGTGTTTTGCCAGCCCTCTACGCCCGGAAAACAATTGTGTCGGATCTCGCCAAGGCCGTAGCCAGGAAAACATTTCGGGGGGGGGGGGTCAGGTCAGGACCGAGGATTTTAATACCATTATAATGATAATTTTTAAAATTTGGATAAATTTGCCCATACAAAATATTATTGGATGATGAATGATTTGGTTTTGTTAGAGTATTTTCTATTTAATTTAATAGATCAGATCAATCAGTAGAATGACTTGAATATTAAAATAGCTATTGCTAAACATAATAAAAAGGAAAAATAACCCGTTAATATGCAACATTATTAATTTTTTTTAAGAAAGTGGAAAGAGTTTATACAGAGGGAAAAGTTTACAACACAAAATTTAATCTTCTGCTATGGTTTGAAGCAAAAATATTCACAACTTCGTCTGTTGAAATCGATGTACTCCTGTGAACTGACATCAAGGCTAGTCCACAAAGCCGGTCTTGACCACAAGCGTTTCTCAAATATGTTTTTAGCCTTCTAAGTGTTGAGAACGTACGTTCTGGCGTGCAGGTGGTTACTGGCAGAGTAGAAAATATTTGTAGCAGCTTGAAGATGTTAGGGTAAAATTCTTTGTTGCATTCTGAAAGAGCTTCAATAGCATTTGATGGACGATCACACTCTGCCTGCTTTTCCCAATAAATCTTCCACAAACTAAACTCAGCTTCCAACTTTATTTTGGTAAATTTTTAAGTATTCCATATCTAAAACAACAGAAGTATTGCAACAAACAGACGGTAACAGAGAATTCAAATTCTGGAAAACTCCTTGGTGATCCATGAATCGTTCTTGCAGCTGATTTGTAAAATCGTCAAGCAGTGGAATTGCCATCGCAATGCGAAAATATTGTTCTGGGTCTGAAATTTGTATGTTACATCGGTTGCGCTGTTTTGCAGCGACACGAGGAAGCCTGACCTCTTCACCAACATCAGTTAGTAACAATTCAGCTGTTTTGTAGATACGAGAAAACTCCATCTCAATATTCTTTCGCATATTCTGAAAGTGGTGTACTATGTTTCCAACATGTAACATGATCTGTTGCAGATTTCAAATCACATAGAGGTGATTGTAACACCTTACAAAGAGTCACAGTATGTGAAAACACTTCAGCTAAGAAGCATAAGCTAATAACAAACTCCCCAGAAGTCAATGTTTTCACAAATGATGACGCCTTGGAAGACGTATCCATGTCTGAGTCACTGCTTAGGTCTTCCAAGGTGGCAATGATAGTTTTGAAAAGTTCCCGAAACTTTAGTAGGCTGTTATGGTTCTCAACCCACCTGGTTTCACACATCGATGTTAGAGTTTTCCATCGTGAGTCTGGGTTTTCTGTTTTAATTTTATCTCTCAGTAAGGTCATTCTTTTAGGGGATTTTTTGAAAAAACTTATCACAGATTTGACTGTGCCAACACAGTTTCTCACACTCTGTAAATTGCAAGAGTGACAAAGAGCAAGGTTCAACGAGTGAGAGCAACAATGGACGTAAAGAGCTTCTGGATACTGTTTTCTTATCAAAGCTTGGACGCCCTTAAAAGATCCTTTCATGACAGAAGCCCCATCATAGCCTTGACCTACCATATCCTTGCATTCCAGACCTAGACCTGACAAACATGAAATTATAGGATCAGCTATTGATTGAGCATTTGTGCCTTTGGGTGTGTAAACCCTAAAAAGTCTTCTTTTGTCACATAACAGGTTTCTTTTTTTTTGTGTACCGTACAAACAGAGAAAGTTGTTCATGTCCTGAAATGTCTGCAGTTTCGTCTACCAAAATAGAGAATACACCAGCTTTAACTATGTCTTTGACAATTTCTTTTTGAATAACTTTTCCGCATATAGCAATCAGCTCATTTTGGACTGTTGGGCTCATATATGTAGCATTTAGAGACATATTCTCTGTATATTTCTTGAGTTTTTGGTCACCGCATTTAATTTTCAATCTCAACAATGACCTAAAGTTTCCATCATTAATAGGGGGCTCTTCATCATTCGGCTTCAAGGGCCCTGAATAATTGGTTCCTCTTAATGCGAGTTCCTGCCGACCACAAAACTTAATGGTATCTACTATACAAGCCAACATCTCTCGGTTTTCTTGTACTTGTTTCTTCCTAGCTGAATCAACTTGATTTCTTATATCACGTTCAGGATTTTTTGAAACACTTATGAAGTTGCTCCCTGATTCCATTGCAGCTTTATGGTAAATACTATCTTGATGATTTTTAAAGTATTCCAAAGCATCTTTCCAATTCCTGTACGGTTCTTTCACTAGTAATCTCAACTTTTGATGTCCACCTTTTCCAGCTGTATCTTTTGAAAACAGTACACAATACTCACAAAGTGCTGCATCATTCTTTTTTGAATAAACAAGCCATGGATATTTATGTAGCCACTGGCCGGGAATCGAAAATCTACTTCTGGTACCCACGGATTACACAACAGTTTTAATTTTGTGTCAGGGTCTATTATTTCAGAGGGGATATTGAGATATTTTCCTAAATCGAGGACATTTTCATCATCACAGTTAATTTCAACACTGTCAACAATATTACAATCTTGTAGTAATGGCAAAGTTCCACTTTCGCTGGAGGTACCTGCAACCGGCTCAGTGGAATGTTTCGGCTCCGTATCATTTGAGACATCAGAGTCAGAGACATCAGATTTCTTCTTGATTTTACTAAAAAAGTTTAATAAGGGGATCTGCGAACTCGTACGTTTAGCCATTGTGATCTGTTCCCTAAAAAAATTCAAAAGATGTAAATAATCAACAACAAAACAATAAATATAAGCTTAATTTTAAAAAGTTAGTGATTTGTGATGCAAACTCTCCCGCATGTGATGCGAGAGCGTTTACATAATCACTATTTACACGTTAACTACCAAATTAATCAAAAAATTGGTTTAAGCGATATTTAAAATACGTACCTTTGTCTAAAATTTGTCTTCAGTCGATAAATTAAAACTTCTTACAGTCATCGACTTCTGGAGTCAAACAGAAAATTATTTTACGAGTTTTAAAAACCGTACGTAACTTAACTTCTTTGACAACAACAAAGAACTACATAGGACACTAACAAATGATTTTACTCTATAATCACTGAGACACGTTCACATTTGGTGTTGTCGATCGACTGTCGCTAAGAGAATGAGGTTGGCGCGGCGGCGCGCTCTCTCGTCAACAAGCCTGCGAGCACGATAGAGACAGCGCAATACGTAAGAGCGAAAAGCCGTAAGTGAGGCCAGCCACACACAGTCACACACACACTGCACTTTCCCTCGCAATACGCAACAACAACAATACTTCAATTCTTGATTTTCGATACGATTATTACGATTGTTAATTATTGTGAAGTTGTTGGAGGTCATTTTTGAGCAAATATAAATACAAGTATGCTTGTTGCTATGCACAATGATGTAAAATGTGTTGGAACCTCTGTTGTGTGTGCTGTTTATAATTTAATTTGCACTTTTTAAACCTAGTATTAATTTTAAATACTAATCAATTTCAGGATTTCGGGGGAGGTTTTGACCCCCTAACCCCCCCCCCCTTGGCTACGGCCTTGGATCTCGCTCGCCTATGAGTACGAATGTCGCTATTCACATGTGTCAGATGTCGGTGCCGATAACCCTCTCCCCGCTACCTCTTGTTCTGTTCGTGCCGTGCGTGCGCCTCGCTGCACACACACATCGCGGCGCGCAAGCAGAGTTGTTCTGTTTTTATTGTAGGTATGTTTGGTGATTTGATTCGTAATAATGGAAACAAATATAAACCCTGAAGAATTGATAACACTAGTTCAGGAAAGAGGTGTCCTTTGGGACAAAACTCTAAATGAATATAAAGATAAACAATTGAAAATATCTGCTTGGCGGGAAATTTGCTGTCTACTCATACCCGATTTTGAGAATTTGGACGAAAAAGGAAGACAAACATGGGGTAAGTGTCTAAGTATTTTATTTGAAAATAGGTTAGGTACATATCTATACACAAAATCCAAAACACACATAATTTATTAATCATGCGCTTCTGGTTGCCAAGGCACCGAGCCTATTGTTGAAATGAAGTACTTTGCAAATTCAGATCGTATATCATTTGCAATAGGACCACCACACGTGGATTAAAGTTTTGCAGTTGTACATGTTCTTGCATAGGATTTTCTACCGCATACTGAATATCTTCAAAGTTCAAACCATCTTTTTCCCTTATAAAATTATATAACACTGTACACGCTTTGACAATTTCGAAAGCCGTGTCTGGGTGGACATCCAGTGGCCGATGAAATATCCTCCATTTATTGGCTAAAATACCGAATGCACATTCAACGTACCTTCTTGCTCGACTTAAGCGATAGTTAAATACTTTTTTCGTGTAGTCCAAATGAGTGCCTCCAAAAGGTATTAACAAATTTGTTGACAGTGGGAAAGCCTCATCGCCCACGAAGACATAAGGCATTTTTTTTTGAAGTGTTGCATGTAGAGGCCTTGGTTTTGGTATATTTAAACTACCATCAGTTATTTTCTTCCACATGGTCGACTCCTTGAATATCGATAAATCACATTATTTTCCATATGAGCCAACACTCATAAAAATAAAACGATATTCTGCATCAACAACGGCTAGTAAAACAAATGAGAAATAATCCTTGTAATTAAAATACATCGAGCCAATATTATTTGGTTTCACCACTCTTATGTGCTTACCATCAACGGCTCCAAGACAGTGAGGAAAATTGGCTTTAATATCAAACCTTTTTGCAATTTCCAACCATTTACTCTCATTATCAGGAATTTTCATGAATTCGTCTCTTAATACATCCCAGATAGTGCAACTAATTTCTTTGCAGATCTTACTAATAGTTGACACACCAACCCTGTAACTATAGTGCAATTCTTTGAAGGAACAACCCGATGCACAATATCTGTAAAATAATAAGGTGGGTAAGATATTAACATTTCTATATTGATTTATTTTAATTGCAGGTAAACTAGTATCTACAAAGTGGTCGAATTTACGAGATGCCTGGATGCGAGCAAATAAAAATGAAGTTAAAAAATCCGGAGCAGGGGCGAAGTTTTCAAAGCCATATATATATAAAGAACAGATGAGTTTTTTGCAAAAAGTTGCTGAGCCTAATCGCACTCATGATTCTGTCACGAAGCGTCCAACAGATACATGTCCAGAGGCACCAGCGGCCAGAGAAATAGATAAAAATTCAGATTTATCATTACCAAGTACTTCCAAAAAGCCCAAAATGAACCTCGATGACAAAATGAGTCAGTTTTTAGATAACAGACTACGAACAGAGAAAAGTGAAGAACATCCAATGCTCTCTTTCTTCAAAGGTGTTCTGCCGAGTGTTATGACTTTTGACGATGATGACAAGTTAGAGTTTCAATCAGGCGTGCTGTCACTGATCCAAAGAATTAAAAAGCAGCGTGAAAGTCGTTTATATTCATCAAATTCTGGTTGGCATTCACAATCAAGAGATCACATGCAACAACCTGTATATTCGTCACAAAACCAGAATGTACACCCTCCAGGAAACCAGAATATCCCCCCTTCAGGTGGATATGCATATTCGACACCAGCATCACCTACTTGGTCACAAGTGTCACAACAATCTAGTTTTACTCAAGATTCGGACTTAGATTTTCATAATTTAAAAAAAAATCTTCAGAATTATAAAATTTGTAAAGTTATTTCCATAAATAAATATGTGTAAACTAAATATAACTGTTTTATCTTTTCCTTTAAAAAAAATTAATAAGTATAATCTTACCTTAAAAATATCGACAACCTTTCTTCAGTACAAATGCAGTCTCTAAATCTTGTATTTTGGTAGTTTATGCTCACTGATATTCGAGCCAGTAGATCGTTGAATATAGTTATTGACATTCTAAAATAATTGAAAAACTTAATTTCGTCACTTCTCAATTCTGTTATTAAGTTCTGAAATGTTCCCAAACTAAATCTTTCCCTCAGGATTGGGTGCACCCAATATTGTCTTTTCTGGGCTCTCTTTCTTTGTTTTCTTCTTAAATAATAATACATCACAACAAGAACTTCATTGACGTCCATCGTACTTAGTTGCTTTGCGTAGAGTGTTAAAAATTGGTATTAGCTTCAACTGTGACCGACAACCGATTATTAACCGAAAGTGTGAACAAAGGCTCCGACATCCGATTAATATACGGATCCGACACCCGACAAGTGGGAACTACTACTCCGCTTTGGAACGCGAGCTATACTTTGTTTGATAGGATTCAGCGATTCTTCTTGATGTCACTTGGTCACCACGCCGCCGCCACGTCATTTGGTAATCACTTCAGTGCGCGCCTTATTGCCTAAGTGCCCACAAATATTTTTGGTAAATCGAAGTGCCTTTTATTACGAAATAACCTTCAAAACGGACTCACATAGGGCATCTGTAGAGTTCTGAAAACTCAATGGACCGAAAGAAAATTAACACACCAACTAGAAACACCCAAAAAATCTACCTAGGTTTTTAAAACCAAGAAAAATGCATGGGCTCTTACGGCAAACCAAATCATATATAGTGGAGGCCTGCTTACCACTCATAGCAGCTGGTGGCAAGCGGAGAAGGCAGATAAAATTATTGAACTGAGCTATTCTCTGCAGTATATAATCGTTGGGTGTTCCATAGTTGCGTGGGAAAACTATTATTATAGAGCCAAACAAAACTCTCTTAATATAGTATATATGAAATCGTTCGATAACACCAACAGTATCGCTGTTTTTGTCGTTTCATTTGCAACTTTTTTTATTCCATTTGTAGGAAAAACTTATTCATCCTTCATTTTTGTCGAGTTTATTATCTATTCGTGGTTCGTACTACCACTAGCGGAATGGTACAAATACAATTCAACTGAGGTTATCAAAATCAATTTTTGAATCCGGAGCGGATGGGATACTGTCACAGATTAGAAAACATACAGATAGGAAGCTCCGCCCATTTCCTTTGATGTTTCGATTGCCGACTCTATGACCTTGGCCCTTTAAATTGGTGTGCACCAATGTTACCAGATCTATAACGAACATCCCGGGCACTGCATGGAACGTATACATTTGATTTGTCAATTGTCATTAGTGTCAAGAATGAGGGAATCTATGGAGAGAAATTGACAGATATTTTATTTTTTGCAGAAATATATTAGTTAGCTAAAATGATTTAAATGTTGTGCTAATATTGCTAATCTAAAATGCAGTGTGTTCCATTTGGTTAACACTTTTATACAACTGGAAAATTTCATGAGTAAATTTTTTTCAGGATAGATAATTAATTTCCAAATAATTTCTTGATTCAAACTGAAATACAATAATGTTTAAATGTAAATATGTAGAAGAAAGAATAAAATAAAAATATTTAACCCTGCAAAGATGAAACTTCGCGCACTCCAGCTCGTAGGAGAGAACATATAGTCTCCACTCACAAGGGATTCAGATGATAATGGTTTCAGTAGAGAATCAATGTAAGAGTACCATGTGCCAGCGTAAAGATGTCTACAATAAGCAGTGCAGTGGTAGATTTGTATTGAGAAATTGGAGCTTCATTTCAGTTAATGTTTCTCTTCTGTTCAAACAGAACTAGTAAAATTATTTTTAAAATTAGTTTTATCAAAGTAAACTGTTAATACGAAGATTGTATTAATCAGTCAAAAATTTGTGAAACAATAAAGTAAGGAAAGAATTGCATTTTTTTTTTCGAGTGAATGCATTTGTAGATCTTCAAAATTTAGCTATTTGATTTCATCGGAATCATCCAAAAAATAAAAACTTTAGATTGGTACCCATCAAAGCGTGCAGTCTTCAGATATCAAATGATTTACAAAAACTAAATCTGGAGAAAAGCAGTTTTCTACAATTTGGTGGACCAGTTTTTATGAGGTAACAAAAAAAATATTGGCAAAAATAATTTCTTTATTATTTCAAAATCAATCACAATTTTATACCTGGGTTCCTAATGCAAATTCATTAAAAAAGTAAACTTTGTATTTTTTTAGGCACAGTTCTAAACCGAGCATTGCTATTTTTCATTACATAATATTCATAGTGGAAAAAATAATTTTATGAGATAAATATAGGGAAAGTTTTCGCAGTGGTAGTTGAATTTTGAGACATTCGTAAATATTACATATTTGATTGGCACGACTATTTGTTTTAAATTTTTCAAATTTGTCTTGATGGACATTTCATCAATGCATACAGTATAAAAGATACCCTGTGAATGCCTTTGTTTTACCTTTAGTTTTAATATCTCACAAAACTTTGTTGTACCCAGCAGAAAACTTAATTTTTTTACAAATAACAGAAGGGATCCTGTAGAAGGCATCAAAAATATATTCTGTAAATATTTATAACAAGGGCCCAAAAAATAAATAGTATGGGCGAATCGTTTGAATTCATCTGTATATCGCCTGCCAAATTTATTAGTTTATTTTAAATTTACTTGTGCCCTAATAAATCGAGCCATCTCAGGATTCAAATACTTATCCCCAAGTTGAAGAAAGTTTTCTTCAGATGGCTCTACAACTTGGACTTATACTTTTTTCAAATTCTTATTTTCGGATTGAAGAGCTTTAATTTTTGAGCTTGAGTTTCCTCATTCTGGGGGTATGGCTGGAAACTTTAGTTCTTTGTGTTTCAACTGGTACCATAAATGGTTGCTGCACATCAAGGCATTCTACTGTTGAAAGTGTGCCAGTATCACAGATGGAAGGAATTGTGATAACCTGCAATACTTTTTCTCCTTGGACGGTATAGGACTTTCAAAATTTGTATCAAGCTCTCTCGAAGTGCTTGCAACATCAGTATGAGCTGTAAAAAAGTTTAGCATGTAATTACAATACCAAAACAATGTTTCTGCATTTATATTAAAATAGTTTTCAATGGAATAAAAGAAACTAAGTAGGTAACCACATTGTACTTGAAATGCTTCACAATCGATAGGCACTGCATAAGGAAGTAAACGTGATGTTTCAGAAAGATTACTGTACATACAATTTTCAAAATGCAGGCTACAAACTCTAAACTTCCCATAGAAATTGCCTATAGGTATATCATCCAGAAGTTCTTCTCGTACACAAGCTTGTACATGAAGGGTGCACCTGAAATAAACAAAAAACATTACCATTATTTAATATGAAAAACTGACATGTTTTCATCACATTGCAGTAATCAATTCTATACATTTTCTTGCTAAAGCTCAACTATTTGATCAATTTCATTAATTTATAGAATAGATACCACCTACTATAGAATGAATACTTTACATCTTTCATCTTTAGGAACCCTATGAAATTTTAATATTTCTGTGGTATCAGAAGATGAACGTCATCCGCAGTTTTTGTACATGCAATGAAATCCGCTTCTTTCTTGTTTATGCATTGTCACTATTGTCAGCTCTACTGTTTCAAATTAAATTGCAACAAAATCCAAAAATCTCTCGAAAATCGAATAAACCTAACCTTATTAATCTGACAGCAGTGACAGCCTTCAAAGTGGGCTTTAAATTGGTGTGCAATTCCATCTCTCTCTAATTTCGTTTGTCTTGTCTAACCTTCCCATCTGTATGTTTTCTAATCTGTGATACTGTGCTGAAATTAACTTTAGCGGTATTTTCTGCGATGTAGGAGAATTTTTCGATTCCGGTAGCTGCAGTGGCATTCCGTGTACCCTCGCTTCATAGCGAGAGTAGAATTCTACAAAATTTGATAACTATCGCTTCGTTCGGTATTCCGTGTACCTTTAGAAGTCTTGCTTTCGAATCGAAAGAGATCGGGATTATTTGACATTGTTTGTGTCGTCCTGAAAACATTAAGCAGGTTTTTGGAAATTAATTTTGTTATTATCTTAGGCTGGGGCAACTGGCAAAAGATTGGTTTGTTTAATTGTTTGTTGTTTAATTGTAAGTGTGTGATAGTCTGTGAATTAGATATTTTTATAATTGACCCTTGCCTCTGTTAGTTTGGAAGTTTTGTATAGTTAAGCTGGATTTATAAACTTGCCGTTCGCCGTTGGAGTTGGCGTTCGCGCTGGCGTTCCCAATTAAAAGTACAGAAATCCGTAGGATCATTTATATCTACCGTCGGCGTTGCCGTTCGCTGTTGGGCTGACGTTCAAGTTAAATGCATTTTAAGTCGGACGCCAGCGCGAACGCCAACTCCAACGGCGAACGGCAAGTTTATAAATCCAGCTTTACAGTGAGTGTTCATAAATGAATGTGAGTTTATTATTGTAACCTGTAAAATTTGGAAAATCTTGACAAAGTGCACAATTCGCGAAAACGCGCAAAGGGTGCGACACCTACAGTCCAAAATATATACTTCGAGGATGGGGAAAACAAACCAAGTCAACATGTGATTTGAGTAGCAAATAATTAACATTTTCTTGGTTTTCAAAACAGCTTGCCGAAGTTTAATGTACCAAAATACTTCTCAAGATTCGAATAATGAGCAGCAAGTGCAAGAGGTATTACTGGGTCCCGCAGTTCAAACACTTATAAAGATACAAATGTATCAATATATACATCTTCCTAAAAGATTCATATCTATGTGAAACATATTATAATGGTAATTTCAGAAGATTTTATACCATTATACTGTATCTTGGCAATTTCAGTCATTTCAAGGAAACGTCTTGATGTTCAATATTGGCTATAATTTTAATGCTCTTTAAATTTCAATTGACTTCATGAGGCTCCGATGTTGAAGCAGAAGTTTGTAAAACCAGCCCAAATATCTCGAACTTCTCCACATCTTTAACTTGACACAAAATAATACGTCCGCTTTCAATGCATGTTCGCGTTTCACTATCGGCCGATTTCTATCGCCAATATATTTGGATATGTCCTCTAAATTGATCTCTCAACAAGTAACATCCTTCAAAATTTTCCTTTATAGACGAAATCATACCCTTGCGAATTCCGCAATTTTTCCGCGAATAAAATGGCTGCCAGATTTGCCGCAATAAATTTCAAATATTTTAACTTTTTGCGAATTCGCGCAAACCACGGAACCGTGTGTTCATCGACATAAAAGGTTATGTTGATGTGTGTGTACTGTGTACCTAACGTCCTAACCTGAAAATTGACTTTTTATTTGTGTTTTTGACTGTATTATATAATGGAAGATCTTTTGAAATTATATGAAATTCACAGACTATACCGGCTTTGGTCTTTACGAACCTCAAAACGAAATAGAAGAACTTGTAGTGTTCGTCAAATATTTCGGCAAAGGAAAGCTCAGGGAGATTACTATAATCTCGTTAAGGAGATGCGGATCTATGATCCCAATAAATATTTCAGTTATTTTCGGGTGACCTGTGCTCAGTTCGACGAACTATTGTCCATAGTGGGGCCAAAATTGAAGAGGGTGTATTTAGGTACAGAACCCTTACCTCCTGCAGAAAGGTTAGCTGTAACTTTGAGGTGAGTTATACAATATTTGTATTTTTTGTACCCTATTATTTCATCTTAGATTTTAAAATCATATGCGTTTTTGATTCTTGAAAGGTCTCATAAGTTGCAAATTGCATCTGAATAGATATCTACGGCAACTGCATTGTCTTTCTTATTTGTTGAAGGTACTTAGCTTCCGGAGACAGCATGACATCAATGTCATTTGCGTTTCGAATTGGAAAATCCTCAGTATCCCAAATTATATTTGAAACATGTAAGACACTGTGGGAAACGTTGAGTGAGCAATACCTTTTACAGCCAACTGAAGAGGCATGGTTATCCATTGCAGAGGATTTCAATAACATATGGCAACTCCCACATTGTATTGGAGCAGTAGATGGAAAACACTGTACAATACAGGTGCACCTTTTTTTAATATTTTGTGTATAGTCCATAATAAAAATTAAAGAATAGGTGTCTCATAATAATAATTTTTATAGAACAGAATCATTATTTAATTTCAGGCTCCCCCTAACTCAGGTTCAGAGTTCTTCAATTAAAAGAAAACATTCAGTCTAGTTATTCTTGCTACCTGTGATGCTAAGTATAAATTCACTATGGTTGATGTTGGTGCTAAAGGGAAGCAGAGTGATGGAGGAATTTTACAACATTCTGAAATAGGGAAGAGATTATATAGAGACTCGTTAAATATACCTCCACCTGCTGCTTTATGTGGCACTGAAGAAAAATTTCCCTATTTCTTTGTTGGAGATGAGGCATTTCCTTTAACCTTCTGTTAGTCGCATGTATCCACCAGATACATGAAGGAATTAGATTTTCCCCCACTCGATAGTTTACGCGCCGACAACTCCCACCATCCAAGTACCTTTCTAGCTCAGACGATTCAGTTAAACAGTGCACTAATCAAGTTTGTACAGGAAAGTGATTTCGAAATATTGAAGTTTTGTATCTCACAGATACACGCGACTCTTGCGGTAAGTTTTTCAAATGTGTTTTTTTCGCATGATTTTGATATTTTCTAAGGTAAATTGAACGATACTAGGGTGTGTGAAATTACGCCGTTCAAACCGCATTGGCTGGTAATAAAAAGATTACATGTATCTGGGAGATACATATGCGACCAATGATGTAATTTCTATTTTTTCAGGCAATACAATGGAATTCAGACGTGAAAAGTTTGATTTGAATAATGAAGAGCACTGCGAGGAGCTGAGAAATCTATTGTTGGAACAGGAAAGTGATGACGAACATCAAATATTAGATATAGAAGACGAAAACAGTGATACTGACGCGTCTGTTTGTGTTGAGGAACGGGGAGGAAATTCTGATAGCGAACAAAGTGATTTTTCTGCAAGTGAAGAAGACGATGAAGAAAATGTTACGTATTTCATTGCTGTTCAAAAGAAAAAAAATGTTGTAATAAATGAATGGAAATGGCAAAAACTTCCCCTTTCACAAAGAAGAAGAAAACCCGCTCAAAATATTCTTATGCAACTACCTGGGGTCCTTAGATATGCAAAACAAGCTAATGGGATATACGAATCATGGAACTTATTGTTTGACGATACAATGCTACAAAACATTGTTGAATGTACCAATAAATATATTGAAAGTATTCAAGTACAATTTAGTCGACCTAGAGATGCTAAAATAACCGATATCGTTGAAATCAAGGCAGGTATAGGCTTGTTGTATTTAGCTGGCGTTTACCATGCGAATCGGTTGAGTTTAGATGAACTATGGAGCGAGGATGGCGTACAGAGATTCAGGAAGACCATGACTTTGAGAAGATTTCGTTTTATAATGCGCTGTTTGAGGTTTGATGACATGGACTCGAGAAATGAGAGGAAAAAAATTGATCGTTTGGCAGCAATAAGGAATATTTTTGAGGCATTTGTAACTAATTGTCAAAAATCGTACTCTTTGGGTCAAAATGTAACTATTGACGAAAAATTGGAAGCGTTTCGAGGACGTTGTTCGTTTCGCCAGTATATACCATCTAAGCCAGCGAAGTATGGCATAAAAATATTTGCTCTTGTAGACGCAAGAATATCTTTCACATACAATATGGAGATATATGCTGGACAACAACCAGAAGGACCCTACGCCATAAGCAATAAACCAGTTGATGTTGTCAAGAGACTTGTTACTCCCATTTTGAATTCTGGTCGCAACATCACAATTGACAACTGGTTTACGAGCTATGATTTAGTAGAAGACCTCAGGCAGAAAAAGCTCTCTCTTGTAGGCACACTGAAAAAAAATAAGCCACAGATACCTAGTGCGATGAAAGATATCAAATGTCGAAATGTTCCATCTAGTTTGTTCGGTTTTCAGAAAGAGTGTACTCTCGTCTCGTATGTACCAAAACCAAATAAAAATGTTATTTTATTATCAAGTATGCATTTTGATAATAACATAGATCCATCAACAGGTGACCAACAAAAACCAGA
This sequence comes from Chrysolina oricalcia, assembly GCA_944452925.2. NCBI lineage: Eukaryota > Metazoa > Arthropoda > Insecta > Coleoptera > Chrysomelidae > Chrysolina > Chrysolina oricalcia. Next base: position 11,087,884 of record OX101827.2, read on the forward strand.
GATAATAACTTTTTATAAGATTGTGGTTCACACGACGAGTCGGTCACGAGTCGGTTAGCTCCGCTATTTTATCACTTTTACATAGTAAGCTTTTGGAATGAAATAATGAAAATCATATTGTTATGTTGCGCAAAATATCCGCCATCATATGATACAGTTTATAGTGAAATATAAGGGATCACAGTGACATAATAACCAAGTAAGTGAGTGGGAATTCAGTGAAATCAAGAATAAGTAGACATTTTACTGCTGTAGCTTTTTGCCTACGTACAAAAAGTGAAGTAGATAAAAGTATATCTGTAGCATTTTTCACTCGCCAGTAAAAAACATGAGTGAATGTACCAAGTGTAAAAACGATGATAACAACTCAGTGTTTCCCTGTGACTCATGTAAACAATGTTTTTGCACTAAATGTGCCGGATTGACAGCGTCGGAAGTTAAATGTCTGCTGCTTAAAGGCGGAAGAAAATTAATCTTCCTTTGTGATGAATGCGAAGCGGGCTTTTGGAGAGTTCCTGAATTGCAGAAAAAACTGAAAGTTGTCGAGGAAAAACTTGAAATACTGACACAAAAGGAGGAAACCAGAAACCAATCGAATCAACCAACAATGGCAGATGTAAATCGAAATACTATCAATGAAGAAACAATTACAGAACTATGTGAGAGACAAAAAAGAGCATCAAACATAATTGTACTCAATATAAAAGAACCAACACAAAACACAATGGCTATGCGAATATCGGAGGATAAAGATAGTATCAAACACCTTGTCAAAGATATTGATGTAGATACATCGAACATAAACGTCTTTAGGTTGGGGAAATACGATCCAACTAAAAATCGTCCAATCAAAGTATGTTTTTCAAACCAATATGAAGCACTCGCAGTATTGAAACAAAAACAGAAATTATCTGTCCCTGGTGTGAAAATCTTTTCCGATCAAACCAAGGCACAACAAACCTATTTTCAAAACCTTAAAAAGCAGCTACAAGAATATCAGAACAATGGTGAGAATAAAATAATAAAGTACATAAACAATGTTCCTAGAATAGTCGATGGAGACAGACAAGTGCGTTACAATCAAAAAAACATGTAGAAAGTCCTAATTTACTATTAAAAAGTGATATAATATATTTGAATGCAGAAAGTCTTCCATCACACAAAGACGAAATAGTAGCTAAATTGTTTTGTTACAACCCTTCCCTAGTTATACTGAGTGAAGCAAGATGCACAGAAGACATAGAAGATAACGAAATTAACATTGGAGGATACTCCCTAGTACGATGCAATTCTAGCTCACGCCACACAGGTGGAGTAATAATTTACATCAGGCATAATATTGAATATAAAATAAGGCGAAAATTTGTACTGCAAATGAATTACTGGTGTCAATTTGTAAATGTTACTCTAAGTGGTACCAAATGGCTCATTGGTGGTGTATATCACTCACCAAATGCAAGTCATCAAGCCTTTTTAGAAGATTTTGAAGAATGGTGCGATGATTATTTTTGTACTAAAAATAAATGTATTCTAGTAGGAGATATTAATATAAACTATTTGGATAAGAATAATCATCACACACGCCAAATCAAAAATATTATTCAATCATATGGTATTGAACAATTTGTCAATGAATGTACCAGGATTACAAACATTAGTGCTACACTTATTGATTATGTACTATCGAATCAGAATATATCTGTCAATGTGCATGACTGTCCTAAAATTACTGACCATTCTATCATTACAATTAACTTACCCATAAAAAATAATGACTATATGGAAAGCTCCTTCCTTACAAGAAAACTTGATGCAGGTGCCTTTCATAATATCAATCTGAACTTACTATCGTGTGATTGGTTGAATAATTCTATCGACGTTAATAAAATCTACAAAAATTTTGAAACACAATGCAGAACAACTACAGACCGTTTTGCACCACTATTGGAAATTGTTACTAAAAATAGGCAGGTCCCTTGGTATGATGAAGAAATAAAATTAGCTTCTAGAGAAAGAGACACAGCATATAAACAATTCAAAAAAAGTTCTGGTCCTGAAAAAAATTACTTATGGAACCAATACAAACTAAAGAGAAATACTGCGGTTAATCTACTAAAAACAAAAAAATCACAATATTTTGAAAATCACATTGATAAAAATAGGGGTAACGCGGAAGAAATGTGGAAAACATTAAAAAAATTGATAAAAGGTGACAAAAATAAGTTAAATTACAAATGTATCAATTTTGGCACTGACACCGTAGCACAAAATGAACTGGAAGCAGCAAATATGTTTAATGAGTTTTTTATTGAAAGTATAAAAATAATTTCCGATCTGATTATACCAGAATCTGAATGGAATCATGAAAATTTGCCATTAATAACTAGTAACTTTGTAAAATTTGAGAATGTTAGTATTACAGAATTAAAAAATATAATTTTTTCTCTTCCGAACAAAGGCAGTGTTGAAGAAGTGGTCAATATAAAATTTTTGAAAGAAACATTTTATACAATAGGATATGCATTTCTCAATCTCATCAATGCTTCACTTACATCAGGTGACTTTCCTGAGAATCTAAAAATGAGTACTGTGATTCCTATACCGAAAATTAACAACGCAACTGAGGTAACAGACTTTAGAGGAATAAACACGTTACCGAATATCGAAAAAATCTTAGAAATCATTGTGCATCAACAATTGTCAAAATACTTCGAAACAAATCAACTTCTAATAGGTAATCAGTCAGGTTTTAGACAACAGCATTCATGCGAAACCGCCTTACAACTAACGATATCAAACTGGAAGCAAGAAATAGATAAGGGTAACTATATAATAGCAGTTTTTCTTGATTTCAAAAGAGCTTTTGAAACCATCGACAGAAAGTTGCTAATAACAAAACTAAAATATTACGGTATTGAAGGTAATGTGTTGAAATGGTTTGAGCAATATCTGAGCAATAGGTCTCAGAAATGTAAAATAGACAAAGCATTTTCTAGTGAACTGGCTAATGATATGGGGGTGCCCCAGGGCAGTGTTTTGGGGCCTCTTTTATTCATTATTTACCTGAATGATATCAATTTTGTAAGGGGCTATGATTTCCTTAACCTTTTTGCAGACGATACTTTAGTAGCATGTTATGGTAGTGACTTAGGTGAAACGGTAACGAGACTAAATCATGTATTAAACTCATTTGAATCATTCTTGAAAACCAATAAGATGAAATTAAATTCAAAGAAAACAAAGGCAATGATCCTGAGTACAAAATATAAATTAAAAAACGTAAATTATCAACATTCACACATAAAAATTGAAGGTGAAAATCTGGAATGGATTAAGGAATTTAAATATTTAGGTTTCATGATAGACGACACACTAAGTTTTAAAAATCACAGCGACTACATATGTAAAAAAATATCAAAAAAGCTATTCTTTCTCTCTAGAGTAACCCATAACATGTCTCTCTTTTCCAGAATAACCATTTATAGGACCATAATACAACCCCACTTCGACTATTGTGCTAGCTTATTGTACCTGTTGGACAAAAACTGTTTAATGACTTTACAAAAACTTCAAAATAGGGGTATGAGAATCATTCTGCAATGCAATAAATATGTTCCAATTGATATAATGTTAAGAACTTTGAACTGGCATACCGTAAACAAACGCCTGTTTTTCATGACAATGGTACTCATTTATAAAATAACAAAAAATTTAGTACCAAGTTATCTCAGTTCATTAATTACTTATAACAATGAAATCCACACTTATCCTACAAGAAACATGAACAATTTCCATATAGCTCGAACTCGAAATGTAACCTCAATGAAAACATTATTCTTCAAGGGCTTGAATGATTTCAATAACCTCTCAAATGAAGTGAAAAACTCACCGTCTTTAAACACATTCAAAATTCGTTTAAATGAATTTATTTCACCACTGTACATTTAAGAAGATTGATATTGTGGAAGGCATGTGTATGGGTATGTGTAGGGTGTGGGTGTGTGTGTGTTGCTGATATAATACTGAGTGTACATGAGTATAATATGTGTATATTTTAATATATGATTGAACAGTGTAGGTGTATTTTTTATGTTTTTAGCATTTTTTTTTTGTTTAGCATTAAGTATTTATTATTAATAATTATGAATATTAAATTAAATTATAAATGTATGTAAATTAGGATGTTCCTATTTCAAATAAAGATTATTATTATAACGAAACTAAAGGTGGAGTAGATACTGTTGACAGAATGTGTGCCAGCTATAACGTTGCCCGGAACACAAAACGCTGGCCGATGGTGGTGTTTTTTTCTGTGTTGAATATTTGCGGAATTAATTCCCAAATACTTTTTGTTGGAAACCAAAATGAAGTGAAAAGTAGAAAAAGTTATTTACATGAACTGGCCAAGCAGTTAACGGAACCACAGATCCAGAGGCGACAAGTGACAAATTTAGCAGTTTTACCGAATGCCTCTCATGAAAATGATCTAGCTACTGTGATACCCAGTGAGAACTTAGCTAGAAAAAGAAAGAGATGTAGTAAATGCTATACACAAACGAAAAAATCTCGTCTCACAAATTTTTTTTGTGTAAAATGTTCAACGCCTCTATGCCTTGAACATTGTGAAAATATTTGTAAAGATTGTGTCTCACGGTGAATGACGTAAATATTTTTGGTTAATTGAAATATTCTGAAGTTTTTTTTTGTTTGATGTTTGCAAAGCTAGTATGTTGAAATAAAGCAGTTTTTGAATTTTTGTATTTTTTTCAAACCTAAAAATGGCAATGTATCTATCAGATACATGCGCGACCATCAAGGAAACTTTTAAGATGCGACTAACAGAAGGTTAAGAGAAAACTTGATGAGGCCGTATCCTGGCACATTTTTAAGCTCCATAAAGAAAGTTTTCAACTATAGGTAAGTATTTGTTGTAATGAAGAAAACCATACCTAACAAATTCACAGATCTGTTTCTATTGAGTTTTTTTTTAATGTTCTAGGCTCAGCCGTGCAAGGCGAACAATTGAAAATAGCTTTGGCATCTTATCATCTCGATGGAGAATACATCGAAGACCTCTGATTTCTTCTATTCTTACTGCAGAGGCTATTTTCCTAGCCACAATTTGTCTCCACAATTTTTTGATGGCAAAAAATGAAATTGAACCTGGTCCTTACTGTCCTTCCAATTATGTGGATTATGAAGAGAAGGGCATTCACAAACCGGGATTATGGAGGAGAAAAAATGAAAATGTTCTTTTAAGAAGAGGATGAAATATTAGAGCAATTAGAGCTCTTAGAACAGGATCTTGATGGAGAATTGGTTGAAGAAAATTTACTTAAAAAAACAGTAGCATTAAATGGCAAAATTTTAAATCTATTACACCTTAATATTAGAAGTGTTAACAAAAATTTTGATCAACTTCTTATTCTAATTCAACAGTATGAACTACATTACTGCGATATAATTGTTTTAAGTGAGTGTTTCCAAATCTTGTCAATAGACCTGTACAATATCCCTGGATATAACACCTTTTATAATAATGCAGACATCAACAAAAATGATGGAGTGATTATGTTCATAAAAAAACAACTTGATGTAGAAGTAAGCCATATTAAATTAACATATAGTCAAACAATGATCAGTAGAATTACTTTTAAACAAAGCGAGATCTCTTTTGGTATCACAGCGGTATATAAGCCTCCACCAGTAAGGGAAACTTTATTTAATCAAGATTTAATAGCATATTTTGAAAACCACTTAAATAAAAACATTGAAATATTCACAGGGGACATAAATATTAATATTAGGGACAATACCAACAATAACGTTAATGAATACCTATCTGTAATGGGACGGCATGGATTTGTTCCATACATAACATCCCCAACTCGTAGTTTAGCATGTCTCGATCACATCTTTGTCAGGACTAAATTAAAAATGAATATTCTGAACCTAAAATCTTTTAGATTGGATACTGATGTGACTGATCATTTGCCAATAATGTTAAATATAAATAAAAACAAAAATCAAGTAAGTTACCAAGACAATGAATCGCACTCATATAAATACATTGATTACAACAAATTGAAACAAAAAATCTCACTAACAAATTGGGAAGAAGTCATGCAATGTAACTGTGTTAATTTAGCTACGGAATATTTTATTAAAAATTTTAACGAAATTATAAAATCATGTACAACAAAACGCATAATAAAAAATAACAAACACAAGAAAATTAAAGATTGGATTTCAGATGGTCTGATTACCTCTATCAAACAAAGAGACAAACTTAAAAAACAACTTTAAAAAAAGCATAATCCAGAATTAGAAGCAGAATATAAACGTTACCGTAACTATGTAAATCAATTAATAAAAATCCAAAAATTTAAATACTTTAAACAGAAAATAGAAAACAACAAAACAAACATTAAAAAAATGTAAAAAATAATGGCAGATGCCACAAATGAAAAGAGTAAAAAAAATAAAACAACTCTCGAAATAACAGATAACAAAGGTCATAAGTTTAGAAATAAAAATGAAATGGCGAATTACTGTAATAATTACTTTATCAACGTAGGAGCTGAAATGGAGAAGAAAATTGAAAATGTACAAAATCCTTGTAATATAAATACTTACTCGAATAAAACAATGTTTTTAAAACCTGTAAATGAAAATGAGGTGATTGAGCAAATTTACAATTTAAAAAATAATACTGCGCCAGGCAAAGACGGAATCAGTGCTGAAATAATCAAGTTTACCCATCTTCACATTGCAAAACCACTAGCTCATATTATTAACCTTGTATTTACTTCAGGACAAATTCCATCCTACTTTAAACAATCAGTAGTTACTCCAATACATAAATCTGGACAAAAAAACAAAATTGAAAATTATCGTCCAATTAGCCTAATAAATAACTTTGCCAAATTATTAGAAAAATGTTTGAAAAACAGATTAACCAACTTTTTAAGTACGAATAACTTATTATCTGAAAATCAATTTGGTTTTATGGAAGGGAAAAGTACAACAGATGCAATATACAATCTTACGTCAGAAATAACACATAATCTTAACAATAACAGAAAAGCAATAGTAGTTTTCATAGACCTTGCGAAGGCTTTCGATACAGTACCCCATGGAAAACTTATAGATGTATTAAACCACTATGGAGTGAGAGGTACTGTATTGGAACTTTTCGAGGATTACCTTTCAGATAGAGACCAATTCCTAAGAATTAATGACACTATCAGTTTACCACAAAAAATTAAGATCGGGGTGCCACAAGGTACAATACTAGGGCCAATTCTCTTCCTAACGTATATAAACTCCCTACTTAATATTAATATCGAAGGAAAAATAATATCATATGCAGATGATACAGCTGTTATATTCTCTGGTGAAAACTGGGAAGAAATCAAAAAACATGTTAAAAACGGTATGAAAGAGGTGAAAAACTGGCTTCAAACTTTCAAGTTATCACTGAATAAAACAAAGACAAATTACATAGCTTTCTCATTAACACATGCCAACAGACCAATTTATAAAAAAATATTAGTAGAAGAAAACACGCATTTTGAAATAACTTCAGTATCTAAGACTAAATACTTATGGGTGATAATTGATCAAAATCTCAGATGGACAGACCACGTAGAGTATCTGACAGGTAAAATTCGGAAATTAATTAGAAAGTTTTACATTCTTCGAGAGTTTTTGAGCACTAAACTAATAATAACAGTCTATAAAACATTGGTAGAGTCACTTATTAGGTATGGTATAATAATTTGGGGAGGAACATACAAAAGTAACATAAAACCAATACAAATAATACAAAATTATATATTAAAGGTGATCTTCAACAAAAACAGATTGTATCACACCCGATTATTATACAATGAGAATATATGTGATGTGAGTTGTCTTTATATCCTATTTTCCTGTTATTATTTTCATAAATCAGATAAATTAAAAAAAATCGTCGATCATCAATATCAAACCAGATCAAACAGCAATAAACTATTAAAAATTCCACGAAGCAATAAAACTATGAACTTAAAATTTATTAACTACCTAGCACCTAAATTTTATAATCTATTACCTGTTGATATCAGAAATAAGTAAATTGAATTTATTTAAGAAACAATGTAGAACATATGTTGTCGGAACCTTGGAAACATTTAAAAACATTCTTATTTAATACTTTGTAACAAATTGTGATAAAAAGTAATGCAACTTATCAATTCTTGAATACTGTCAAATACTGCATGTTATATCATATTACATATTTTAGTTATTTCAGTTATTTTAGTAACTTTAGTTAAATAGTGCTATCATGTTATCGATACAAAACTAGGCACATACAGAAGCTTCAGCTTCTAGGTGCCTTCAAATAGGTTATATATGTATATGTATTGCAAGCTCAGTTAAGTTAAGTTAAGTTATTTCAGTTAAATAAGTTTATTATATACATCTTAGCTTGTTCACACACCCACACATTATTGTAAAGTATTGGACGAACAGCTTCTAATGTGTATAAAAGAAATGCTGGAACCATAAGAGACAATTTGGCAGTATATTTTGTTACTGAAGGAAGAGTAGAATTCCAGTTTATGAAAGCATTTGGGATGTAATTGATCTTGAAAACATTTTTCAGCATTTAGTTTTATATGAATAAAGTCGATTTGTTATTATTATGTGTCTATACTTTTCTAAAATGTGGTGTTATCTCCACTGACAAGGGAGATATTGCCCCACTTATTTTATCCATAAGCTCAATGAGTAGGAGTGAGAAACTTTTTCTGGCGGGTCCATTCAGCTCTCTCCCACTCATTGAGCTTACGGATAAAATAAATGGCGAAATCTTCGTAGTCATTAGAGCCTGGTATCATTGGATTCCTCATGATCATCCCTAATCGATCATGTAATAATATACAGGGTGTCCCATTTGGAAATCGAAAGTTGATATCATTTCCGGAAAATCCGGAACATGAATTTGTTTTACAAATATGTCAAAAAATGCCGTCCAGTGAGCAAATTCAATGTTCCAAATTTCAGAAATATAGCCAGAGAAACAAATTATGAGATACCTATTAAAAAAATTAGCTTTCTTGTCAACAAAACTACAATAAAAAACGGTGTTTTTTATATAAATTATTCAAAAATAACATACCGGGTGATTCTCCAAGGTGGCTCACCCCTATAACTTTTTTATTATTGAAGATAGAAAAACGAAATTTGGGGGTTGTGTATTATAGTTCAATTTACATTTTTTGACATATTAACTTGCTTTATCGTACTTCCGGTTCGACCGGAAATGAGCATAACTTTCGATTTTTAAATGGGACATCCTATATATTTTTACTTATTTCGATCGAGAATGACATTCTAAATCCAACAACACCTCACTTGTCAATATTTGACAAATGAAGTAATTTTTATTTCAATTTTTATTTTTAACATGGGAAAAGTACGACTTTGAGGCTTTTGAATTCACAGTCGCTGTAAGAATTATTCAAAAGTCTCAAATAGTGAAAATAAAGTGAAAGTGTGTGGTATCAAATTATTCGTAAGAAAATGATCTTTCACAAAAAGCCGACGAGCCACCCCCTTTCCATTTGAAAAATTCACGTTAACTGGAAAAATTCATATTTGAGACTTTTGAATAATTCTTTCAACGACTGTGAAGTCAAAAGCCTCAAAGTCGTATTTTTCCCATGTTACTTGATCAAGAATGAAGCGATTTACACGATCCATGGCATTCTAGATCAAAAAATGAAAATTGAAATAAAAATTACTTCATTTGTCAAATATTGACAAGTGAGGTGTTGTTGGATTTAGAATGTCATTCTCGATCGAAATAAGTAAAAATATATAGGATGTCCCATTTAAAAATCGAAAGTTATGCTCATTTCCGGTCGAACCGGAAGTACGATAAAGCAAGTTAATATGTCAAAAAATGTAAATTGAACTATAATACACAACCCCCAAATTTCGTTTTTCTATCTTCAATAATAAAAAAGTTATAGGGGTGAGCCACCTTGGAGAATCACCCGGTATATAACTCTGAACATAGAATAAATAAAGCATGAACTTAAATACATTTATATCACCAATACTATAAAAAAATGGAAAGGAACTTGAATGTACTGAAACTATTTACTTTTATTTATGGAAGGATAGGCAGTTCTATAGGTTAGGGTCATCAATTCTAACTGAGCTCTCTTTTCCTCATTCAGTACATCAAGGATTTGTGAAATCTTTATGCATATCGGGTTTATTACATATTCCTTATTTTGATAGGATTTCAATGGCCTAACATTTTGTATTTCTTCTATAAAAGCATCTTCCACTGGATTTGATTTGCTAGATTTCTTTTGTGTAGAGGAGGTGGCCACATTATCGTTCTCTTTATCTTCATTTTCTCCTTCAGACAAGTTAGTTGTCGTTTTTCTGAAAATATACAAATTTTGTAACTATAATGAGGAAAAAAATTAGAATTTATATTATAAATGCGTCGATTTGGTATCAATACATCAAGCATAACAGAAAGAAGCATAACAAATGTGCAATTATCATTTCAGGTAGGTTGTACAGTACAGAGTTCAGTGGGAGGAAAGCTATGGTTGAATTTGAATTGGAAATCATGTCGTACCTAGGTGCCACTGTATCTGATAAAAATTGCAGCAAATCGTAATGTTTCCAAATTTTCTTCTTCTTCTTTGGAGACGCAGAACCACTTGGAATATATTCATCCACCTCTACTTTTTTCTTCATGAAAGTGTCTCTCAGGTTTTTCCATTTCTTCTGAAGGAACTCAATGCTATATTGCCCTTGAAGTGATTCATATATTTCCAACCAAAGCTTTTCCCTAATCACTTTATTCCTTTGCGTTATAGGAATTCTAGTGTCCCACAAAGGCCTTCTATCCTCCACCAAAGCAATCAAGAGTTCTTCCAGCGTATCTCCTGAAATATCCCTCTCTTCAAGAACTTCCCTTGAAGTCTCCTGCATTTCCTCAGCGACAGAGGTATCTTCTAGTGTTACATGGTCACAAACGTTATCAAGTGTAACGTAGCCACAAAGTTCGCAGTAAATAAACTGAAAAATCAAATAACATTTGTACCTAAATAGAGTGAAGAAAGTATGTCAGTACCTACTAAGCTACTGGTGTTTTGAAGTTTTCAACTCAACAGTATGGGTAGGTACCCTGTTACTTAAATTTTTCAATAGGTAAGTATTCACCAATTCAATATAATAAATAAAATAATTACCTGCTCTTCTTCCGAATCCATGTTTGATTTGCTAAAACTATTAGAATAAGAACTGCGTGGAAATATAGCAATATTTTAATATCTCAGTAAAAGTAAAAAACAAACAACGTCTAACCCTGCTTTTCAAAAGTCCTTGTTCGAAGATTTGGGAATATTTTAATTTCTAGTCTAATCCTAATCAAAAAAGAAAAAAAATCTGATACATAACGAAAAATGACATGTGACATGTTATTATTATTCATGAGGTTAACCGCACTTTTTTTGCCGCATGAGTATGAACGTTCATGCGGCGATTTTTTTGCGATTTGCGAATCGCAGAAAAATTGCGAATATTCGCGAGGGTATGAACGATCCTTATCGCTTAAAATTCAAAAAGAAATGATGATATATTTACCATTGAATCAAATGGGGGTTCACATTGTTTTCCCCATTCCATTGACAAGTTTGACAGATACTGCAGCGCCAACTATCGGAAAATTTTCCCCGAATACTCAAGGAGACTAAAATTTAACAAGTTTAATAATCTCTAGCCAATTAGAAACTTGTAGCATCAACGCGTCATAGTGACGTACTTGGGTATGAGTACAGAGTCGAACTCGAACCAAGCAACAAAACTGTCAGCAGTAACTCTCATATATAACAAGAGCTAGTCCGTCACTGTCTATAGAGAACGGCGGCCATGACACGTCTTACTACTTCATATTTCGTCAAGAAGACTAAAAACAAGGAGGGTTTAATAAGCTCTAGCCAATCAGAGACTTATTGTATCATCAACGCGTCATAGTGACGTACTTGGGTATGAGTACAGAGTCGAACTCGAATCAAGCAACAAAACTGTCAGCAGTAACTCTCATATACCAAGAGCTAGTCCGTCACTGCCTATAGAGAACGGCGGCCATGACATGTATAACTACGTCACATTTCGTCACAAATGTTCTTTCATCTCTTTCTACTAGTGTCCCCATTGTCTTACGGAAATCAAACACTCCTTGTTTTTAGTCTTCTTGATATTTCGTCACAAATATGTTCTTTCATCTCTTTCTACTGGTGTCCCCATTGTCTTATGGGAATCAAACACTCCTTGTTAAATTTTAGTCTCGTTGCCGAATACTTGCTTACAAAAATGCTGCCTGCAAATTTACTCGGGATACAATAGACGCGGAAAGTGTGTCGTCACAAATGTCATTCTTGTCAAAAACTGATTCCAAACAAAGAACTTTAGGTGACATTCTCTGTTGATTATTTGCTGCTTTGCTTTTTAGTTTGTATTTAGTCGTTTGGATTTCGTTTTCTCAAGCAAAATAAGTTGAAAAAATTTAACGGAAACAATATCGGCGAGCTGATTTAAATTCGAGGGAGGTTTGTTTGGAATCAGTTTTTGACAAGAATGACATTTGTGACGTCATCACTTTCCTCGTCTATTGAATGAACTTCAAAGAAGGGAGCAAATTCGAAACTAGAACATGGAAAGAAAAGTGATGAGGTTTGACAGTGATCCATTTGTCTTGAGAGACCAACAGTTTATATATTTGTAATTCATGTCTTTCTCTTTTAAAAAATCCAACTTAGAGCAATAAGAGTACGTCTTTTAGCGAACGACACTACACACTTGCATATCACATAGCATAGTACATAACAGAGTTCAGCCAATCAAAATGCCAGTAGCGTCGGATATTCGCATTTTGATTGGCTGAACTTCGATATTTCTTTATGCTATGCGCTATGCTGCCATGCAAGTGTGTATGTGATAGAGCATTGAAGTCCGTTGCTCATGCACTAATGGTTTGCCCTCAAGTGACTTCACTTCATGGCGGTTTGATCAAATTTTTTGATGTCAACATCAAAGCCCGAGGCTCAAGCTCCGAGCAGTAAAAGATATAAGCCGTGTTTTATTGTGATTTGGGGGAGGATGAGTATGAAGCTCCGCAATAAAACGGTCGATTGAGAACGGATATGTCATATGTCATGTTGCCAAAACATAAATAACCTGAAAAAAAGCTTTATTTCAATTTTCAGATATAGGCGATATAGCTGAAATTCTGATTCAGCTATTTCTTGAATTTCTGCACGGAAAAAAGAAATGGAAGAAACAATAATTGCAATTAATATGATTATGACAGAAGAAGTTAAAACTAACACACATATACAGTTTTTCGAGGAAGAATTTCTCCATAGTATTATTTTCGAAAAAATGATAGATTTGTTAGTTCTATTTTTTTAATTTGAGACAGTTTTGGTAGAGCTTGTCTTTTGTTTCAGAATGTGTAATACGGATATTCCCAAAAATGAAAATTTTTATGAAGTAATTATCCCAAGATATGAGGGGAAAACCTTTCAAAGTCATTTCAGGGTGTCACTGGATAGCTTTCATTTTATTTTGGACAGAATTCAAAATTGCTCAGAATTTAAAAAAAAAAGCAGGATGATCAAGGTGGAAGAGACCAAATCAATCCAGAAAAAGCATTATTAATTGCCCTATGGACATTAGCTACTCCTGAGTCATAGAGATCTATTGGTGACCGATTTGGTGTAACCAAATCTTCGGTCTTTTACTGTGTTCACACTATAGTACACTGTGTGAATAAATATTTGTGCCCCATAGTCATCAAATGGCCCTCAGAAATCGAGAAGAATCACATAGCAGATAGTTTTTTCAAGCATGGTTTCGCAAATGTTCTTGGAGCAATTGATGGATGCCATATTCCAATAAAAAAGCCAGAGGTTGATGGTTCTGATTATTACAATAGAAAAAAAAAATTTCGGTTGTTTTGCAAGGGGTTTGCACTTACAACTTGATGTTTATTGATGTGGATGTTAGATGGCCTGGAAGCGTTCACGATGCACGAGTATTTCGAACATCTGATTTATATCCTATAGGATCTGCTCTGTGTTCTCCAAATTATTATCTTTTAGGGTCTGTGCCTACCCGTGTAAAAAGTGGCTGATGACACCATTCAAAAATACTGGAAACTTGCAGGAAGCACAAATACATTATAATAAAATGTTATCAAAAACAAGAGTAAAAATTGAACATGCATTTGGTCTCCTCAAAGGTAGATTCAGAAGAATCAGGGAACTTCTTGACATGAGACATATTAAAAATATTAATGCAACAATTATTGCTTGCTGTGTTCTCCACAACATTTGCATACTTAGAGGAGAAATAAACATTGACCAATACATCAGAGAAGGGTTGGAAATTAATAATATTGAGGAGATACATTACGGTAACTATTTCTTTGAAGATGATGAAGGAACAGAGACTAGGAACAGGATTGTTGCAGAGCTCCAAAATCAAAACTAAATATATGATTTGTTTAAACAGGTACTTGTACCATCTGTTATTGATAAAAACTTTAATTTACCACATTTTTGTGATTTGATCTGAAGTCATTATTCTTTGTTTGAATTTTCCAATTGAATAGTGAAATCTTTGTAAAAGTGAGATGAATAAACGCACCTATCACAACAACAGACTTTTATTCCCTACAAACAATAAATTAAACTTTTTAATTTCTTTAAATAAACAAATATTATTCTGGAATGAATATCATAAATCTCTTTAGTTATCTCTTTTGACAACATTTATAAGATTCTCTATGAGTTTCTTATTTTCCTGATGATGTCGCTCAACGACCTCAAGTCTAATATTCTCTCTGGCCTGCACATCTTTGTAATCTTGTAGCCACTTCATCATTTCTTGTCTGGGAGAAGCTGCAACTTTTCTTTTCTTTCTTGGGTTAGTAGGATTGCAGGGGGCATTTTCATCTTCATAAGAAGCATCACTTTCAGTTGTTACCGTCGATAGAGAAAGACTTGAACATGGAGCCACAGGCTTAACAAATGGTTTGTCACCCAAAAATTTTGACATTTCCTCAAAATATTCCCATTTCCTGTAGTTGTTCCCAGAAGTGTTATTATGATCATTGATCTCTTTATATTTCTTTAAAAGGGTTTTCATCCTGTTCAGAGGAGAATTTGAAGCCATATTTTTGTTCCATTTCTTGTGCAATTCTTTCGTACACATCTTTATTTTTTGAATTTTGGATTGTCCAAAATTTCTTTTTTATTTTTATAAATGTCTAATAGTGCTATTGTCTCGTTTTTATTCCATATGTTTGACTTAGGGCTCAACATATCTGTCGAAACGGTGGAGGACGTTGCACTTGCTGAAGTTTCAGCTGGCTTAGATGGAACAGGTGTAACCAGTCCTTGATATAACTCAAAATACTTTTCGGCCAATTCGTCTACATAGTCTTGGTCTGAAATATAAATTTATTATATCCTTAGCAGGATTTCCATTCAAAATACCTACCACCTCCTACTTATATTCATCATACTTTAGATTGACATCAAATTTAAGTCCTGAATCGTAATGAATTACTGTAATTTTTTTTAAATTTTCCATTCTTGAAATTGAATTAACGTTATTTTGAATTTGAAACATAACCTCTTCAACGACTTCAACACAACATACTAGAATAGTTGACAGAAATGCCGCTTCATTCCAATACAACTCCACCGATTCGGTGTTCAAACATCGAATCGTTAGAATTGTTGAGGTTCAAATCAGAACACAATAAAGCGGGCCTCACACGGTCAATAACATTGTCAATATTTTATATTGACAATATATTGTCAATATCATAATAAAGTCCTCATACGATCAATATTTGTATAAATACTTAGTTTGTGAGCCAATTTTCCAAATAAAACATGAAACATAAAGCGTGTATAGCTGTTATTTTGGCGCACATTGCAAGAAAAATTAATAAAAAAAAAATTAAAAAAAGACGTTGGATAAAAGATTGGATTTTCCAGAGGCAAAAATTTACTCACGTAAATCTTCTAGATTATATCAAGGAAGCAGAACCTAATGATTTTAAAAACTACCTCAGGATGGACTCCAAAACATATCAAGAGCTGCTGGATATGGTTACTCCATATATTAAAAAAAAAATACGAATATGCGACAAGCAATATCAGCTCATGAAAGGCTGTCAGTGTGTCTAAGATTTTTGGCAACAGGAAGATCTTTTGAAGATCTAAAATTTTCAACATTGATTTCCCCAACAACAACCAGCGAAATAATAATGGAAACCTGTGAAGCAATAATTTGTGTTTTAAAGGATTTTATTAAGGTAAGCAAAATATGGATTACAAATAAATCTTATTTCCTACTTATTCAACATTTAGTTAACGTAATATAAAAAAAATATAGTTATATTATAAATCTAAATTTGAAAGGTGTTATAAAATTTTTGTAATGACTGATTCTGTGTGAATTCAGAAGTTTGTAGTGGTTGTGTTCCTGAACATTCAAGATTTTGATATTGGGGTGATGGTAGAGGTGTCGAAACAGTTGAATAACCCATGCTGTGGCTGGTGGACGGTGTCCAGCTTTGAGCCGATGTGGGACGTATTGAAGACATATAATCTAAAGAATTAATTTTTACGGAGTCTCTCTGAAGAGTACCCAATCTTGCTTCGAACAATATATCGTTAATGGCTTTTTCGGCAAACAGTTTTTGATTAGGTTCCAATGCCTTTAATTTGCTTGCCCAAACTTGGGCGATGTAATGTTCTTCATCCTTTTCGGAACTCTTTTCATCCTTTGCTAGATAGTTGCATGCAATAGATAATAACTCGCTTTCTTGTGTTTTTTTTGCGTTTGTTTTGTCCTTTTTGCTGATGGTGCAGAAGGGAGGTTTTGATCTTCTGATTCGATCTGAAAATAAAACAGTTTTTTATTTTTTTTGCAGATTCCATTAAAAGAAGAGGAGTGGAAACAAGTTGCTTCAGAATTTGGCAAAAAATGGAATTTTTGGAATTGCCTGGGCGCTTTAGACGGCAAGCACATTGCTATTATTAAACCACGGAATGCTGGGTCCAGGTATTTCAACTATAAAGGTTATCATAGTGTGGTATTGATGGCCATTGTAAATGCCAATTATGAATTCCTGATGGTTGACGTTGGAACAAATGGTAGAGTATCAGATGGTGGCGTGGTTTACAATACAAAATTTTGGGAGTTGCTACAAAATAATAAGTTAAATATTCCCAAACCTTTAAAATTACCAGATACAGATGTGAGTTGCCCTTATGTATTTGTTGGAGATGATGCTTTTGCGTTGGGTACCAATTTAATGAAACCATATAATCGAGAACACGCCACGAGATCTGAACGCATTTTTAACTACCGACTCTCTAGAGCTCGAAGAGTAGTGGAGAACGCCTTTGGAATCCTTCTTACAAGATTTAGAATCTTTGAAAAACCCATATATTTATCTCCAGAAAAAGTCTCTACTGTTACGTTGGCATGCTGCTATCTACATAATTTTTTAACGCGTAAAGCCTCCAAGAATTATTGCACAAAGAATATTTTAATAACAGAAGACTTGGCTACAGGGATATGTGAAGTTGGAAGTGAAAGATCACAAACGGAGCTGACACCCCTTCAAAGAGGCACGTTTAGAAAATCTCCCAAAAATGCAAAAGAAGTCAGAGATACCTACCGAAATTACTTCAACAACGAGGGCCAAATACCTTGGCAGAATAATGTTGTTTAGTAAATAGAATAGGGTTAAGAATAATGTGTAACAACAAAAAATAAAATAAAATAATAATAAAAACAAGGCAAACAATTTTTGTTTAAAAGTGATGTTTTTTGTTGTCCCATAATATAAATAAAATATGCTTACCGTAATTTTTTCAAGCACAGTAGATCTGCTGTTATCTAGCTTTTCCACGTCGTTTAAAAATTGAAGTTCCCAAAATATCCATGAAGTGGGCTCATAAATGTCATCAGTGGAACTTCCTGTTCTCTGAGAATCCTTGATTTTTTTAAGGTCTTTTCGATAGTTGGTTCTCAACGAATTAATTTTCTTTTTCACATCCTCAATTGTAGCCCGTTTTTTAATTTTCTGGTATACTTCTACTAACTGTTTATAGCACTTATTTTTTTTATCTCTGTCGGAATACTCTTTCAATGACGTATTCCAAAGTATCGGATTTTGTCTATACACACTGATAAAAGTCTTTAATACTTCGCGATCATTATGTTCGTCTGTTTTCGTATCGTCTATTGACTCTGCCGGTGAAACCGGAGATAGCGGCGACGTCTCTTCGTTCATGACCACAGAGCAACTGACACAAATATTGTCAATATGCCCCTCGATCCCTCGAACGATCAAAATATTGTCAATATATTTGGATACGCCCATAATATTTTCGGGATCGTGAAAAACCTTCAATATATTGACAATATTAAAATGTGTCTCATCGAATGGTCAATATTATTGTCAATATCGTCGTCAATATCGACAATATTGACAATAATATTGACCGTGTGAGGCCCGCTTAAAACGTCACTTTTCTCCCACTGGTGCCACTGGGTTGGAAGAATAAAACGCGGCTATTGAGAGGGCTTTTCTGTCTCTTTTTCGAAAGCAACACACCCGATGTTGTTTACAAACATCTCAGCCCGAATCATGTTAAAAAAGGGCATTGTCGGAAATATTCGTTTGCACTCGGTGATCACGTTGGAATTACGTATTATATTCACTCTTAACTCGGCGATTATTTATTTATTTATTTATTTACTAATTCGGGATACAAACAGGTGAACACCCAAAACAGTATCCGCTAATGCATTCTTAAGTCTACGTTTTACAAACTCAAATAATTCTAGCAAAATACATCAATATATAGATACAATATACTCTGAAAAACAAAAACTAAAAGTAAAAATTAATGATTTAGAGAAAAATATGTCTAGCTTTGTTCTTGAAGGAAGAAAGCGATACACAGGAGACATCAATTCCGGAGCAATATTTATTAAAACTGTCGCTGAGTCTGGGAATGATAGCGTTCTGGCCCAAGTTGGTATTTTTAAAACCGACGCTGAGGAGTAGTTTACTTCTTGTGTTCCTGGACGGAACGTGGAAAGATACCAAAGATAAAAGCAGGGAGGTATCGTACAAGTTCTTGAGGATCTTAAACATGAAAACTAAGTCTGAGATGATTCTTCTGCTTTCAAGTGGAAGAATTCTGAAAGTTTGTCTTGCCAAATTCATACTATCGATGTTGTACGTACCATTGATTCTATAATTCAAAAACCTGAGAAACCTATTTTGGATCCTCTCTAGTCTTACTTTATGTTTGTTTACGTCCGTTTACGACTTATTTGTCGTCTTGTCAAATCAAACCATGGGCGCCGCAGCATGGTAATCATGGCATAAACCATAGTTGACTTTGCATAAGTTGATTTTTATTGAATTTGCTCATTTTCATCCCGATTTTGAGACAATAATACACTATTTGTTGAAAAAGCTGTAAAAATCGACTGAACGATCACCTATCAATAATTAGGAAAAAACTTGTTGAAATGTAGGTATACTAAAAAGTGAGTAAGTAAGTAACCAAATTCAAATCATAAGCCACTAGCTATATCTAATGGGTATTGGAATGTTTTGTTGACATACAGGGATTATCACGTAGGTAATCCGTTCATCAGAAGTTGTCGATATTCCCATTTGAATAAAATTTCATGTACACGGAATTTCACATTTATCAATATGAATAATCGAGAATGTTGTCAGTGACGTATCGCTTCTGGTAAAACCTGACGTGGACACTGTGAATCATCGCAGGTTTGAAATCTAATCAATGGGTTGAATAGTATTTTTAATCTCTTGAGGGAGCCCATACTCCCTCCCAATTTCGAGAGATACCTCATTGAATTTCTTCAATACTTTTGGAGATGCAAGAAGTTAAATAATAACTACATAAGAAATTATCGATTTTCCACCGACATACTTGTAATATCGATCGCTCCCTAAGCCTAACTCCACACAAGTTAAGAAATAACTTTTTGACAACTCTAGAAAAATTTCAATCATCTGCCTCAGAATATCAAAAACCAGAATTCAGAAAAAAAACATCAGAAAAAGAGTTAGAGAGCTACTAGCTTACTACACTTTGGATGCGTATTTCAATGACACACTTTCATCATAAATTTGAATGTAATCTCTTATGTGTATTATAGTTTATGCGTAAACTCTTATGTGTATTACAATTCATGTATATCGTATATACAGTGTATAGTATAGTTTACTAATGTGATTCAAAGGTTTGGATATTTTGACTTTTTTTACTTCAGCACTTTCATTTATTTTTTCAGTATTTATGACCTTATTCTATGCTTTATCAGCAATAATCTAATTCTTCGCACAATACAGTATTTTTGATTGATTAAACCAACAAAAGTAAGTGTTCATTGCTTTGAAGCAATTTAGTTTCTATTGCCACACAGCAATAATTACTATTTTTCTGCGTTCACAATTGACGAATAAAAGTCAATTTTTAAAAGATCGTAGAAAAAATACTGTATGCTCCCCATGGGTTCACCATTATCCCCTTTACTTGCCGAAATCTTTATGAACCACTTGGAAAAGCAAATTCATAAATCTAAATTTAAACATTTGTTCAAATATTGGTATCGATATGTAGATGATATTTTCGTTTGCTGGGTTGGAACGGTACGTCAATTAAATATTTTTCTTAATTATTTGAACGGTCTCAATCCTAACATAGAATTCACATCAGAAATAGAGGATGATAACAATTCACTAAACTTCTTAGATCTATCTCCCGTAAAAATAACACGCACGGCTTCTCTATATATCACAAACCCACACATACAGACACTACAATACATAAACACTCCATGCACCCACAATCACACAAACTAGCAGCATATCATTCTATGATTCATAGACTGGTAAATATACCTCAAAGCGATTTAGATTTCAAGTGTGAGTTAAACAGAATTAAACAAATCGCCGTAAATAATGGATATGAAACATCAATTATAGATAGACTGCTTAAACAAAAACAAAACAAGAAAACTCTAAATTTAATATACCCGCATATCAAAGTAAAAACCGATCAACGTTTTGCATGTCTAACATATCTTGGTCAGCATACGAACAAAATATCCCGTTTCCTTCAGAAACGGAATATAAATGTTGCATTCAAAACCAACAATAACTTATATTCCTTTATTAACAACGCAAAGTCTGTACGGGATAAATTCAAGAAGTCGGGGGTTTACAAACTTGAGTGTGAGGATTGCAATGCATTATATATAGGCCAGACAGGCCGTAGTTTTAATCAAAGATTCGGTGAGCATTTGAGAAGTTACAGATTAAATAAACAGGACTCAAACTATGCCAACCACCTTATTGACAATAACCATAACTTCACACAAAACCCTGAAATTTTGCATATTCAACCTAAAGGTCAAAAATTAAACATATTAGAATCCATAGAAATCAAGAAACATTTACGTAACAATAGCAATTTAGTTCTCAATGACCAAATTGACCTGTACAATTCACCTATAATTAATTATCTCACTAGTAACTACTCAAATGCTCCCTAATCCAAGCTATATGTCATTAGGAAATTTCATACCTGCAATTGTCATTAGTGAAATTTCATGCATGTTATTTTAATATTTAAGAAGGTGATTTTGACGTTTCTTTAGTTGATAACTCGCTCAGATGATGACACCGTGTGTCGAAACAAACAAGTATATATTTTTTGTGTAAATTGGAAGATTTTATTTCCTCTTTATTTATCAATACTGTATGCCGTGGTAGTACACATGGCGTTTTAACAATTCTCATGTCATTTACAATTGTCACTTATTTTTGTACCTATTCATCGTAATAAAATATGTTACTCTCTACTGAAAACACTCGTAGAGTGTACTCAAAGGCATAGCCTGTGAGGGTATATGGCGGCTATTATTTGCCGTAGCGCTCCTGGGTGACTTAGAAATTATTGGTAGCGCATTCACTTTTTTTTTAACTTAGGGAAACCTACAGCACTTCCGCCAAGCATTAGACGTCAGGATTGACATCTTGATAACACACGTGCTTTCTAACCAGACACGTGGTCTCCTATCGATACCAATACATGTGAGAACAAATTTCTCTGCACAACCGTGTCTAACATGAGAAAAAGTATTAGCACGCCACTGGTTCTACGCTTACGTCCGAATATCATAACAATAACAAATCTACCCCTCCGAACTCGGAGTTTTACCCCTCACCCGCAATCTGTAACAAAGGATAGTGTTTAAGTTTCTCTAATCTGTGGTGTTATGGAGCTTTCATAACAAATGTGTGTTGTGATTATAGAAATGGCATCTCTATGTCTTTTATTGCTCGGAGGGCTCAATCCACAGCTCAAAAAAAATCCATCAATTTCGGACGTGGTAAGGCTCGGACCCGCTCCATTTAAAAAAAAGTTGTAAAAACTCGCCAAAATATAATTGAAAATATCTGAAGATAGGGAAAAACATCGAGTCGCCAAATAATTTCCGTAGCTTCACCTGTTTTTGTATGTATTTGTATCTAGTAGACTGGAATACGTTTCAAACGTCCAAAATAAAATAAATATTGGGAACCATAGACCATATGGGCTAGCTGTGTTGAGAACATTAACTGGATTTATTTATGAAATACATTTTGCACCTTTCAATTACTTTTTTTTTCCTTGGTGTCTTGGCATCGACTGCTAAGGTCATTAGCCACGTGTTCTGGATAGGCCTTGTTACTAACTCCATGCGCCACCTTAGGAGCAGCACTGTTAATTGGGACGCAACAGTGAATCGTGCAGGACTCATTCCAGTGCAGCCACGAGATTTTAATAATTTAATTGGTCAAATTAAATTAAAAAATCCCAGCCGCAACTGGGGCTCGAACTTCGGACCTTTCGACCCAAAGTCGGACGCTTTAACCCTTCGCCACGCCCCGACATTTTTCAATTACTTACTAGCGAAAGGATGAACCACTCGTATGTAAATTACGAGCAACCCCAGAATTCTTCGAAAGACTTGTGCGCCCTAGGAAAGAGGATGCCCTTATTTTTTAACATGTTATTCCATACCAATAATCTCTGAATATTCAGAAATAATTATATTAAATCACACGAATGTCACCGTTCGTGTTCTTTGGTTCTGACACAGTGTCCTGTGGACAAAATCATTCGTTCCTTTTCTAAGCAAGAACTTCCTTGTCAATATGGAATTCTATAATTAATAGCAGTGTTTATAGAGAGAAGATAGCCAATCTTACGTACTTTTAGTTGGATTCAAATGGAGACCATCACTAGAGGTCGCTAGTCCACGAGTCTCCAGTCACGTCTGTTCTTGATTTTAACGTATGTATTTGATCAGTTCGTAAAATATGATTCATTGAATAATCCGATAGATGGCTATGAAATATAATTTTGACACGTGCATCCTATCCAGCGTTGTACTGGACACTGGTGTAAACTCGAGATTCCATTCATTTCAGTTTCAGTGTTTCTATTTAACCTGGAACTTGATGTTATCAAGACCATTCCCAGTGAATTTTGTGTTTATTTGTTTTGTGCCGTTATCATTTGTGAAATTGTCACGTTACCCTTCGTGTAATTTTGAATATTATATTTGCTATTAATATACAGGGTGTGGCACCGAAAACGAAACAGATCGAATATCTTCGAAACGCAATAAACGCATGTGTTGTGAATAAAATGCAGAAACACGTCGATTTTTAATCCAAGGGGGCATCTTTCTATCATAACCTCAACTGTCATACTTCTCCCCCCACCCCTTGGGCACTATCACCCAAACAATTTGAATAGGGAAAGTATTAAGTGTGACACATCATATTAGGAAGGCAATTTCATAAGGAATTCAGCCATGTCAATTTTTGCCACCTAACTTTTCATTTTGGCGCCCTCTTGCGGGACAAACAACTGTTCTGTATTCCAAATTATGATACTGCATTTGCAAGCTATTCTGACATAAATTAGGTGACGATGCATTATGGAATTTTTCTAAATGAAACAACAAAATGGCGGCACAAAATGGCGGACATGATTTGCAATTATGGTGCGATTCGATTCAAAATTGATATGTGGTGGTTCCAAGGTCGGAAATTATGATTTGTTTGTCAATACGAAAAAATAAGATGGTGGCTTCAAGATGGCGGACGAAATTTGTAATTCTGGTCTGATTCGAATCAAAATTAGTATGTGGGGATTTTCAGGAAGAAATATTGTGATGTTTTTGTCAATGCAAAAAACCAAGATGGTGGACGAAATTTGTAATTGTGGTTCGATTCGATTCAAAATTGGCATATGGGGGTGTTACAAGTTTTCAGTATGACTAAAATGAAATGATTAAATTGATAAATAAAATTAAACAAATGCGCTAAAATGGAAATTATAATTTTTTTCAGATGTGTGAATGAGGTTATTCTATACGTAACAGAATCAAAATTTTACCTCGCAAAAATACCGATTTTGTACTCGCGGCAAGCTTTCGAATATGTTACGCACAGAGTAACCTACGTCACACATCTAAAAAAAAATGTGAATATCTTTTCTCTCTTTTTCGTTTATTTGCCGTTATCTCCTTTTAGCGCATTTGTATAAAAGCTTTTGTTTATCAATTTAAATAAATCATTTTATTCATACTGAAAACCCCCATATGCTAATTTTGACTCTAATCGAACCACAATTACAAATTTCACCCGCTATCTTGTTATTTGCACCGACAAAAATATCCAAATTTCTAATCCTGAAAATCCCCACATACTAACTTTGATTCGAATTGGACCAGAATTACAAATTCCGTCCGCAATCTTGGACCACCATCTTGTTTTTTTTTGCATTGATAAACAAATCATAATTTCCGACCTTGCAAACCACCACATATAAATTTTGAATCGAATCGGACCATAATTGCAAATCATGTCCGCCATTTTGTTTTTTCTCTTAGAAATATTCCATAATGCATTGTCACCGAATTTATGTCAAAATAGCTTGCAAATGCAGTATCATAATTTAGAATACGGAACAGTTGTTTTTCCCGCAAGAGGGCGCCAAAATAAAAATTTAGGTGGCAAAAATTGACATGGCTGAATTCCTTATGAAATTACCTTTTCAATGATGTGTCACACTTACTACTTTCCCTATTCAAATTGTTTCGCTGATGATGCCAAAGGGGTAGGGGGAGAGGTATGACAGTGGTGGTAGAGCGTTCGCCTTTGGAGCAAAGGGTCGAGGGTTCAAAGCCTCGCATGGTCATCGGTCTCGTGCATGGCATCACACGTTAAAAGGTAAGGGCTGCGTCTTCGATCCCTAACTCACACAAGTCTCTCGAAGACTTCCGAGGGTTCCGCGTAGGGGTGCAATCGGTTAACGGAAATAACAATTTTATAACAATTTTTTTTTATACTATTTGTTCCATTGTGTCACCACCTTTTCACTAGTGAAGTGTGCGACACAAATGTCACCCACCACTGGTTAAAATGAGTCGCCCAGTGATTGAAATTAAATAACAAACAATAACAAACACAAAGCAGTTTGCCCCGAAAATAATAAGGCAAAGGTGCTGTTCACCGGTAGTGTATTATGAGCTTCGTCCCAGTGATTTTGGCTTAAAAAATACACTGGACACCACAAGTAAGCGAAAAGATAAGTTTCACTGAAATTCCACACTCATTTTTCAATTGAACCATGCCACAGTATTGTTCATGATGATTGAAGTCAAAATGACAAAACTGATATTAATTAAGTTCACGTTCACTTTATTACATTTATGAATAGTTCATTCAATTTATATCAAATAATAAACAAAAAAGTATGCACTTCATTTTTAATGAATGACATTGAATTTGTGAATAAAATATGCTACTCTCTTAAAAACTATCATTAGAAAATTTCAAGTACGTCCCTGTCAGGGCGAACGATTCACTACTAGGATTCCTTGACGAAAATAAAAATCCTCAAGTATACCTCAAAAAATGCAAGTTGATTGTAGGGGGCGCATTCGTACGGGTGTATTTTCTGCCTCGGTTCGTCGTTATCGGGCTAGATGTCGCGCGCGATTGTATCAAACGCGATTTCCACAGGCATTGACTAACTATCTTCTTTCTCCATAAACAATGTTAATAGCTACAGTCGCTTCATTTGGTATTCCGTGTGCGTATTCGCGATCACCATTGGCACCAGGTGGCGCACCAAAACTTCGGGAAAACAAAGCAAACGTCACTTATCTGTGTTGACACTTGACAGTTGACGTTGTTTATTTGATATTTTTTGAATTATTGGAATTTTTAATTTTTGTCTTTTACTTCGAACGTTCGAAATCTCAACATTCTCAACTTTGGATTGCTTATTCAGATATGCCTCTATGCCTGTGGTGAAGATTAATTTAGCTGAAATTTTTCAGTACTTAAGCGGAAAAAGTAGGCCTGTGGTTGAAGGGGAGGCAGTATTCAATGCCAATCATGTTTTACTATGTGAGGTTGAGAATGTTGAAAAGCGACGAGTGTTTGGACTTTGTCTACAAAGCTCCGCTTTGAAATCTCCTCCTCATGAAGTGAAACTTGAATTGGGATCTCCAAACACATCAGTGACGAAATGGAGCTGTAAATGCAGTTGCAAAGCAGGCCAATCTGGATTCTGTAAACATGTAGTTGCAGTGCTGCTGCATGTTAATCGGTGAGTTTTCTATGAATATTTTCAATTATAGGTAAAGAACGTTTCCTTTCAGCCATGAAGAACTAAACAAGTGGAGCTGCACTGATGTCAAGCAAGTTTGGGGCAGAGAAAAAAAAATGTTGAATCAGTTTATGCTGCTGAAAGAGCAGTAGACTTCTGGCATTTCCAAAAGAAGCATCGATATGAATTCAAAACCAATGAAAAAGTAGAAAAAGAGAATTTGAAGTTGTTACTGGAGTGTAATATTTGTGATTATGTGGAATACTTTGTGAATTTACAATGGTCTAAATTTTTAGGCAAACCATCTTCTGCCAGTTCAGTTTTCCATAAAAATGCAGCCTCTGTAGAAATCCAAAGGTTGAATTCGTTTCGTAATTTTAAGGCAAATATCGAGCCCATGCAATTCATGCTGACTTTGTTGGTTCTTTTTCTTGCGTTTCTTTTTTCATTTCAGGTGCTTGATTTCTGTTGAGAACTCCAAAGAAACTGATACATTTTCAGTATCATCTGAAAGATCGTCTGAGGTCAAACTCTTACTGAAGTTGATGAAAGCCTCAAAATCCATGGCCACTGTTCATGTAGATGAGGAGTGGTACCCACAAGCCACATGTTGCAAAAAGGTTCTGTCTGAACTGGGAAGGGATGATATATTGAGAGCTCTAATGTGCGAACAGGGTTCCAAAGAATGGAAAGAATTACGTAAACTTCGACTCACAGGTGAAATGTTTTCAGAATAAGTAGCAACATATTTATGTTTCCCAATATATGATGAGAAAAGTGTTCTAAAGAGTCTAATCTTTAAATAATTTCTTCAGAACGCATTATTAACATGAAAATTTATAATTTATATGACATTTCTTAAAGGATTATTTCCGACTAATACTTCCCTATCAAGTCAAAATCTGAAAATACAGTAAAAATTAACAGCTATGTAATGTATTACTTCAATTTTTCCAGTGCTGAATATTTAGTAAGAGAAAATATTTCAGAATTAACCTACACATTACAATTTCGGTTCTAAATTTCACTAAACAAACTGCTAAAATTACTGAAATAATGATTTCAACAATTTTCCAGGAACATCAATATACTCTATATATACTTATAAAAAAAATTGTTATGAAGAAAAGGCAAAGAGCGTGTTCTGGCCCAAAGGATTTACTAACAAATATGTTGAACATGGGAAACGGTGTGAGAAAAAGGCTTTACAGTCATTCAAGATTAAATATCCAGAAGTGTCTCTGGTAACCATAGGATTCCTAATAAGTGAGAAGCATCCTTGGATGGGGTATTCTCCGGATGGATTCATTTTTAAAGATGGAAAACCACATGCACTGCTAGAGATCAAATGCCCTTTTCTTGGTAAACATATTCATTCAACAACATTAAATGTGAATTTTAATTATTTTTTTTTAGGTAAGAGGTATTCACATAACGATGAGAATTTCATTAAGGCTTGTGACTTCCTCAAATTTGAAGATGATCAAACCCCCAAAATGAAAGAGAAACAAAAATACTATGGTCAAGTGCAGCTGGGAATGGGTATTGCTGGTGTGAAATGTACACATTTAGTTATTTACTCTTCTTTTTCCGACACATTCTTAGAAGTTTTGGTTGGTTTCAATGAATCATTTTTTAGGGAATTATAAGTAATACCAGTGAAAAATATCTGAAGCATATGATACATGAGTATTGTAAGAATAAGAATTCTTTTTGCTAATTCATCATGATGACTAGGAATAATTTTTATTTTGAATACTGGACATTTATGAAGTACTCTTTCATGTTCAGGATAGAGTATTTGAAACAATCAAAATATATGTATTGTTTTACATTCATAAAAATGAGGAAGCCACCTTAAGAATTCTGAAGACGAAATATTAGAACTTCAGAATGTCGACTATTCGGAAAATATTCCACATCCCGATTGAGTTGGTAATAATAAATTGAAGAAGTAACAACTTCAGCACACATCAGTCATCAACACCTATATGTGGATTTCGATAAGTATCACCTTCAGTTATTGAAATGCACATATTGGTGTTTAAGTGTTGTTAAAGGGTTAGTTTTGTAATTTATCATTGTGACCACAGCACATCCATTCATCTTGATTAATTTTTTAATAAAATAAAGTATATTTTGCAGATCATTTTTTATTTCATTAAATACCCCTACAAAATAAATGTTATTGTACCCAATACATGAAAATAATTCGATTATGAAATATCAGAATCGGTAGGTGATTAATACACTCAAATATGAACATCTTTCAATCAATAATGATGCTAATTTAACCCCTTTCTTTCATTTGTAGAACTTGAGACCTGATTAAAATGAGTCTATATGAAAGCTGGAAATGAAATACAAATATTGAACACTAAAGTATAATTTTTGCAAGTAAACGTTGACAGTACAAAAATACAAACAAAACTATCACTTATTCTTTTTTGTTTAGCAACCAACAGAAACTATACCTCAAAGACACAACACAAAAATACCAAATTGAAAAAAACAAATTTGAAACTTTGGCTATTTTTGAATACTCACAATTGTGGCATACCTTCTTGGTAACTTCTGAACAAATGGGTTTTTTCAATGAAAACATTATTTACCTATTCATTTCACAGAATAGCTCAATTTACAGCATTAATAAATATACATACGTTGTGCACACACATACTTGAAACAAGTTACATATTATATCACACAAGAAATATACATAGAACACTAGGAGCTAACATCAGAGTAAGTCAAGGGTCTCTGAAAATTTATTAGAAGTAATTTTAATTCTGTTGAGAGGGAAATGGTAGGCATATTTGGTATGAAATTGAAAATATTTTAGGTATAATAAACAGGAAATTTGTTTCTTCTGCTAGTTCTTCTCCTTATTGACCTAGTTCATTTTATCTATTTTCGACCTTGCTCCTATCAATTCCAATTCCATAAATCAATCGAAAATATGAAGTAAACAGTGTTTTATATTGAATACTGTATAAATCATGAGACTTACACAGAGGAAAGGTCTCCTTGACTGTGCTAGATATTCGCGAGATATTTCACCATAATTTCTAACACAACTAGATTTAAATACGAACAAATTTTTGTTGCCACTTGAATATTTTGTTGATGAAAACATCAATTTCTAACATTTGCTATTCTATGCTATGTATGCTAGCTACTAGTGCTGGTTGTGTGAGGGAGATGAACTCCAGTCAAGCTGAAATAAGTTCAATTCCTAAGGTGATTTGATATTCTGAGATGTTTCTCATTTGTACAACCAGTCCTGAAGGAATATTGAAGAAAATGAAAATATTTTTCTTCAAAACCGCTCAGATGACAATATGGGAGGGGACATGTTGACTAAACCACCAATAATGGTCATTACCTGATCTAGATGTGGAATTAGGTACCACTTGATTTGTGATGAAATAATTCCAAACATTTTCATGCGCTGTATTGCTCGCTCAACATGAATTCGAGCCCTTGCTATTTCTGCAGTTTGATCTGCTTCTTCTTTGGAAAATTGTTTCTTTTTCTTTAGGAATGGAGGTCTGATTAGTTTAATGAAATAATCTTCACATTCATCCTCAATCATGAAGCCTTTATCAACCATTACTCCATCAAGCGGATCTAATTTAGAAATGAAATTTTCCTTGTTGAAAATTCCTTTGTCACTAGCTCTACCTCCATAGCAAGGACTTATATAAGATATCATACCTGATGGGGTAATTCCAATTAAGAACTTGACTGTTAATGTACTTTTATAATGGGAATTACTCTTGATCCTGCTCACTAGGCTTTTGCACTGGCATTTCGGTACAGTCTAGCACAACTCTAGTATTTGAAAAATTTTTGAAGCACTTTGGCATATTTGCCACAATCTCTTTTTTACTGGGCCATTTTATAAGTGGCTTCAAAACTATTGCAAGTAGTGATAAAGTCCAATAAAAGTATCTGGTACATGTTGTAAAGGAAACATTGAACAAAATGGCTAGGCATCGAAAACTATGGTTGCATTTCAGCTTCGTCAACACAAGAACTATTCTCATTTGGAATATCTTCTGCATTCAAACTAAGAATTTTTTCACAGCAAGTTTCTAGAGTTTTCACAATATTTAAGTCAACACCAGTAAAACACATCATATTATAGTCTGACTGAAGATTAGCACTGAAATCATATAAACGAAATGGGGTTTGAACAGATTTGTCTGTTGATTCGTTAAATTTATTTGGAAGTGGTTCCGTGTTACTGCCATACTGCTGTATATGCCCTGGAACTGAAAGTGAACCAGCTACATCCAACGAGAAGCAATCTGGAAATGATGAAACATCTCCAGATCCTGAAACTTCTGCACTATCAACATTGTCTAACCTAGAAAGTATTGAAAACATTAAAGGCAATTACAATTATACAATATGTGTTACCATCTTCTCCCAGATCTGTTAACATTTCGTTGCCTCGATGAACTATTAGTTTTGGGAAGTTTTTGAGATGGAATGACCCCTTTCTTCAATCGTTTTAACGAATTGCCTCTTGTATCTAGAAAATAATTATATAGATTCACGAATATTATGAACAAAAAATATCTTACTAGGAGTGAAATATTCCAAAATAAAATGTTCACTGCAAACACACATATATTTACTAATTGGTTTCCCGAATTTCAGTATAATTCCCCATATTTTCGCTAATTTCTGGTCTCTGGGAAAATAGTGCATAGACACATTTGGAGCTGAGTAATTATTGCACTGCGGCACTGAACAAAATTTTTTTGACTTACTAGTCATATCAAAGATATACTTTCTGCATTAAATCAAAAAACTCGCACCAGATAAAGAAATAATAAACAATTTGTTAACACGAGATCTTATGACAGAATGTTTGTTTTCCCGAAGTTTTACGTACAAAATTCAAAATGTAGATGTCGCCCACTCCGTGGTGATCGCGAATATGAAAGTCTCGCTTTCATATTGCTTTCCAATCGGAAGAGTTCGTAATTTCTATCTCGTTCAGAAAACATCGATAAAATTTTGGGAATTTTCATTTTATCATGTTTGCTTTATGAACTTTTGTAACCATTAATCATTCAACTTTCAACTATTTTATAACCATAAAAAAATAAAAAATATAATGCGGATATTTTTCCTCAAATTTTAGTAAAAGAAATATGAATGGAGCTATGGAGTAGTTATGGAAATCTATCTCAGGAACGGGCGAAACGGCGAACCTTTGGTACAAATATTCTGATGTTTGCCTTACATTACGTGGATTTTCCTTTTGAATCCTTTTACAAATTGATGAGAAATATTTGAGCAACCAATTCCTCAAAGAGATGAGCAGTTGTAATGGATAACATCAATGTTTATATTACAGAATAAGATTTTGAAGGAAGAATGATTCAGTATAATTATTAACAATACGCATTTTACGAAGACATCTCACACAATCTTACAAGATCCCGGACCTCTGCCCTGCCTGTAATTTTTATAATTGGTCTTGCCACGAAAGAGAACAAGAAATCAATGTGGGCTTCAACTATCGTTGAGGAATGTTATTTTTGGTCCAACTACATTTACAAGGGTACTGCAGAGGATTGATTCAAAAAATCAATTTCATAGATCTAGTCAAACATCAGTTTAGATATATAAATAAATATTTTCAACCTCAGTGACAGGGAATGAGGATACTGCAAATGGACTATTGTCATTTGTGGAGAGTACAATTTGATATTTTATATTTTTATCATAATAATGTTAAAGATATGGAATATCTCCCACAAGTGAGAAAAACTAGATGTATGAAACAAAATGACTGCATAAATTCCATTAGCAGTAATCTAGTTTTCAGCTCTTTTCTGGATATTTTCATAATGAAATAGAGCCATTGTGGTCGTGATGGTAGAGTGTTTGCTTCTCAACCATAAGGCCATGGACTCAAATTCTAGCATGGTCCCGTACATGGTATCACATGTTGAAAGATTAGGGCCTTGTCTTCCCTAGCTCGAAGACTTCTGAGGGTTGCTCGTAAGGGTGCATGTAGGAGGTTGAAGGAAAGAACAAATATTGAACAAATGCATAACATGAATCAATGAAAAACAAATAGATATTTCTACTATTGAAATAAGAAACCAAAATAACAAATTCCATTTGTAATCCCTACTCATATTTTCACTTCAGGAAAATATTCAGAGGAAAAGTTGAGATTGCCAAAATAGGTGCGTTCGATTCTATATATTTATTGTTTTTTGCAGCTTCCAATAAACTGTGAGAAAGGTTTGGCAACCATTCAAATCTCCATTATTTCAACCCCTATAACGATCCCTAGTTGGTATTCATAAAGTTCCCTCTACCAATTACTCTTACGTACCATTCCTACACATCTAGAAGTATGAGACTGGTAACAGTTAATAGGAATTAGGAAATTTACTGAAACATTCCTTGTAATAATAAATGAATAAACTGCACTTAGGTATTATTCATTTTAATATTGATTGGATTCATGTGATAAGTCATGCATTGAATTATTGATTATTTGCTACTGTAATAATTGTTTATTTCCAAGTTATCTTTTTCACTTATTAATTTTTTTTATATACCCATTGTATACCTATTGTTTGGATAATTCTTTTTAGAAGTTTGAATTATTTAAAAGGCGTGCACCCGTTTACTAAATTAAACAAAAATACAGAAATGGAAAAATTTATCGAGTTACTTCAAGAACCCAAAAATTTGGTTCAATGTTTTTTTTTAAATAGTGACGTTAGTAAACACAATCAAAGTCGGTTGTTTGAAATTCGAAATTTCCGGCATTAACCTCTTAAAATAACGCTCTATCCCTTTCTAAACGAGAATTTCCTTGTCTTCTCGACACATTCTAGGCTATCGCTTCAAATAACGACAATCGTCCGAAGCGAGTGTAGCTAAAGTGCACACGGAATACCACTTTCTTCAACTGTAGCTATTAAATGTAGAATTCTATTGTAAAAGGGCCAAGATGGCGCTTCAAATGCTGTCAAATATCTATTTGTCGCCTGGAAACTGTCGCTAACTGTATACACGGAATACCTTTTACGTCAAAACGTAGCGATATGTAGAATTCTATGGCTCACGTTAATCCCACCGCTCTGCATCGTTGATCTGTTGGTCATCTAGTTGGCAACACTGCGAGAGTGTAGTTGTCAATTGTCAATCAAGGCTCATGGTGGATTTAAGGCAGGTTCACATAATGGCAGCAGCACTGGCGTCACCCCCTCTATTGATAAGACAACCAATAGCAAACATGTTTAGACGACGCTGAAAATTCAAGGTCACGCTGTTGAAAGTTTGATTTATTTAAACTTTTTTCAGTAAAATCTAGCAGTGTTCGCATTTCTAACCTTAAAATTATCTTGAAATTGAGATAGCTTTTATGATTCCTTTCTACTGCTTTTAACAAACAATTTGTTGAAAATTTCTATACCAATGTCATTCATTCAGATAAAAGCGTCAAAAAGGGCGGAGTCACTGCCACTATAGTGCCACTGCTACTTATGTGGAATAGCCTTTATGCAGCAGTCATAAGTTTTAAGTCATAAGGAAGAATATTAGTCAATGATTGGTTGGTCCGTATATTCCAACCAATCACTGACGAATATTCTTTCTCCACGATCATCACAGAATTTGCCAATTCTGAAATCAAATTTGATTACAGAAAGCTGGAATTTTCTCTCTTGAGATTGATAAATGTATTTACATTCTCTCTCTTGTGATAGAATAATATTCTCACACTGGTTAGCAATAATAACATTAGCCTTGACGCAGTTGATTGTCATCGTAGTGGCAAAATTTGAGTGTCAAAACTATTGCTGTCACGTTTCCAGTCGAAAATATAAAAAGTATCATGAATGTATCCAGTGATTCAGAATCAGAGTGTGAAAATACACCACCTGAAATTACGAAGAGTGCAAATAATATTCTGGAAAGTTTACTACCAAAAAATCAAAGAATGAATATGAAAAATATTACAAACTGTTCATGGATTGGAAACAAAGCAAACGGATTCCTTTTCAGAAAATATTTTGATCTTGCGTTTTTTGGTGAATTATCGAAAAACTGGAAATCTCCAACAATCAATACAAAGTAGAGTGTTTACCTAATATAATGTATTGTGATTGAGTTCTGTAATATAAATTATCTTTTGTTCGTTTCCATTCAAAAATATATATTTAATATCTTTGATCGTGGATAAAGTATAGTCTACTACTCGGTTAGAATGAAAATTCGTGATGCTCGTGGTTCCTCACGCTCGCCTTCGGCTTGCGCTTGGAACTTTCCACTCGCATCGAATTTTCATTCTAACCTTGTTACAGAATATACTATTCTTATGACTTAAAACTTATGACTTATGACTGCTGCATAAATCCACCATCACTTTACCGTGATCACTTGCGCTTTCCAATTGAGAGCTTGTTACCCCTGAACTACCCCTGTGATCACTTCAGATTCAGTTCAATTGACAGAAATACATGTTATTTGATATATTATTTGATAGAGACACGTTCACAGTGGTCTGTGAGATCACTTCAGGAGCTCCTCGGAGTTACTCGGAGCTACTCACTGGGTCAATGAGACCAGCAATGTTTGCCAACTTCGATTTTTGACATTTTTGTATGAAAAACTAGGAAACTGATTAGATTCTTCATACTTTCATTAGTAAGCAATGGAATTGTACAAAAGCCACATATTCAATATAAATTTCCCTGGATAAGGAACAATTCATATATTCCAATCTAAAATAATTATCATTAATATCTCATTTATTCCATATCCAGGGAAATTTTCATTGAAAATCTGGATAATACAATCCTATTGCTTACTAATAATGGTATGAAGAATCCAATCAGTTTCCTAGTTTTCATACAAAAATCAAAGTTGGTAACCATTAGAGAACTCTCATTGGAATACGGCTCAGATTGGGCTCTAAAGACTTGTTCATTCCCTCGTGAATTCCGCAATTTTTCTAAGAATAAAATGGCTGCCAGTCTTGCTGGACCAGGGGTGCGATTCTCAAATGTTTACTAGCCTATGTCGCATGCGACAAAATATCTCCATCTCTTTTCAATGCATATTCGAGAAAGGCGATGGACATATTTTGTCGCATGCGACTATGATAGTTGACATTTGAGAATAGGGCCACAGGGGCATTATTCTCAAATGTCGACCATCATGTGTCGCATGCGACAAAATATGTCCATCGCCTTTCTCGAGTATGCATTGAAAAGAGATGGAGATATTTTGTCGCATGCGACATAGGCTAGTAGACATTTGAGAATCGCACCCCAGTTGTTGATTGATGCAGAACCATGTCGGCTGCCATTTTATTCACAGTAAAATTGCGAAATTCGCGAGGGTATGAACAATACTTAAAAGTGATGTGCGCTACCAACAGGCCGGAGAGTCCTAGTAGCTGAGGCCATTGATCACAAAAGAAGTAGAAGAAGAATAATTTTGTAGTCGAATTTGAAAAATTAAAATCCACTTCTACCATACCATGAGATATTTTCAAACGAAAAAGTACCTATGGAGGAAAACTTCGATATTAACTATTGAGATGACAACCAGAAATGTGTGTGCCTCGTTAGTGCCGCAAGAATCTAAGAAAGGTATAATTTTGTTTATTTCAAGATCTGGTATCTTGAAGAGTTTTACATGTTTATGGCAAGCTGAAACGACTGGTTTGTCCTTTTTGCGCCACAGTATCAATGAAATCCATAGCCAGGTAGGGTCGCAATTTCGTTGCACGGAAAATATTTCAAAAATATATCTGTTGACCAATACTTGGAAAAATAATTTTAGATTGACCATCAGATATAGCAATCTGTTGAGTATACAATGCTTTCAAAGACTTTCATATACAAACACTTATAAGTGTATATATCTATAAATTGTGCACATTTGTTTATAAAATTTATGGCAAATTTAAGAGGAGTCTACAATATTCCTATAACACAAGAAATGGAAGTAATCTTGTTCCAGATGCACATCGTACAACGGCATATCAGAAGTCGCATCTTTTTATGGGTTGCAAGGTGTATATTAAGCTGCACTGAGGGTTAAAATCCTGCCTGACAAAATATTTTAATGAAAAGACCTAGTGGAGCACCTTTGGTAGTATAAATTAATGCAAAAAAATTTGTGTTACTATATGATATATGCAGAAATTTTTTCGATCTTCTATTCATGTTAGGAATATCACTATCACAACAGAAAAAAGATTTATTTATAAAAACGTATCCACATAGCTCAAATAAGGAGCTCAGGTAGTGTGTTAATACTTTCAATGCCTTGAAAATACTTTTACAGGATTCTTTTTTTAATATGCCAGTCATACTTCTAATTACTCTTTTTTGTGTTCGAAAAACATTCCCTGCTGATACAGAGTCTACTTGGGCAAAATACAGATGATACAAATGTTCTAATTCTAGAGTATTTCTCAAGATTCTGAGTTGGTAGCATAAGGTGTATTATTCACCAAAAATTCACAGTGAGTTTTCCAAGTAAGACATCCACCAAGATAGACACCTAGAAATTTCACCATTTTTTGTTTTGTACCTCAATGTTGGTCATGTAGATGAAAATCAAGAGGTTTACATTTTCTTTGTCGGGTATGGAATCTGATAGCACCAGTTTTGCTGATGTTAAGAAATAGGGTACTATTTGCAAACCATTCCTTTAAAGTAGATCATGTAATGTCTATTTATATGCAAGATTTTAATCGGCTCCATCTGAAATTAATATGGATGTGTCATCAGCATGTCTGGTAGTAGAGGCCAGAATATATTCTTTATTTATATAATTGGTAAAAAGATTGAAGAGAACTGGAGCCAGGATGGATCCCTGCGGAACTCATAGGTTTACTACTTCTAACTGAGAAATAGTATCGTTCAGACCCACAAATTGTTAACTACTCTTTTACCATATTTATACAGTTTATGTATTAAGTTTGTGGTTGACACAATCGAAAGCCCTGCTGAGATCAACAAAAATTCCTACAGGACATTCACCTTTGCCTACATCATTCGTAATAGATGAATAATATGATTGAATTGCGGTATTGGTTGATTTGAAAAAACGTATTATAGGTGTTGTCATTCTGGATTTCCAAAGAGCATTTGTGACGGTCAACATTGAGTTACTTTTAATGAAATTAAATAAGTAAGGACTAGTTCGTAATGTATTAAAATGGTTCACAAATTACCTCACTGTTGGGTCCACTGCTATTCTTGCTGTACATAAATGACATTTTGATGCATGTTAAAAGGTGTAAGATAAAACTGTTTGCCGACGACACTATGTTGTATTGTTCTGGGACACCTAATGAAATTTCAGAATGTTTGAATGAGGAACTATCAAATATAAACGAGTGGTTATGTGACAACGGCCTCAAGTTAAATGTTAATGCAACAAAATGCATGTTAATAGGTAGCAAAATCATTTAAGACAACTGCAAGATGAACAGCTGTCATTGAATATTCATGTTAATAATGTCATCATAGAGAGGATTGCAACTTTAGAATATTTGGGAGTGGTATTAGATCAAGAATTGAACCTTAATGCGCACTGTAGTTATATTCAGAAGAAAATTGCCACGAAAATTCATCTTTTATATAGATTGAAAAATAAAATAAGTAAATATGCAAAATTAACAGTATATAAATAAATAGTAGAGCCCCACTTTGACTATTGCAGTACATTCTCAAATCTGGAAATCCTGCTCTTATTGAAAATTATAGACCTATTACTATTCTCTCTGCCATTTCCAAGGTGTTTGAGTGCTTGGTTAATAGATTCCTCAGTTCAACTTTGGCTAATGAAATAAGTGTTGGTCAACATGGGTTTCAAGATGGACGATCGACGTGCACTAACCTCATGATTTATACCAACTTCATTGTATCGGCTTTAGAGAAGGGCCTACAGGTTGATTCTGTTTATACAGATCTATCTAAGGCTTTCGATAAAGTCGATCATGCTATTCTCATCCAGAAGTTATCGTATACTGGCATTCGTCAAGTTGAACGGGTGCATTTCCGATGAATACACTGCCACTTCGGGCGTGCCACAAGGCTCCCACCTAGGGCCTTTACTGTTCAGTATATTCATCGATGACATTGTCAAAGAAATATGTAAATTCCTCATGTAATAATAATAATAATAATAATAATAATATAATTTATTTCGTTTGTTGAAAGGTACAGTTGTACAATAACAAAGAAAACGTCTAGAATATAGAATAAATGTAAATTAAATTTAAAACAAAAATACCAGTAGAGACATTGATCAAGTGAAAATAAACGATTAAGTTTTTACATACGGATTATGAGAGAAATTCGTCTACAGAGTAGATATTCTTATTTATTAAATGGGTTTTCAATGATTTCTTGAATAAACTTATATTAGAGGCACTTTTAATATTCTGATCTAATTTATTGTAGACCTTGCAGCCAAGAAACAGGTGGCTTCTCTGAAACTTTTTTGTACGGTGTTGGCCTGGAACAAGCATATTTCTAGATCTTGTTTCATGCAGATGATTTTCTCCATTACGAGCAAACTTATCTCTGTTCTTATAGACAAAAATACACAGCTCATATACATACAAGCCTGCTACAGTCAAAATTTTTAAACTTTTGAAAGTGTCTCTACATGAGACCCTCCATCCTAGACCTTCCAATATCCTAATTGCCATTTTTTGTAAAACAAAAACTCTTTCCCATGAAGCAGATGAACCCCAGTTAAGTATCCCATACCTCAAATGGCTATTGATGTTGGCATAATATAGACTTAACAATATAGATTTGCTACAGTGATTGGACATAAATCGCAATGCATAGCAGTTCTTACGTAGTTTTGCACAGAGACTATCAATATGTGTTTCCCAGCTCCATTTATTATCAATATTGACACCCAGTAATTTAGTTGTCTCTGATGCATCTACTCTTATATCCTCATTTTCAAAGATAGAGAGGGTTTCGGTTTGATTGCTCAGGGAAAAATTAACTAACACTGTTTTTTGTACATTTAAAGTTAGGTGGTTTTTTGCCGACCACAAAATAACTTTTTTATAGGCAGTTTCAGTTGATTCCACAAGACTTTCGACATCCTTTTGTGATACTATAATATTTGTATCGTCAGCATACGTGATCACTTGGATCGTTGACAGGTTCTGTAAAAAGTGAATGAGATCATTTGCATATATGAGAAACAGAAGGGGACCCAATATGGAACCTTGAGGCACACCCTGTTTAATGAGTAGGGAAGGGCTCTGTGTGTTTTGCATAACAACACTTTGATGTCTATTTGTTAAATAAGAGCGCATCAACTTTAAGGCTACTCCTCTTATCCCATACCTTTCCATTTTTGATAATAACAGCTCGTGGTTAACACAGTCAAAAGCTCGTGAAAAATCAATGAAAAGTCCACATATTTTAACCCTGCTATCAAGAGCCGTTACTATCTGTTC
Organism: Chrysolina oricalcia; assembly: GCA_944452925.2. Taxonomy (NCBI): domain Eukaryota; kingdom Metazoa; phylum Arthropoda; class Insecta; order Coleoptera; family Chrysomelidae; genus Chrysolina; species Chrysolina oricalcia. The sequence continues at coordinate 11,128,213 of OX101827.2, forward strand.
CTGAAAAGCATTCAATGCCGTTTCTGTGCTCTTACCCAGCGTAAAACCATGTTGATGAGGGGAAAGCATTTCATTTTTATTTAAAAATGACAGAAATTGGTTCTTTATATTCATTTCAAAAATTTTACCTATGCTGGATAGGATACTGACTGCCCTGTAGTTCTCTATTTGGTGCGGGTCATTTTTTTTATATATTGGATTTATTTGAGCTAGCTTCAATCTATCCGGGTAAGTACCGTTTTCAACTGATATATTGATGATATGTGTCAGAGGATAGCTTAATTTTTCCTGACATTTTTTTAAAAGGTTATTTGAAATGTCGTCGTAACCACTAGCATTTGAAGTTTTGAGATATCTTATTAAAGCTATAACATCAGCAGCAGAAACTGGCACCATATATATGGAGTTTGCGCACATATTGACACAGCTTATCATGAAGTCGTAGTCAATATTGCCACTCGCCTGATCCTGTGTAAAATAACTATTGAATTTACCAGCAGCGATATCTTTAGGAAGTTGTTCCCCCTCTTCTAGAATAGTAATTTCTTTTCTAACACTGTTTTTCTTCTGGATTTCATTAATACATTTCCATGTTGTTTTAGTTTTATTTTGCGAGCTATGAACTCTCTGATCTATAGTTTTTATATTATGTTCCCTTAGTTTTTTCCTGTAAGTTTCTGTTATTTGTCTGCTAGGTTCTCTGTAGTTTTCATCTGTATTTGAAAGTTCGTTATAAAGAGTGACTAATTTTTTTAAATCTAATATTTCAGGTGACAATTGAGTCTTTAAAATTCCTCCTGTTTTCGTTTTCTTCATAGGGAAAGCTACTTCAATATAGTACATTAATATTCTATGAAATATTTCATAAGCTGCATTTGGACATGTTTCCTTAGTAAGATCTGCCCAGTCTTCCTTTTCTAAGAACTTTGCGGTGTTTGTTTCTGAAAAGTCTCTACGGAACATGGACATATTGGAACTATTAGTGTCCATAACCTTCAGTTTTCCCTGTACATGCACCTTCAGGAGCTGTGCAAAATGGTCTGACAGACAGAGATTTATGTTTGATGACTCAAAGTAAATAAGATGCTCGCTCACCAGAAAATTATCTATACAAGAACCAGACGCAGAAGTTACTCTTGTCGGTTCCATGATAGTTCTATTCAGGGCAAAACACCCCAAAACATCATTCATGCGCCGTAGCTTAGCGCTGTCTACATTAAAATCTACATTAAAATCGCCTCCAATTATAACATTAAGATTATTGTCAGTTGTATGAAACAAAAGGCCATTTAACAGGTTCAAAAATAAATCAAAATCTCCATCGGGTGGACGATAAATACACGGGTGTGAAGTTATCCACATCCACAAATGTACACTGAGAAAAATATTAAAAAATCATAGAAGGCACAAATGGCTTTGTACACCTTTCTGCTCGAGATATGTTATGAAAAATGCTCTTTCCTTCATCCCTGATACCACGAACGAGTTTTCCAGGCCGTCCGAGGGGGTGCAATTGGGGTGAGTTTTCGAAAAAAAATCATAGAAGGCACAAATGGCTTTGTACACCTTTCTGCTCGGGATATGTTATGAAGAATGCTCTTTCCTTCATCCCTGATACCACGTACGAGTTTTCCAGGCCGTCCGAGGGGGTGCAATTGGGGTGAGTTTTCGAAAAAAAATCATAGAAGGCACAAATGGCTTTGTACACCTTTCTGCTCGGGATATGTTATGAAAAATGCTCTTTCCTTCATCCCTGATACCACGTACGAGTTTTCCAGGCCGTCCGAGGGGGTGCAATTGGGGTGAGTTTTCGAAAAAAATCATAGAAGGCACAAATGGCTTTGTACACCTTTCTGCTCGGGATATGTTATGAAAAATGCTCTTTCCTTCATCCCTGATACCACGTACGAGTTTTCCAGGCCGTCCGAGGGGGTGCAATTGGGGTGAGTTTTAAAAAAAATCTTATAGAAAGCACAATTGGCTCTGTACACTTTTCTGCTTCGGATATGTTATGAAGAATGACCTTTTCTTCATCCCTGATACAACGTACGAGTTTTCCAGGCCGTCCGAGGGGGTGCAATTGGGGTGAGTTTTCGAAAAAATCTTATAGAAGGCACAATTGGCTTTGTACACTTTTCTGCTTCGGATATGTTATGAAGAATGACCTTTTCTTCATCCCTGATATCACTTACGAGTTTTCCAGGCCGTCCGAGGAGGTGCAATTGGGGTGAGTTTTCGATAAAAAATCATAGAAGGCACAAATGGCTTTGTACACTTTTCTGCTTCGGATATGTTATGAAGAATGACCTTTTCTTCATCCCTAATACCACGTACGAGTTTTCCAGGCCGTCCGAGGGGGTACAATTGGGGTGAGTTTTCGAAAAAAAAATCATAGAAGGCACAAATGGCTTTGTAAACCTTTCTGCTCGGGATGTTATGAAAAATGCTCTTTCCTTCATCCCTGATACCACGTACGAGTTTTCCAGGCCGTCCGAGGGGGTGCAATTGGGGTGAGTTTTTGAAAAAATCTTATAGAAGGCACAATTGGCTTTGTACACTTTTCTGCTTCGGATATGTTCTGAAGAATGACCTTTTCCTCATCCCTGATACCACGTACGAGTTTTCCAGGCCGTCCGAGGGGGTGCAATTGGGGTGAGTTTTCGAAAAAAAATCATAGAAGGCACAAATGGCTTTGTACACCTTTCTGCTCGGGATATGTTATGAAGAATGCTCTTTCCTTCATCCCTGATACCACGTACGAGTTTTCCAGGCCGTCCGAGGGGGTGCAATTGGGGTGAGTTTTCGAAAAAAAATCATAGAAGGCACAAATGGCTTTGTACACCTTTCTGCTCGGGATATGTTATGAAAAATGCTCTTTCCTTCATCCCTGATACCACGTACGAGTTTTCCAGGCCGTCCGAGGGGGTGCAATTGGGGTGAGTTTTCGAAAAAAAATCATAGAAGGCACAAATGGCTTTGTACACCTTTCTGCTTGGGATATGTTATGAAAAATGCTCTTTCCTTCATCCCTGATACCACGTACGAGTTTTCCAGGCCGTCCGAGGGGGTGCAATTGGGGTGAGTTTTCGAAAAAATCTTATAGAAAGCACAATTGGCTCTGTACACTTTTCTGCTTCGGATATGTTCTGGAGAATGACCTTTTCCTCATCCCTGATACCACGTACGAGTTTTCCAGGCCGTCCGAGGGGGTACAATTGGGGTGAGTTTTCGAAAAAAAATCGTAGAAGGCACAAATGGCTTTGTACACCTTTCTGCTCGGGATATGTTATGAAGAATGCTCTTTCCTTCATCCCTGATACCACGTACGAGTTTTCCAGGCCGTCCGAGGGGGTGCAATTAGGGTGAGTTTTCGAAAAAAAATCATAGAAGGCACAAATGGCTTTGTACACCTTTCTGCTCGGGATATGTTATGAAAAATGCTCTTTCCTTCAACACTGATTCAACGTAGGAGTATTCTATAGTTAGTTTCACAATTATTTTGCTTTTTAATGAGAGTTTTCAGCACAGATCAGTCTCAGAAAGGAAGAATGAATAATATTGGCAAGAATGTATAATATATATTGATACAAAAAATAAATCTTATAACAAATGAACTTCGCACCATTACTGAAACCGTGTAGAATAAAAAATTTACATAAATTATAAATAGGCACATAAA